>FR997833.1:3125000-3750000 GCA_905475405.1 Schrankia costaestrigalis
GCACGTGATTGAGTGCCTTCACTACGACAAAAAAGTTGCGATGTGAGGACCTAACGAGTGCTTTAACTGTATAGTATATTATTGTATAGTATATACAATTTATCTTCTTGTATAGGGATTACACACGCACTTGATGGTGGTCTTGGTTATAAATTTTGTTGTAATTAATTGTTGATTGGTGTTTTTGTAATTTGATAAGTAGTTTAAATGTTTGTGTGTTAAGGAGTATAGATGTATGCAGTGAGTGAACTGGTTGTGGATTTGAATCCCACGCAGAACAATAATTAGGACTTCATCAGGAGGATTATAATATCATTAGGAGGATTAAAATAAATGTGTGTAAAAGTCTCCAAACGAAATGGCACAGTTTTTAGTACAAGACATGGTAAGGATCATGTCATGTGAGTCATGTGAGATTGGCATGTCAATGCTCGTACCTTAAAATGGTTAAAAATTCGGTTAAATTAACTTTAGTTGTCAAATTGTCTTACCTATTGTGTGACTATTTGACAACCAAAAGTTAACTTAACCGAATTGTTAACGATTTTAAGGTACGAGTATTGACATGCTAGTGTTTAAACATTTACCATTTACGAATTAACGTCTTGAATGTGTGATAAAAAGTGATTAAAAGAACCCTTTTAATCACTTTTTTATCCTCGGCACGTACAATATTAGTAAAGGTATGCTTTATATAAACTTTACCTCATTTATTAGAAGAAAACTTAGCCACTTTTGCAAACATAGCACAGCTTGACCCTCATAGTATATTCCCTATGGCGAATTCTAAGACATAATCACGTTCGTTGACATTTAACACCCATAATCTGTCACGAAAAAAAAACTATTAAAGGTTTTTTTCTATCAACAAAATCATTACTTAGTTAAATTCACGCATTCAGATCTAGCAATAACAAAGTATCAGAATGAAACAAGTAAGCAAATGTAAGTTTACCATTTGGCACAGCCGCAGTCGCTTCGCTTAACCAGCATTACAAAAAGACATAGAAACGAGACAAAGCGGTGGACGCCAGACTTATATTTATGATTTCATGGTATCTGAAGCCGTCATCGCTTGTTGTAAGGATTTGTACGAAATATTGATGCGGTTGTTTATTTCGACTAGACTAGATTACTTTTAAACGACTCAAACAATATATTCCTTTATAATTGTTATTTCAAAACTCAGCCATTTTGTAAACTACTTATTTTATTTTGTATTGTTTCGAAAGAGCTCTCTCTTTTGAACTTTTGTTTCAAATTTTCATAGAAATTTAACTAAAATTAGTTAAGACATTTACGAAATTTCTATGTGTAAATCATCGAAGTTAATTAAACCTACCATTTAAAGAAGGAAAAGTTAGGACATTTTTTCTTACTTTAATTTGTTTACATTTTCGATATCTTTATCAAAAGACAAAAAAGTATCATCATTATACACACACATAAGCTACTAATTCTTACTAATTCAAACATTGCAAATTATTGCCGCATCCATTTAATTTATCATTCGCGTTACAAACTATTTATAAATAGAAGGATGTTGTTGTAATGTATAGCAGTAAGAATAATTGTAAACCTACCAATTATAACAAGTATGAATATTTTATTTATATTTTATATAGATAGAAAGTTTGTAGGTGCAATGTGAGAGCTTTCTTTTATTCTGATTTCTGTGTCTCTTTTACACCCTTAAAATTAAAATGATGACAACTTTATTCTTATCCCGTATCCACACAGAAAGAATTAAACAGGCTAAAATTTAAAAACGTTTGCTAAACTACTACTTTTGAAAATGATTATAACAGAGCTTTGAAATGAAAAGACCTGACAAAATACTGAAACATCTACAAATCACTGAACTACAACACATTCATTTTAGACGTTCTTAGGTAAATACGAATTAACATTTTAACTGCAACATCCATAAACACATATATCGATTACAGTGTTACATGCAAAGATTAAAATAGTGTAAATGGTTCGACAAAAAGTATATTGGCGTTTTGTACAATACAATTGTGACCACCCCTGTGCTTTCATTGTATTAGTTTTATTGCATTTTGTATTGTATGCTGATATGCTATCTCTTTCTTTTTTAAGATGTTAGAAAGAGACAGAATATACATTTTATAATTGAAAAGTATACAAATTCTAAGAGTAACTAAAATCATAATTGTTTCGATATACTTCTGTAACATTATACATTATCTTCATTCACGCCTGCTGATTCCGAGTGCCCTTTCTGAATGATAACATTAAATAGGTGACATATTGTATTCTTACTCCGTCAAGACACGGAAATGTCACTAATTATGTTCCTGTAAGTCTTTCAAGCTCGTCCCCTATTGATTTTACCTAAAAATTCGCGCTATTAATTTCTTCAGTTCCTTTAATGTCATCTCATGACATCGGATCCCCCCTGACATCCATTCTCTCAATGTGTCTCAACCACCTAAGCATACTTCTCTCAATCCTCTACACTGCATCTTGTTTCAATTCGCATCTCTCTTTAGGTTATATGCTTATCGCATATATTACACTAGATGACCTGCGTGCCCACTTCGTTGGGCGGCTAAAAAAACGTTATTATGCTTTCTTTTTTTAAACATATTTCATTACTGCTCCACTCCTATTAGTCATAGCGTTATCTATATAGCCTATACTCTCTGATAAATGGACTATTCAACACAGAAATAATTTTAAAATCGGTTCAGTAGATCCAGAGGTTACCCCCTGCAATGTCACAAACACACAAAATTTACCTCTTTATAATATTAGTATAGAAAAATAAATAAATACACCGCCCTCATTGTTAAAGTTTTCCGGCATACCCCAAGGTAGTTCATTGCGACCCATTTCCCTACTAAACAACTCTATAATTTAAGTCGATCACGAGCCGATTCCGACTCTTGTATACAACTCGATTCTACTAGAAATTATTAGACTGTCACAATAATAAATCGATATAAATCTATCGATACAAAACATTATCGATATTTTAATGTTTGTGATTATTACGAGTACTAACAATTTTCTCTACATAAGTAACCTGCTACCTAACAGAGTGGTTTCTTTCTGTGTTTCTATCTTTCTCACAATCAGTTGCTATTAAATAAATTCATCATCATCATCATAACAGCCCACTAATGTCCCACAGCAGGACGGGCCTCCTCCCGTGACGGAGCGATACTTGGCCTACTAACATCACGCTGGTCAAACGGATTGGTAAAAGGTTTAATTTACATTTTCCTTCTTTTTATTACGTAAAGATAATATTCACGGATATTCCCTTAGTCGGTTTTTACGACACTCATGGGATGAGATGGAGTGGTGACACACTGTATTCTTACTCCGTCACCACACAGATTTAAGATTTTTATAACATTATAGTTTTAATTAAAATACTTAGATAATTAGTATTCGGTTCATTTGCTAGTATACAGAAGCCTTTAAACAGCTTAGCTCTATCATCATTAAAAGTACCGTTGATTACGAATGTAATTTTAATTACACATGTAACATTAATTGCAAATGTAACTTTGATTGCCTACTATAATTTTGATTACAAAATCAACATAAATGGAAATCATGAAAAACAAATCGCCCAGTGTTAGTGGAAATGTTTTAAGACATGTCTAGAACAGCCTAAAGGACTTCCTTGCTGAAGTCTGCTGAACTGCTGTGGCAAAGCTTATTTATTTATTTATTTAGGTACACAAACAGATAGCAGGCCTTACATGAAATATTTTAGTGCGGCCTTATTATATAGATTAGACAGTAATCCTAAGGCAGTGTACACAACATGATAGTATTACGTAGTACGCAATAGCTTTGCCAAGAGAAAAATCTATTATTTTTGTTCTTCTCCTGATGAGGGAATAAGAAATCATGATTTCACATCCCATGGGTGTCGTGAAAACCAACTAAGGGACTATCCGTGAATATTACCTTTACGAAATAAAGGAAAACTTTAAATTAAACCCTATACCAATCCGTCTGGCCAGCGTGGTATTAGTAGGCCAAGTATCCCTCCGTCACATGGGAGGAGACCCTTCCCTGCAGTAGGACATTGATGGGCTGTTATGATGATGATGATACAGCTCCCGATTTCCAAAGCCTATTTTTTTTTTCTTTTTAGAGTAAGGTACTTGTTTTATATTATCAGCAACTACTGAATTCCGTAAGTCAAGTATGGGGAAGCAGTAAAGTGTTAAGTACTTAAAACATTACTTGTAAGCAATCTAAGTTAAGTTCGATGTAAATGTACAAGTAAATTGAACAATGTCTTATTCAACTTAATGCACTTTAGTTATTTTAAAAGGTAATTACAAAGTTCTAGGTACTTCAGCTTAATTATGAGCTTTTATAGTTCGATTTGAATGATTTGATACGCCATGCATGTTGTAGAGGTTATATATCATGGCTTGTGGCTTCAAGCAGGGGTTGTGGCTTCGATTCCTGTTAAATGCAAATCTGGGGTGAGCTGGACTGGCTGGAATGACGGGCCTCCTCCCGTGACGGATGGATACTTGGCCTACTAATACCAGGCTGGCCAGACGGATTGGTATAGGGTTTAATTTCAAGTTTTCCTTCTTTTTATTTCGGAAATATAATATTCACGGATAGTTCCTTATTTATGTTTTTACGACACCCATGGGATGAGATGGGGTGGTGACATATTGAATTCTGATTCCGTCACCACACGGAGGAGTATAAATTACTTATTTACGTCAATTTAATTCTATTTACTTTAAGTTTAGAAACTTTGACTAAACTTTACCCCCGCTTCGTAGACACTTGTAGGAAAGAGCACTTTCTAGTCTGGTGCCATTTTCTAGACACAAAGTCTCATACCCCTGTAATTGTCTGTCATAAATATGTAAACTTAAACTGCATTAATGTAACCAAATTTGAACCTTGGCACGTCCAATTACAACAACAACCCACAAACGTTATTGATAGGTTAGATTTATGTCTCTTGTTGCATAACTACATAATTGTTGTGTACATTATACATTAACTGCAAAGTATGGCTTTAGTTATTTTTTAAATATATTAGTAATACATTAATTGGATTGCAGAGTGGGCAGATTCCTTAAACAAGCAATGATCTGGTCAAGGTTGCGGGATGAAGCAAGGGTACAAGATTGAGTGCGGTGGAATCAGTTGGGAGAGGTCGGAGTCCAGCAGCATGTTTTGATAATGTAAATATTATTAGTAACGCTTCAATGAATTTCGTTCCTAAGCTAATACTTCTCATTACATTAATTTCTTTGATTTTTGGACTGCATTGCATGCCACTTCCATAACCAGACCTGGCTAAGAACTATCTCCAGACTGATGGCTATCACCGTGCCAAGTATCATACTAGCAGCTATAACCATTTAGCTTGTCAGAGGTAGCAAACAAACAAACATATATACAGACGCACATACGCACGTACACACAGCAACACATCAAGTTAAACATTTTCATTTGAAATTGTGCCTTATTTCAAGGTATCAAGGTACATGAGTGTCTAGCTTGATTAGTTGCTGTGTGTACATAAGGAAGTTATCGTTATCTAGAAATACAACTAGTAATTTTTAAACGGGCAGATGTTAAATTTATGCACTAGTAAAAATCTCCTAACAGCCATAAAAGTCTCCACAGCAGGAACAGGCGTTCTCCCGTGATTAAGGTAAAAGTTATTCAACTTAGCTAACGTGGGTTCAGTTGGTTTAGTTTCCTTTCGTCATCGGAAAACTTTACTGTTTCAGTTTAAGAAGGCTCCTTCTGTCAAAACCAACTCAGCTGTCACCGGAGCCTAAAAGATTGTTGTTTCACCAAACGTTGCGTGAGAAAGAGAAAAACTCATAGAAAAGCAGTCAGAAACGTGCACACGCACACGCGCTCGATTGTATTTATTACAAATCAAAATGTCATTCAAAATATAAATATTGTTCTTCTTGATTGTTAGGGTTGACACTAATACTAGCTGTAGGTAGTTACCTAAAAAGTAATAAATCAGGAGTAAATAAAGATAACTAAAATGGGTTTTTAAAAAATATTTTATTGTAAGTTTTGTTGCGGAAGACACACCAAGCGAGACATCAATTTATCTTGTAAGTGGTGTAGGTATGACACCGTAAAACATTATAATTTTTAATATTTTTTTTAAGTTAAGCTGTTTATTCTTGAGACAGTTTTTTAGACCGTGCATCGTTAATAGGGGTTCCATACAGTACACAATAATATCTTACTTCACATACAGTACATGAAGTTAATTTTAGCTGGATTTAAAAAAAGGAAGAAAAATCATAAAATCATAAAATCTGGAAATGATAATTGACAAGAAATGATATCAGTCATTCAGATACCGGGGCGGGGGTGAGTCACGTAAATATTAAAAAAAAAATACAAAATGAATTACAAAAAAAATACAGTTTGTGCAATGTGACAGCCTTAGCTATGCTCTATTGACTATTGTAATAATAGGTGAATTTTGACAGTTGATTTTAGTCAAGAAGGTCACTGATGTAGGTATTTTATCTAACTGGTTATGCATCTGATAATAATTGGATCTCTTTGATAAAAGAAATTACGAAACTTCTTACTGGCAAGCGATACATAATTGTCATAAATGACATAAATTAAAGTTTATTGAAGTTTAAAAAAAAATATTCGGTAACATTCGACGACGGTCGGCTCGCTGTCGTACCTCCCCTCCTCCGACCCGAGGGGTGCAGAAAGTGGAGGCGAGATGCAAGATGTCGATGGCGGAAACGAGCACGGTAAAATTTCCTAAAATGGTTTTGGGAAAAAGGTAATTGCGTACAAACTTTTGAATGTATCTAGTCAATATAAAATTATTTGAATTTTCGAATAAATAATCTATTCCTAGTCCCAAAATATATTTACCTTTATAAACGTTTAATCCTATTTTATTACGCTAAAAGTTGTCATAAAATGTGCATAGAATTATGAACTTTGAAGCCTCATAACTTGTAAATGAATATTTTTTTTACTGTTTTATTAATCAATAAGACTAGATAATAACGAGACAAAACGATATCATCTATAGTTTTGAGTATTTATTATCTAATGAAGGAGGAATTAACTTTCTTTGTTTGTATGGAATTGCGATTGAATTGTTTCCCCTTAAGCGTGTATTTAATGTATTGGATAACTTTTTAGTTTAAAAACCAACCTCAGTGTGTTAATACTAACATGCAATTTGTATGAATGACAATGCACTGAAAGTTCATTTTATTTTTTGATTAAACCCTAATTACTAAATGAAATTTCTAAGAGACTAACAAGCACGTAAAACATTCGAATAAAATAAAGCATTTATTTAGTGCGAATTCACTGACAGCAAGATCTAGGATACGGAAAAGTCCCAAATCCCACCTGGTGGTTCAAGTAACCACCAGGTGGGATTTGTTATTTTGGCCAGGAAGAGATCAAGAAATGACTTATTTCTGAAGTAACAATTCTTTATTATCGTTTGTTTAGTGGACACCCTGGTCTCTTAAATTGTTTAAGCCGCCCATAGACCTCAGACGTGACTTTACGACTTTGTCAAAACGACACGACAGCAAATTATACAAAACGAATCTATTTCCCAATGATGACCTTCTCCTCTTTTTGAAATCGGTTTATAATGTAACGGCACGATAGTTCCAACAAGAGCCATTTAAAAGCCATTTAATATTTAAATTAGGTATAAAACATTAACCAATACAATAACTAATACTATTGTATTATGAGAATATTACAATCGATAAGAGCTATGTACAAACAATTGTTGAATTTGTACCATTTACTGGAATTTATAACTATGTCCTTGTAAATACAAACAAGACAATCAAATTTAAACTTTAATCTTATAGATATATAGTTTACATTCCTATGTAGTGTTTTAAGTTAAGTTTGAAATTGTATGCTAAATAGGTTGTATTTAAAAAAGCAATGGTCGTGCCTGCGTGAGTTTATCTCATCATATGATTTGAAAAGTTATGTGCTTAGTTGAAGTTAACTTTAAACAACGTAATTTAAGGCACGTTTAAATACATATCTTATACGTTTGACCTACATAACAAATTTAATTTAATAATTTTCTGCAAATCTAGAGTATTAATCATTGATTTATAAAAAACCCTAGATGCACATTTTCAAACAAAACTAACAGCCAAAAGTGTCACCAAATTAAACATACGCAATAAATACGTATAGTAATATCGTAAACATATTTCTTTTTTCAAATTCAATCTTACACGCATGACATAAAGTTGTATTTAAAAAGTAATGCACATAAAGCAATAAAATTTAATGATTGACGTTTGCCGGTAGAACAACGCGATACTAATTTAAAAAAAGTGCACAATGCGCCCATTTGTTGCGGACGTTTTTGGGAAGTGGAGTGTGTATCTTTGGTTTTTTGTAAATCAATGGTATTAATACATTGATTTATAAAAAACCCAAGATGCACATTTTCAAACAAAACTAACAGCCAAAAGTGTCACCAAATTAAACATACGCAATAAATACGTATAGTAATATCGTAAACATATTTTTTTTTCAAATTCAATCTTACATGCATGACATAAAGTTGTATTTAAAAAGTAATGCACATAAAGCAATAAAATTTAATGATTGACGTTTGCCGGTAGAACAACGCGATACTAATTTAAAAAAAGTGCACAATGCGCCTATTTGTTGCGGACAGTTTTGGGAAGTGGAGTGTGTATCTTTGGTTTTTTGTAAATCAATGTATTAATAGCAATAAAGTTACTAATGCAAATTTCGTTTAGGCACATGGCTGATTCACGAATTGACATAAGTTTAATAACATAATTGGTTTTTAAGATAAAAAGCAAATTACTTAACTAACTATTATATAAACGGGATATTAACGCGCATTAAATTTACCTTTATTTTACTTGACGTTTCGGCACAGGTTGCACTGGCCGTGGTCGCAAGCTGACTGGTGATGCGACGTCACAGCTTCGTCTTCGTGATAGATAATATATTATTATCATCTACCCTCGCATCTTGAGATGTTAATATAAAGTCCCCCTACACACAACTTGCGACCACGGCCAGTGCAACCTGTGCCGAAACGTCAAGTAAAATAAAGGTAAATTTAATGCGCGTTAATATCCCGTTTATATAATATTTATAATAATGAAACGCGATAGTTTAAAAGTTACAACTACTTAACTAACTTTCATGATATTTCTGTGAGGACCAACTAGGAAAGCCATCATCATCATCATATCAACTAATCATCGTCCACTGCTGGACATAGACAAGTAAAAGTTTAGTATTACAACCCAAACATAAATTCGAAACCTACAAAGTATTTAATCAAAGGAAAGTAGAATATAATCAAAGTGAACGCTTCAGAGAAACTATAAGCTCTAGGCAGTATAATGGCACCAAATACAAGTAACTTATGATACTAATAAATATACTATACAATTTACATTACTTACACTAAGTATATTTTGAATTCAGTTTTTTTTTTTCTAGTTGTCTTATAATATTTATGTTGCTTTAGAATGAACAAAGTCATGTTATATTAGGAATCGCCTAAGATGCCAGAAATCGGGACATGATTTTTTAAGTTATATGTATTAGAAAAGAAAACAGTATTAAAATGAATTGACATTTTAGTAAGGCCAAAAATAAGTTTTCTGTAAAGTAACACAAAATGTATTTCTCAAAAAAAGGGTGGGACGGGGAAATAAGGTATACCTATCATAACCTTTACCCGGGAATGAAAACAAAAAAACATCAAATTCACCAACACCTTTTTTTTAAACTATTCCAATACATTCAATATAATAATGAACTAAAATTATCTTTAGTAGTCCAATTAAGTGTAGAACGTATAAACCAAATAATAGTCTAAACTTTCACTAATCGTACAAAAGAAGCTACGCTCGTGGAGGCAGTACTTGTTGGCTAAAGGCTGAATAATCGAGATTACAGATAAGGACGGTATTACTATCAGTAACCTATATATGTAAACACAGTGGTTATCAAACTTTAGTATTATCTTTTACTAGCTAATCCACGCATTTCGTCTGCTTCACTAAAGGTGTACATTGTAGCTTTTAGGGTGTCGTCCAATCATCAAACGAAGCCCAAAGTAATACTACAGTTTCAGTAATAATGCAGTTAAAGTAATACTACAGTAATAATACAGTTATATACCTACTGTGCTTGAAATGAAAAGCTGAACCAACATAAACTTAAAATTTATATAAATTATTGGAGGAAATTATTTTTATTATATTTATTTTATTATTATTACTTATTTTGCTATACATTATCCTCTATATTTCTTCGTATTACTTTTCACACAAATACAATAAAGTTGAAAAGGTTACAAATATATTTAATAAACATTGAGATCCATTGTCCGCCCGTTTACTATTGAACCCTGAGGTCAATACGATAACGATCTACCCACAGTACTTACATTATCGATACTCGTAATTAATTCTAAACAACAATACTGCTACCGATGCTCTTACTATTGCTAAATTACTATAAATTTTATTTTATGAAAACAGTCAATGAAAATCCCTTTTAAGGAACGGTAAGGAGCCCCTACCGTTGTTATAAATTTTGGGGTCACCCATGCCACGGGATGTAAAGCGGTTATTGAAGTCACATAGTAAAGGCCGTCATGCTTATATGTAATCATAACAGCCCATTAAAGTCCCATTGCAGGGACGGGCCTCCTCCCGTGACGGAGGGATACTTGGCTTACTGTATTACTTTAATACCACGCTGGCCAGACGGATTGGTATAGGGTTTAATTTCAAGTTTTCCTTATTTCTTTGTAATGGTTAATATATTAGACGTGATGGTGACAGCATCTTCTTAAATCCGTAACCACATTAACATTTTTATTTCTTAAAAACTTTTTCATTAATCAGTAAAATATACCTATTATTTATTTATCTTAATGGTTTCAATATAATAATATAATTTAAATATACGCCAAAGCTACAGAATCAGAATACTTTACAATCTATGGGATTCACTATCCCTTCATAAAAACAATATCATGGGGACTGGCCAACATGCTCCTTAATTACAGACCTTAGCTTACTTTTCCATTCAAAAATAAACTCTACATCTAAAGATATAAAGTTAGAATTGGCTTGTCTTATATGTTAGTACGTAATAAGCTTTCTAAAAAAATGGTCCAACCGGTGTAACGTGGAATGTCGATCGCTCACGAGGAGGTTCTAAATCGAAATATGTGGATAACGTTTGGTGTTATGAAAATTTTAGACTACTATTTCGTTGATGGGTTGATTGACTAGTATTTATTATTATTACCCTCCGTGTGGTGACGGAGTAAGAATACAATATGTCACCACCCCATCTCATCCCATGGGTGCCGTAAAAACAGACTAAGAAACTATCCGAAACGAAATAAAAAGAAGGAAAACTTGAAACTTAAAAATTTCTAAGTCTAGTCTCTATGGTACGGTTTAGTGGTAGAGTACTTCAGAAATTAGTTATTTTTGGGGCCTAACCACTACGGAACAACACTACCACGGCTGGCGTAATTCCTGCCTTCACTACTCCTAGTCCTTATGGTATGGGTGACAAAGGAGCGAAGATTTTAGTCTATTTATCTTTCCGAAATACAACACAGTTGCTCGACCAAAAAATATGAGAGTAAAAGACTTGAAAAGGTAAATACTTAGTACAAATTTAATAAAAGGTAAGTTTTACACGACTTCCACGGGGCTAAAAGACAAAGATCTTTTGTATTTTTGGTGCATTTTAAGATCTGTTATGAATATAGAACTCGGTAATAAATATTGCTTCGGACTCCCATGCCACCGCTCCCAACAAAACATCGATTTTTATAATATCTAAATCTTGTTTTCGATCATTTACAACTCCAACTGACAACATATACTTGTAAAACTAGTTAAAAATACATCACTTTAAACTTATGCCGCCCAAATAGATGAAGCATATTATTCATTAACGGATACCGGCGCCATTTTAATTGCCTATAATTAAAATACCTAATTAAGTGAGATGAAAGTCACAACACATCATCATTAATGTCCCACTGCAGGGACGACAAGCCTCGAATTACGGGCGAACAAAAAAATTATTACAAATTTTACCAATTTTACAAGTTACTTTTGATCAAATTTGCAAATAACTAATCTGCAAATTGTTAATCGCCAAGTTCCTAAAATTTACAATAACTATTCTGTTTTCCACTCTCCGTGTGGTGACGGAGTAAGAATACAATATGTCACCACCCCATCTCATCCCATGGGTGTCGTAAAAACCGACTAAAAACTATCATCTTAACGAAATAAAAAGAAGGAAAACTGTACCAATCCGTCTGGCCGTATTAGTAGGCCAAGTATCCCTTCGTCACGGGAGGAGGCCCGTCCCTGCAGTGGGACATTAATGTGCTGTTATGATGATGATGATATACTTTTTCTTAAAAAGAAGCCATTTTGACCACCAATAATTAAAATACATAATTAAATCAGAGGAGAGTCACAACACATTATAGGGACAATAAAATATCGGACTGACTGTACCTCCGGTTATTCTGACCTCCATTTTAAGTTGAAACATTAACTTGGACGATGTTAAACGGGCAATTAACAGTTTTAGACAAATTGGAGATCGTTATCTATTAACCCGAATTTGCGGGAAAATTTATTTTCGTTATGGTGTTGCAATGGTTTTGTAAAGAATTTTTAATGTAGCATCTTGGCATTGAATAACTTCAGAGAATCTTAGGAGATTTTTCTTATTACTGTAACCCTTTCTATCTCCCGTGTATTATATACCTTCGCATTGTTTTACTTTTGTGTCTACTGGCGAGAACCTGAGGTAACCTGTTTAGGCAGCAGACTACCACGAGGCCTTGGTGGTAAGTGGTAATTGTCACTCATGGAGGTCAGCTATATTGTTAAGTTATAGCCCTGTAATTTCATACTCGTTGATCTTAGTTAACTATTAAAAAAACCTCAAAATTTTATTTCTCTTTCACTTTTATTAAATTTTCGGTATGGCAACTCAGAAGTAAAAACGTTTTCCGCCATAATCGAATAGAGGAAATAATTAATAACACGAATTAAAAGAGAGTGCCGTTAATGTCATTATATTATTGAAAATAAATTAATGTTATAACATAATATATGTCGTTGTTTTTCATAGATGTGGTTGTCAAATGTGTCAGTTAATTAATAATTATTAATAAAAGCTAAAGCTATGCTGTTTTGGTATTTGAAAAACCTGTTGGAAATTCAAAATGGAACCCATAAGTTTTGGGCCAGGTTTCATACTAAAAGTGAGTCGGCAAAATCATGTAAAAAAAATGGGTATTGCTAAGGAAAAAGTCGTCCATGTTTCTAGAAGAAATAACCTGGTAGTGGCACTCGTACATATATATTTGATTGAACGGTACAGTAAGATAGAAAATTATTACAAAAATATAAAATTATATAATACTGTCATTAAAAAATTCTGATAGACGCACTTGCAATCTATACTAATTTTATAAAGAGTTAAAGTTTGTGTGTTTATGACGTTGTAGGGGGTAATCTCTGGATCTAATGAACCGATTTTAAAAATTATTTCTGTATTTAATAGTCCATTTATCGGGAAGTGTTGGCTATATAGTATAACGCTATGACCAATAGGAGTGGAGCAGTAATGAAATATGTTTAAAAAAGTGACAATCAGTCAGCTAGTAATGCAATAATTTGACCAATCGTCCTGAACCACTGTTCCAGGAAGTTTGAAAATTCTTTTGATTTAGCCTGACACAAAGGCTAGCTTCGTAGACTTCTTGAGAATTTCTGGCAACATTCTCGTACAATAAGCTGTACCCAAGATATATAATTCCGAGACATCTCTCTTAAAACTATATCAATCAACTAGCCTATTGCTGTCTACTGCTGAACATAGGCCACAGAACTCAGTTCTGCGCCTACCGCATCCAGCCCAACCCAGAGACCTTTTTGAGGTCGTCGGTCCACCTAGCTGGGGGGCGTCCCGCGTCCTACACTACGTTTGCCTACTTTTTTTTAAAACTACTTACAAAAAGGAAATCAATTTGGTAACATACCTCCAGACTAGTTATTAGTAGAGCCACAGAGCCCTCAACATTTTTATTTTATTGCATCTTATCTGTCATATTTTATAGTCCATACCTAAAGCGGTAGTGACTCAAGAAGCATGTTTTACGTCTATAACAGGTTTGATTTCCTAAAAGTATGATTTATATTTAAAAGAACGTGAAGAGTTAGTTTAAAAAAAATTAATTGCATATGAAAGTGAGTTGATATTAATTAAAAAAATATATTGACATGACTCAAACAGGTCTATAAATTAAAAAAAATGTCGTTTCGTGTCAATAGTTTATGTTTAGTATCACCAGAGGGCGTTGGTGAGAGTAGTGTTATAACATTCCACTTTCATGTTCTTGTCTAATAATTAACAATTTCACTGATACCATGTTAGGCAGATTAGAACGTAAACGGATCGTCACCGTATCCTCTCGAGCCGTTCAGTATTATTTGTATGAAACTCCTTACTCCAACGCACATTAATCGAAATCGTAACGTAATCGGATTTTTGACGTTTGACACCAAGGAAAAAGACGAGGCGGTGCCGATCCGTTTACGTTACGTTAAATGTGCTATGACCCTAAGACAGAAATAAAGCCTGCGTATTCTGAGTAAACCCACCCAATCCCACTTCATTACTTGAAGTTTCTTCTTTAGTTACCTTTTATCACAACCATCGATAACGTAGTGGCTTAAAGTATACTGACGGCCTCTGTAGTGTAGTGGTTATATAACATGACTGCTATGCAGAGGTCTCGGGTTCGATTTCCGCTCAATGCAAATATTTGTGTGTATGAACATGATTATTTGCATTGGTTTGAGTATTTCTATGTATAATAATGTATATATTTACAAAAAAAAAAGTATATAAGTACTAATATCCGTTGTTCTATTAGCCATAACACAAGCAGGTTAAGTCTAGCTTACTATGGGAACAGATGGCGCTGTGTATGTCCGTGAATATTTATTTATTTATTTATACTTACTACAAAGAAGGTATATTATTTAAGGCAACGTAGAGGTCTACGTTGCCTTAAAAACTTCTAGCTAAAAGGTTAACCAAGATAACCAATAAAAGGTTTCAAAAGTCAATCAAAATCGTATTTAAATCAAGTAACTAGTAAAATAATTCTTTTATATAAACCGCAATCAGATAAGGGACCATCAAATACATCGACAAACACTCGTTGAAATTTAAAATTCATAATTTACAACATCAATTGACCATCCATTTTAATAATACAGCGAAAGTTGCCGCCTTCCTCACAAAACAACATTTTAAACAAGCGAAAATAAACCTTAACAACAACAAAATAAAGGTCAATATACATAACATCTTTAAGATTAAATTCGTGTTCATGATTTTGCATATTATTAACGATATCTCAACCATTATGAACATCAAAAACTTGAATTAGAACGAACAGTCATAAAATATATGAAGCTACCATATTTTTGATAAGAAAGCATTTAGAATTAATAGGTCTAAGTTTAAAACATTGATAAAAAAAAGTAATTGCCTATTACAAGCCCACTACTGCTTTTAGCGACTATTTTAGTTTAGTTTAATGTCACTAGGAAATCCATAGAGATTTCGAATGTGTTTAAATACTTTTTGGTCTTGCATTTCTTTTATTATCCGTGGTTAATAGTTTTTTATTAAAGATGACATAAAGATTTTGACACTTCTTAATGTCATCCTCACCACCATTATAGATATTTAACTATTTCCTGCCGTTGATAATTTCAAAATTATTATATTCTAAGTTTTTGTGTGACTAAAGTAAAACATTTTCTGTATATCGATTAAATATCATTTATTGACAAAGAAAAACAACGAAGTCATAGACACTGAATCTACAAAACCAGGAACCAGTAGAAGTAAAATAAAAACTTGCTTGTCTTGTCTCTGGTTGTAAGTCCCCTGTTGCGTACTTGCGAAGTCGCCCTTCAAATAGTTTTTGTTGCTGGCTACCTATTTACAGCCAGAGATAATGTATATTTATGAGTAAAACTCAATGTCTATTAGCGATGAGTGATGTTTTTTTCTGTAAAATAATTATTTTTTTAATATTATCGTCTAGACTTAAGCAAATCATTTTATGTTCAACATGGTTTCTGATCATGTGATTGTAATAATAAATATCTGTTTTTAGGCTGTTAAGATGACTCTTTTTGTAGGATTAAATGACAGATGTGCCAGCGGCCCACCTGATAGTAGGTGCTATCTGCCGCTCATGGTCCTCAAAATTCCAGAGCCATAAGCCGCTGTCTGGGACACAACTGCTATTGTCTAAAATGACAATTTATAACTTTCATGGGACCTATTCTATCACTTGCACTAGGGTCATCAATTTAATGACCTACAGACAGGCAACACACATTAAAACATTTAAAATATAATTGAGACAAAGTTTTAAACTTGTATACCCGTCCGTCGCCAAACAAAATACTAAACATTAACCCGAAAAGCTTCACCATTTATTCAAACTAATCCACACCTAACACCAAAGACAAAAAAAAGAACATACCATTCCACCTTGCAAACTTAAATAATGCTTTTGTAAGCTAGCAACATTATCCTTAATTCTTATTGACAGCCACAACGGCCAATGTCATTCGAAATTCAAAATGATCTTATTTGGGTCAGTTTAAGGGGCAATGATCTCAATCTTAATCCTTTTTATTTTAAATCGTCGAGTTGTTCATTTACATATTATCAGTTCTAGAATCTAAGAAGGTAGGGCAACAATCCAGTGAAATATTTGTCGATGAAATGCTAAAGTATGTCGACCCATAGATGTTATCAGGGACGAAAAATGTTTTGCACAATGCTAAACGTTTCGATTGAAAGTTTGTAAGGCAATTATATTTAGGATCTGTACACTAAGAATTCTTCTAATAACATATTTGTTTAACTAAATTGTTGTATTAAATTAACATACTTAAGCATAGAACTAGAAGCATTTAATCCTTTTTTTTAAACATTGAGATTTTTTATGGCTGCCAATATTTTTGCATGGTATAACAAAATGAAAAATAAAATCTTATTAAATAAAAAAAACTACCAATTTCATATTCCAACTTTTAATTTAAGCCGAGCCTTTAATTACTTACACAAGTTTTAATCAAATTCAAATCGCTTTTCGCTTCGTATAAATCAATAATTCAAAATTTTTATTTGTAGAACGCCTACCGTTAGTGTTGTACTAAAAAGTATAACCGCTAATTTCGAAAGACAAAATCGTTTGCGAGCAACATGCAGTACTCGACTAAACTTATTTTTTAAACGATTCGTTTTGTATCGATATCTTTTGTGATTGTTGGTTGCGTTCGGATCGATGCGAAATTTATGATTTAATTGCCTGTTGCCAGTTTTAACGGGTTCAAAGAACTCGGAATGTTTTGTAATCATAATGCTTGGCGTATATGGTAGGTGAGATGTGTTATTGTGCTACTAGTCGTATGAAGATATTCGCTTAGATATTTCAAGTAGTAATATAAGGTATGCGTAATAAAAGAGAAAGTTGAACTTGTTTTTAATAAATGATTATCTACCTTTGTAAAGAGCGGCGGATGTATGTATGGAACAAATTGTTTAATGCAACAAAACGTCTTAAATTTCTTTTGTATTTATTCGAAATTTATTTATAATATTATACCTATAGGTATTATATTAAAGCTGAGCATGTCTTATTGCATTTGCCATGTGATATTTTATTAATATATTTATAATAAATTAATAAATAAATATTCCTCACACTTTCACACAACGCCATCTAGTCCCAAACTAAGAAGAACTTGTATTATGGATACCAGACAACGGATAAAGATACTTTAATACATTTTTTTTGTAAATACATAGAAAACACCCAGACCAATGCAAACAATCATGTTCATGCACACAAAGATTTGCATTGAGCGGGAATCGAACCCGAGACCACTGCGTAGCAGTCATGTTATATAACCACTACGCACAGAGGTCGTCAAATATGTACTAATCCCTTAAGATGTCATAAACGGTGACTAAGGACATAACCTAAGCTAGACAGTGAACAGAACAGGTCAGTATTAGTAGACCAAGATTTACCTCTAAGATTGAAATAAGTTAATTTTAAATAAGTATATTTATATCTAATAACATAATTTATCTTAAATAACATATAATAAGAAAGAAATCTATAATATGTTTTATGATTTAAAGTGGATTTAATGTATGAAGAATACTGGTCCCCTTTATGTTCCTACGATTATATTTCCTAGAACACATCTTAAATGATAAACGCAAAGCCTGCGTCGTAAATATATGCAGAATGATAACCGGTCTAACTGCGAGCTGAAGCGGGTAGCGGAGCGATTTATTTAATAAACCTACTTCTACCTAATTTAATATACATTTTGTTTAGGCCTTTTCTTATGATAGAATGAAATTAAGGATGTAGTATTATCATCTTGTGCACCTCGCCAGCAAATAATCTCTTTGTTTTATTAATAGTTTTCATTATAAAGACAACTCCCGCACTAAGGGCCAGATTCAGAGACCGCACTTTGACTTTACTTTAGCAAAGTCTAGTTATTATCTCTGAATTTGAACAACATTAAAGTAATTTTTCGCATGAAAAAGTTTACTTTCATTATTTATTACTACAAAGTAAACTTTTTATGCGAAAAGATTACTTTAATGTTGTTCAAATTCAGAGATAATAACTAGACTTTGCTAAAGTAAAGTCAAAGTGCGGTCTCTGAATCTGGCCCTAAGTAACTCTACTCAAAATGGGACCACTTTGAAAGAATACTTTATAAAAAAAATCTTTTTTTGGTTGAAGGGAAATAAGTTCTTTTGTAAGTATATTTTTTAAACAACCGTATTGATAATCTCTTCTTTTCAGAGTCGGATTAAAATTAATAAGATAGACATATTTTAGATTTTTGCAATGGTTTTATGTTTAGTTTATATTTGCGAATACCTGTTAATAGCTGTGTATAAGTATATTTATGTATTAACTGATTGTAAATTATGCTGTTGGTGTTCCGTAGAAAATAAAATAAAATAAAAATATTAACAACTGAGGTTATTTATAGAGTTTCTCCTCTCTGACAAAATACCAGCCCAGTAAAAGACCTTAGTCGATTTTTACAATTCACTCCAATGCGTGAATTACAGTGAATTGAGATTTCTACTCAGTTTCCGCTATCCGCTTACACGCGTACGTAAGACTAATAACGAGGAAATTCTAAAATATATTGAATCAGGATATAGCAATATAAGAGACGTTTATTGCCTCTTTATAGTCCTATTCATTTCAGGAATAAAACATTTATGATGGATTTCTTTTTTGTGTAAAATATAATTCCACTTGAATATTCCTTTAGATTCTTAGAAACAGCTTTTGCGGTAATACGTATAGAGAAATTTTATTTATAAGTACATTAAAATATAAATAAAATCCTATCTAGGAACATTTTACATTTGACGGCAATACAGACAGTAACATCTATTCCTCAATAAATAAATAAATTGCAGTTTAAGCAAGTTAATTTCTAGAAAGATGGGTTACGGATTCTGTATATTACTTTGGGTGATCATCCAGTCTTCTTAGAGCTTGAACTATTCGTTCTAGACAACTAAGTAATGTGTAGCTATGTATTTTATACACAGAAAACATCCAGACTAAAACATTCATGTTAAAGCTTAAAGTTTTGATACATACATAAACTCACGCCTTATCCTGTCCGGGGTAGGCAGAGACGACAGAACGACACTTGTCACGATCCTGGCAAACAGATTGGGCCTCGTCCACATTCATTAAGCGAGTCATACATGCGCGTCGGTTACGAGTGCTCTTTATTTGGCCCTTCTCCAATATGCAACCTATCTATTAATGTTTTCATTAAGCGGAAATCGTATCCGATACCTCAAATATTAGCATCCAAATACTACACCACAAATGTAATCGTAATTATATCAATATAAGTAGCAAAAATAAATAAATAAATAAAAACCAAGGCAACCCCAACGCTATCAACGAACTAACTTTATAGCTAACAAAATTACAGGACATTCTTTTTTTTTTTAAAGATTTCCTACAAAATTTATACTCTATGCCTCTCGTCGTAAGTTATACGATATTCCGTATCTAGTCTATATTGTTTCGCTAAGTTTTATCAACGGGAATAGAACCCGAGACTGGTTAGTTATGTTGCATAGGTATCGCCTTACGATAATTCTGTGTGCACTCACGGGAAGATTACGCCAAGATTGCATGTTTAAGTAATAATTCTTTTCTTGTGTATAACTTAAATGTGGTTTTAGTTTAAGTATTTTTTTTATATTTAAGCTTGCTTTCTCCGTGTGGTGAAGGAAAAAAGGATACAATATGTCACCACCCCATCTCATCCCATGGGTGTCGTAAAAACCGACTAAGGGACTACGCGTGAATATTATCTTTACGAAATAAAAAGAAGGAAAACTTGAAATTAAACCCTATACCAATCCGTCTGGCCAGCGTGGTATTAGTAGGCCAAGTATCCCTCCGTCACGGGAGGAGGCCCGTCTCTGCAGTAGGACATTAGTGGGCTGTTATGATGATGATAACATCTATGCTTTAAAGGAGACAATTCGAATACAAATTAACAACTTGGCTTTAACTGGACAGTATTCGGGATTTGCATAATGCCCGATTTACACATCGACAAGTACAGTAGCGAGTTAAGTAGTATTTTAAGATTAAGTTGATTTAAATAGAGTTCCATCCTATTTTTTGGCGAGTTAAGTACGAAGTAGCCCCCTCTCTCGCGTCTCGCCAACTTAACTTGCCAAAAAATAGGATGGAGATCTATTTAAATCAACTTAATCTTAAAATACTACTTAACTCGCTACTGTACTTGTCGATGTGTAAATCGGGCATTAGGTACGAATAATGACGGCTAATCCGTTTATTTAAAAAAAGAATTGTCTACGACTTCTTATGTCATTGCCTTATTTTTCGAAAGAATTCAAAATTTCAAATACCTCGGTAACAAAGTGGTTATGACTGTACAATTCTGCCAAGCGCAAAGTCTAGTTTCAAATACCACAGTAGATTTTATTGACATAGGAAATTTTGGTTGACAAATATTTGTGAGATTCACGAATTATTGTCGTGGGCCTATAAGTAGGTTTTGTGTGTCCATATACTTAATTTCGAAAAAGGTCTCTTAACACATGCTTACACCTTTTTGCGGAAATATTCTTTTTGAACCAAAAAAAAAGAAAAAAACAGTTTATAATAGTTCTAAAATTAAAGTTCCTTGGCGTTCTTATTAACCGCACCGGTCCTCGGTCTCCATCCATCATTATGTACCGGCGGACGGGTATACTCCTAAAATTTCATTCCCCCTTCCCTCTTATCGGTTGCTTCCTCACATCCTTTATTAAAACTAAAACATGAAATGAGTTTCGACGAAATATCTTTTATGTCTAATATTAACAGCTTTCTCTGTTGTTTTTTTTTTATTGAGATAATGTCGTATAGTCTTTGTAAATTATTTTTGATAATGACAAAAGGTTATATTTTATAAATATTTGGTGTTGGCTGTGTAAGAAGGATTAAATATACTTATAAACGTGTGGTGTCATTAGTCAAAAAAGAGACAGATTTTTCCTCCAAATAACACCGTCAGCGATCATCGATTATGCTTCCCAAATCCATTGCAAGTGACGACCTCGGTGGCGCGACGGTAGCGCAAGCGGCTGCCGTCCAAGAGGTTGTGGGTTCGATCCCCACGCAGGACAATAATTTGTGAGATCCACAAATTATTGTCCTGGTCTGGGTGTTCTTTGTGTCCGTTAATTGATGTTTGTAAAAGGTCCCCGCGACACAGGGCATAATCCCTAGTGCGGGAGTTGTCTTGTCTTTTTAAAATAAATTGCGAGATACTTTTTTTTAATCAAGCCTGGCGCTAAGCATCCTGGGTCGCGAGGTTCAACCTTAGGTCCAAGACAAACCTCACAGGTTTGTGAGATCCACAAACGATTGTCTAGCCTGAGCTGTTCGAAATTCGAACCAGTAGCCTCGTGCAGACCAACGACTAGCATAAACATTTACCCCCTTACTCATAAACGCCTCTTAAATTTAATCAGTGTTTAGCGAGATTTTTATTAGGAAAACCAACCTTATACCAAACTACGTAAGAGTTTAAGCTAATTAATCAATTGACTAAAATTTATGAGGCGTTTATGAGTAAGATGGCTACTTATGAATCGAACCAGCGACCTTGTATACAATGCTGTTAATTGACATATTTTAAAAGGATTCCCAATAACAAATACTGACTTTAAGAAAAACTATTAATTTTAAAAGAATAAGTACAAGCATGACATTTTACAAGCATTTTAAATACTATTAAAAATCATTGATGAACAAAAATATACATTCTATAATTCGTTTTCGCAGCGGTAAACCATATTAATAAGTATTATTTAACTATAAAGTACACACAGCAACTTATCAAGCTAGACACTCATGTACCTTAATACTTCGAAATAAGACACAATATTAAATGAAAATGTTTAACTTGATGTGTTCCTGTGTGTACCTTCTACAAGATATTGTTTTAATAAATTAATGTCCTGATGATCGGTATGTGCTTCGTAAATAACTGTAAATACTAGTTTGTATGCGTTTGGTTTTATTCTTTATTTAATCTATACTATATATATAATATAATAATATTATAAAGAGGTAAAGTTTGTGTGTTTGTGTGTTTGTGACGTTGTAGGGGGTAATCTCTGGATCTACTGAAAAAATTTTAAAAATTCTTTCTGTGTTGAATAGTCCATTTATCGGGAAAAGTCATAGGCTATATAGTATCACGCTATGACTAAAAGGAGTGGAGCAGTAATGAAATATGTTTAAAAGTGACGCGTTTTTTTTGCCGCCTAACGAAGTAGGCACGGGTCAGCTAGTTTAATATAATACCTTTTGTGTGGTGATAAGGTTAGAAAATAATTATGTTGTCACCACTCTATCTCTTGGTATGGTTGTCTTAAAGTTGACTAAGGGACGGTTTATTGATATATCTCGATGAACACAAAAAAGGGTAACATGACATGAGGTCTAGTATCCCGTTTGATATCAATTTATGTAGGAGGTACGTCCTTGCTACTACTACGTCCTGCTAGTTTAGGCACAGATAAAAAATTGAACATAATAATATTTACTGGACATTTATTTGTCTATGGTACAAGTACGACCTCCTATTTGCTCCACCTTGGCCACACGCGTTGGCAGAACCAGATGTTAGAGATGGAGCTATTATAATAAAAAATATAAAAAAAAATAACTTTCCGATTAAATTGTACTAAATAGGTTGATAAGTTTCTGATTAAATTGTGTATTTATAATTATGAATACCAAAGGACATAATTATTTTTAGCAAAAGATCCTCAATATAGATAAGGCTTACCATATAAGATGAAAATAATAAAAATATTTTTTATTGAAATAACATCAATGAAAAAAATAAACAATAAAAAAAAATATCACGTAAATAATTTTTAAAATCATCTAGCAAGCAATATCAGAATAAAATATACGATATTATACACAGCTACTACTTAACTTAATATAGATTTTTGATATGTAAATTGAATGTATTCCACCTCAATTAAAAACCAGCAATGAGCGGATCATTCGGTATCAAAGTCGAGTTATCGATATTGTAGCAATTCAAAATATCGATTATTCGACTTTCAATAACGATTAGTGACTAAAACATTTCAACGTTATTATACAATAAACGGGAACTGCACAAGATTATAGAATGTTTTCTCAGAAAAGGTCAACGATTTTTTTCATTTATTTGACCATCGACAATACTAATAATTATTTTTAATTAAACATGTTAAAACTATAACGAAGTAACTTTATGTTTTATTTTAATTTAGTTACAAATTAAACTGCTGTTTTGTAGTACATATTAAAATTTTTGTTTGTTTTTGTCTGTGTGGGGACGGTGATATTGCGATGGATACAAGACCTTCATAGGTATCATAAAAATCGATTATGAGAGGCCGTTATAACCATTGTAAGCGAACGGAAACTTAAAACAAAATCACACAATACAATGTGGTTGTAGCCGAAGCTTAGGCCTCTAATATTAAGAAGGGACCTAAAGGTCTTTAAATTAGAGACCTGGTAAGTTTATAATCGTTGTGTTTGACAGAATACTATTTTCTAGATTATGATCTCTTAAAAATAACAAGCAAATAAAAATATATATTTATTAATCCATCTGTCCTGCGGCTATAGCATTTTTAAATATGTATTACATTCATTATGAGTGTCATGTTTTTTCTTAAAGTTAACGGCATTACTGGTTACACACGTTTATAAAAAAAACAACACAAAGCTAATCGACATTCATGGAATCGATATTTAAATCGACTGTGAATCGAAGTACAATAGTCAATGTAACGCATCTAAACGAGAGTCCATTTCACACTTTAATGTCTCGATTCGGTTCAAAAATCGCATCAATCGAATCATGTTAATTAAAATAGCCAAATCTCGATATCTTTATTGGTTGTTCATTTAATCTTGTAAGTCGTGATTTTTTATTGTTGTATAGTTCTTTTCCGTTTATAATTATCCTTGTACTTACTAATTCTTTTTAGAGCTAATTTTTAATGCATAAGAATTCGAAACGAACACTGTCTAAAATTGCCATCATCAAGTTTCTCCCTGTCACATAAGGAGACCCGTTTATGTGGTACAGTTAAGGGCTGGCACTAAGAACCTTTTATGATTTCCACACAAAAAACTACAAAAAAAAATCAAGAAGTCGTGTCATTTTGAACTTTTAATCGGACACAACACTGATCCCTCATCAAAATAACAAAAGTACAATAATATCATTGTATTCTATCCCACCCAAAGAGTTTTGCTTTTAATTATGCCGGTATATTAAGTAAGCTTGCTGCCATAAACACTACATTTTATATCTCGTCGGAATTTCGATGAATTTCGTAAGCAATTAGCCGCTGCTCAACTTTTAAGATGCAACGAACAGTTAGACCTACTTATTTATATGAAGATTATTTGTGTATGTTATTTGGATTAAGATATACGTATTAGAAGCGTTGTATAGTATTATGTTGTACAGAAATAATAATATTAAATTGACAATGGTAATATGAAATAGAGTAAGTGTATGTGCTTGCTTTATGCGTTGGTTGCTGTTTCTCAAACGTGTAGTTACAAAAACATATGTTATTGTAGTCTAGCACTTAAATCAGTGCATAACAATTTAACAGACACCCAAAACATAGGTTCAGGGCAATTATTTATTGATCGTGTGTAAATAGAACATGTGACCAAACGCATCACCCTATAGTTACCGCGGCAAAAATCAAAAGTTTACATTCTAAACATGTTAGTGGATTTAAAATTGTCATCGACTGTCTTAAAAAAGGTTGGTTATTACTTGGCCTCTTCGAAAAAAACCTCTTTGGATACATTTACATTGTAATATACATGTAGTAGGAATAAAGTGATGGCTACTGTGCGTTGAACGGAGCGACGTGAGTGGGTGGATTAACTAAACACAGACCTTATCACTATTCAATCGAATTCTTTAACATTTTACTCACATTATGATGCAACTAAAACTATTTCTCAAATATGTATGCATGTTAATAAATATAGTCGAATATTTGTCAACAAATATTATGTGGTGACAGATGTTATGTTATTATCCCGTCTCGAATTAATATAATCGACTCGAAAATTCGACTTGTTCAAGAGAATGTAAACTCGAAAGAACACCTGGAGTAATTCCTCTGCTCGACATGGTAGAATATTAAAAGACTCTTAATAGATGAGAATTTTGTATCATACTAAGACTAATCTAAAAAAATAGTTATGTAAGTACTTATACCAAAACAAGATCGCTATAATCGACGTGCAATGTGTATTATTAATATACTTTTTTTAAAATAAAAACTCGCTCGTCCCACCAATAACCACGCTACCTTACAGCCCTCGAGCAGTGGGTAATCGAGTAATCGGGCACCCCGCAGATCAATGTCGCGTAATATTTTTTTAATAATCGATACTTTATTCGTTCACATCACTAATCGATGTCGTTGACAGACGGATATGGGAAGAATGTTTTGTTTCATTAGATATTATTATGAACATTTTTATTGGTTTGATTTTATTATAATACCTCTTTGGCGAAGTTATAATTTATAGCTACACACACAGGTCCCGGTTTAATTCCGCTTAATATAAACCATTGTGTGCGTAAACATGCTTGCTTGCAATAGGTTTTATTTCTATGTAAAATATTAATGCAAGTTGTACTTAGCGTAATACTAATAAGGAGTGTGAAATTGTGAGAAATATTATTACTATTTTAAAGAGGCAATGAATTTACATCAAGATTAGAAAAATAAAAGCAAACGAAGGTGTGAAATTAAACTGATATATGGACGTCCGCACTTTCTAATTTAGCAAAGTAATGTCAGTGCTCTTGAGAAAATATTTCAAAACGGGTTCCCATGTAATTGAATAGCAAAGCCCAGCAATTTCCTTAACAATAATTTTCAATTAATAAGAAAATGAATTTAAAATATTACAACAAAGTACAATAATGTATAAAAATAAAACATAAATCTATGAGAAAAGGAACGTAATTAAAAAAATATAAAAAGAATGCGTTCTCTTTGGTCCGCGGCAGACTAGACACTCGTAGAACAACTTTTTTCAAGATGGCCGATGACTTTTCCCGCCCTGCAGACGCTGACAACATTGGACACGGCTCGCCACGTGCGAACCCGAGTAAATGATGCGTTGGAACTAAGGATTTGTAGGGATGTTCCATCATTTTATTGTTCAGTTCTTGCTACCGGGCAATATGGGTTTATTCTTTGTACAACATGACTTACTGTACTGATAATATCTACGAAATAACCTATTGTTAATGAATGATTTATGCCTAATGGATTCAAAGCTATGATTTGCTATCTGCTATTTGTAAAATTAGTACTATATACTAAGCTTAGTTGCCTTTAGATCAAAAAGATTAAATCTAGGTTTATTTTGTTTACTTAACATTTTACATTGATGCAACATTAAGAGCGTTAGGTCAGAAAGGTTCTGGAATAGTGACTGCTTACCGGAAGACGCAAGGTGGGGACACCTTTCATGGTGAGCAGTCGACCTGGTGAAGGCGGTGGGAAGGCGATGGGTGAGAGAACTGCAGAACCATACAAGGAGGGAGGGAGGCCTATGTCGAGTAGTGGACGTTCTTTGATTGACAAAGTGAAGACATTACCTAATACTGTTGAGAAATTGTTCCCACCATATTCTCCGTCATTAGAGGAGACCCGTCCCTGCAGTGAGACATTAATGGGCTGTTATGATAATGATGATGATATTCTAAATAAGCAGATTTAGATTTTTAACAAAAAAATCTGCACATCGAAACTAATAAAACAATTTTATATAAACACATCAATGTTTTTAAAACTTCCTGTATTTCAAAGCAAACCGCTATTTAAATTACCTACTACATTAATTGAACGAGTCATTTCTTTGATAGGACTTTCGCGGATGTGTTAGTGCTAACATAAGACTTGTTCTACATTTATTAGCCTACATACTGTAATGTATTATACATAGAAAAGAAACTAGCACATAATTTTGTAGTAAATATTTTACTTAAAATCACTGAAGTAAATTAAGCGCCGCAAGCCCCAATAGACAGTCCGTCTCTGCCTACATACTGTAATGTATTACCTATACATAGACAAGAAACTAGTACATAATATTGTAGTAAATATTTTACTTACAATCATTTAAATTCAACGCCCCAAGCCCTAATAGACAGACCGTCCCTTATAGAGTTGCCAATTTTAAAAAACCGTTTTGAATTTGTGATACGTTTACCATTTAGTAAATTAAAACGGTTTGTTATTTATTAAAAAGTAATTTAAATGAAAAGATTTTAAATAAAATTTAAGTATTATTAGACAGGTAAAATACTTTAAGTAAAATGCAACAATTTTATATACGTACGAAAATTAAGCAAATGAAAAAAAAAAAATAACGGAAAATTAAATGTATTATTATTATATCTTAATAATTGAATAAAATTTTGGACATCAATAAACGGGATGTGATGAAGTATTATGCCTAAATCACGACAAAACATACCAACAAATCAAAATAATTTTTAATTACATCAGCGACAACAGATAATTTACAGTAAGTATTGCCAATACAAAAAATACCTCTTCACTTCTCATTCGCTCATTAATTATGGTAATTACACATGTATTGTAATTAACTAGTTTCAATTACTCAATTAAATAAACACTGAATCCCACAGCCCTAGGGTATTTTGTAAAAAGAAGCGTTTTGCCGCTCTGTGGGAATGCGTTGTAATGATAAGTTTTTGTAGTGCATTTGCTCATGTTTTTAAATAGGGTTAACCATACATACATTAGAATTCTATTCAAAGACATTAGACATTAGAATAGTATTTAGGTATTAGAACATTGATGATATTGAGATTTTTTTGATTAAATATAAATATTCCTCACACATTCACACGACGCCATCTAGTCCCAAACTAAACAGAGCTTGTACTATGGGTACTAGACAACGGGTAAACATACTTAAATACTTTTTTTTGTAAATACATACATATTATACATAGAAAACACCCAGACCAGTGCAAACAATCATGTTCATGCACACAAAGATTTGCATTGAGCGGGAATCTAACCCGAGACCTCTGCGTAGCAGTTATGTTATATAACTACTGCGCCACAGAGGTCATCAAATTATATTAGTGGCTAACATAAAGAGATCTTTTATTTAAAAAAAATACCATACGTTTTTATCCAGAAACAGAAATACTAATTTTTATGCAAAAACTACTCTTAGGACAACTAAAATATACCAACATACATTCATATTACACATAGAGCAAAAGATTTTGTTTCTCTTTCTATGTAAGTATCAAGAAAATAATTAAACTGATATGACAGAAACTTAACCTTATGTACTTGTATGTAAAGTTCATAATGTCTTAAGGCGCTTCTCTTAAAAAATAACCAAGTATCAACTATAATAAATGCAGATAAAATAGTATTCTATATCAAAGTAATAATAATCAATAAGTAAGTACATTTCTTTAACTTAATTATGTAAAGTTGCCAGATTAATTATATAGCTAAATAAAATACAATGTAGCTTTAAAAGGTCGGAATAGCAAGAAGTAGTGACAGGTTACTATCCACAGAACATCTATTATTATGTACTTATCAGAACTACAAATAAACAACTTATTAATAAAGACAAAAATATACTCTAACTTACAAAAAATAAAGTTCAATTTTAAATGCAACTACAAGTCGTGATCTCTGGTAAAGCAAGATTTTGAATTTTAAATCGAGAACTTGATTTTTTTATAAACAAGAATGCACGAGTAAGCGACAATATTCAGCCGGCTTTATACTTAGTAATCGCACATTTTATTTAAATTATTCTATGGCGACTGTTTAATGAAAAAAAAACAGTTATTCATGTCCGTTTTGTGACTTTTTAAGATGTGATCATTTTTATAGATAATGTTGTTATGACATAAATTATTTTACTTTAGTCTTCTGAGGTAGTCAATTTGAATACGGTCAAAAGTTGTTGAATTCTAGTTATGACCTTTTTTACAATTACACGCTAATATTATGACCTCTATGAACCTAGTGAAAAGTGTGAATACAATCCAGAAACTTAAACAACACATTATGGCAGTCATGGAATGACTTATCATAGTTATTATTTTTAATTTCCATAAATAAAATGTAGCAATAAACCATAGACTATACAATAAAAAACCGTATTTAATTTTTATTAAAACAGAACAAGACATAACTTTTTAAAACGGTGACTAATATTACGGACACACAACGAGCTAAAATTAAAAAAATATAAAAATGGCACAAGAATATATAAAATAAATAGGTAAATTAATGATTCCATCCACGCACAATCGATCAACGACATTCTGCTCTCAGAGTTCAATAAAAAAAAAGTAGAAAATCCTTTTATTATCTGTAATAAGCCGTTGAATATTCATTAATATAGAATAGCGTTTAATTGCTACAAAGTAGCTTTCTCAATGTTGGGTTAAATAATATGCTATATTATTTGCTATAATAAATAATTGCTATAATTAAAAATATACTGTTGATGGAAATATACTTAGTTATCAAGTTTTTTCTAAGATTAATTAGGTATGGCGTCAATATTTTTTAAGATAAGTGTCGTTATTCATTTACGGTTTGTCTTTTGATATTGATAGGTTCATAATTAAAATTATCTAGAACATACCAACGGAAATTGGTACTTCAAGCTACGGGCTTTGCCAGTTTGTATTAATTTTAACACATTACACTTTTTTTTATTTTTACTAAAAATATTTACTTTTATTTTGTATTTCGATCAGTTAAGTATAGTATAATTCTTTATAAATGTATCCGAAAACTTTTGTTTAACCTTCTCGGGCTATATCTTGAAATAACTACGTAGGTTAGGTTACTAGGTAGTAATCAAACTTCGGAATAAAACACTATTCTATTTAAAAAAAAAATAGAACCAGCATTGGATACAAGGACCAAGTCACTAGTGACACACTTGGTGACATGTAATACAGATTCTTAGCAATCTACAACATGCACCAGTTTCTCTCACAAAGTTAGTCCAAGTTATCCTTAGCTCTAAGTTTCTCACTTATGTAACCTTGTGAAGAGAGTTAATAAATAAATTATTAAAATATACTAGTGGTTAAGGCTCCAGGGATTGCAACTTCCTAACTAGCGTGCTTTGTCAAAGAGTACTAAGTATGTCATACTCATAACCTGATTGCTTAACGCAAGTCTCTTAAGGTGTATTGATGGAGAATGTTCGGAACGAGTGAAGATATTTAAAATGTAGTCGAATACTTTTTTTTATTAAGCCAACTGTCTGACTACAGACTTGCAATGACGTTCCTAGTAATAATAACTTCGGTATAAAACCCTATAATGCACTATCCTATCCTCCGCCATATATGTATAATTAATTTTCTGATTATATTAAGATTAAAAACAACAGCAATAATGAACATTGCGCCAAGTAAAGGTCAGACATAATTATATTGTGCTAAAATTGACAAGTCGAAAAGTTATTACGTGGAAAAGTTAAATTATACGCATTATAGGAATAATGGGATAAAATGATTGATGGTATATTAAACCATTCTCATGGTTTATACGTTAAGTTTTATGGGGAGGTCGCCTATGTCTTACTGACGTCACGTCGCATCTTTCCTACTCACGAACCTATCATGGTTACTTAAAAGTATGTACCTTTTGATCAACTTCATATAACTCTTTGATGAAGTTATACAGGGTGGCTCATTCAAAAGGGTCAGTATGGGAAAGTCTTAAACTATAAGTCATACGAAGATTTGTTCTTAGGAACCATGTCACCGATTTTGATAAAAAGAAAAACTGCATTCATACATTTGAAATAGATACTGTATCCAGCTGGGGAATCGAACCCGGTTGTTTTGCAAATATGTATAAACTTATACTTTTTCTATTTAAATATCGATTCTGTAGGTCTTAAGCAGTAAATATCTCTATGCAACATTATGTCTTAAATGAATAAAATGCATTGTTTTCACATAGTTTAATTTATCATAGTAGATGTTCAAAGTGACCACCATTACAATATTCAACAAGTTCAGGCATGTAAAATTGTCCCTACGGTTGTTTGTACCCCTCTACTAGTTACATACACCGTGTTACATAATCATGTGGCATTGCATTAAACTTTTAAGGAAGTTTCGTTATAAGTAAGTAGTAAGTATCGTATACAGTAATATTATTATCATGCAACTACTTACTTCTATTAATCAAACACTAACAATCAATTGAAAAGCCCACACAAAGTATGTAGATATTGTAGATAGGTACAGAGACGTGTTAAGTTAAGCCTCATTTTAAAATGGAACGTTTCAGTATGACTGGCTGCATGAAGATACAAAATGCAATAAGAAGATCGTTACCTAAACGTGTTAAATATTGTATTGAACAAAACGGTGGCCACTTCAAACACCTACTATAATAAATTTAAGTATGTGAAAAAAAAGCATTTTATTCATTTAAGACATAATGTTTCATAGAGATATTTACTGCTTAAGACCTACAGAATCGATATTTAAATAGAAAAAGTACTTATAAGTTTATTTTTGCAAAACAACCGGGTTCGATTCCCCAGCTGGGTACAGTATCTTTTTCAAATGTATGAATGCAGTTTTTCTTTTTATCAAAATCGGTGACATGGTTCCTAAGAACAAATCTTCGTATGACTTATAGTTTAAGACTTTCCCATACTGACCCTTTTGAATGAGCCACCCTGTATACATAGGTCTTGTCTAAACAAAAATATCGATGTATGACACAAACAATTGACAGATGCTTTTGTCCAGTCTTGACTAAAAATTATGACAATAGGTGATAACTAGTTCTCCTTAACATCACAGATGACATGATGATAATTATGTAATGTATGAATGCATTTCATAAATCTTATAACCATTAAATAACACAGTGTTTTTACTGAACCATGTTTAATAACGCGTGTAAGCAGTTACTGTATCTAAATTTCGAAAGCGAAATCAAACGTTTCTACGAATCATTGAAAGACGCAATCATTACATCAATTCTCAATCATTTTAAAATTAAATCATTGAATTAAAGATTTTTCTTGAAAAAGATTGAAAACGAAATCACGCACGCTTTTTTATAACATCATTTTCTGTTTTAAAAAGCAGTTACATATATTATGTTATAACGTTACGATTGAACGCTATCGCGTGTAACGCATTGTTTATTCTGACTGTTAGTGCCGAAAGTGAAAATGGAAAAGTCATAATTACACAATCGTTGATCAAAGATGCAGTTAATTATTAATTACATAATAACTAGTAGTTAATGAAAGTGGTTAATGTTTTACATGCCACGCTGTCAGACCTAGCCTCCGTTCCTTTTCAAGTTAAACATTTATTTGCAACAAGCTGAACCGTGCCCACTTCGTTAGGGCGCGAAAAAAACGCGTCACTTTTTAAACATATTTCATTACTGCTCCACTGCTATTAGACATAGCGTGACACTGTCTATAGCCTATGACACTCCCCGATAAATTAAAAAACACAAACTTTACCTCTTTATAACATTAGTATAGATAACATGGTTTTAGAATTGGTTTAGGTGTTACTATGAATAATAATGTCAAAAAATTTTGAATATTTGATTATTCATAACAAAAATACAACTAAATTAAAAACCACCTCCTCGTTTTGGAGTCTGTTCAAACGTTACAAACTGTTGCTCGTGTTCCCTACATCTAATAATATCGATGCCTTTCAAACATAGTGTTAAGAAGAATAAATATTATTATTGGTCATCCTGGAAGGACCACGATATGGAATGAAGCATTTTTCTGGCTACTATCTGTTTTACTCATTCTAGGATACGCTTTAAAAAAATTAACAGTAAAATATGCGCGCCATTTATTTCTTCTTGTTTTTTTTTAAAGCAGAATTCACTATTTCCTATTCTGCCAAATGCCATTGACATTCAAACTAGTCTAAGAATCTTTCCTTTAGAGAGATTTGCTCTAATATAAATTAATTCTGTTACATAATTAGCGGTATTGCGTGATAGTAGACTATTAAGAAACCTGTCCTCGATACTATTGAAATCATTTGGGTTTGCTCCGACCAATATACAGGCACTTAGTTTTATAGAATAAATATTTAATTAGTTACCAAAATAATAGATAATATAATATTTTTATGATAAAATAAATGGCATTATAGTAAAATCGCCGATATTCACATAAATATTTACGATCAAATAACGATTATTACATAAAATAGAATATTCATAATGTCATTATTATATTTTATGTTAGGGCTTTAGTAAAAACAAATTAATTAAAACTTCAACTATACATAAAATCAATACTGTTATATAGCTGCTAAAATATAAGTAGTAATCAACAATTAAGCAACTATGATTTCGGCAGTGGCCATAGCATTATTATTATAGCGCGCTGAATTGAGGCGTTGAAATATGTATTTTTGGCTATGGAGCATTACCAGTTCTGCGTTCATGAAGGTTCCGGGAGGTAGTACTGATTAGACTTCTTGTACTAAGAACGTTATTCGCATCGATGAACTATTCCGCTGTTTTTACCTTATAGCACAGAAAACAAAATAAACATGGTTGATGCACCTACGCACGCAATGAAGCGGTAACCATGACAACACATAACGGAATCCAAGATGGCGGCGAGACTTGTCACATTATTGGAAGCTTGCTAAGTACCGCTACTGAAATATGTTGGAGTAATGTTTTCTTTTATTAGCAATTAATATAAAAGCTTTATTGCTATAAAGTAATGACATTAAGTATATTATATTGACGGATTATGACTTAAAAGGCTTTTAAAGTATAAAGGATTTTATGAATTTGTCAGTCTAATCATATTTAAAAATTTATAATTTTAAACTACTATGCCAAAGCGAATGCTGAAATGCAAGTTTTACTTCCAAAAAAAATGAAGACATAATTTTCACATTCGTAAATAATTATATTTTTTTAACATTTTTATAAGCAAAGGTAACAAGTTTATATATCTCCATTTAACGGTACTTAACCTCTATTAAAAGTGAAACACATAGCAGTTTATACAATCGTAGAATCGTGAGTTCGTGACGTTTCGCAGGTGACGAAAAATACAACAATTCTATTGTACTGTTCCTCTATATGTATAGATTTAACATTTAATTGAATTGTCTATCTTATACTTTAATGTCACTGTTGAATAATTTATTAGTTTAGTTAAATGCCTCATACTATTATCAAACTGCACAGTGTGCTTTGTAAGCCACCGACTACGCGTCCCAGGTTTGATTCCTAGTACAGGAAGAGAGCACGAAAAAAAATATAAAGACAACAGACTGAAAAAAAGACTTGACATGCTACGTAGAAGATGATTTTTTTCGCATCAAACTTTTTTAAAAATTGAATCAACCCATTACCCCTATTAGGTAACTATTCAGTTTCTTGATTTTTCAACATAATGTTATAAAATAACAGCTTATTGACGTCGGTTTAAAACTACTTAGTCTAAGTTTACATATTAAAAGTTTTTCAAACTTTACCACCGCTTCCAAGGCGCTAGTAGAGAAGAAGTCGTAACAAACTCTAAATTTAAATTTTGTAACTGTAATAAAGTGCTGCAACCATTGTATACCATATAATATACTAAAAAATATTATATACTAAATAGTTAAAGCAGCTACTTGTAATAATTCTGTTTGAAAATAATACTTTTATTATCCAAAAGTAAAGATTATTTTTTAACCCTCTCTTATAAAATCGGGCTTAATAAAGTCATTGCGTCACCCGAACATCGATTAAGTCTCAATGTATGCAAGCCTTTTGCATACAGCCATGTTTGGTTACGACCTTATTCGTCCAGTTTGTACTGATAACAGAAATAACAGAAAATTCAAACCACACTAATTACAAGTACGGAAATGAAGTCCGAGACCTCTAGCGTCTAGCTAAGCGAGTTAGTCGAGTCTTAATGAACATTATTGCTAACACAAATCATTTACAGTACTACGAGTAGTTTAATAACAAACTATTATAATTATTAAAATTTATCAAGATGGAGAAAGATTCATGTAACTTTATTTTGAAAGTTTAAGTAATTACTTACAGTATTAAAAATATTTTTTCCAGCTTATACATACATATATAAGTAACTTATTGGTCAGATAGTACGAAACGGGACACTTTGAAAAAATTTTTTTTTTATGTTTCTATCTGTTTTTAAAAGCGACGTTTTATCATAATTAGCGATAAAAAAAAAATTTTTTTTTTCAAAGTGTCCCGTTTCGTACAATCCAACCAACTTATTATACATATCTATTATAGGGTCATGTAAATATTCTTGTTATAACAATCACTAAACTACTATAAAATTTGCATTTTTTTAGCTGGGTCTATTATAACAATACCTCTGTTTGGCTCGCTAACATTGGCTGTTATTAAATTAGAAAGCAAAAAAGGAGAGACTTTTAAAAAGAAAAATACGTTTGAATTTAAATGTAAAAAGAAAAATTACTTTTTAATTGAATTTTATGTGAAATCTTAATTACACACTTATAAACCTTCGTACAATTTTCACATTATAGATAACATAACCATTGTTTGTGTTGTTAGCTTCCCGCGTAAAAAAAGTGATATCCAAGCATAGAGTTTTTATTCACAAAGCACAATCTTCATGTCAAAATATTGCATGGAAATATTTGTTACAATGTAAATTTTCTATTGTGATAAGTCTTAGCGTTTTGATACATTTATTAAAAAAATAAGTTGTTTTTATAAATTGAAAAAGCTTTTAGTATTGGTCATTTAATTTTAAAGAAAAAAATTTGTTAAGTTGATTGTTATGTGCTTAAAAGACGTTTTTTTATATAAAAAATACATTATAATTTACTTAATAGCTTCTTATAATTAATAATGTAAAAATATTAATTTATGACCACATTAAATTTAATTTCCGTTTCTAAATTTAAATTTCACAAAAAGAACACGAACCATTTCAAACTTCTTTAACATTTTAAATCAATATTACAAACTGTATTTCTGGATAGGCAAAGGTTTACGTTCCGTTTGAAAATGTACGTTTAGTTGCAGGAGCGCTCAGGCCGGGCACTACACTGTTTAATTTTCAATTTAGATCGCAATTCGCGATCCGAGGAACTGCACGCCCAAACTCACATGAGTCGACAAGATAGATTTATGATCGCCCACTTATAAATATACGTGGAATATATTAAAAGAAATTAACTCGTGTAAGTTACGAGCAAGCGTTTTTCAAGATAAGAGTTAATGAAAATGAAAGTTTTTTTTTTGTATTCGACAAATTCGTCAAGCGCGGGTGTGGCCGGAGATAAACGGAATTGATCTGTCCCTTGTAACTAATTGGGATTGAGTTTGCAAACTACATTGGTTTATTGTTCATGTTTTTGTTAAAATGTATTTTTACACAATGTTTTATCAAGATAACGCGTCCCGTAATTTACGTAAGGGAGTACATATTTATTGTAAAGTCCTTCCAATATTTTTATATATATTACATTACGGATTTTATGGTAACTCGACTCATAAACGTCAACGAAGCCTGTGCACAGCCAAACCACTGCATACTCTAGACAGAAGCTGCCTTATGGCTCTTTAATTCCACTAGCTATTAAGTATACCGCTTTTACTAAACCTAGACGACCTCTTGCTAAAGAGGCCTACTGGTATATATTAGTAATAATAAAAAAAACTTCATTGATTAAGAAAAAATCGACGAAAGTACCTCTATTTAAATTTAAAAAAAAATTAAACGAAATCCGACACCTGACGATAGTTATATGGTTTGTCAAAACAATATTACTAAATATTAAACTATCAACACTACATACTAAAACAAAAAACTTACTTATTTTTTTAACAAATAACGTCTGTAAAAAGGATATGAGTGTGAGTTTTCTACTTGATATCTCTAGCAAAGAAAGAAAACTGTAGCAAAACCTGACACCAACAACCTTTAACCACATTCATAAGAGACGCACCAACAAGGTGGTTACAATCACGGACCATTATACAAATTCTTTAGTACCAGTGTTTCTTATGCTTTTAAGGCAAAGTCTATCAATTTCCTAATAGACATATCCATACAAAATCGTATTCAAATGCAGGACAAAAGAACATAAAAATAATCATGACAACACGATTTGAAACTTTAAACTTTCAAATCAAATCAAATCATCCAATCATTCCATCAATAAAAGAGCAACAATTTTGATGCAAACTATCATCCAAATAGGATGTAATGTGTATCCACATGTCCCACTTAACGTATACGGGTAGTAAGTGGCAAATCATACGTCATCATAAGCATTTGGTATTTCACTGTCGGATAAGGGTAGATTACAGTTTACGTTTGAATTACTACGCGAATATGACTTTCACTATATACATTTGGTATCTGATTTGTGGTGTGTTCATATTTAATGGTTATGTGAAATCTTTAGTTGTTTATATTTTTGAAATTATTTGATTTAAGTCGCGGCTTGTCCCTTGTGCTTACATAGCACACAAAGATTAGCTGAACGAGGGAATCGAGACCGAGATCTCTGCAGATAAATCGACCAATACCTGGTTGGTATTTATTCATGATAACTAAGTAATATTCCTAAATGAGTACATTTAGACAACAGATTAATACGCATTAATACTTTTATTAAACATAAATTACCTAACTGTCATAAGCAATACGACCAAGACCAATGCACACATTAACATTCAATCACACAAAGATTTGCTTTAAATTCCAATTGAATCCAAGATCGATCAATCCCTGATCTCTTCTTTGACTAAAACTACTTTGCCACAGAAGTTGTCATATAATGATGATGATAAAACAAATCAACAGATGACATCTATAGACAAGTGAATTCGAGAACGAAAAAAGCTGTTGACGATTTCAATGTATAGTTAACGCTATTCCTTAAAAGTACTTAACTTTAGTGACACTATCAAAATTTACATATCTTTAATATAGTGGTACTTAAGTAGTGTCCATATTTGTAATATAATTAAATGCAAATAGCATCTTATCCTTCATGTCAAATTGCAACGAGTAATACTAGTATAATGTCAGACATCCATTTTTATTTACTTTTATTACAGTCATAATACGTGCTCCTACTGTTGTAACATCGTAAATAGGTTCAATGAGATTATATTAAGAAAACTGATCCATTTTTTAAGGAACCTGTTGGACATGTAAGAGCTGGTAAGTAATTCCTACAATGCTTTACGGGCTCGTTTATTTTCCAAAAACGAGGCAAACACTGTCACAGTCGTTAAAGGTTTTTACACAATCACATCTGACACCCAGTCGGAGAATACACACGTAATGATCTATACTGTGAATATATATATAGAACGATCCGTCATTCTAAGTATAGATCGATGATGACTATCAATAAAGAAGGTAGTTAGGTGTACTATTAAAAACACTCACCTTTAAAATGCAGCTTCCGACAGCCTCGCTCTCCGACACGGTGACGTTGTAGAAGGACTGGTCGAAGATCGGCTCGTTGTCATTCACATCTAACACTGTCACTATTAACGTAGACGTTGATGACAGAGGAGGTGTTCCCCTATCCTGCGCCACGACCGTTAAATGAGGCATCGGATTTGTTTCACAATCGACCCTAGATTTTGTCGTCACTAATCCTGACCGCTCGTCTATAGCAAACCAATCCGACTGCGGAGTAGGCAGTAATGAATAACGAATTTCAGAATTCTCTCCTTCATCAGCATCAGTTGCAGACACTTGAACTACGGGAGTACCAGGCGCAGCTGCCTCGGGAACACTAGCTTTATATTCGGGCTCAACAAAAACCGGCGCGTTATCATTCACGTCAGTCACTCGAAGACTGATTATCCTAGAAGCGTGAAGAGGCGGAGAGCCTTTATCCGTAGCTACTACATTTAACGTATAAGACGATCGAGCTTCACGGTCCAATGGTAACGCGACAACAACTAGGTAAATTATATTATCGTGTGTCCGCAAGTCAAAGTGCCCATCCCCACCGCTCAACGTGACGTTTACATTTGAATACTCAGTTTTAGAATCTGGATCATGTACGGATATTCGAGCCACGAACTCGTCCAGTTGTGCTGACTCCGATATTTTTGGTGTAGCATCGTCACTTAAAAATATAACATCAATTGTAGGCTGATTATCATTCACGTCTGTCACCCTAATTGATACAAACGCAGTTGTTTCTAATGGCTGTGCACCTTTGTCTCTCGCTACAACAACTAATTCATGCAACTCTTTCGTTTCAAAGTCCAGAGCTTTGTTCACTATTATTTCACCAGTTTCGGGATCGATTTTGAACATATTTTCTTTATCACTCTGTCTTCTATTAATGGAATATTCAATAACACCATTTTCACCTGAATCAGCGTCTGTCGCGGACACTTTAAGAACCGGAGTACCAACAGTGGCATTCTCCGGTATAGTAGCAGAGTAAACACTTTCAGCAAACACTGGAGGATTATCATTCACATCTAATATAGTAATGTTAACAGTCATAGTACCTCTAAGTGGTGGCGTTCCACCATCTAACGCTTCTATAACTAACTGATAATGGTCAGTTGTCTCTCTATCAAGAAAGCCATTAATTTGTAAGTCCAGATACAGGACTCCATCTCTTTCTCTATGAGAAGACAATCTGAACGCATTATCAGTATTACCAGATACGATATTGTATCTTTGAGTATTGAAAACGCCTAAATCTTGATCCTTTGCAGGATTCAGTTTTCTTTTAACGTCTCTAGGAGTATTTTCTGAGAACTCTACGTTCATCACTGGTGTGGGGAATGTAGGAGCATTGTCGTTTTCATCTAGTACGCGGACTACAACACGAATATTGTCTCCGCTAGCAGGGATGGCAACTAAAGCGTAATGATCCCGGTTTTCTCTATCTAGAGGAACTCTGGTTCTTATCTCTCCTGTATGTGGGTCGATCCGTAAATCATCATTAACGGCACTACCGGGAACTGGTACGATGGTGTAGGGTGGCGCAGCGTCAGGAAGTTCGTCGCCAAGATGGCCGACAAGAGTAGACGCGCGGGCGTTTTCTCTAACAGTGAACTCGCGCACGTGCTCCGCGGCCGCCGTCGCGACCAGGAGACAGGTAATTACGCGCAACATCGCGCGTTCTTCTTATTCACCGCACACACATTGTCACTCACACCTGGAAAAGAGATAATATTTGTATAAAAATAAATCGCAATAAATAAAAATAAAACTTCTTTCATTAAAAAGGTTACACATTTTCTATAGCTTTATATTTCCTTCTTATTACCAGCACTTCAATTTGCAATTACATACAAAGGTCTTCTTTGGTATAAAACCTGACTGAGCCTACAAATACCACACTGACCATTAGCTCGACACATAATAGGCAGAGGTAATACTTAAGGCATTTTCTGCCAAGCACTCTCGTAACCTTCACTGCAAGCATTTTATATTTCGCTAGTTGTAAAATCGTAGGTTTCCATGCAGATGGGATTTAATAGTACATAAAACAATAGTTATTGTCATCATAGTACCTATCACAATCAGTAATGCATCAGCATGTCGTGAGAAAATGTATACAAATGATGGCTTGTCTACATTGTGCTTCTATCTTTTGTTTTCCCTAGCTTCTAAGAACATTAAAACGTATAATACTATCTTGTAATTTAACTTGCGCGAGGTAAATTATAGATGGCGCTGAGTTATTTAAAAGAGTTCGTAGCTGTAACATAACGTCTTTAGAATACAACTACATCCGTGGGAGTCCTAAGAGGTGTCCGGGGGTTAGAAACCATTTTTTAGCATCTTTTGAGCTTAGTGGTAGATCAAGTAATAGCTGTCTTACAAGCTACCACCATAAACTCTTGCGAAAAGCTTCCCATCACTGCCAGCGTACATCCAACACACAAGTGTTATTGTCAGATCGACTATGGTTTGTGCGAACCAGAAAAGAGTTGTTCTGAGCCTGGATTAGATTAGACCATTAAAGATTTTCTTTCAACGCCTCGTAACACAGAGTATTAGTGACTCTTGTGCTGTGTAGAGGTGTTTTTAAATATAATAATATTATTTTAGTTTTATAAGTAAAACTGTACATTCAACATGCAACATGTTACTTTCTAGACCCACCGCTACGAACCCAATATATTTATATAAAAATCGTCATTATAATCATTATAAATTAGACTAAAGAATATAATTTATAATTTCGTCGCAACTATGGGAAGTTAAACATATTATAAATATTCATAAAGTAACTTAGAAATGTAGAGATAGCAAAAAAACTTCTTTAAATAAAACTAGTATATCAAAAAGGAAACTGGTACGGACAGCATGTTTATTATAATTATAAGATATGCATCTTTCATGACTTTAGATAAGCTAGGCTTGGAGATGTATCTACTGGGAGACAGGTAGATGTGCACAAATGAGAAGTGAACCTACTATTTTTTCTGTTAGTTAAGTTGCTAGAATAAATAAATGTATGGGTGGCTAAGCTGCGTATAAGCGACTACAATGCGGGAGAGTTTGATTATACATAGTAGTATTAGCAAAACAATTATTAGTGCGATTCCCAAATAATTTTCGTTAGTTTAATTTGATTTAGTTTAATTTAATAATAATTATTAATATTTAATTTAATTCAATTAACTTTTTTGTCTTTGTTGTAAAGTATTATTTGTACTGTACCTAATTGTTACTTTAAGATGAAAGAGGCTGGTCTCCACGACTGGAATCCTAATGTGGAGACCAGAGATGCATCTCAATTATATGTAGGTATACTGTTTTTGAAACAATAAAGATATATTTATTATTATATTTCTTGAATCTGCTAGTAGGTACTTTCTGTTCGTTCATTTCATGTCTGTTAATGTCCCCGCAACAAAGGGCTTTTTATCAAAAGGTGACAATTAATTGCATATTTATGTAAAATATATTTATAGTTTGTAAAATAGATTTCAAAATATTTAATGAAAAATACCTAGGACATTTATGAATGTGCTAATAAATTATATTTTATGTGTATGTGATGTTTTTCTACGATGATATAAATGCAAAAAACGTAAACTTATATATATTAACATAAATTTATTTCTGATTAAGCTTTCTCAAAAGGTGCAAAATGTAAAATACTTTAATATTCTAGTCATATTTAGTTTGAGAGACAAAACAAACAATTTCGCTTTAAATAAATATTATTATTTATTTGAGTGTTGTCTTTGTTAAAAGGGTCCCTACACCTTTGCTGGTACAGGTACAATGGGTCAGGTAGATGGGTGTTAAAAAAGGTACCTTTTGGCCAAATGTGATTTTGATGTTTCTGAGTGCGTTCAAGAATTTTGAATCTGTATACCTTTATTACTTTTATGTCAGATTTTTTTTTGTATTTTGCACTATTACCGCATAACTTATAAATATCTGAGAAATGATTTGTCTCCTCTTTCTACTTACCACTTTAAAGCTTTTAAATTGTGATTTAATTGCTAATTAATGCCGAAAAAGTAATTGACAAATTTTACAACAGTACAAAATTTAAAAAAAAAACGAACCTAAATTAACAGAATGATGCCCAATAAAAAAAGCTCAGTGAAAAAATGGGTGCTGAGTTTTATTTAAATAAATAAATAAATTTTTAAATTAAACTTTAATGTTCAATTTCTAATAAAAATTATAATTTTTAAACTTAGTGCAAAAGGCACAATAACGAACTAGAAAAAAATTTAGATAAGTATTTATACGAATTAATTAAAATAAAAGTTAATAACAAGCGTTATGGTTTCGTTATAATTTTTTTTGTTATTCATTTTATAATTTTAAATGGAAATATAATTTTATAACGTTATAATTTAATATGTTGACAAATAACTACAAGAATAAAAAAATAAAGACATTAACATTAATAAGAACTAATTAAAAATTCAGCAACAGGTTAACTAATATACAAAATTATTCTCATTCTATATATTTATATTTTTACCAAAATCTCCGATTACATTTCATAAGATTTATTGTGATAATAAAAAAAAGCTATTTCGCCCCACAGAGTAAAATTTATTGTCATTAATTCGAAACACGTTTAGTATTTAAAATTAAACTCTAGACTACTGAGTTACACTATTTAGGAATATATATTTAGCGTGACGTCACAATTAAGTATAATTTTATTTTTCTTTTTTTTGGTTGACATGATCCACAGTTGCATTGGATTAGAAAATCGTCATAAGAGCTATCGGATAACTCCCGCCGGCATGGTTGAAGTAAGTTTAAAACTTTCGCGTTTCATTTCATTATTATAATAATTCCATCGTCACGAATATACTGAGTCTACTCGTGACCATGGCTGGTGTAACCTGGCCAAAACGTCGAGCGGATCAAGGTAAATAATTAAAGTGTTTACCTAAAATCTATACGCGTTAATACCCGATAGTATTATTATAATAGTTCTAGTAGTCATTTAGTTCCAAACTAAGAAGTAATTCAATTAAGACAAAACAAATATCAATTTAAACAATTTTGTCGTATTTTCCATTCGCTCTTAATGCTGTCAAGTAGGCTATGTAGAATTATCAACAACAAATACGTTATATAGCAAATTATTTCTTACTTAAAAAGCTAGATTACCTTAGATAGTTGTTAAGTATCGTAACAAGTTGAAATAAACTACTTAATGGATGTTATTATTATTTTAACTTAACAACAAACTCGATATACTATGCTTGTTAATAAACTGAATGTTTCAATTTATAAAAATTTGAATTACTGAATTTGAACCAAGAATAAAAAAAACAAACGGGGTGGGCTAAATAAAACCGTTTAAAAAAACAATGGAAACCCATACTAATGGGACAGTGTGTCTGTCTGTAGCTAGTAATAAAAAAAATTAAAAGAGTTAATCTATTGATACGATTAAGGCACCCTTGTTTTCGTAGTGATAATATTTTTAAATTTTCCCTAGGTTGACTTTTACAACAGCCATGGGTTGAGATAAAGTGGTGATACCAAGTAATCATTCATCGTCACACTAAGAAGCTAATTAGATTAATTTAATAGCTCCTACAAATTAACTACAAAAAGGTGCAGTCTTTATAGGTATCGTTATTGCTAGCCAGTTTTTAATTCGCAATATAACCACCAAGCTACTGAATTAAAAAGAAACGATGAAAACCATAAAATATATTAATTATTAATTTAAAATAAGTCTATAAAGTTACGAATAAAACTTGAACATATAGATGCATACGAGATCTCGCACATGCAACCTTAAGCTCGTAAAATTAAGTTTTAATGGCGTCGGAGCCTCAAAATGTAGATGAAACGCACTTAAAACGTATCTCGATATATATTTTAACTTTTAGCAAGAAGAATTTACTAATTGTTAGGATAAATGCTAAATGTAATAGTGTCTAGATTTTATCAATTTATGTATTTTGTTTGCTCTATTAGTTTTGTGAACTATAATCTCTATACTTCTATACTAATAGGTACATATTATAAAGAGGTAAAGTTTGTGTGTTTGTGACGTTGTAGGGGGTAATCTCTGGATCTACTAAATCGATTTTAAAAATTATTTCTGTGTTAAATAGTCCATTTATCGGGGAGTGTCATAGGCTATATAGTATTACGCTATGACTAACAGGAGTGGAGCAGTAATGAAATATTTTAAAAAAAAATTTTTGCCGCTCAACGAAGTGGGCACGGGGCAGCTACAGCTAGTATAATAAATATATAATTATAAAAAAATGATTTTCTTACGTATTTTAAAATTGTATCAACTCTTAAATGTCGTAGTGTAAGTAAGTATGCCTTTTCGACATTATCTGTATATGTTACTTTCAGTAATTAAATGTACCATTGCAGAGACAAATCTATCCTAGTGATGGAGAGAAACTTATAATCACTATACAAAAGGGGTGTGCTTTTTTTTCATTTCTGCACAGAGTTATTATTTGAATAGTTGAATCTTTAGTCTGTTTAGTACGGTGCTTATAGAGTTACTGAGTATAAAATAGAAGATGAAATTCATTACATTAGTAAGAAGTACCAAATTTTTTTTATATTTGTGTATTTATGTACTGAATATTTTGATTTATTTCTAATATTTTATTCGAATTTTCTCACTAAGAAGTATGTTGTTACTACCTTGTTTTTATTAATTAACAAGATTCTTTGATAATTATCAATCAAGAAATAGAAAATTTTATTACTTACAAATACGATAATTAATTAAAATCCAAAATAACCCAAAGATAACGACTTAAAAGAAGAAGCAAGTGATTTCTAAACGAATTAGCGTCCGGAATCCTGCGTACGCGCCGTCCTCGCGAAGCGGCTAACATCAAAAATTCCGATTTTCGTTCCTCAACACTAACTATGTGAGAATGAATTATATCTTCAAGAAAGGAGACGCGCTTATTTTAACTATGCACTTCTTTTTACAACACCCTGTAGCGCGAACACCTTTGATGTGAAAATGTTTATGCTTATGAATATTATTGCTTTTTAATTATTATATTTATATTTAAATATTTTTTAATTGCACAAGCTAAGTAAGCCTACTAAAACCAGACTGACATAAAGAAGGTTTTATATCGTGGTTTCTTTATTCAGTTTTCGTAGAAATTATATCTGCGAATGTTTCCCTAGTCTATACAACAGTTTTAAGATAAGATGAGCCTGTAACACTTTTTATCCATGCTACTATATCCTTCTCTATCACTCTATCACTACACACACAATTGTTATATTGCATTTCTTCATGTATTTAATTATAGGGAGAGGAAGACACTTAACCGTACAAGGTGGAAATTGACGGAGGAGGCTTTGTCTCGCAGTGGACGCCATTAGCTAATATGATGATAATGATTAAATTACATATTTTTCTATCTTTCTTTCTCAGCTTAAAGACAAAAAATTTATTATCAAGAATATGGTGGGTTTACAGGTGTTGAAAATTATTGTTACAGCATACTCTGGCATGTATGGCGTGCAAATATTAATTAGGTGCTACACATAATATATTCTTTATTTTAAGTCTCTCAACACCATTTACAAAGCTACGGAGGACGATCAGTGTTACTACTAATAAAAATTACCATAAACATTAAAACAATGATTGATACATAAGCCCACGTAGGCTTCTATTGTTTATACTATGATTGTTATCATACCTATTGTATGTTGGGAGATACGCCCAGAAATATAGCACTCTCAAGTGTAACTAGTATGGGTATGTTTTAATAGCAACGTTGTAGAGTTCTGTGTTTAATAAAATTGGTAAATTAATAATTAATATAAGAATTAATAATACTCCATGACATTGTAGTGCAGTAATAAGTACCTAAAATTAAATATTTAAGTAAGAATGGTTGCTTACTAATTTCACATCTTTATAGATTACTAGCTGAACCGTGCCCACTTCGTTGGGCGGCAAAAAAAATATCATTTCTGCTCTACTCTTATTAGTCATAGCGTGATATTATATAGCCTATGACACTCCCCGATAAATGGACTATTCAACACAGAAAGAATTTTTTAAATCGGTTCAGTAGATCCAGAGATTACAAACGTCACAAACTCACAAACTTTACCTCTTATTAATATTAGTATAGAAGTGTAGATAAGTAGTTACTTTTTTTTGATAAGTTTTAACATTGATCGTACATTTTCAGTTTATTATTTTAAATTAAGTATTTAGCTTATTTACTTACGTCACAAATTTACTAATATTTGCCAAACTAAGACTACTTGCGCAGATACCTAAAGTAGGTTGAGCATTAGAAGAATCTGGCTAGGACTCAGCCAGCAATCTATTAGTTTTAAAACTAAAATTTTAACACTCTTAAACAACCAATAATATCTCATTTAAATACTACTCTCTTTTTTTTTTGTTGAGGACAAGTAGTTGGTCTCTGACGACCGCTACTACTTTACACGCTGTGGTGGGGCAGATGGCCCGCAACCAAAATACTTCTCTCAACTAATTAGTTTCTTTTATACATAAGACTTTGTTACTGTAGAGGTTTCAGTTCAAAAATACAGTCAACGCCATCTATCCTTAGCAATGGCAATAGCCGACTAAGATAAACTTACGCATCTTAATATTACAGCGACGGAAGAAAAACTTGGAATAAAATCATGTAAGTCTGACTTGATTGGTATGAGTATCATTGTAGGTATTTCCTATAACAGAGATGGTCATAAATGGGGCAAAATATTGGCCTAATAGTCTTAACCTATGAAATTGCCATTTTGTATGAAGATTTTATCAGAAGTTAGATTTTACATACTAACGTTTGTTTAGATTTTTCAGAAACAATTAAACATAATAAAATGAAATTTGGTACAAGTAATGGCGCACAGTTAAGCTAATTATTTTGTTTAAACCAAAGATAAAAAAGTATCAGGGAAGAAGTTACAATTAAACAAATGGGAAAATCCGCTGTTTTAAATTGAACCCATGTTCACAGGCTTATTAATAATAAGAGTCTCTATCAACGTCTAAGGAGACTCGCCCTTGACTGTTGGATCATAGGTCTGATGCAGAAGGCAGTATTGCTTGACACGGCACGCGAATGAGTAAGTATATTTTTTCATTTGAAAGCAGAGTGAGTCTACTCTACCGTGCAGTTGCAATTGTTATAAGTTAAATACGGTGGCCCGCACTATGACGGACTTAAGAGATTCCTCTCAAGGCTTCTCTTAAACGAACTTGGATCACTCAAATCTAATTCCTAATTAACGTATGTATGACTCGCTTAATGAATGTGGACGAGGCCGTATCTGTTTGCCAGGGATACGGCGTGATTTTATGTATGTATGTATAAAAAAAGTTTTGCAAAAGATTATGTTAGCTAAATTAATAATACAAGATATCACTACATCTTATATAATCCCTTTACAAGCACGAATAATACAACCATAATTTTATTACAAGTTTTATTGATGTTTTGTCATAGTTGTATAAAATAACAAAAAGGTCCTTTTTTATTAATTTAAGGTGAATATGTAATAAACAACCACCTCATAGTAAGCGATAACCACGGTTGAAGGAAGGCAGCAATTCCAAAGGATAGCCAAGGGCTTGGCTACCCTGGACATTTTTTTTACCTTGTAATTTCACTACAAACAAAACGGTAGCTACTTCTACCTTTTTCTTAGCACTGTTAGATTTTCACACTACTACTTGGAAATGGAATAAGCGCGTACAAGAGACATGCCGACCTAGAGAGCTTCTTATTAAAGGGCGCTTATCCCTAAAATGTGACTAGGCTATCATTGGGCTTTGCATGCCAAGTTTCTGTAGGTTATTCCTTATATTGGAGCTTTTAATAACTAGTTAGATGGATTACTATGTTTTTACTAATTGACACTTTGCAACACAAAAATCTTTGTCATATTTTTAGAAAATCGAGACTAACGTAAAGGAGAGAGGCCTAGTCTCTTTCCTTGGCTATAGGCGGTAAATCCCTACAGAGTAGTTTCAAAGAAGAAATGATACTTAACTTATTCATTACGAATATCTAACATAGTGAAATAAATGTATATTTTAAGTAAACTCCTATATAGAGATCATGCCCTGTCTCTATCAGAACTTTAACAAACATGCTTTTAACGCACCTAGAGCCACTTAAGCTCAGAACTATCATTTGTGGATCACACAAACTATCATCCACAAGTTATTTCATTACTTAGAAGTAAAGAATGTCTCTACTCTACCTAGACTCTACACTTTTGTACCGCTTCATAAACGATCTCAAAAGCTCTAAAATAATCATAAATATAACAAAAATGAAAGTTTAACATGGTACTCTACCTCCAAAATCCATGTGATACACAATTCACAATAACATAATTCTATTTTATCATAACACTGTTTTACACTTTTTGCAAATACACTGCACTGCAATCCGGTATACACTGGATTTTATTTATCACAAATTTTCGAGGTTTTTTTTGAGTAGGTGTGAGTTGCGCGTACGCATGTGAGCTTCGCGAAGGCTCGGATGGCACTGGCGAGGGACGCTTGTGGAGGGGTGGGGGGGGCCTCCCTCTCAAACAGGTTGGAGTCAACCGTTTTAAGCGCCAATTTCTACGTTCTGTAGTTTCAACGATTGATACTTTATATGTTGATAGATGCTGTAGGGTTTATTTGGTTAGATTTTTTTAAGTTTTCTGTTTTTTTTTATAAAAATGTGTCCTTTATTACGTAATATGTGTCCTTTTTATGTCCTTGGTTGTAAGAACCGATTTAAAAATTAAATGTTAGAAAAGAAATAGCGTGAAATGAAGGCCTCTACCATTTCTTAAGCCTCGTTTGTAAAGTAGAGCATATAAAAGCTCAGAAATAAATCCTTTACCAATTTTTCTAGCCTGGTTGGTATAAAGGAGCAAATTCCCTATTTAACGAGAGGAATGCCGTGCCCAATATAGTAGTGCGGCTATGGGTGATCATCATAACAGCTCATTAATGTCCCACTGCAGGGACGGACCTCCTTCTATGACGGAGGGATACTTGGCCTACTAATACCACGCTGGCCAGACGGATTGGTATAGGATTTAATTTCAAGTTTTCCTTCTTTTTATTTCGTAAAGATAATGTTTACGGGTAGTCCCTTAGTCGGTTTCTACTACACCCATGGGATGAGATGGTTGGATAAGGAAAAATATTTTTTAACTTTTCTAAAAATCTAATTAACAGGTAAATAATATCCAGGCTAAGGAGAGTTATCTGTAGATACCACAAACAATTGTCCTACGTGAGGATCAAACCCACGACCTCATGTAAGTAGTTAAACCTCTCAGGTAGTTATTACATAACAGGTCCAGTAGACAATTATAGTAAACCAATATAAATCTATGCGTATAAGTTACATGCATGCAATATTTTAAAAGAAGTACACTTTACTTTTTTGTGCAGTCATTGTGCACTACAATGACTGCACAAAAAAGGTTGTCACACAATTTGTCACACAATAGGTAAGACAATTTGACACCAAAGTTAACTAAACCAAATTTTTAACGATTTTATAGTACGAGAATTGACATGAAGCTTAAATTAATCTGTTAAAATAAAAGATGTTAAAGCTTAATAGTAAGCGGCTCTACACTAAGAAATAATAAAGTCCCGTTTGTTTTTCTCACAATGCAAGTAATGTCATAAAAGTTCATGACGTAATTAGTGTGTTATCTTATCTACGACCTCTGTGGCGCAGTGGCTTTAGTACATGATAGTTATGTTGAGGTTTCGGGTTTGATTCCTGCTCGATGCATATTTGTGTGTAGAACATAATGTGAGCTGCACAGATCTAGGGATTATTTATTTATTATTACGGACAACCAACAAAGCATACACTAACACATATTACGGATACAATAAAAATTATGATGCGGCAGCGGGACAAGGCTTTGTCTGAGTATAGACGCAGCAAATTGGACACGAAGAAGCAATTATATAAGGAGTTGAAGTCACTTGTTGTCAGGTCTATCGTTGCTGAGAAGCGTGCTTATTATAGATTTAATGTAAACAATAAATTGAATGATCCTAAATTATTATGGTCCAATATAAAAAATGTACTAATACCTAACCATGATCACGATCATTTACTTCCATCTCATTTTTTGGACCCGTGTAGTGTAAACCGTGCATTTCTTACAGTACCTGGCCGTTCGAGTCCTACTATCTCTCTAATAAGCTACTTTGAGTTCCACAGCCACGGTGAAGCAATATTTAGATTGACGGAGGTGAATCAACAAGTGGTTGGGCGTTGTTTTGTGAAATGTAAATCTAACGCAGTGGGATACGATGGTATTTCTTTGAAGATGTTGACAATGATTTTTCCTCATGTCCTTCCGCACATGACACATATCATAAACTCATCTTTACGCACTTCTACGTTTCCGGAGGTATGGAAGATGGCTATAATTAAGCCGCTAGCAAAAAAACCGAATCCGTCGACTGAGTCTGATTTAAGGCCAATCAGCATACTGCCTTGTGTCTCTAAGGTGCTGGAAAGGGTTGTCAGTGAGCAACTTACCAGGTATCTGGAGGAAAGCCGTATTATACCATCACTGCAGTCGGGATTTCGAAAGCGGCACAGTACTTCCACTGCCCTCCTTGCCGTTACTGATGACATTCTTTCAGCTCAGGATAAAGGGATGTGCACAGTGTTGGTGCTGCTGGATTTTACTCGCGCTTTTGATGGTGTAAATCACTCGCTTTTGCTGGCAAAGTTGCATTACTATGGTTTTGACTCTGCGACTATAGAGTGGTTTAACAGTTATCTCCTGAACAGGCAGCAGCTAGTTGAACTAAAGCTAAGCGATGGAAATATCAGAACATCTGACCCTGCTCCAGTTAGGAGAGGAGTACCACAGGGTTCTATCTTAGCTCCAATCCTGTTTAGCTTGTACCGCTCTGATATTACTGCTTGTATCCGACACAGCAGCTATCATGTCTACGCTGATGACCTCCAGATATATGCGTCTTTTAAACCTCATATGTACGTAGAAGCTATAAACAAGGTAAATAGCGATCTGATACGCATAGCAGAGTGGGCTGATGCTAATTGTTTGGTTCTGAACCCGTCCAAAACGAACTACCAAGTATTTGGAACAAAAAGACAACTGGAGGCCCTTCCTCAAATGCTAAGCGTGGAACTACTTGGCAAACCAATACACAGAGTATATGAGGCTCGAAACCTTGGGTTGTGTATGGATACTAACCTTCGATACGAAACGCACATTAATAATATAGTCCGATTCTGCTTTTATCGTTTGAAAGTCCTTTATAAGTTAAGACCTTATTTATCAGAAGACCTACGGACACGAATAGTAGAATCTTTGATTCTGTCCAGGCTGAACTATGCTGACACTATATATGGACCTCGATTACTAGCTAAGACAAGTCGTCTCATCCAGAGGGTACAGAACGCATGTGCACGTTTTTGCTTTGCTGTTCCTCCTAGGCATCACATCACACCCTTTTTGAATGAGCATGGCATTATAAAAATGAAGTCTCGACAAAAACTCCATTTAGCTTGTCTTCTTTTCAGCGTCATTAAATATAAGACACCGGCATATTTGTATGATAGGCTTTCGTGGGTAGCGGACGGAAGAGACTGTAGGGTCAGACAATGTGCTCGCCAAATTTCTATCCCATCTCACCACTGTGCTGCTTTCAGGGGTGGTTTCCGTTATGCAGCCGCGAAGATATGGAATAACCTTCCACCTCCCTTGAGACGCATAGAAGCTGTGAGCACTTTTAGATTAAACTTGAGAAACTATCTCTTAAAAAAACAGCGAGATTTAGGTTGCATAAACCTCGATGTTTCAATTGTCTGACATGGTAGAATATAGAATAATGATGCAATGTTGGGGTTCAGTAGACCAATGTACATAAACACACGCACACACACACACACATACAATGACAGAAAACACACCCACACTCACAACACACATACATTATAATACACAGTAGATTAAATATTAAGTATAAGTTTATGTGTCCAAAAGGAAGCTACACTTTGTTTCTGTTTATTTTTTTTTAAATTTGCATAACTATTATAGTTACTATTAATTATATGTATATTGTTATAGTAATGAGATAGCAGACTTGTTGTGCTATTTGGCATTTGTTCGCGTAGTATAGGTTCCAGATGAAAACCAGCGTCTAACAGAAGTGTTGGACATTATGCTGATCTGGATACCCTTTTTAGGGTCACCCGTGGGACGCATTAACAATAATTTATTTAACAGTTGGTTCATGTATATCATTTGTGTACTACCTCTCTTATATTTCTGTACCTACTGTTAGTATATATCTTTCTCTTTATGTATCATTTCTTGTTATGTGTTTCTGTGTGATCTTAAATAAATAATTCATTCATTCATTCATTCATTCATTCATTCACATTGCGAATAATAAAAATGTAAATTAATACATAATAATATAGTGCTGCCTTATGGCTAACGCAGACCTGGACGGCATGGCAAGGGATTTTAATTTTTACTAATGGAAATTCAACCGTACTGTTACAGAAATACGACATAAATTGCTATGCTTTAAAATGATGCCGCGGCATTGAAAGGGATTTTTCATACTTATAGGCTCTCACGGCATGCAATTTTACAATTAAGTCAACACCAAATAGAACACAAATATATACATAAATTATCAAGAATTGTCTGCATATAAGTTATATTAGAATGAATTACATAAATAATAAAATAAAGTTCAAAAAGAATAGTTTGATTCGCATTGGTTTGTATTTCATAATACATAATATGCATTGCATGTATATTTTTTTATTTATTTATTTATTTAAAGTATGGCACACTTACAGCAATACACACAAATTTACACAATAAAACTTACATAAACACAATATTAGGTACGTTTGCCTATTAAAAGTGTACACAGCATTCTTCTTTATAATAGGCAACATTTTACATTAGGTACATTTAAAAAACAAATGATAATTTTAAATTTAGAAACAAAAATAGGACACAACACAAAATCCAGATACAACGTATGTGACATAATACAATACTAAAATATAAAGCTAACATTAAATAAAATAGAATAAAATAAAATAAGTAGAATAAACTTAATGAACACATTTTTGATATGATAATGGGTATCCTAAATTACATTGGCGTGTAGATTCATATCTTGTATCTAATATAAATTACCGCTAACGTACAAGCTGATAAATATAATAAAGTATTAAAAATAAAATAATATCATTTAAACATTCAGCCAACGCCATCTAGTGTCAAAACAAGCAGACTTTTTTAATAGGACCACTAAGCAAATTATTTTAATTATTTATATTTTTTTGTATTTTGCTTTGTATAATATGATACATGCTGCCTGCATGAGTAAGCGAGCATGCAGCAGTCATGCACGGGGGGTCGTAGATTCCTCGCTGCCGCAATAATAAAGTGAAACTTTATTTACTAACACTATGCTGGTAATTCTCCGTGTGGTGACGGAGTTAGAATATAATATGTCACCACCCCATCTCATCCCATGGGTGTCGTAAAAACCGACTAAGGGACTATCCGTGAATATTATCTTTACGAAATAAAAAGAAGAAAAACATGAAAATAAACCCTATACCAATCCGTCTGGCCAGCGTGGTATTAGTAGGCCAAGTATCCCTCCGCCACGGGAGGAGGCCCGTCCCTGCAGTGGGACATTAATGGGATGTTATGATGACTATGCTGGTAATACGAATTAGTATAGAGTTTTATATCAAGTGTTCCTTTTTTCATTATTGTAGAGATACATACATACATACATACATAAACTCACGCATTATCCCGTCCGGGGTAGGCAGAGACGACAGAAGATTGAAGATTGTAGAGATATCTTTTTATTTTTCTCCTGTTTAGTCTTTATTACAGCCATAGGATGTGATGCCGTGTAGTTTTATTCCACCACTACACGGAAATGTCATAGAGCCGAAATGTCATAAAATTAGCCATAAGAAAACTACGAACGTGAAAATAAATGTGTATTAATGCGCAAATAAAAGACATCAACGCGTTGCGCACATATTAAGCTCATTATATAAATATCCGCGTGGTGACGGAGTAAGAATACAATATGTCACCACCCCATCTCATCCCATGGGTGTCGTAAAAACCGACTAACGGTCTATCCGTGAATATTACCTTTACATAGAAAGAAGGACTTGAAATTAAACCCTATACCAATCCGTCTGGCCAGCGTGGTATTAGTAAGCCAAGTATTCCTCCGTCACGGGAGGAGGCCCGTCCCCGCAGTAGGACATTAATGGGCTGTTATGATGACATCAGTCATATTGCCGTTTCCTATATAAAAACGGGACAGGCTTCTTTTAGAGTCGAAGATATAGCTGGCATGCTTATGCCCTGGCTTTGTATCAGATTCGGATCAAAATTTCCTTCCCTTTTTTAGATATAGGTGTTTTTTCCTTACACTTTCACACAGCGCCATCTAGTCCCAAACTAAGCAGAGCTTGTACTATGGGTACTAGACAACGAATAAACATGCTAAAATACTTTTTTTTTGTAAATACATACATTTACATAAAAAACCTGCAAACAATCATGTTCGTGCACACAAAGATTTGCATTGAGCGGGGATCGAACCCAATACCTCTGCGTAGCAGTCATGTTAAATAACCACTACGCCACAGAGGTCGTCTATGCACTGGCTTTATATCGAATTTGTATCAAAATTTCCTTCCCTTGTTTAGATAGAGATGTTATCTGGGAACTGTTCCTTACACGGATTTTATGACACCCTTATGATGAAATGAGGTGGTGATGAAATATATTTTTAGGCCTTCAGCACATGCAGATTGTAGAGGTCTACGAATAAAAACATATTTTATTTAAATTATGAGATTACAATATTTATGTGCTCTGGGCATTCATTATATTACCTGGTTTCCCACCTGTCCTTTAACATTTGTTGTCAAATAACATCCCCCGTTGACATAATTAATATATTTATAAAAGACGATTGTCTACCATGTCACAATATAATATGAACTTTCACAAAGTTGACTGTGAACAAATTATCAACTTAAAAAAATTATGTCTCTTTGCACAAACCAGAAAAAAAAATTAAATCTCAACAAGAATAATTCTGTAGCTGCCGTGGCTGCTACAGAATAAATCCATAGAAATAGTGAATAGCTCTGATAAGAGCTGTTTTAAATATTGACTTAATCTGTATTAAAGTCATATTTAGGCAGCTACAGTTGCAGTAAAAACTAATAATTAATATAAATAAATATAGTAACCTCACTAAACAACACAATATTTTTAAAAGAAGAAAGAAGTTCTTAAAAGAAACAAATGGTGGGTCTAACTTGTCCGTTTGAATCCGCATGTTCGGCTCCGGCTACTTAGTCTTGTTGTCATAACGCCATACCTTCATGTTTCGGAACTCCGACACACCTACCTGCCTGGTCCAAAATTGTCTGTGTTCAACAGTACCATTAAAACATTAGATTTACTAGTAGTGATCTCTTTCTTCGTGTGGTGACAGAGTAAGAATACAATATGTTACCACCCCATCTCATCCCATGGGTGTCGTAAAAACCGACTAAAGGACTAACCGTAAATATTATCTTTACGAAGTAAAAAGAAGGAAAACTTGAAATTAAACCCTGTACGAATCCGTCTGGCCATCGTGGTATTAGTAGGCCAAGTATCCCTTCGTCATGGGAGGAGGCCCGTCCCTGCAGTGGGACATTAATGGGCTGCTGATGATACCACAATGGTCAGATGATGTGGTAGGTCTAAGGTTTAACTTTACCTTCATGGTGAAAATATATCTGAAATTTGCTTTAGCCTTCTTTACATTACAGTTGTTGTGACCTATAACTAATAGAAAGGCTAAAAGCTAGGGGTCCGGACTCGTGCTTCACGTAGTTCCACCTGGGTGAAGCACAAGGACTTGCTCCAACTGATGACCTTATTGCAGTAACAGTGAGTCAGCAAAATGTTTTTCCTATATGATTAAAAAGATCTAAAACAATTCTTTAAAAGGAGTGAGTTTACATGTAGAATAATATAATTAATTTAATTGAATTTGATTTTATCCATATCATCAAATCACTGCAGGACAATATTTTGTGCTTGTGAATATTGAACACAGAAAAACACATTAATTCCCTATTCACATACAATACATAAGAATCATCATAACAGCCCACCAATGTCCCACTGCTGTGACGGGCCTCCTCCAGTGACGGAGGGATACTTGGCCTACTAATACCACGCTGGCCAAACAGATTCATATAGGGTTTAATTTTAAGTTTTCCTTCTTTTTATTACGTAAAGATAATATTCACGGATAGTCTCTTAGTCGGTTTTTACGACACCCATGGTATGAGATGGGGTGGTGGCACACTGTATTCTACTCCATCACCACACGCAAATACATAAGTATGATAATGAATTATAAAATTATAATGATTCATTTTTAACATTAAAAGCTTGATGCAGTAGTTTTTGTAAACAAAAACAAGAAAGATTAACTTCTTTTGTCCATATTCATCCCTGGGCAAAGCCCGAGAACCAACAACATGGCAGGAAAGCTGATCTACTGGTACTGGCTAGTAACTACACAAAACCAGCATTATTTCCTGGCAAGTGTTCCTAATCTCAGTTGTTCCCTTTGTCAGTTTTTATTGTAAACTTCTTTGAGATCTAATAGTAATCTTTTGAATAAAAAGGATATAGTTAAAAAAAAGAAGCAAGTTATAATAAAACTAGCTGACCTGTGCCCTCTTTGTTGGGCGGAAAAAAAAACGCGTCTGTTTTTCAAACATATTTCATTACTGCTCCACTCCTAAGTCATAGCGTGATACTATAAATATAGCCTATGACACTCCCCAATAAATGGACTATTCAACACAGAAATAATTTTTAAAATCAGTTTAGTAGATCCAGAGACTAACCCCTACAGCGCCACAAACACACAAACTTTACCTCTTTATAATATTAGAATAGAAAAAAAAATTTGTAGATAAAGACAAAAAAAAACACCTTTATATAAAATAATATATTAATACAAAGTTACATACATCTAACTAAAGTTAAAATTCAACGGTATATTTGGCCAGTACTCGGGTTTTTCAATATCACAACTATTTAAAAACTGAGACTGTATAGATGTTTCTATTGCTGCTACACGTTGCCAGTTCTTACCATACAAGTCTTTGAGTGTCTTCTCTTTATCCTCTGTACTTCTTACAGGCACAGCTTCCATTTCATCAATTTCTGCTTGTTCCGAGTTCTGTGCTGCTTTCAATCTCTCCCGTTCAAGTCTAGCATCCTCTTTGTACTTAGCATTGCTCATTAAAAACTGTATATATTCCTCACTTACTTCTAGATCTTCATTCTCTTCTTCATCCTGAGAACTTTCTGTTTCCTGCACGTTTGTAATATCGTCGTTTTCTGAACCAGGCATCGCTTCTTCTTCGTCTACAGAGCCGTTTAGGTAATTCTTACGAATAATATCATGTAATATACCATTTTCGTATTCTAATGCTGTAGCTTTCGACTTCCAATAAGCTATTTGTTGCTTTAATTGCCATGTAGCAGCATGTGTGAAACTTTCTGCCCAAGAAGACATAGTGACAGTAGCGAAATTAGTCTGTATTGGTGGGTTCTTGTTCACACTTTTTTTCTTATTACCCTTACGTTTATTTTTATTCTTAAATGACTTTGTTCTACGCTTTCGAGGGTTGTTTTGCAAAATGTTTTTGTGTTCATCGTCTGCGCTTGTTCCTTGCATTGTGTTATCTGTCAATGTCAAAATTGTCAAAATGCTAATCAACACCTCTGTCATCAATAAAAGAGATTGAGCAATTTATGCCCAAGTGAGATAAGCACCTATCATGTATTAAAAAGGCAATGTGACAAGTGGCGTTCTGTTGTCTCTGCCTACCCCGGACGGGATAAGGCGTGAGTTTATGTATGTATTAAAATATATATATATATATGTCGTCGTTACCTTAAGATGGCACGTTTTATGATAGATCAGTCAACTCGAAGTAACACTTTTAATACACGTAACACTTTAACTATACTGAACACTACACCATATTCGAAATAACACTACTACAATAGTGATGTGTAAGTAATGCGCTTGATATCACAAAGTAATATTACTCGGACGGGTAATATCACATTTAACATTACGCGACACACTATGCATTACGCATCACATCACGGAATACATATAACTCGATCGCTATACGCTCATGGCTCTGGCACATCTTAAGTCCGCGTAATGTAATGCTAGCTTGCAGTCTTCAAATGATTATAGTCCGAAATTGAAAATCTTAGAATCTTTCTTTCTCACAATCCATACGTATGAACATTTTTATGGTAGTCCCTTTCTTCTCCGAATATCGATCGTCCGAAAATCATAATCCCAAACAAGTTTCCCATAATCATCACTTTCCATAATGTTCGCGTATACGAAATCGTATATTACCTAATCGTCTATACCTATAATACTTGTGTGTCATAAAATGGGGTACTATAATTATTACATATCCTATTATTTCTTGCTATAAATTCACATGTCCTAAAATAAAATATTAGGGCAAAAGTCAGAAACAGTTGGTTAGGTTAGGTTAGTATGGTGATCACAACGCGCACGAGCCGAGCGAGCGAAGCGAGCGTGCCGCGGCAGCGGCCGGCGAGTGCCAGAAACATTTTTTTTATGTAAAACTAGAATATAGTATTTATGTTTTTTAAATATTATAGATTGTGATGGTTATAGCAAATAAAATTAGGTCATGTTATGTTTAGGGATTTAGGTTTTCGGACAAGTGATATTATAAGACATGAATTTAGGGCTAGCTACCATTCGGACACATGATGATTCGGACACGAAATGTTATGACACCTTAGATTATGGATAAAAAAGTTATGAGACAAAATAGAGAACCCATTTTTATACACATAATACAGTACCTATGTATTATGTGTATAAAATGTTCTTACGTATGGATTTTTACAGACTAAAATAATACTTTAGTTCTAAATATTTTTTATAAATTGTAATATTATTCATTATATAAAATAATATAAATGAAATCCTTGTAATTAATAAAAAAAATATTATAAAAAAATTATTAAAAAATAATAAAAGCATCAATAACTTGTAAATAACGTTATCTCATTGAAATGATTTTAAATTAAATAAAAATAAACAAAACCTCATTGTTGAATAAAGATTGTCAGTCATAAGCCTGGAAAAAGTATGAAGGGAAATCAGTAGAAATTATATTGTATAAAATAATAAATATCGGAAACTCAACAACTATAAACATGGTAAATATCCCGATAATTCGTTAATTAATAGTGAATGTGACCATGACAGTTTAAATAATTATATAATAAGTATAACTTATTACAAAATTAAATATGTATCACAATCAATATTATATGAATAGAATAGCGAATCTGACTCCTGTGATACATATCACATTTGTAATATCACAAAGTAATATATTACGTTCCGCGTAATGTAATATGATGTGATATGGCATTTCAAAGTAATGTTTTGCGCATCTCTACTACTCAAACAAAACGGGTAACGGTTCATAATAAGGAGCACCGATCACGACCGAAGTCAAACTGTAACTGAATGGCGGCTCCCTCCGGCGCGCCCACCTAGGCTCCGTTGTAGCACGAAGCTAGCTATACACGTCATTGCGACATGTTTTCTTTTACACCTCATTTTCTGTATCACCAGTTAAATGTCAACTTCCACTTTCTACGTCAACTTCAGCCAAATACTGACTGAACTGAACTAAATCAAAATTTATTAAGAATAGGCACTGGCTAATAACGAAATAACTACTAACCTAAATAATAACGTTCCAGGATCTTCTTCTTCAGGACCGTGGTATGGTACATACCATAAATATACATTTTTTTAATCTGCTTTAAGTAATCTGCCAAGCTTACATAAACTGGAGTAAGACCTCCAAAGCCACAGCTCTCCAGTAGACCATCAATCAGATTGATATCACACATCTAGCGATCAACAACATCCAGTGCATGGATCAACACTTCCGTATCCATCAAGTGGATCGCCCGTCTGCATCACCCACTATGGTCTTTCCAGACCCCAATTTCTTATACCGAGAAACAAAATACGGTCTGTAGAACCCTTAAGGCCTACGCACACCGGGACGGCATGGCAAGGGATTTTGCCGTGAGTCAGCGCTCGGCCGCGGTAGGCAACAGCATGCCGTTGCCTACCGCGGTATGCCGTGGCACCCCGCCATGCGAGCCTGTGGCGCGTCTTTTAATGCCGTGCGATAAAATCCCTTTCAATGCCACGGCATCATTTTAAAGCATAGCAATTTATGTCGTATTTCTGTAACATTACTGTTGAATTTCCATTAGTAAAAATTAAAATCCCTTGCCATGCCGTTCCGGTCTGCGTAGGCCTTTACTCGGTCTCCCACACTTATGCTTACTCATCATTAAAGTTATTATAAACATTAACTACACAACACACTGGAATTTTCCTTCGCAACACAATTTACCACACACACACTAACGAGCTACTTCTCTTACCACGCCTAAAATTCGAAAATGAAAGGTTCATCCTAATCTCGAAACACTTATTGGTTTAACACAAAGAGAACTCGCACAGATGGGTCGGCAGCAACTGCAGCTAGTGGCAGATTTATTTACCATGTCACCCACATGGTAGTCACCTCCTCTGACACGACCAAGCAGTCTCCTTGAGACCCAGGTCCCGGCTACATCACTAGCTGGCTACCGTCTCCTAAACAACCTACAAGTAAGTCGCAGTTACGGCTACAGACAAGTGCGTGCAGAATAACTTTTAAAAAAATACGTACCAAAATATCCATGGTATGACTTCCAATTTACTAGTCGAGGAACCATCCTCGCTATCAACAACGTCGGATAATTTCTCTCATAAAGACAAGTCCCGCACCAGAAAACACGCCCTGTATCACGGGGACCCCTAGAAACTTCAGTTTAACGGACACAAAGAACTCAGGACAATAATCCGCGGACCGAACAAATAACCGTCCCACGCCGCGCGGGAATCGAACCCGTGACCCCGCGCACAGTAGCGACTACCGCGACCGATGTCAGATTTCATCTCTTGGGTCTCCGCGTTTCTATTTGTAGGTCCTGTTACCAGTTAAAGATTTCAAAGCGTAGCGTCCGCCGTCAATGCACTGAACAGTGCTCACTATGCTATCTCACTGGTTTAATAATTACACCTCAAGAGAAGAACCTGAACGTAATTTTATTTTACGTAAACCCATCAATTGAAGCTATTCAACTATCTAAAACAGAATCTATTTCTTCCGCTAATCGGTTTTAAGTATTATTAATTAATCGAAATTATTCAGATTAATATAATACAAAGAGTCATGTACCATTGTCATAGTTTACTTCACCGTAATTAACTTTTAAAAAGACTAGCAATTTAAAATCTACATTACACTAGTAAAGAGCTCATATCGTCACGGCCCTCCTGGCCGAAGAGTCATCACCGACTCACTCATACGCACATTTACGAATCCACGTAAATGACACGTGTGTATCAGCTCCCTCGGAGTATACACAGTACGGTCTCTGCAGACCACGACCCCATCTAGAGCCGACACGCCCACCACACTCCCTTGGATTACTTGGGTTGCCCCAAGACCTCCGACAGACTACGACTACGTATCGGCTGCTAGTACGGTCGACTAACTACGGCCGATAGAGTTTCTTACTAGTATCAACACTACAACTTGATTTTTTACCATTAATTATCTCACAAAACTTTACATTGACTGGTACATGTCTCTTTTGTATTTCACGTAGGTAAGTAGTAAAAGTAGGTACTAAGCTCTCATAGTTTCTCATATCAATTTTACTCTCTATACCTGTCACTGCACATTAACGACATCTTTATCTTCTGATATCGAACAAACAAAAAAAAATAAAATAAAATAAATAAATTATCTGTTTATTGCATCGAAAAAAATTACAAAAACATTTCAGATCTTAACTTAATCTAAAGTAAGTAGATTGTTTAGTTAAGGAGTTGCTAAGTTGAATTGTGTGTTGTGTTGTTTAGGTAGGTGTTGTAATTTTCATAACCCTTTACTGCATGGATTTTTTAAAAGTTATAAAAAAAATATATGTTGTTAATTAGTCATTTTAAAACTTGGGAAAAATATTTAAAAAAATAATTAATAATAATTCATTAAAATATTAAGAAAAAACAGTTAGTTCCAAAATTGGAACAACATGCATTGAGGTCGTAAAATATATCACTGCCATATTTGGCACACTATGCGATAAGGGTGATAAATAAAATATTACTATGTATATATGAATCACTTTACTAATTAATTATATTATAATACCAGTAAACTTCCGAACGTCTTCATCCGTCATTTCAGTAAAATTTTCTGTAATATGGGCTGCATAAATATTACTTTCCTTTTCTATTAAATTTATGGCAGACGACGGAAACAGGTATTTAAAAAAATCCATAGGAGATTCTAGCTCCATTATCTCATCAGAAAGATTAGCACAACCCATAAAAGAAGTGCTAGACTCATCATAATCAATATCTACATCACTCCAGACCAACTTTTCTTTCTTCTTTTTCCTTTCTGGAGGCGGGGCATTCGAAGTAGATGGTAAAGAGATTGAAGAGTCTTCGACCATATCATCATAATAATATGCAATGTTTTCGTCATCAGAAGAATCATCTCTACAAATATCGTCGTCTAACATAACTTCTTCTATAGGGCTTGTAGCACGATAGTCATCATCGTCCGACATATTTTCATCCTCGCTACTTTTGGGTATCACTACAGCACTAAGAGGAGTACGTAATATTTTGCCTGTAATAAAATAATTGAATCTAACGATGTAGTACTAGACTGCATGATGTGACAAATATGACCACAAAGGTTTAAGAACCTGAGTGCATAGTGTTCCAAATTTGTACAGTATTTTTTTCCGTTATTGCATACAGTTCCAAATATGGAACAACAATTTAACTAAACATATAAACGAACTGATTGAACAATACTTACGTTTTATTCCATAGAAATACTCTGGATCCATTGTTCTTTTTATAATTATTATGGATAAGGCTAATATTTTATAGTAATCACGAAAAATACGGGAACCAAATATCACCAACTCATGCGCACAGTAAATTGTCAATTCGACTACTTCATCGCCCGATTTCGACAAGTAGTAAGCATTTTTTTTCAGTCTACCCACATTTTATAGATTTGTTGTAAATTAAAGAAATGAATTAGAACCAACACAAATACAAACATAGCATTAGTAGTATTTTAAGAGGAAAATAAGTGAATGTTCCCAATTTGACACGACATGCGGTAAAGGGTGTATTTGTATGTATTATCTTTATCTATGGTTGTAATGTTAACACTTCCTAAAAAACTAGCTACCCAAGGCCAGAAATGTTTTTAAAAATAATGTAGTGTTATTGACATTCTGATACAAAAACAGAACACAAATAATAAACAAATCGAATTATAGTTTTGTTAAACTATAAAATAAATAAGAGAATATTAAACATGGATTACAAATCGCGATGTCGTACATGCTTAGGAACTGAAAAAGAAATGCGCCATATTCACTCGAATATTAGAATAGCTGGTGAAGATGTACATCTGTCAGATATCTTACAAAATTTCTATAATTACAAAGTGAGTGTTAATTTTGTAATTTTCATTAGTTTTCTCTTGTTAATTAAAAGTACAGGAATCTATATATAGCCATATATGTTTAACAACTTCTCTCATTAAAATATAAAATAAACATGAAAGTGCCCCTTGTTTCAAGGGATGTTTATTTATTTATAGTATTTCCCATCGCTGCTTAGGTAATAGTTTAAGTACCTGTATAATGTTTTGAGTGACATAGTCCATTAAAAAGAAACAATATCTAAGTTATTTTCTGCGCTTTTAGTTATATGGTAAGGATGCTGTGGTAAAATTAATTAAATGTACAGAGGGAATTGGTAATATATTGTGTTCTTTAATTAGGTATATCCTTCTCAGGCATACCTACTGTATATATTTTAATTCATTGCCTTTGGTAACACCCTTAGAAAGGGTGTCTGCATTTGGAACCGTTGGATGTGTATGAAGAAATGTGTGAATGTAGAGGAAGCAAGAAAGGTATGTAAGGATTGTAATGCCTTCATTCCATAATCTCTGCCTATACCTAAGTGTGTAGGGGTATGTATTTTTTTTACTAGTTCATTGATTAGAGTATTCCATTCTGCAAATTTCTTCTAACTCTCAACAAGAGTTTTTGAAATATAATTTTAATATAATAAAATAAAATAAAAATAGCCTTTAATTCTCCGAAATTTACAATTAATATGAATACAATTGAGAATGATAACTAGATTGTATCACGTATTTCGAAGTGCCTATTGACAAAGGCCTCCTCTAAATATCGCCAGTGTGCTTGATCAAGAGCCACCCTAGTCCAGTATGGACCAAGAGTATAACGTAGCTCGTCTGCCCAGCGTTTTGTTGGCCGTCCACGATTTCGTGGGTACCATAGGGTAACTTGTTTAGACCATTTCTCTGCACTTAATAATTTTACCTTTATTCGCATAATATTAGATTCTCAAAATATTAGATTCTTGTAATATTAGATTATCAAAATAGCAGATTCTCAATAAAACCAAAGTACAGTCAATAAGAAAAACATTAAATTATTTTGTAATTTTTTTTTTTATGGCAAAACAAAAAATGTATTCCTCTTCTTAAACAATTAATATAATGGCAACGACACGCATAAATCATGCCAAAGTCTATACAAGAAAATTTAAAAAATACCAGCAACCTCTCAGGACATGCTTGGCATGACGGCCCTGAACAATGTTTGTTCTACGACTTTTGGAAATTCAAAACTTCTTCCATACAAAAATTCAAACTCAACGAAAAATTCCGAAAAAAGTGCAAAAAAAAATTTTCGAATTTCCAAAATTCGTAGAACAAACATTGTTCAGGACCATCATGCTAATCATGTCTTAAGAGGTTGCCGGTATTTTTTTCAATTTCCCTGTATATGGCGATCAAAATTATTAATTTTTATTTAATGCCGATAACATATTTAAACAAGTTTCTACGGTAATTTTGTTTGAGGTGCAATCTAATATTATATTGGCAATTTGATTATCTTTGTTTAATTGCTTGTTTTTTTGATTTTTTATAAATACAACACCAGATTCAACACATGCATTTAAATTCATTGTTGCCATATTATTGCACAAATATTATTAAAACAAATAGGTATTTGATGTTTAATGAAATGTCAAAGCGAAGCCCAGTAGACCACAAATAGCACATAGGTTTTTTATCATTTGATGAGTAATGTCATTGTTTATGTTAATTAAATAGGTCCTATATGTTTATAGGAAATATCTCTAAAAATAGATTAGCTATAGGCAAACATTCTTAGTAGGTAAGTAATAAATTAAATTAATTTTTCACGTTGAATGTCCTATTTCGGTTATATTGAGAATCTGCTATTTTGATAATCTAATATTACAAGAATCTAATATTATGAGAATCTAATATTATGCGAATAAGGGGAGAACTTTAATATACATATAAATATAAAACATAAATAAGCATTTTTTTAAAACATTAATTCTAGTTTCTAAATTCCCTTGTCTAATGTCTCCACAGAATGAACTACTAAAACCACTTCGCCATTCTAAAACAAGGCCTTTATCAGGCCGGAGTAAATTTTAAATTTATTGCCTTTAAACTTTATTACATATAGGGTAAAGTTCAAACTGATATGGTAATATCATTCTTATTGCTTGGGAATTGGTTGTTTTATGTGAACCCAAATATTTATATTACCAGAATTAATAGTGTCAGAATATTATATTAAAAATTAATTTAGTTTATTATTTGATTTTCAGGTAACACCAGATCCAACATACCCGGACAACATTTGCATTAACTGTGTTCATCAACTTACAATAACATATTCATTTAAAGTACTTATAGATTCTAGTTTAAAAACCATAACAGAAAGCTTTAACCTTTTAGAGTCAACCAGTGATAACTATGATTGTAATTATGAATCTGACGATCAAAAGCCTGAATGCCAAATTAAAGTTAAGAAAAGAAAAACCAAGAAAATAGAATCTGTAGATGAACTAGTACTTCTATTCTGTGTTGAATGCAAAGAGGAATTTCACTCGACAAAGTCATTAAAGGAACATTGCCGAAGTAACCATCCTACAAAATGTGACGTTGGCAGAGACTGCGAATATTGTAATGAAAAATTTGAAGATTTCCGATCACTAGTATTGCACCGTAAGCTACATTTAAAACCTTTTTTGTGTGAAAATTGTTGGGAAGGTTTCTACAGTAGTGATGAATTAAATACTCATTCATGTGCTCCGAATATAGGTAAGGATAAAAATAAGAATGTCAAACTATTACGTCAATGTGACCAGTGTGGAAAATCTTATCCACCTGGTTATATAAGAATACATATGTTAACACATAGTAATGATCGTCCATACAGCTGTAAATATTGTCCAAAGAAATTTAAGGTCCCCGGTGGTCTTCATTCTCATGTATTGTGGAACCATAAGAGAACACGGAATCACAAGTGCGAAGTATGCAACGCAACATTTATTTCATCGAGTTCTAGAAGTACACATATAAGAAAGAATCATTTAAAAGAGAAGAAATATGGTTGTGATAGTTGTGGGAAACGTTTCTTTTCAAAATCTGAGTTACAAAGACATTCTTTGACTCATACCGGAGTAAAGAATTTCCATTGCCATTTATGTGATAAATCGTACCAAACTAGATACGGATTGAATGTTCATTTAAAGTCTCATTCTCAAATGACTATGAATGTATTGAATTTGTAAAGTATAGTACAAAAGATAAGCAATTGATCTCATTATATTTTAAGTAATTAATTATGTAAGTAGTAAAAATGAATATAAGTAACAAGATGACAAAATAAATAATTGAATTTAATGTTTTAGTTCTTCTTGCCTTAGTAAGTAGTACCTAATATAATTTCCCCAAACTACATATTACCTACATAATTAAATTGCAACATTTATTCCTTAACATGCTGAGAACCGGGTATTAGAAAAGGTATAACACCTTTTCTAAAACCTGGTTCTCATTGAGGAAACACTTGTTGATCACTTTATGTATAAAACTGCCCTCGCTAGACAAAGAATGAAATATTAGTGGACTATCATTGACATTGTTCAAGGCATTTATGAAAATTGGAATTTAAATGGTCCTATAGTAAAATACGATTAAAATGTTTCTTGACACCTCTACCCACCAGTAGAAATGAGTATGAAACAGGTTGGCCCATTCGCAACACGTACATTCATTCGTTATACATGTTTTTATAACTATGCGCGCCAAAAGAACGCAATGTTTCTCATCTGCGTGTGACACGCAGCAAAGTGTAAGCTGCGCCCGCATCCGTGCTCAAACACGGGTCACACTACAGCCCGAGTTATACTGAAGAAGTGGCGTGGCGGGGACGTATGGCGGTGGCGTTTAGTCAAGAAAACATAATAAAAATCTTAACTGCATTATAATATATAGAGTCGTATTTGACATAAAGATAATACGCGTCCGCGCCACTCGGCGACGAATGCCCCCCGCCTCCGCCATGGTGCGCCACCGCCATATGCTTCTTCAGTATAAACCGCGCCTAAAAAGGTACTAATACTAGTTTTTACATGGTTTTAAATAAAAACAAAAAAGCAGGTACAGAAACTTTAATCAATTATAATATAATTTTATAATAACGAAGAAGACTTAATTTAATTACATTTAAAAAATAATAAATTTAATAAATCAATGGCGAACAGAGACACTTATTAACTTATACTCAAAAGTTAAAACAAAAATTTACAACAAATATACAATTTAAAAAATTGATATATTGAACAATAATCTGATTAAATTAATATTGACCCTTATTCGTAGAGCACCATAGTCTATTTTTGTTTATACTATCATATAAGCTTGTACAGAATAAGGCAAATGATAATAATTATCATTTGCCTTATTCTGTAGAATTATTCTAGAATAATTAAAACCAGTTAGGTCTTATTTCATGAGATCAAATGTAATCCAACTTGGCTGTGTATTTGGTAAGCTGTGTATGGGTGGACATTTTAATGCCATACACCTTTTATGAATGTGTTAAGCAATCTACATATTGTCCAAGAAAATATTTATTAAACTAAGTAAATTTTGAAGGCTAAGGGTTAACTTGGACATAGGTTGGAGGAGGCCTATGTCCAAGAAGGACAACCTGATTAAGGAAATTTAAAAAAGCAAATAATAATACTAAATACTTTTATAGAAACATGTAATCAGAGAATAAAGGAATTTTTATTTATTTTATAAGGCCTAACTTCGGGAGTTGATTGCGAACTTGGAATATATTTTTCTCAATGAAATTATGGCTTATATAGTCCTATATTAGTAGATTTTTAATAACTGCTACTAGTCATAATAAAATTAATATCCAAAAAAAATATTTCGTCATGTCATTAGTAGGTTTATACGTATAGTAGAATTATTTCTACCACATATCAACTTTCTGCAAAGTCAATTCTCATAGAATAAGAGTCAAACTTACATCGATATATCGCACCTTGAAAACAAAAGTGGCATTATGCCAAAAACGTTGATTTTGAGTTAAGGACACAGTCTAGTTTATTTCAAAAAAGCGCTTCGAATGCAAAGACATACGTTCTAATAGTTCCAATAGTTTTGCCTAGATGTCGGTAGTGTCAGTTTTTACTTTTAGGTTAAGTGACGACGTGGTAATTGAAAAGGTGGCACTATATCAGTTAGAGCCAAGCATCCCAGTGGAAACGAACGCTGCGGTGAGTAAAAAAGTGACATTTTATGTTTAGTGACATTTTAAACCTAATTTACGTAAATTAATTCTCTACATGAAGCAATACATAATTGGCACTTTAAGTATAGTGCCGTTTATGTAGTTTAAATTTTGCCGAAATAAAATATTTGATTAATTAAAAAATGACATTATATGTTTAGTGCCTTTGTTAATGTTATAGTATTGTAATAATCTTTTAAACGAATAAATACATAAATGGCAAAATACAGTACTAATTACCGTATTTTGATGATTTTTAAATAAAATAAATTTAAATAAAAATTTACAGAGCTTGATTTGACTAAACGATCAAATAGAAACTCCAGAACTTCAGCCGCTTTATCTGAGCAAATTGGAAACCGTGACCCTTGACCATAAATTTGTCGCAATACTTCGAGAGATCATCCACAATCGCCGCTCTCAGGTCTACCTTCTCTCAGACTAAAGTCGTGGGAGATCACAGAAGAATGGCCTACCATAAGGTAGCGTTCTGGCTCCGCTTCTTTTTAACATTTAAACCAACGACCAACCGTCGTGTCCTAATACATCCCGCTTCTTATACGCTGACGATCTCGACGACTAACAAGCAACAAACTTCTCAACTGGCGCTTGCTTTCTCGGCTGGAGAATATACGTACGCAGTTTGGAACCGATCAGCTCTAGCTAGGGTGGTGGATACAGCTTTGAACGAAACCTGCCGGATTATTACAGGTTGTCTCAAACCAATACCGGTCAGACTGGTGTACCATGGCTGGCATCGCGCCCCCAACGATGGGATGTGGCAGCCTCCCTTGAGAGGAGCAAAGTGGATAGCGACCCCCGGCACCCTATGCACGGCTATGATCATATCCTATCACAGCAAAGGCTGAATAGCCAAAAGAGCTTTATAAAGTGCGTCCACCCTTTACCCAGCAAATGCGAGGTGCAATCTTGAAAGGGTGTCTCTGCCGGAACTGTTTGTGCCACTCTCTGAGAGGCTTCCGCCCGGACATGAGTTACCATGGGCTACCTGGAAGTTCTTAAACAGATTGCGAACCCAGGTATGACGAAGCAAGAAGAACATGCTCCGGTGGGGCCTCACGAACAATCGCGGACTGAGTTGCCTGTGCGACGCCCCCCAAACTATGACCTACCTCTGTCCTGGATGCCCTAACACCTGCACTCAGGAAGAGCTAATAAATGACAGCTATAACGCAGTCAGTGTCGCAGAGTTTTAGGGTACATCAATTTATTCCACACGTTTTGCCACCGATACGCTAAGAAGATCCTTAATGTTGATTATTTTTCAATTGTACTGATTGTAACTTACTTTACTTTTGTCAAATAAACATTTTATCTTAGTATTATCTCATAATTTTGTTTTATTTATGTAATTATTATCATAAGATAAGCTATAAATTGCGTTTTTATTCTAAAACAGTAACTAATAAAAAAATCAAAAGTGGCACTATACTGATATTTTTTTTGAAACAGATTTTTCTAAATAAGTAACTTAATTACTCGCATGTTTTCAATAATTATCTAAAAGCCAGATAGTCAAACTGTTAGATGAAACTTATAACCGTGTTATATTTCAGTTATTTGTATTAGATATTGATCACGGTATTAAACCAAAACTTTAAAATGGCCGTACTGAAAAACTACTGTTTTTGTATAACGCCACTTTTGTTTTCAAGGTGCGATATGTATTTATAAAAATATAAAAAATATCACTCTATGTCCAGTCTGTTTCCGATGTATACATACAAACCTAATGATATGCATTCTCTTGTTTGCATTTTGTCGGTTTAAAAACTATTTGAAATTATTTTGTGCGTTATGCATTACTTATCTTGAATTGTACGGACATAATTATTGGACACAGGGACTAAGCAATTGAAATTCACACAAATAATTATCCTAAGTGGGGTCCAAACCCGTGACCGCTCTTAAATTGTGTTACTTATTAATTGATTAAATTTTACACTTGATTTAATTTGAAATCATTCATAAAACTTTTTTGTACAAAAAAAGGCAACTTACACTTTTATGACCATGGACACAAAACTTCTACAAAGCCCGTTACCTGGTGCACATCAGCCTTGACCGCCAGGCCACTAAAGCCTATTTATGTATATTTCTGTAAAACTACCTACTTTGAATAGCCAAGTGATATACAGGGTTAAGTACTCAGGAAACCCAGGTACTCTCCGAGAAACCACCAGCAGCTTGAAGGGCCTGTTGGCGTTTTTCGACGAGCTGGGGTGGATTGAATAAATTACCCAACCTAACGCAAAAGTCGCGCCTTGACGTGGAGTTGCGGAAAACAGCCCGTTATACCATACCGTAGCTGAGAATGCATATCAATAGTCTATATTATACATATATAAAGTATCTACGCTAGTAGTGACCATACTGTTTTTGTTACTATATGTATTTGTAATCCATTATATTCGAGCAAATCCTGAAATAGAAAAAATATATATTTTAATATTAATATATATATATTTATTATCATAAAATAGTGATCTATAAAGAATTAGATTTTTTTATTTACAAATAAGGCCTCTTATGGCCTGGCCATGGACCTTGCCTGTACAATCAAGGGAGCAAGCGTTTCACTTTAATACAATTCCTCCAATGTTTAGTCATAAATCAGGCCATAATTCTGCTGTAAGTATAATAAAGATTTTCTTTTTATTAAATTATTGTGGAAGTTATTTATATATTTTTACCATATAAAAGGGTTAAGTCACATAGTGACTGGATCAAAATTGAGAAGAAGAAGTGGATGGAATAAAGCTAGGCACTTAAAAAGTCATGTGTAAGTCAAAACACTCGCTGCCTCGCTTACATCGGCAAGGTCGTTAAGCGCTAGTGATTACTGTAGCGGTTAACCAGTACAAATGTTTATATTGCTTATAAAAAAATCGTGATAAGCAATTGAGACATAAAACAAGACGACGGCCTTTCCCGCCATTTCATTTGTCACTTTTGACGTTTGTTGTTGATTAAAAACATACCCCCTTACTCATAAACGCCTCATATATTTTAGTCAATTGATTAATTAGCATAGACTCTTACGTTGTTTGGTATAAGGTTGGTTTTCGTAATAAAAATCTCGCTAAACAGTGATTAAATTTAAGAGGCGTTTATGAGTAAGGGGGATAAAGCATAATAAGTTAACAGCTACAGCACAAGGTCTTTTTAGTCTGGGGTTTATTAATTACATAGACTAATAAAAAAAGTACCTGCAGTGTTATTGCTGCGAAGTGTTAAAATGACCATTTGGATGCAAGAAATAAAGAAAATATTCTCTGTATAATGTGATCTTTGCTTAATTCTTATTCTATTGATTAAGATAACTCGCGCAATGTAGACTAAAGCCCGATTTACACATCGACAAGTACAGTAGCGAGTTAAGTAGTAAGTTGTTGGTTAAGTTGATTTAAATAGATCTCGATCCTATTTTTTGGCGAGTTAAGTTGGCGACACGCCAGAGAGTACTACTTGGTAATTAAAACAACTACTACTACAACTTAATCAACAACTTACTACTTAACTCACTACAGTACTTGTGGATGTGTAAATCGGGCTTTAGTAAACCTGTATTGCGAGAAAAGTAAATGTGAAATTGACAGAAACGATTGAGAGAGAATTGAACTTCAATCTTGTGGCACAAATATAATTATTTTTCGTAGGATTCGAACCCGCGTCCTTCTTTTTCTTACACCAGCGTCGCATACACAACTGATGCGGCATCAAGGCAATAAATAATTTATTTTTGAAACAATTATGTAAGTACCTAGTGTTTAGCTATAAATATAAAAATATTAACTATAACTTTTATATATTAAAATTGAATTGCTTAAGTGTGTGTAAAGGCAAGGTAAAAGGCATAACAGAGCAACGGCATAATCATTTTATAAGCTAATATTATACTTATAGCATTTATAGCTGTTGTTTTGACAAACAATTCGGTATGTAAAGTAAAAGTTAACCTATGTCGATTCCAAAACCATTTCGATCTTAGATCAGTAAGATATGGTGTTCATTTTTACAATTATATTGAATTACCTACTTTGTCTTTCATTTGATCTCTAAATGACGTCATGCGTCCGGCCGAACAGAAGCTTTTCTTTGAATTCATTGCTCAAGTAATTCAGGCGTACGAATGAAGTCATCACAAGTAAAACTTAAAATATTTATTAAAAATAAACGTATATAGGTATGAAAGCAAAAATACTCAAATTAGTTGTTTATAATTTATAAACCTTTAAAATAGAAATATAAAAAAAAACACTAAAAAAATCTTTACATACCGAATTCTCGATGAATACTAAGAACATTTTTTGTTTCCTTAAAGTTTATGTGAACCAAAATATTTAAAAACGATATTTTGCCCTTTACCGTTATTACTTGTAAGTAAAAATAGAATCCGGTAAACTTAACTAAACTGTAAATACGAATTAACATTCTACAAGTAAGAAGTATAGTAAAGGCACATTAAACAAATTAGTAAATAGCACGCTAGACTGTACCATTAATTAATTCAAGCAAGCTCAGGCATTTATTTCACATTGTCATACTACTCAGCAAGACAAAATAATAGGTCTCTTTACCTATGAAATTGCCGTTTTGTATGAAGATTTTATCAGAAGTTAGATTTTTCATACTAACGTTTTCATAGATTTTTCAGTAATTATTAAACATTATAAAATGAACTTTGGTATAAGTAATAGCGCACATTTAAGCTAACTATTGTGTTTTAAACAAAGAAAAAAAAAAGTATCTGGCAAGAAGTTACAATTAAACAAATGGGAAAATCTGCTGTTTTAAATTGGACCCATGTTCACAGGCTTATTACTAATACAAATAATAATTATTTTTCTTAATTATCTTTTGTTAGTCGTTGGTAATATCCTATATTTCCTAAATAACAAAAATTATTCAACAATATATGTTTTAAAAGAACATAGAGTCTAAAGACTGCGCAGAAATAAAACGGCAATTTCATAGGTATTGAGACCTATTATTACAAACTTTCTTGTGAGCTTATTGGTATCATTGCTGCACAAGTAAATTTTTCGTGCATGAACAAACCAACCTGGTTTATTAAATCTTGGTTTGCAAAATTTGTATGTTTTTAGTTACTAAGTTTACACATAATGTTGTGTATATGTATGTGTTAATTCAAAGAAATTAAAGTTAAGTTTTTAAAACTTTCTGAGTGTTTAAAGTATAATTTAATAATGGTACAGTAATTAAAAATATCTACAATATACAAGCAATTATTATTTTCCTTATAATTGTTATATTAAACTACTACTATAGGTTTATTTGTACATTCATACTATTACCATGGCAGACACGGGTAAAAGCAAAAACAAATCTTACTAAAAATATAAATTGTAAATTGACTTCTATAACCAGTTTCCTGTGTATCACATATCATAGAATCAACGGATGAAAGAATCAAGTGGAAGTGCTAAGTAGGCGTGGTAAGCGTGTCACTAATACGCGCTGGTACGCGTAACTTGTCGCTGAGGGTATAAGTAATACATAACGCGAATATCACCTTTATGAACAACATGTTAAAGAATTTAATTGCAAGAACTGCAAAAACCGCCATCTATGGACGACGGCGGAATTAGCTCGAAAATTGAATCTTTTTAAATTACAAAACGTCATATAATTCTTTTTGCTCTACAGCAAAATAACTTCTGTTTATAGTTTATGAAAGTTCACTCCCAGATGTAGGATCAGCTACATATTTATGTTATTTTTTTGTTAGTAGTTTATTTGTATGTTTATTTGTTTTTTGGCGACAGCTGTTCCCATAGTGAATTAGATGTATTGCATTTCTACTTGATTTTTCTTCCGTGATAGAATCACATAGTTTTACTGTTCTGTCTAGTTGCAAAACTAGGAACCCGTTAATACTACTTTATCTATTTAGTAAACAAGCTAATATTAATTTAATTTTGTGACCAACTTTAGAGTATTAAAGAATTTTATTTGGTCTGCTAATACCCATGTACGCCATTGTTAATTAAACAGTTACCTAATAAAAGTATTAGAAAATTTATTAGCACTCATAGAGTTAATATTAAAAAGGTGGTGTTTAATAAGCTGTAGTTATCTATAAATGAAATAATATTACAAAAAGTAGTTTCCTACTTTTTAATTAAAAATATTTTTTTGCTTACTTATTTTCATAAGTAAGCAAAAAAATATTTTTAATTAAACTATGTTATAATTGCAAAAACAAAGACTAAAATAGCGCGATTAGCATGTCAATTCTGGTACCTTAAAATCGTTAAAAATTCGGTTAAGTTAACTTTTAGTTGTCAAATTGTCTTGTTTTTGCTTTTGCAATTGTAATCTTTTGCGGTCGTGTTAAAGTTATATTTAGAGTGTGACAATTTCACAGCTAAAAGTTAACTTAAACAAATTTTTAACGATTTTAAGGAACGAGATTTTAAATGCAGACTAAAAATTGATGATAGCTTTTTTAATAAAGCTCTATGCTATGTATTAGTGATTATAAAGAGAAAGTAACTACAAGAATAAGCCATAAGATAAATATTTCTAATCTTAGGACGGAATCCGAGTATTTTACAAATCAAATGCAGCAAAAACTGATTTAGCTTTAGAAAGTAATATTAAAATCATCTACAGAAACTACATATATTGGAGCCGATGGATAAAATAAATTAATATTATAATATTCTTTATAACAATAAAGTTATTGTTAAAAAATCTATTTAAAATATTTAAACTCATGTTTAACATACTTCAACAGATAGTATTTGACAGCAAATGTCAAATATGACATCTGTCATATAAATTTAAACATCGAATACTTATATCATTCGACTTTTTTTTTAATGAGGCAAAGGTAAAAAACTTCATCCAATTCGGCTCCAGTATTGCTATATACACAAAAAAGGTAACACATAATCACCACCTTAGAAATTCATTTCTAAGCCTATTTGATACATAACTTCTTCCATGTCCTGTCCGAACATGGTCCCAGGTTCTGTCGTACCATTTCCGTTAACTGCGGAGGTAGTGGGTTCAGGTTCGTCGGTCCCGGAGTGGCTGGAGGTGGATATGTTGAGGGTCGGGAGGCCGAGCACCACTCGGAGCTGGTCGGTGAGGTGGGGGGCCGAAACGACCTGGTGGTAGATGCCTTCTGCCGTGCTGAGAATTTTATCCACGTCTAGGCACATTGAGAGGTCGTTTACGTGCTGCAAAAGAATAAATTAAGAGTTAGGGTAGTGACACATGTATTCTTACTCTATCACTGCACACAGTGGACAATTAAAATTACAACACACACTTATATGAAAAATATATCAATAAACTTACTTTTAAAATTTCAGTAAAACCATAATCTTTACTTATTAGAATATCTTTCTCCGCGTCAAGTATGGCAACACATATCAGTAAATGGAAATTTGCGCATGGCAACCCTGTCCATAATACTTCCCATAGCCTGTAAAAATAAAATTATCAAAATGTAAGTATTCTTTATTCAAAAATTAGGAGTTTTAAGATTATTATTATGAAAATAATCTCTATTTTGGGTATTTAATACCTGGATCTTTGAAAGACATGTTTTGGGCCGAACCCAAGATGAAGAGGTTATTTTAAAGCTATATTATCTGGTTATATTCACAATGCGGCTACCATATCTGAGCTCACTATTTCATACACTTAAAGGTGTCCTTTTGTATTTTTTTTTAAATATAATGAGAGGCAAACGAGTCAGCAGGTCACCTGATGGTAAGTGATCACCACCGCCCATGGACACCAGAAGAATCACAGATGCGTTGCCGACCTTTAAAAGCCTAACCTTTTACCTTTTTTGTTCGAGAGTTTACTCTTTCTCTCGCTCCCTAAGTTTTCGGAACTCCTTAAGGGCCGAAACTGCGTTAAGCGGGCTTACGCGACGGGCAGCCGTCGCGTATCTACGTGCGTGAACACGCGCGTAGACACGGGCGTAGACACGCGGGCGCGCTCCGTGAGAACGCGAGTGAATCATTGCGTTCCCACGGAACCCGCCCCGCGTGTCCGCGTGCCTGGGCGCGTTGCAGTGTCGCTAGTTCGATTTTATCGGTGTTCATGAATAGCCGTGTCCATGGATAACTTATTATATTATTACGTAGCAAAACAACGACGCCTAGTAAAAAAGAAACGACAGAAAGTAAGCCCGTTTATTGAATCTAGGATGCTGTGCGGGGAATTTGTTGCAAAGTTCAGTATATTAAGAGAAAATGAAAATTCATTTTACAATTATTTTAAAGTTTCGATACAGGTATATGACGAATTATTTTCGAAACTGGAACCATATTTAAAGGTCAACAATTTAAGAGTAAAATCTGTATCAGTCATATCACCAATGGAAAGGCTTGCAATAACACTGTGGTAAGTAAAATAATACTTGTTCTTTATAATTTTTATTTTTGCTAATAATAATTGAACATTATTTCTTTGTTCATAAATCACTTATATAATCTCAGTTTTTTACTCGTACAATACCTACTATTATTACTAATTAACATTATTTCGTAGATCACTTATATAATCACAGTTTTTCACTCCTACAATATTACCTACTATTATTAATAATTAACATTATTTCTTTGTTCTTAGATCACTAATATAATCACAGTTTTTCACTTGTACAATATTACCTACTATTATTACTAATTAACATTATTTCTTAGATCACTTTTATAATCACAGTTTTTCACTCCTACAATATTACCTACTATTATTAATAATTAACATTATTTCTTTGTTCTTAGATCACTAATATAATCACAGTTTTTCACTTGTACAATATTACCTACTATTATTACTAATTAACATTATTTCTTAGATCACTTTTATAATCACAGTTTTGTACTTGTACAACATTTTGTATTATTACTAATTACCTAACATTATTTCTTTGCTAAAAACTTATTAAGTAATATAAATGTCCCGCTATCAGTCGACGCATCTACCTATTATTTATGATAAATTACCAGTAAAACAGTCTAGAGCAGCCTTAATAATATTCTCGAAGTCTTCATTCTTATAAAATTCTAATTAATATTCTATTGTATCTGTGTTTTGAGTTTCTGTTGTGATATTAAGTGATCTTAAATCAATCGTGCTACTTGTATTTTGAGTTTCTGATAAACCTATATTAATTGACGGCAAATCCTCCAGAGTAATAACGGTTTCTTTTTGAATATCTATTAAAGCTTCTAATACTTTGGTTCTAAATAACAATTTTTTAAATGTGTTAAATTTTTTTACTGTTGGTATTAAAGATTTAAAAAAATTCAAGTCTTCGTCATTAGTTTCTGCACTGTTTTGTTTCACACATTGTAGTAGTTCCTTTTCAAAAGCCGTTGGTGATACTTGACGTTTACGTTTTCGTGATGATTCTGGCAATGTATTATTTGTTCGTTCAAGATATACATTTTCAGTACTAGTGCTGGGAATTGAGATGTCATTATAATTTATTTCATTTGTTGACGACTCACTCTGATTTTCGACAGATTCATCGGCTACATTACTCGAGTTTGTATCTAAAAAGGTTAACATTTCAAAAAAAATTTATTTTTTGCTCGTTTTGGCACCTGCACCAGATTTCAGTTTCTTTTTACTGGCTTTCACTCTCATATATGTGTCCCTCGCAGTTTTCCATCGAGATTGAACTTTTGTAACTGAAACAATTTAAAAAAATATTACAGGTATGTGACAAGCGGACACACTTTCATTGACCTACATCTGGCGTATCAGGCTGGCATAACCACAATTAGAACAATAGTGAAACAAGTTTGTCAAATTATAAATGAAAGGTTGAAGGAAGAGTGCATGCCATCGTTTTCACGAGCGCGATGGGAAGAGATAGCAGACGGTTTTTTGACGCAAGCTAATTTTCCCAACTGTATTGGTGCAATAGACGGAAAACATATACGTATTATAAAACCTGCTCGCAGCGGTTCACTTTACTATAATTATAAGCATTATTATTCCATTGTCCTACTTGCAATGTGTAACGCAAATTATGAGTTTACCTACATAAATGTAGGGGTACAGGGTAAAGAATGTGATTCTTCAATTTTCACCCAAAGCCGCTTGTTCCAACAAATGAATGATAACTTACTGGATATAGGTACCTCCTGCTAAAGCGTTACCCGTGCTACACAACAATAATTCAACCAACACAGCAGCAACCGTACCACTACCCTACGTTGTTGTAGGAGATGAAGCATTTGGGTTGTCTAGCTGTGTCATGCGGCCATATGCTCGAACTCTCAATTTGGACCATAAGAAAAAGATATTTAATTACAGATTAACAAGAGCGCGACGTTACATTGAATCAACGTTTGGTATCATGGCTAATAAATTTCGAATACTTCATCGTCCTTTAAACGTTTCGAAAGAAAACTCCATTAGTATTATTAAAGCGATATGTATTCTACATAATTTCATTAGATCTAAACAAGGGGACAATAATGTCGACGATGTTGTCATTACACCACACCATATTCGTGACGTTCACTATGGGTTTGGGAACACACATAGAGAAGCGTATGCAGTACGCGATAAATTTGCTGATTATTTCGTCTCAGATGGTAAGGTGTCGTGGCAAGATCGTTGTGTTTTTTGAGACGTCCTCAAACCCCGATGTATGAAGTAAAGACAAACTTGTTCATCCATCCATTACTTATGTGTGTCAGGATAGCGTGAGATATTTCCGAATAATCATATAATCATTGACTTACATTCTACCGATAGTGTGTCTAGAAATCGTCGTAGAAACTATATGTTCCAAAAACATCTTACACACAGTACTGCCTTCTATTATATCACTAATGAACTACTAAGGAGTTTGTCCAAAGAATATTAAATTAAGTAGGTACTAAAAACATACAGATGCGATAGTTATTATCTATTAGGATATTGAACTATCAGTAGGCATCTATGTTAATAATTAATAATTTTATATAAGGAAATAATTATTTTTACTTTTTATTTGATATGTTTCTGTTTTTTAAATAAATAAAAAAAAATATGTGAGTGACATGAAAAGTATTTGTTTGCTTCATTCTCAATGATACAATGAAATGTAGTAAAATAACTGTACCCACCTATGTGAGAAAAAACTGTAGGTACGTACCTAAGGTAGGTAGGTAAGTATAGATAGTAACATCGACACACCTTGCATTCTGACGCGTTCTCGAGTATCATCCCAACGTGTGGGAAGAATGTTCTGGAAAAAACACTACCTATTTAATATATTGCTTGAGGTACGTACAGTTTAGGTACAGTTATTTGGTGCAAATTTTGTGATTATACAGACATATCTCACGCCAACCTGTCTGACAAACACACTTTACTTCAGGTATATTAGTGGACTAAAGTAAACAATTAATATACCTACCTAATTCTAGCTTGGTCCAAAGTACTTAATCTAGTATAATAAGTATCAATACGTAGATTTACGTATTATGTATTACGTAGATTTGTTATAATTACACATTGATAACACAAATAGTATGTACGTACCTATAATATAATACTAAAAACTGTTTACTTACCTGTTGTTTTTTGTTCAGCCTCACTCAAATTTTCAAAATTTTCAAACAGTTCTTTGCAAATTTCTACCCAAGCCGCTGTTCGTGCATCCCGGTCTTTATAAAGTTCATTCCCCAAGTCCCATATGACAGGGTGACACTGCACTTCCACAATAACTCTTTCGGTATCGAAATTCATTTTTAAATGCGAACGTGCGTGCGACGCGTATCACTTAGCGTTGTTGACTGAACATGAACAAGCCCGCGTGTTACCGCTGGCGGGTTACGGCGCGTGCTCACGCGCCGTATTCCGTCGTACGGAGGCGGGACCCGTTCCGCGGGTGCGTGGCGCGCCTCCACGTGACGGTCGCACGCGCGGTGATCCGCGACGTAGCACTTTTGTATGAATACGCGCCCGCACACGCGTAACGCAGTTTCGGCCCTAAGTTCCTCAGCTTGTCGCATGTAATCATTTCTGGCCTCCATTCCTAGGCCATAAGGCACCCTACTCCATCGTTAATAAAGAATAGTGAATAATACTCATCATCATAACAGCCCTTTAATGTCCCATTGCAGGGACGGACCTCCTCCTGAAATGAAGGCATACTTGACCTACTAATACCAAACTGGCGAAACGGATTGGTATAGAGTTTAATTTAAAGTTTTCCTTTTTTATTTCGGAAAGATAATATTCATGGATAATCCATAAGTCGGTTTTTACGACACCAATGGGACGAGATGGGGTGGAGACATATTGTATTCTTACTCTGTCACCACACGGAAAGTAAACAATAGTATTACCTCATAATATCTCTATGCGAGAACTCCCTCTTGAACCAAACGAGTAGCCATCGGAAACAGAAGTACATGTTCCCTGAGTCTTTCTGTGCTAAATGCTGGGCTAACTCTGGACTTGTGAATGTTAGCAGTTGTTGAAGCTGTAGTAACTGGTGCTTCATTCCAGCCTGGTCCATGTCGAAGTTTGACGCCTGAAAGTAGTTTTGAGGATTCATCATTCATCCATTCATAACAGTCCATTAATGTCCCACTGTATGGACGGGCCTCCTCCTGTTCCGGAAGGAAATTTGCCTACTAATTCACGCTGGTATAAGGTTTAATTTGCTTCTTTTTATTTCGTTAAGTCAATATTCACGAAAAGTCCCTTATATAATAGGGATGAGATGGGGTGGTGACATATTGTATTCTAACTCCATCACCACACAGAGAATATTAATGGTATTCTACAATTGCAAACCCTGCATGCTCTAAAAACAACACAACATAAAAAAAAACAAGTAAAAAACACTCACAATTTTATCCATGAACCCCACAAAACACCAAAAGCTATCCACTTCATTTCCCAAGAGCAATAACAATGGTGCTAGAATATCGCTCATTCCCTGAACATAGCCAAGATCAAAGTTATACATGACGTATGTAAGTAGGATGTCTTGTAAAACTGCTAAGTTAGGATTGTTGTCACCGGCGAAGAATGGATGGGTACGATCTGTTCTGTTCACGTCCTTTTCTACTAGGCTCTTGCGGTCTCTGTATTCTGAGAATCTGTAAAATCAATATTTTTATACTGAAGTACAAGAAAAATAAATTTATTTTTATGATAAACGGAAGGAGATGCGTATTAAAAGTATTGCAGCACACACACGGCATAATTTTATATGGGTAGCAATAAAACGAGTGACTGTAAATTACAATTTTAAGAGTGAAAATTAATTAATTTGGCTTATATAATTACTAAGTGAGCGACTGACTGTAAGTGATGAGAAATCAACAGAACAGTATCTTACAAACATTTATTTGAGTTACTTAAAATACAAAATGAGCAGCTTCATAATATTTGAGCGACTTAATATTTGTTTAAGTGTCAACGTTACGTCCTGCATTTTTTTCAATATTTGGCAAATTTTTTTTTTATATTGAGCGGCATTTTATCTTAAATAAAATGTTACGAATACAAAAACGGCGAGTGCAAGAAACATTTTTTTTATGTAAAACTAGAATATAGTAGGTATTACTATATTCTAGCGTCCTTTGGTCACTATACTAACCTAACCTAACCAACTGTTTCTGACTTTTGCCTTAATATTGTATTTTTGCCATATATAATGGCTAGTTAATGTGATTAATTCTGCGACATTTATCACTTTAGCTAAATTGAGTAGCCCTTATACATAATGGCTAGTTATTATGTACAAACAGCAACACGTTAAGTTAGACACCCGATATAACTTTAGCTATGCATAGTATAGTATAGAAAATCGTTCGAAAGGGACTTCGGACGACGTCATCAGCCAATCACTGCGCTAGCGCTTCTTTCACACATAGATTTAAGTCTCGTGAATGGGTAGTGGCCCACACACCTACATGCTTACACACACCTACAGTCCTACATGCGGACACGTGGACATTTCGTAAGGGGCGCGGGCGCGCTAGTTTTCTTCCCATAACTTTAAAATTTAAATCAGTCGCCTCCCGGTCGTTGGATCGCTTACAATCACTAGTGCCAAATATTTACTTCGTTCGGCGTTCATGTTAGTGAAAAAATAAAATGGCGCCACAATTAACACCACAGCAAAGACGTATAATTGTAGTTCTACGGGAAAGTAGTTAAGGAAATAGAAAGAAGAACTGGAATAACGGTGAGTGTCACAGTTAACATTTTTTAATTATTGTTTAAAATAAATGCATATTAATATTCTGTCTGTTTATTTAAATAACGGTAAACTATCTTGGTATTCCTTTTTACATTATAGAAGCATTTAAAAGAAAAGATAAACTAGGTAATAGTTGTATTGCAGTTCAATAACAGAGAGATAACTCTATGTTACTTCATCATAACATAGCCCATTAATGTCCCACTGCAGAGACGGGCCTCCTCCCGTGACGGAGGGTTACTTGGCCTACTAATACCACGCTGGCCAGACGGATTGGTATAGATGTTACTTACTCTACTCTTTTTTAATAGACCTTTATTTAATTACCTAAACAGACGTAGAGTTGGTAATAATATTATAGTAATATAGAGGAAGGTTGTGTTTCTTTGGGCTCATTAAAATCTTCAGTTATCACATTGTTACAGTTACGATTATTTATTGAACCTTGTTATGTTAATACATTTTGGCAAATGACGGAGTAAAACTTGGTTTGGTTTGAAAAAGGTGTTAGGACAATATATAGAAGACATTTTATGTTACTAGTTACTAGGCTGCTGATAAACTAGTATTAATTTGACAATTAAATCAAATTGATATAGTTGGTTTAAAGTTTATTAAACATGACAGGCTCGGTAGACTGGCGTTAGTGTAATCGGCTGCCCTGCATCAGGTCGTGGGTTTGAATCCCAGGCAGGATATTAACTATTTTTAGAAACTTACTATAATTATTGTTTTAGAGAACTACAATTCATTTCTGGTGGCGACGAAATGAGGAAACCGGGGGCGATTTGACGCCTCATCACAGGCGACTCTGTCAAAGAGCTACCACCGCTGACCAAGATTGGTCATTGTCGCCGCGCATAATAGACAGCCTCTCTTGAGTACGCTAGTTACAGCTACTACATATAATGTAAGTTTATTTCTATTATTTGTCAAGGCATTATAATTTTATTTAAAAAGGGGGAAGTAATAATTTACTTAACTATGAACTTGTGCTCGTTAATTTCTTTTTCTATACTTATATAGATAATTTCCGCACTAGGAATTAATTACTCTTATGTCGCGGGGACTTTTACAAACATTTAAAAGCTTACACAAAGTCCAGACTCAGGACAATAATTTGTGGATCACACAAATAATTATCCTGTGTGGGATTCGAACCCACGACCTTGTGCACGCGCACTACTGCGCTTGCACTACCGACCACGCCTCCTTTATACCTACCTGTTTGTTTTTATAACATAAAAGGCAAACGAATAGACACCTTATGGTAAGCGATTATAACCACCCATGGAAGAGCGCCGCCCGGGCGCCCATGGTGCCAACGCGTGCTTTGCCTGTCTCTTCCACAAAAAGCCCTCGTTTGAGCCTCTTAAATCTGTCCCAAAGATAATTCCTTTAACCTTTTGCAACAATTTAAATATTTACATAAGTTCAAATTAAATACATTTAAACTTTGTAAGTATTGATAATTTTTATGCTTATCAAATGAAATAATGTTGAGTTAAAGTTGAAGTAGGCAATACATATTATCTATTACCTACCTATTTCCATCGTAGTTTGGTATTTTTGGACGTGTTCTAACAAGTTCCGCTTTGAAATTCCCAACGTTCGGTATAATTACTCGCATAATATTTTTTATTCTTTCATCGCAGTTGCATTTTGAAACAATTTGACTTTAATCCTTACATACTTAACATTAAGTTCAAAATTGCACATCAACATATTCTGACGGTTATTTTTATTTTTATGAGTTGCAAAAATCAACTTAACATAATTGAGTTAAGGTTGAAAACTCTTATCACTTTAGTTTGTTAGCTACCTAATCGACGTGTTTTATAACATGCTCCGTCTCGAAATTTTCAATGTGGCTTGTTATGGAATCTTAAAGTTTCCATCGAAGTTTGGTAGGTATCTATTTGGCGCGTGTTAATAATAGTTTTTATAAGTAGTAAAAAAAATGGGTTCTACATGAGATCTAACTTTTTATATTATTTAAAAAATAATTATGTAAATCAAATAAGTAATGGTATTTTTGTCTTTGAGTGCATTACTAAGCTGTAAAAATGTATCACCAAATCTGATCGCTATGCGCTATGCAATCTAGATTGTTTTTTTTTTTTAATATAGGTAAATGCCATTTTTAGTAGATGTTGTTAACTTAATATTGCGTAGTATAGTAGCATACCTAACAGATACATAATAGGGCGCAAATCGCTCGAAATCAATCCCTTATACTTTCTACATTTTTCTTGCTTAGAACTTTCGAGGTAGGTATACCTAAATAAAAAAATGTGAACATGCACTTCTTATTGTTTAATAATTTTTTGATAAGTTTTATTTTCGTAAAATGTATCATTTTAATACGTTAGTAATGAAAGCACAAGAGCCTTGTAAATTCATAAATAGAATTGGATTCGGATATTATGACCACTCCCAACTTAATCGAGTTTACATGAGTTTCCGACTCGTAATTCTAATGTATTCGTAGGCTAATCATACGATGTTTTATACGGTGTCCAATCATAATATTATGACAAAAAACAAATTACAAAATAACATTTGACAAAATAATACCTACTTACTTGTTAAATTTACCTTTTTAAAAACTGTTGTTCAACAAACAAAAAATGTTTTTAGGTATATAAAAATTTTAATCATCATTTCATAAAGGGATTATTTTTAAAAACATGTAGGCAAAACAACATACATACCTATAGCATTAATAACATTTGACAAAATGCATTGCTTGGTAAAAGTATTATTTATTAAAATTAACTTTAATACAAAGATGACATGAAATAATAAAACAATCATAATCAACTCTTGATAGAATCGAAATGACATAAATTCAACGACAAGGTTCGTAGCCTTTTAGTAAACGACTGCTGAGTCGTGCGAAAATCAAATAGAGAGACACGCTGCATTTTATAAAAAAGTGTGGCATTACAATGCCACACTTTTTTATATGCTTTTTAATTTAAATTGCTTTTAAGAATACTACTAACTAACAACTAAGAGTATTCTTAAAAGCTATAATCAAAATTACATGATTTTATATTTTACATGATTGAACATGATTTTATATTTTACATACTGTAAGCGTCGGGATCCCTTTTTTTTCTCATAATGGTTTTTGTCCTAATTTTCATTGTCATTAAGTTACGCATAATTTTCTTGGTCATAATAATAGTATGCCATAATTGTTTTATAGCATACTGTGTTATTAATCAAAAATATTGCATATGCTATTGTTTTTATTCATAACTTAGAAATGCAAAAGTTGTAACGCATATTGGTTATTTGTCTAATAGATAATTGACAAAAAATAGGTTTATGTTATTGATAGCTATTTGAGTCTGATAAACAAACATAAGGTTTTAGGTTAGGTTTATGTTATTGATAGATTAGTAGCTATGTATTTGAATTTGAAAAACAAAAATTATGTAATAGGCTTGTAAAACAAAAATAGTTATGGTTATGCATCATAATGCTTAAGTAAACTTATGCTTTGGGATTACTATCCCAAAGCATAAGTTTGCTTATTAAATATTATACTTAAAGTAAATAGGATGAAATAGTTATGTTAAATGAGTATTATGCGTAACTTATGTAAGGACAAGTAACATTATGCAATGTTAAATTTAAAAAAATATAACATAATCTTAGGAATGAAAATAAAGAACCGAATAATACTGATATTATATCGATCATTTACCATAATATCTTGTTTAAAAAGTTAAATTAATAATATTCTTTTATTTCAGGTAACAAAGCAAACAATACGGAGAAGACTACACGCTGCGGGACGATTACTTAATAGATTTATTTATAACAATTAATATTACAAAGACTTCATATTGTGATAGGTATTTAGTTATTTGGTGTTATATACCAATTAGAATTGTTTTAACTTTTGTTGATTATTATTAGATTTATTTATAACAATTAATATTACAAAGACTTTATATTGTGATAGGTATTTAGTTATTTGGTGTTAAATACCAATTAAAATTGTTTTAACTTTTATTGATTACTTATTATCCGGCCGTTCAGAGAATGCGTTCCTGACACTTATCAGTTAGTCACGACTAGTGATGGACACAACATTATACCGAGTTCGTTACCGTTACTCCAAAATGAACCGCCGCGTTATTTTTATGATTAGATTTAGACCGTTTTAAATTGGCGGAATCATTTAAAATTTATATTTTAGTTCTTTACGTGGAAACAATAAAAGGGAATATTAATATAATAAAATTGTTTTATTTATTATTTTTTACAAAGTTACAATCTGTATTTCTATGGAATAAAGTACATTGAACTAAATGTGCGTACAGAATATTAATCAGACTCCGATTCGCTTGAGGAGGTGGTGTCTTCATCATCATCTTCGCCTACATGTATAATTATATTATTATCAATTACAGAATCAATCCTGATATCTCGGTCAAAATGTTCCATAATCAGGTTTTTAGTCTTTTCGACAACCTTTGCCCAGTCATCTCTTGTGACTTTCCCGCAGGCTTCTTTTAACAGGGTCATCATCTTTTTCGTGCTGAATGGCGGGGAAGTATTGTGGCGGGCGGCGTAACCTTTTATTTGAGCCCAGATTAGCTCAATCGCGTTATATTGGCAATGATACGGTGGAATTCTTAGAACGCGATGACCGTACTCCAAAGCCATTTCATCGATTTCGTATCGCACATTTGCCGCTTTATTTTCTTTCACTAACTTAATTAGCTCTGCTTTTAGCATCTGCATATTTGCGTCAATGCCTTTTGCTTGTAACCAAGCAACCATTTCTTCTTTTTTATTAGCTTGGGTAGGTGGTTTCTGTATTTGAAACGAGTGATAGGAGGCATTATCCATCAATATTACAGAAGGCTCTGGTAGGCTGGGCAAAAGCACGTTCTGGAACCACTCTTTAAATGTACTGGCATTCATTTCCTCGTGGTAGTCATTTGTGGTTTTTGATTGAAATGCCAGTAAAGCGTTCTCCACAAAGCCGTATTTTGCAGTACCTGCGTGGCATATTATCAGACGAGCCCCCTTACCCATTGGTACTTTCGACGTCGACGCTTGTGTATCATCCGTCCAAGAACGGGAAACCGTGTGATTGGCGTTTAGCCATGTCTCGTCAATGAACACGACATTATCCCAGTTATCAATTTTTTTTGCTTCTCTCAAGAAACTTATCCGTTTCAAAATGATGTCGTATCGTTCTAATAAAATTTTTCTTTTGTCTGTTTTTTTATACGAAAAACCAATATCTTTTAAGATTTTCGTTAAAGCAGTTTTACCCCCGCTAAACAGTCCAGCTTCTCTTAACGACGCCAAAAGCTTCATCCTGTTGAGATATTCATTTCTGGAATAGTAACCATATATATGATTTCTGATTGCATCGGCGTCAAAGGTATCAATATCTGTCACGGGTTTAGTTCTACGTTTCTTCTTCGGAGTACGTAAAATATTATCTTCCATGCCAGTAGAGCCGAACTTTTCTTTATTAATATTTGTAATCGTTCGTTTGCTAACTCCAAGCGCCTGAGAGACGCGTTCTTGTACTTTTTCGACAGGAACCAGGGGTCCGCCATTTTGCCGCTCCCGCTCAAAGTAATCTTGCAGCTTGATAATTAACTCACGGGCTCCAGTTTTCAATGTTTGTCCACGTTTAGGCATTATTATGCACCAAAAGTAAAAAGAACGCAATATAAGACACAATCAAAGTCAAATAACAACAGATCGCAAACACTTGAAGAACGTGGTCTATGCGCACGAAACGACAACAGACGACTGTTTCAGCGTCACAAAATGGCGGCCCATAACGCCATTTGGGGTTACCATTTTCAACCTAAATATAAAAATGCTACTTTGTATTTAATGTACTTTTATTTTTATATTTAATAAAAGTTATTCTAAAGTCCATTATTTTCAAATTCTTGAAAAGAAAAACAAAACGTATTATTTTATAAAGTATAACTGTATCGATAAGAACAGATTACGATACTATTATTCACTGTTATTGTTGGCACAGCACTACAAATATAAAGCGCTGACATAACCTTGTAATAGCGCAGTGTAGATTTAGAAAAATATTGTTTACCAAGTTATTTGACACTCAGTTTGACACAACATTATAACATTCATTAATTATTGATATAATAATGTTGTTTTAATGCTCATCAATAGTTAAAACGATAAACAACCAGCAAAAATATTTTTATCGTAACTGCAACGCCATTACAAAGTTACTGCGTCAGTTCAATCGCGACGTGTCAGGAACGCATTCTCTGAACGGCCGAAGTTTAATAGATTTTCCTATATTGTAAAATTTTCAAATTATTTGTTGTATCTTTCAAGTTTGTAAAATAACGAAAAATGTTTTTATTTTTATTACAAAATATTTACTCTAACTAGTAGTTTTAATATATTCCTCCTAATATTATAAAAGGGAAAATGAGTTTTATTGTTTTTTTTTTGGTATGGAGATAGGTGGGAGCCTGGAGTAGGATATAGGCTACTTTTTATCTCAAAATCATGTTCCGCAAGCGGAGCCGCTTAAGGCCTACGCAGACCGGGACGGCATGGCAAGGGATTTTAATTTTTGCTAATGGAAATTCTACCGTACTCTTACAGAAATACGACTTAAATTGCTATGCTTTAAAATGATGCCGCGGCATTGAAAGGGATTTTAACGCACGGCATTTTTCATTTTAAAGCATAGCAATTGAATGTCCATTATTAAAAATTAAAATCCCTTGCCATGCCGTCCCGGTCTGCGTAGGCCTTTATAGTCATTTTGGAACCGATTAAGTAATTCAAACTAGAAAATTGTGTCAGCTCTTTAAGTTCTTTTTACACTGTTCCACGAATGTCGCCAAATCATTCCGTGAATATAAGACAAAACATATAACTTACTGTTTAAAAAAAGTCGTAAGTATTCAATACATACATACATACATAAACTCACGCCTTATTCCGTCCGGGGTAGGCAGAGACGACAGAACGCCACTTGTAGTAAGTATTCAAGTTTATTGAAATTGCTAATATTTTGTTAAAAATATTAATTTGCTGACAATTAAGACATTTTTGATGTATAAGTAGGTATATAATTCTTGACACGAATCGACTTTTCAGTCACGGGCATTACTTGCACGTGTCCCGGGACTCTCTCAACTCTTTATGGGCCTTCACCTGTCGTTGGCCCGGATGGGCAGGTGCTTCCCACGCGACGCCGTGGCCCGCCTCAGTTGCGTACTGCCCATTCAGCACCGCAACCTGCTGAACCGCTTTAACATGAGCTGTCTGGGTTACAGCCCAGTGAAGAAGCTCCCTTCGGGGGGTGCCACTTAGTTTTACGTGTTACGGGTACTCAGCCCACCACCACGACAAGGTGGGAACCTCGGTTGATGTGAATATAGTTTGGTTAGCTGGAGCCATAAACACGCATAATCTACCCTTCGTCTTGAAAGTTTTATTTTCTTCCTATTCTTAAATATATATATTTTTATTGCAAAAGATAACCACCATAAAGGCTGGGTAATTTAAAGATACTATTCCAATTAGTATTAATAGAACTATTAAAGAGAGAAAACCGCTCTGTGGATGATATTTATTTACCGAACTTCAGTACAGATATGTCTACACAGCGGTTTCTTTCTGACCCACAGTTAAATGTTGCATGCAGATCAATTGACTTATTCCCATTGAAAAAACGTGTAGGTATGAGGTTCGATGGGACAATGAAATCTGCCAAGTGATCAACAATAATCTGTTAACTATCAAGCGGCAAAACTGGATTTGACGGGTTATATCAAAAACACCTCATTAAAACTCTTTGAAACTGTTACAATAATATTTCTTAAAAAAAAACAATCCCAGTATTTAAAAAGAATAACTTTACTTTTTGGGCAAATTATTTACATTAACGGTCAAGGAACTATTCTTAAAGTTAAAATGCATCATTGTAAATTAACCATACAATTTTGTAAGCATTTTCACGTAAATGTGCTTCATTTTATTAATATTAATACATTTGTAGTTCAGCAATAACAAAACGTAAATAGTATCGCGTGTTGGCCACATCGTGCACTGGCGCTGCTATCTACGTAGTAAGAGAGGAAACAACAAAAATATATCGCACACTCTCGCACGATTCGCAGCGTTCAACTTCTAATAGTTCAAAGTCCAAACAGTCTAGGTTGATAAGTCCGTGACTGTACAATATTCATATTTATTACTTTGGCTGTAACATTTGTTATTATTTAACTATTTTAATATAGAAGTTGCCCTCTCTGTAGTCGCTCACTTAGTAATGTAGTCGCTCGGATAAAATTTTTATACACACCTCAACAAAGTCTAGGGATATTTGGTATTTACTCAATTTTATTTGGTATAACTCCAAAATTATTGGAGATAACATGCAACATGTTTATATTTTTATAAAGGCAATTTATCAGGCTACAATCCAGAATTAAATAAAAATACATTTTTAGCATAAATATTTTTTTTTTTCAAATAAATAAAAAATTTGGAAAATTAGTAAAACTAACAATGAATGTGTTTCATAAGCAAAAGTGAAAATAAGCGAAAATTTATCATTTTTTAACTGTTATGTGAATAATCAGTAGTCAGTACTTTCGAAAAACCGTAAATTACGGTCTTGCAATAGTTTTTCATGCTTGGATTAAGTTATCCAGGTCTTGGTGCGGTATATTGTTCCAGGTCGACTAGGATACAAAACAAGTAGCCCTTCCATCGCAATTTTATGGAGGAAAATTCATCAAAGCCCTTCTTTTGAACATGTCCTACGCGTATTTTATGATTTTAAGGTTAGGCGCTTGAGTGCAGTGATCGGGCAGCAACCGTACGGGTCGGCTGTGGTTACGTGCTATTTAATTAAAAGTGTACTCGTCTTAGTTATCGCGCGTAATTCCAAGGACGGCCGTAGCTACCTAGCTCTCCCCGAGTGGCTGGGTAGTACGGACCGGTTTGTGCCTATTGTTTATAATGAGTAAACAACTATCGGATGAATGTTTTATTGATAAGAATAACTCGACAAATAATGAATGCGATTTTAATGAAATAGAAGAACACATACTAGTTGAACAAACACAATTTGAAACGATGGAAGAAGATAGTACGAGATTAGTTAAGAAGCGGTTACGGGAGGAAGAAGAGTGGACAGTAGTAGGAAAGAAAGAAAAAAAACTAAAAGAAGATATAATACAAATTTATATCACGAGCAAAGAAAAACTACCTAAACAGTTTGCATTATCTAAATTGTTTGATGAATTGAATTTGCAAAATGTTATTAGAGTGTCCTTACAAAATTAGATTAGACATGACTAATGAAACTAGTGCAGCTAACATTATTTCCTGTGAGCGATTGATTGAGAAAGGGTGGAGGGCACAGAGGGCATGGGAAAAAAAGACGTCATACGGAGTAATTAGGGACATTGAACAAGAGGCCACAGAGGAAGATTTAATGAATAACATCACTTGCCCGAGTCCTGCGAAGCTGTTAGCAGTGTATAGACTGAAGCGTCGTAATACCGATAAGGAAGGATGGATAGATAGTGAATCAGTGAGGTTATGTTTTGCAGGGTCCGTTCTACCTGCTTACGTATGTATAAATAACTTGCAGGTTAGAGTTGATTCGTACGTATTTCCTGTATCGCAATGTTCAAGATGCTGGAAGTTTGGACATACTCAAAGATTTTGCCCATCTACAAAAATAATTTGCCCTAAATGTACAGAGAATCATGAAAACTGTTCTACGCAAACATATAAGTGTGTCAACTGTTCAGGCGACCACATTTCTTTAAACCGCTCTTGTCCTAGTTTTATCAAAGAGAAGAAAATTAGAGAATTAATGGCTGAATTTAATTGTACGTACAATAAAGCTGTATTAATATACGTACCTCCAAAATCTCCAATACCTTTACAGGATCCTGTAAGATACTCGGAAAGTATTACGGAACTATCATCTTTTCTTCCAATTGATGAAGACCAAGAGTGCAGAAATCCATCCACATATGCATCTATACTAAAGCCTAAACCTAACAAAAGAAAACTAGCCCCGTCAGGTAAAAAAGTTCGTAGCCCGTCTCCATATGCATCTGAACTTCACATACCTGAGGAAAACATCAGTGCTGAACCAGTGGAGCCCTGTCCTTCGCCGAAAATACAAAAGGAAGTCAAATTTGGAGAACTTTTAACACAATTAGCAAACGTTATTTTTTTCAAACAATTATCCTTTTTTGATAAAGTTAAAAATATTATAAAACATTGTTTAGAGTGGTTGATTTTAGTTGCAGTAGAAAATATAGCAGATTGGCCTATGTTAAAGCTTTTTTTAGATTTTCTTAATGGATAAAGTTCCCTCTTCATTGCGTCTTAATATTATACAGTGGAATTCGCAAAGTATTAAACATAAAGTTCAGTGCTTAGAGAGTCTTTTATCACAGGAAAAAATTCATATTGTTGCTTTAAGCGAAACTTGGCTTTCACATACGGAAAACTTTAAAATAACTGGTTATAAAGTGTACAGAAAAGATAGAAGCGATGGGTATGGCGGTGTTGCAATATTAGTTCATAGATCAATTACATGTCATGAAGTGGCGGTGGCAGTGGCAAACCCAGGAATGGAGGTGATAGGGGTTAAGGTATATAACTGTGACTATATAGAACAGATTGTGTCATTGTATTGTCCTCCGTCGGTAAATACCACGCAAAGGGACTGGGAACTATTATTTTGTAGCTTAGGAGAACGAACACTACTACTGGGAGATTTTAATGGCCATCATACGAACTGGTCTACGAAGACTGATCACAGAGGTAACCAGATTTTTGATTCATTAGTAGATAGTGCATTTATTACTTTAAATAACCAGCAAAATACACGAGTGAAATTAGTTAGTGGTATCTTACAACAATCCTCTCCTGACATATCATTAGCGTCAGTCGACATAAGTTTAAAGATGAACTGGATGGTTCTTAACGAGACCTTAGGCAGTGATCACTATATCATAAGAATTATATCAAATATTAAAAACTCTAATAAATGGATTTTTAAAAGAAACTTTAAAAGAGCCAACTGGGTAGCTTATACTAAATTATTAAATGATATTTTGTCTGAGGTAATACTACCTCATGATTTGCAGGGTGCGTATGATGTATTGGTAGAATACATTTATTTTGCAGCAGATTTGCATATACCTTATATAAAAATTAACCCTAATCCTCATAGTACTTTCACTCCTAAGCCCTATTGGTCACCCGAGCTTTCAAAATTAGTAGCAGAGCGGCGACTGGCTCTTAAGAAATTTCGCTATAACCCTATTCCTCAAAATTTACAAGTTTTTCGCGATAAAACTCGTATTGCTAGAAAATTTATTCGTAACGCTAAAACTAAAAACTGGCAAACATTTTGTTCATCTATCGATCACACATTCACATCGAAGGAGGTGTGGGATAAAATGAAGTGGTTCTCGGGTAATAGATCAAGTAAAGAATTTGTCAACAAAGAGAGATCTACTCAACTTTTATATACATTAACACCTGATTTTGTATCTCCTAGAAAACCAGAGTTGTATTCTAGTAATGATATTTTAGAATCCCCTATATTGGTACAGGAATTACAATCTTCAATACGCTCAAAAGATACATCCCCTGGGTATGATAATATATCTTATTCCATGATAAAAAACTTACCCAGCATAGGAAAAAAAATATTATCAGATCTTTATAATAAATTTCTAACAAATAGTTTTGTTCCACGACAGTGGAGAGACATAACAATCGTCCCAATACCTAAGCTGGGAAGAGACCCTAGTAGCGTATCATCTCTTCGGCCCATATCTATGATTTCATGTATGTGCAAGATATTTCATGGCATTCTACTCAAAAGACTAGAATGGTACATCGAAAAGAATAATTATTTAACGTCTTATACGACAGGCTTTAGGAAAGGTCGTTCTACGATAGACAATCTTACAAATTTAACAACAAATATTCAACTAGGATTTAAAAAAAAATTAACAACTGTTGCGTGTTTTTTAGACATAGACAATGCATATAATAATGTTGATATAACAAGTTTGGTTAAAATTATGGATGAAATAGGTATAGGTTCAAAATTATGTTATTATATTTGGAATTTTTTACAAGAGCGTAATATCAAAGTTTTTGTTGATTCTGGTACACTGTGTAGAACTACAGGGCGGGGCCTGGCTCAGGGGGACCCATTATCACCGTTATTATTTAATATTGTTACAATGCAGGTATGTAAGTCTGTTGGCTCAAATAATATAGGTATTTCCCAATACGCAGATGACTTTGTAGTGTATTCGTTGGGTTGTAATATTATAGATATTTCAAAGAGTTTGCAACTAAGCTTAGACATTATTTTTGATCTATTAAGAGAGATTGGTCTCAAAATATCTGCTGCCAAGAGCAAAGTTTGTGTGTTTCAATCTGGTTTTAGCCATAAAGCGCCTAATTTAATTATTAATAATTATTCATTACAGACTGTTAATCATGTAAAATATTTGGGACTATGGTTTGATCGTGGGCTTAGATGGAATAAACATATAACGGAAACGGTACAAAAAATATCCTCATATTTAAATATATTTAAAGCTCTATCAGGCAGTGGTTGGGGTGTACATCCTAAGCACTTACGACGTATATATATAAGTTTAGTAAGAAGTAAACTTGATTATGGCAGTCACATTTATAGTACAAGTTGCAATTCTAATCTTAAAAAGTTACAAGTAGTACAAAACCAATTTTTACGACTCGTGGGTGGGTTTGTAAGAACTACCCCTGTCCATGTCATGGAAAGTGAACTACACGTTCAGCCATTACACATTCGAAGATACTTCTTAGCTACTAAGTATTGGCTTAAAATCAATTCCATAGAAGATAATAAAACCGTGACACTAATTAATCAGCTGTATGACCAAAGATCTTCATGCCATGGACGACGTCAGAATATACCTATAATATTTTTATCCTTGGAACTCTTTAAAACTATACCTTTTTATGTAAGTAAACGATATGGATTGTTTTCTCTGGACACCTGGTTGAGCAATATAAATTTGTCGGATGTGGTAAAACCATTTATTAAAGAATTAGATAAACGCAAACAAAGCTATAACTCTCTAGAAATTTACAGAATATGCTCAAAATTTATTAGTAACAACTATTTAAATTACTATCATATTTTTACTGACGGTTCTAAAATTAATAGCAGTGCTGGAGCAGCCTTTTTAGATCCTCAAACAAACACTTATGTCAGGCTAAAGATTAAGACATCTCAAATTTGTATAATGAACATTGAATTAATTGCAATTGCTGAAGCTCTGTCTTATATAGATTCATTTGGTGTCGGGAACTATGTTATCTTCACGGACTCCAGGAGTGCTCTTCAGCACATAATAGGATGTACATCCGGGAAGTTAGGCGTACCCATAGCATTTGATATTTTAAAGGTCACAAGTAAATTACAATTAAGTGGTAAGAATATTAGCATTCAGTGGATTCCTTCACACATTGGCCTAAGTGGTAACACCATTGTAGATAATTTGGCAAAGGAAGCCACTTACTTAGGTACATCTATGACATGGTTGCCATATCATACGGACATTTTACATTTGGCTAAAGAAAGATGTTTTGAGATGTGGAAAGAGTACTTTGATGAAAGATCTCTCACTGTAGGTATTTGGTACAAAACTTTACAATCGAGCCCCTGTCGAGTCATTTGGTTTGCGAATTCCACTTTGTGTAAGCAAGATGTTGTTACTGCTGTTAGACTTCGCTCCGGACACATGCCACTAAATAATTTTTCATATTTAATGAAAAAAATTACATCCCCACTTTGTACCTCTTGTAATAGCATAGAAGACGTGTACCATATTATGATGGAGTGTGTACGGAGCGAGGTTGATAGGAAAAAGTTAGAGTTGGATTATAACATTTGTTTAAGATCTGCTGGAATGTGTAATATTATTCTATCGTCTCCCCTATCAGAAGAAGCAAAACAATTGTATAAAATAGTTAATAACGCATTAAAGCTAAGAATTTAAGTTTGTTAATTAGTATTAAGTTAATTCATAAGTTTGTAAAAATTTATAGGGCGACATGATCACTAAGTGGTCAAGCCTTTATTAAAGATATTAAAAAAAAAAAAAAAGGCGCTTGAGTGGTTCAGCATAAAATCGATACTTCGTGCTCCTGCAACCAACTTGTCATCACTCTCGCTTTATGCGGACGGGTGTTGTCGTCCATGAGCTTAAGCATTTGGCCCAATTGTAGTCTACGGGGGTAGATTATTAGTACTAGCACCTCGTTAAGTTATTTTTCAGCCGTCATGGTGCTTCTGATCAAAACGCGCTCTGTTCTTCGACCGGCACAAATTCCCGTCCAAACCATAATTGTTCTATCGTGGTATGAATAGATTTCTTGAGGATGTTGTAGACGGCTATCACAACCAGGACCTCGCCAAGCACGTTCTCTGCGTGAATCCGAGTAGAAACCGAACCGGGACTCATGTGTAAACACCACTACAGATATCAGATTATCTTTATAGAGCAAATGTTCACGAGCCCACTCTTTTCGTCGTGCGCGATTCGCTCGGCGTAGTGCTGGAGTACAAAGCGGTATGCAAGCATAAAGGTGGGCTTCATGCTGACTTCTTCTGATAGTTTGGTCACCCGCAAGAGGCTCCACCAAGAGCTGGAGCCTCTAAACCAGCTGCATGGTAGTAACATTTGGCTGTCTTTTCGCGGGAACTTGCAAAAATCGATCATTTCGTTGAGTGGTGATAGACTTTTTACCGTGGTATCTTTCAGCCACTTCACCAGTAGCACGATAACGTGACCATAGCCTTGATATCATATTTTGTATTGTTCCAATCTCTTCAGCAATACTCCGCTTAGTACCCGCAGCTGGGAGCATGCCTACTGCCCATAACATTTTGTTTCTGATGAAATGGCGCCGCTGCTAGATGCACACAATATCATTTATTCGAAATAAACGTTTAAATTGTTATAAAACTTAAATTTTACACATAAATGCAGTCAAAACTTACTGTTGGCAAATGAAATTTTCGAACTTGACTACGTTTAGGTCGCGTAAATCTTTTATTTTTATTTTATTTTTCAAATTCAAATTTAGAATGGTTAAAAAAGGTTATCAAAGTAAGTTTTCATCAAAAGAATTAAAAACAAACCTATTTTTTTTGAGTTTCACAACTTTATACAAAATATCCCTAGACTTTGTTGAGGTGTGTATATGAAATGGATTAATCACAATCCACTTTTTGTAAGCTCGTTCTGGATTTTATTATTAATCAATATTCGTCGTTAGTTTAGTTATTTTTTCGCTTACTCAAATTCATACCGCTCAAGTTATTAATACAGTATGTCATCATCAGTCGCAAAGCTTTTTTTTAATCGCTCGTTTTATAATTCCCCATTTTATATCTGTAGGTCACATTCAAAATTTAAAGCCAAAATGTTGTTGCCATTAAAAAAATTACCAACGCAAGCACGATTTATGAACGAGCATCATACACGGTGCTAAAGAAAATTGAGCCTTCCATACAATTACTAAAGTTCATTTTGCATGAAATTTTCAATGCTTGGATTACGCGCGTATTTGTGTTTGGTTGCTGCTTGCGATGCTTAGCTTTAGCTTTATTTTGCTTCCCCGAATCCTTTACGTCTGTTAGCTTTACTTTACGCTTACTAAAACATCACATCCAGGTCACAGAACTGCAGCCTTCTGTGGGAGCTTTCGATATGCATCAGCCAAGATCTGGTAAATATCCCACCGCCGATTAGGGAATTAAATAACGTGGCCAGTTTTAAACGACAACTAAAAATCTTTCTGATGCAACAACAAAAGAAGTATGAAGATGCAAAAATTAATTTATCTATTTTATAATATACAATCTATATTAATCTATTAATAATCTATATTATATAATTTTATAATTTTTTCAATAATTTTACCCAATACCATTATGTTACATGTTTCTCATAGTCAACGTCTATATTATTACCTTAATAATACAGTACGGTTTTTGACGCAATTTAATTTAACTTTTTTTTACTGTTTAAAACAAGCATGATAAACAATATACATACAATAATTAGAATAAGTATTTTCAAAAAATTTAACTTTTCTACTTCGGGCGATACATGGACATGTTCTAATACATTTACACTAGTTACTATCTATTATATTACTTTAATACAGGCCGGTTGTCAACCGAAAATCAGCGCTGGGTTTAAATCCAGCACATGCTGAGTTGATGACCCTTTTCCGCACAGGCACAAGACTATAATTTTTTTTTTTTTTTTTTTATATAGGTGTATTTTTTTTTAATTCTTTTTTTATTTTTTACTTTCTAATTGTGTACAAAATGATATTATGTAATATGTGTGTTTGTGTGCTGAAATAAATTTAATTCTTTCTTTCTTTCTTTCTTTCTACATACCTAGCTTCCTGCCCTTCCGTCATGGATCTCCACTGAAGTTTCATAGAGAAATATTCTTCCGTCCTTTTCTTCTGCAAAGCTCTTAGCTCGGCGTGCGTCATATGCCATGGATAGTAGTCCAGGAGGTATTTCCATACTGACTGTCTTATTGAATGTGCTACACCCTGAGGACATAAGAGATATAATTATTACTTCCTTTTGTAACAGCCCATTAATGTCCCATTGCAGGGACGGGTCTCCTTCGGTGACGGAGGAATACTTGGCCTTCTAATACCACGCTGGCCAAACGGATTGGTATAATATTTAATTACAAGTTTTCCTTCTTTTTATTTTGTTATGATAATATTTAGGAATAGTCCCTTAGTCGGTTTTTACGACATCTATGGGATGAGATGGGGTGGTGACATATTGTATTCTTACTCCGTCACCACGCAGAAAAATTACTTCCTTTATTTACATATAATTAATTTTTTTCATGTTTCAATATAAATAAAAACATTTTAAAACGTTAAAAGATTGATGCACCAGCATCAATAAGGAAGTGGAATCAAAGAACTAATTCACAATGCGTTCCGAGCCAATTTTTTTTTTATTAAATCTATGCAACGACTGCCTAACGACACAAATGAGCCGGGACCGACTTTTTCGGTACGGTTTTAAGCTAAGATTCCCGTCACTGAAGGAGGCCCGTCCCTGCAGTGGGAAATTAATGGTCTGGTATGATAAGGTAATACGCTAATACTGCAGCTCACACGTGACATAATGTTATATCTTGAGGCATCTTACTTTAAAAAAAAAGCCTACATAAGTCTAAATATATAATACAATTTATTTTTTTATTAAATCTATGCAATGACTGCCTAACGACACAAATTAGCCGGGACCGACTTTTTCGGTACGATTTTAAGCTAAGATTAAATATACCCCAGAATGATCGCCCATCGATCGATCAAATTCCGTGCGTCTGTAGTTTTTTTTTTTAATTCGTTTATTTCCAAGAAAATATACAATGTATATTCTCCGTGTGATGACCGAGTAAGAATACAATATGTCACCACCCCATCTCATCCCATGGGTGTCGTAAAAACCGACTAAGGGACTATCCGTGAATATTATCTTTACGAAATAAAAGAAGGAAAACTTGAAATTAAACCCTATACCAATCCATCTGACCAGCGTGGTATTAGTAGGCCAAGTATCCCTCATTCACGGGAGGAGGTCCGTCCCGGCAGTGGGACATAAATGGGCTGTTATGATGATACAATGTATTGTACAAAGTTAACAGATTCGTCAAACTGTAAATACAGTTTGTTGGCAAAAAGGACCACATGGCCAGAGGATAAATACTCACCCCTCTAAATATAAGTTGTCGAACACCTTCTACTTCTGTCACTCTGCCCTCCGTGTCCTGAAGTCCCTCCCATTTTTCTGTCGATAGTGGCGTGCCCCTGTAATCAAAAATTAGTATTTACTATATGTTACCTACTTTATCACTTGCTACCCCTGCGAAAGTTGGTATAGTTATTATCTAAGCTACGAAAACTAAAGGAAGAAAGGTTTTTATTGTAATAGTAGAGCAGCACAGTAATTTTAAGTAAAGATTCCCTCAGTCACTGCAAGAGGCTGCAGAGGGCATTTATGATAAAAAAAACATTATTGAAATGAGTAGGAGTTTCAAAATTTCAACGAAAATATAGACAATATTACATAAAGGAATAGTAATTTTCTATTAAATACCAGATTCAACTGAGTCGTACAATTATGCTGAGTGTGAACTATATATAACTTAATCTTTCGGACAAAAGTTATTAGACGATACGTAAATAAGTCTCAAACATTTAAAACAAAGGAATTATAACAACCAGAGAGTTTGTCTAGATAAAACAAATCGTCTAACGTTTCATTGATAAGAGAAAACTGTTATCGGACATTGTTTATAAGCAAAGGGTCATGAATATAACATTGAATATGTTATAGAAGGTAGCTGTACAGTATTTAACTGCTACGCAGAAGTCTTGGGTACGATTCCCGCTCAATGCTAATCTTTGGTGTGCATAAATATGAACGCTTGCATTGGTTTGGGATGCTTTTAATAAATGGATAACTGACTGGCCTATTTTAATAAAAAATAATTATCCTCACACATCGCCACCTAGTCCCAAATTAAGCAAAGCGTGACCTATGTGTACTAGACAACGGATAAACATACTTAAATACTTTTTTTTTGTATATTATATGTACATAGAAAACCCTCAGACCACTGCAAACAATCATGTTCATGCACACAAAGATTTGCATTGAGCGGGAATCGAACCCGACACCTCTGCATAGCAGCCATGTAATATACCAACTGCGCCACAGAGGTCGTCTTGTTTTATATTTAAACCTGTAGTAAGAAACATTGAGCATACGGGTTTTACTGCCTGTTAAGTATTAGTTACCCTTACTAGCCTTTTACGACAACTTCGAGATGAGATAAATTAATGTGTTCCGTCATCACAAGGATTTGTATACACTACATGACAATATATTTACATTTCATGATTAGGTGATGGGATGTCCTTATTCTAAGAAGATTACCTGACTATGATAATCGAGTCCAGTCTAGATTTCAGCATGGAATAAAAATTTGTGTTTTAAGTAAAATGCATAAAAGAGATGGGATACTTTTAACTGCTTTGCATAGCAAAGAGTTTAGAATGCCTGTGCACAGCGCTTCTCCCCTATTGTACCTGATATTTTGCAGCTTGTATTGGATTACACGCGTCTACTGACCTAGACAGTCAATTGCTAATATGTGTTATCCAAGGAAGAAAAATTGAGTGGAAATGCAATACAACTAATTCACTATGGGAACCGTTGTCGCCAAAAAATAAATAAACTACTGACAAAAAAATTACATAATTATGTAGCTACATGTGGGTGTCAACCTTTATAAACTATAAATAGAAGTTATTTTGTTGTAGCGCAGAAAGAATTATATGACGTTTTGTAATCTAAAAAGATTCAATTTTCGAGTTAATTCCATAGATAGCGGTTCTCGCAATTCTGGCAATTATATACTTTAAAATGTTGTTCATAAGGGTGATATTCGCGCTATGTATTACCTATGACCTTAGCGACAAGTTATGCGTACCAGCGCGTATTAGTGACACGCGTACCACGCCTACTTAGCACTTCCACTTGATTATTTCTTCCGTGGTGTTATCAGATCAGTATTATTGATAAGTACAGCAAGCAAAATATAAATAACACCCCAAAAAGTCTAATATCAAAAAGCTTTTGCCAACTCACCTAGGTATACAAGGCCTCGGTGGTAACGTAGGCTTCACACTAATAACTTCATATTCATCGCTCTTAGTAACTGTCGTGGCCTCTTCCATAGCACTCATACTCTTAGTAAGGAGGTCTGCAACTTCTTCAGACACGTCGCGTTTACCGTTCATACCTTCGTTTCCGTAGTATACTGGAATGTGATGTAATATGTTCAGGCGAGGTTAAAATATGCAGCCTGCAGATCGGTGCTGAGAATGGCAGTATAGCAAAGAAATACAAAAAAAACGATTTTCCAAAATGACGACCTCGGTGGCGCGCCGTTAGAGCCAGCGGCTGCCGCGCATGAGGTTGTGGGTTTGATCCCCACGCAGGACAATAATTTGTGAGATCCACAAATTATTGTCCTGAGTCTGGGTGTTCTATGTGTCCGTTAATTGATGTCTGTAAAAAGTCCCCGCGACACAGGGCATGATCCCTAGTGCGGGAGTTGTCTTTTTAAGAAAAAAAAATATATACGCCCTTAGATTTTGTGCAATTACATAATATTGGTTAATATTTATCAGTTTCTCTGTTCCTCTGCCACGCTCCGCTCCAGTGGATAGGCACCCTTAGTGTTATGCATAGCAAAGATATAGACTTATAAACTTTGATATGTGTGGAAAGTGCCCAGCATTGAAGAAATGTAAAGGGAAAAAAATTAAGACAGAATGTATTCTCCCCTTTACATTACTTCGCAAGATACTGAAGGATATCAGGAAATCACGAACGATATGGAATATTCTTGTTAATTACACATTCTCCACATTTAATGATGTAACAAAATATTCGGTTAGGTTGTAAGACGATATCGGAATATCACCTGAAGAATATTCGCTTCTTAGGTTACCGGTCAGTAATTTGTCTGTTCGTTTTCAAATAATATTTAACCACGTTATTTTCTATTAGCCTTAAGAATTTCACTCATTTCAGCAGTAACTTTTTTTGTCTGAATTAGTCACCAAGGGGGCAAAGTAATAAAAAAATATAAAAAATAGATACTTACCAATATCGGTGAGCTTCGAAAAAGCTTCCAAAGTAGTTTCATAAGGCCTCTGCTTAAAATTAGACACTAAATTCCAAACAACATCAGTAGTATTCTCCGTGAAGATATCTAGCTCAGCAAAAGATCTATTTAGGACCTGCGATTCTATATTAGGTTCGACAATAACATAAGTGTTTCTATCGTGCCTAGTCTTTGCTGTTTTGACGTGATTCTTTAAATTTGCAACGAATATCTCAGCGTTCCCATGTTGGAAATAAAATGTTGTTTGCCAAACGCCTGGTTTTGTCGAGAACTGCATCTGTTGGTTATTGCGAGTGACGCGAAAGGTTTTGAGCTCTTCGAGTGATATTTTGATGATTCGGGCACGAGCTGTCGCGTAATCCGATGTCATGTTACCGCTGAGTGTTCGTTGGCGGCGTCCTGGGGAACATAACGATGTAAGGGTAAGGTAACCAGACCTTGTACTTCACACTGCAGTAGCCTTGAAAAGTCAAAAATACTTTATTCAAAAATAGTACAACTTTCGTTCTATCTCTTTTGACGTCATTAACTTGAAAGAGACTCAGATCTGAAAGAAATCATAGCTCACTAATTCATAAAGCTAGACAGTATGAAGATGAAGATGGAAGTACCCGTACACAGATATTATCTACGCAATCAAATGGAAAGCTTGACATAAACCACTAGGTATATCAATACGTTCAGCGAGCGTGATTTTAGCAGTCCATAGTGCCAGGTCCAGCGATGTGTTGTTAAGATAATGGCAAGAAAACATGGTTTAAGGGAATAGTTTACAGCAGAAATATGAAGTAAAATGATCTGATCATTCTATAAAGATTGGCCTCTTCCCTTGATGTAGGGAATATAGTGATACCATTCTGCCAGGAAACTAATCATAAGAATTGTGCTTAGGTATAGTAAGAAGTGTGTTCAGAGTTTTCTTTCCACTGGTTATTGGTCTGGTCGACAAAAATCAAGAAGGGGCTATGACTGAAAGAGGATGCTTATTTGGTCATTGGGTCGTTTGGAATATATTTTTTTAACGATCATCACATTAAAATATATTAAGTATCATTATTCCCCTGCCTTTATCCCAATTTTATTTGGGGTCGGCGCAGCATGTCTTCTTCTTCCATACTTTCCTATCGGACGTCATCTCACAAGTAACACTCTTCGCAGCCATATCGTCTTTGACACAATCCATCCATCGTTTCTTTGGTCGTCCTCTTCCCCTATATCCATCCACATACACGTTCAACATCTTCCTCACCACATGATTCTCATTCCTCCGCATAACATACCATGACAGCCGGTTGCAGCGTAGTTTTCTGCCACCGGTGCCACTTTCAAACTTCCTCTTTCATACTCATTTCTTACTCTATTCGTTCTCACACATTTAAATAACAGTATGAAATTACTCGATACAAAAGAAGAAAAAGAAAGTAACCAAACCAATACAACTGTCAGCTCCTTAACCCTAAGCCCAAGCAAAAACGTGTCTTCACAAATACCTTTAGAGCTATATATACCAATTGTGTTGACGACCGCCCACTCCTGGTCCTGAGTGTCAGAATCTATGGTGATCAGGTCGTTGGGCCTCCATTCGATACACTTGGTGTTATCGTGGTTCTGGACGATGCAGAGCATCCCGATGCTGTTGAGGTCCGTGACTGGTCTACCGAAGCATGTTTTGAGAAGGACGCCATCTTGTGTGAACAGATCCTAAAAAGGTAAATTGCAACAAATATTACTTACATGTTTAATTTATTATTAAGTAATGGACTCAAAGTAACCAACACCAGCACTCAGGATTGCCTGGTTAAAGACGGGAGACCCCGTTCACGATGGACTGACGACTTTGTTAAGACGGAGGGACACTGGTGGATGAGGGAGGAACGCTCGAGGTGGAGATATTTGGAGGAGGCTGTACAGCAGTGAAGAAGAAGAAGAAGAATAATAATATTTATTTGTATAAAATGTCTTTTTTTTATCTTTGTTTAAAAAAGACAACTCCCGCACTAGGGATCATGCCCTGTGTCGCGGGGACTTTTACAAACATCAATTAACGGACACATATAACACCCAGACTCAGGACAATAATTTGTGGATCTCACAAATTATTGTCCTGCGTGGGGATCGAACCCACAACCTCATGCGCGGCAGCCGCTGGCTCTACCGGCGCGCCACCGAGGTCGTCATTTAGATAGTACATTTAGATGGTATTTCAGATAAATAATGATCCATTACATTTTGCCGCACAGCGACGTACAAATATGATACACTGAATTAAAAAATCTACTAGTGGTCATCCATTGGCTGATGGATTACACAAGGTCTAGGAATTATTTTTTTGTTCCCATAAAAAAAAACAAATTACATTCTAGGAATAACAGGGATGTGAGTTCAAATTCTGCATGGAAATTATTTACGGTGGTATTCATAAAATAATAATGAGAAAATGTTGCAACTGGGAGAAAAATATATAACACTAGCTGACCCATGCTCACTTTGTTAAGCCGCGAAAAAAACGCGTCACTTTTTTAAACATATTTCATTACTGCTCCACTCCTATTAGTCATAGAGTGATACTATATAGCCTATGACACTCCCCGATAAATGGACTATTTAACACAGTAAGAATTTTTAAAATCGGTTTAGTAGATCCAGAGATTACCCCTACAATGTCACAAACACACAAACTTTACCTCTTTATAATATTAGTATAGATGTAACTCAAATGAATGTGTGCGATGTTAGTGATTAATAAACGTTAGCTTCCTTAATGCAGCACAACTCACAAGTGAGTGAATCAACAAGTGGTTCTATCAACTAATCTTAATTTTTGTATTATCTTTGCGATTGTCGAGGTCAAGGAGTGCAGACAAAATTACATGAATCATCTTCACATTTACTGAATGGGTGAATGAAAAATATACTTATTTGTGTATCTCAACAGTTCTCAAACATAACTATCACTGCAGGAAAGCACCTTCCAACTTTGGTATACTTACTAATTTTGCACTGATAAGATGGCTTGGTAAAATGCGGGTTTACAAACCCAATCTTCTTTTCTGTTTATTTAAACACTAACTAACCCGTGCCCACTTCGTTGAGCGGCGAAAAAAACGCGTCCGATTTTTAAACATATTTCATTACTGCTCCACTCCTATTAGTCATAGCGTGATACTATATAGCCTATGACACTCCCCGATAAATGGACTATTCAACACAGAAAGAATTTTTAAATCGGTTCATTAGATCCTGAGATTACCCCCTACAACGTCACAAATACACAAACTTTACCTCTTTATAATATTAGTATAGTAGTTTTTATTGTTTACACACCCCTTAAGGACAAAAGACTAGTGAAATGTTTCATTTTTAGACAGTCACCACGTTTGTCACTGCATAAACTTAGAGACTTAATCGGACAATATTTACATATTCAAATAAGATAATTAAAACTACTAAGAAAACAAAGTATTATCTAAGAAAAAGATAATTCAACTCATTACAACATTATGAAATGTTTTGTAGGTAGTTTAAATAAACATTTAGCTATAATCTTTAGTACCTACCAACTTTCTCAATATTAAATTTAAAATATGTAGTATCTTAAACTCATAACAGCTTGTTTTTAAAGTTCCTTTTTTTCAGTTAAAAACACAATAATATATAGTCTATTTAAATGGACTTGCTTTTTAAGGTAAACATATATGGCGTCGTAACCGCAGACTAAAGAGTAGGTACTGATAGCTAGAGATATGTAGCTGATGTGAATGAATGAAATCATCACTTACAGATCTTTTAGTACTGAACGGTTTATGGCAATTTTTTTAGCTACATACATCATACAGTGTAGGTATATAATTACATAATATTCTAATTACGCAATAGGAATGTGGAGTCGTAAATAATACTAAAAGTATTAAACAATTTTTTTATATATAATTTTTACAAATATAGCAGGTAGGTAGGTATAAGCAGCTGTAGAAGAGAAAGAAAGAAAGAAAATACATTTATTCCTGGTAGTTTGACGTTATCTGTTTTATTTTTTTTCGTTTTTATTACGTCTGACAAAAGATTTTGGTTCAAAATAGTAATCTCAGAATAATAATTTCAGAATCATGTAGATTAACAAAATTATAAATTCACTTAAGTACTTAAACAACATTATCTAGTACTTAAATAAATAATTTTTATTTTTTTCATATTTTGACTAAGTGATGCCCGAGGCTTCACCCGCGTAGTATGAGTAGCTCAAATGTTATTCTACACCCTAACCTAACCCTATATTCCAAATTTCATCAAAATTCATTCAGTAGTTTTTGCCTGAAAGAGTAACCACATCCATCTATCCAAACATCCTCAAAAAATTTCGCATTTATAATATTAGTAGGATTTATTTAAACATCGTCATTTTATTCGTATGCCAATCGTTCATTCACTTTTGTTACACATCCCTACAAATCTATGAAATTTCTAGAATCTACAAATGTCAAATAATTAAATTAATTTTTATCTGTGAAATTTGCCGTTGGAAAAAATACATTTATTTAAAATATAAGAAAGATAGTGGTGAAATCAAAGTAATTTACGTGTTTTCTATTGCATAAACGTATAATGATACTTTCCAGAAATTTTCATCCATATCAAAGTGTGCTATTGATGTAAAAACTAGTGAATTTGAAGTATGTGGTGTTTGTTTACTAAATAAATCAAGTAAGGATGAATACGGTATAGGTAGGGTAATCATGAGACAAATATAACAACAATTTAAATGTTGAAACAGTTACAAAATTTTATGTAATTAGTAATTACGGATCTTGTTATAGATAATTACAGGGCTATTTATATCCACTTGCAGTGTACTAAACATAGATGCAAATTTTCTAATAATGTTTAAAATAAGAGGGTTTTACCTAAAATTGGTGTCTCATATAATTATTTACTGGCTTCTCCAATAGAAACACAAATAATTCATCCAATTTCTACTGTTACTATATTATTAAGGTGTTTATTATTTAAATGGCACCATACTGTGCATTTGCAGGGAAAGTTACTAAAGTTACTGGTAATAAAACAAATTGTATATTAAAAATATAATTCTACAAAATGTTAAAATGTATTGGAAATGGAATAAATAGATTCATATATTATTTTTAGTTGACCTCATAATGTTCAATATATTCATTTTATCAAATAAAAGTGTGCTTTTTGTCGCCTTCTAACTACCCCCTTCTTGTAATCATTCCAGAAATATTAGGTACTATTTACCTAATAGGAAAAATGTTAAAATGTAGATAGTTTATAGAATAATAATATAGAGATATAGATAGAATAGATATAGATATAGAGAGAATAGAATAATAACATAATAGCCATGTAAACAAAGAGTAAATAATCTATGTTTTACACAAATATGTAAAAATTGAGGTAGTTTTAACAATATTATAGGAAATGAACATTAATGCAACTTTAAATGCATATGAAAACATTCATCTTGATAAGATTTATGGTCAATTAATTCTGCATTGGAATAAAAAGAGCCAAAATACTGTCTTAGTATTTGGTTGATTTTGTAAACAATTATTGCAACCTTTTCATCCTAAATTCATATTATTATTTCGTTTTACCAGAACACTTTATTAGCGTTAAATATTGAGATAAAATAATACAACAATGTACCAACTTAGTACATCACACATCTATTATTTTCCTCTACCTACCAACAAACCAATTTGTGACGCAATATGGAATGTCCTTGGAATAAATACACATCTCTACTATGTTGTTTACAAATATAAAAAAAAAACTTTAGCGTTTTTAATGAGCAAAGGTCATACCGCACAACAGACAAAGAATAAATAAACAATAAAACTTACTTTGCACTGTTCAGGAATATCCTCCACAGAACTAGATTCCGACATTTTTAATTCACAGAATACTTAATGATGAAAAATATGCTTCGAATTTAACTAAAATACGTGTTATATTATTTCTACGCCATATTTTTCAAGGATTTGTTATCCAAAAAATAAATAAATGCGCTTTTAACTTCAAGCAAGACACACCACTGAATATTGCCAGCTAATTTCAAAATCACCCTCCAGGGAGACATAAAATTATAACGAATGAATTTAATTTGTCCTCTCCAGATCGGCAACACAAGTCACAATCACAATTACAGTGACTATGCTTGGTTTTTATATATAGATACTTAATAAATTAGTACTTTATATTTTATGAAAGACCTAAGACTATATTTTACGAAACCCATCATCTCTTAAAACTCACACAACTGACATTTTCATAGAAACTTAAACCTGAAATATTCTCACAAAAATGGGGAATGTTTGACACGTTGCACATGACAACATTATTCATTTGACATTAGATCTTACGTTCCTTTACACTCATAAAACCAGTATGGAAGAAGCGTTTTTATTTTATTTTATAAGCTTTAAATATAAATATGGAATTAAAAGTTACTGCGAAATATTTTATTTAGGTACATATCAAGTTTAGTTTGATTTTGCTACGATAGTTTTATACATATCCTGAACGGCTTTTTGGTACGCATATAAGACAATAGATGGAGTTAATATAGGTACCAATTTAAAACAACACTGAAATACAATAGGCACTGCTCACTGAAAAGTATTTCTATTTTCGTTGTGAAACAGAGTCCTCGCTACAGCGAAACGCCTCTCAACTCTCCCTTTTTCGTCTTATTGACTGTTGTTTGATTATTTGTCACGATAATAGTAGGTATTTTAGTGATTTATGTAAAGATAAATAGCTTAACAACAATCATCCACAAAATAACAACATCGTCCTCTATTGTAAGAATCCAAAGAGGTACCTACCTACCATAGAGAATTCTAGTTTTTGCATAATAAGAAGGTACCTAGTTCAGGAATTATAATTAAAACAAAAATATGTAATTAAGTAATTGTTATATTAGATTTTTTTTTTAGTTATCATTAGAAATCAATGTACCTATAACATTAGCCACGTAAGTGAGCTGTAAATTATACCTGTAGGTTAAATTTTATTAAATGTGATGATGACTAGCCCCTACGTGACATAATATATCACGTAGGGGCTACGGTAAGGGACATTTTTTTAACGATAGTGAAATTTCAAATATACCAAACGATAGATCGTATAATTCTGAATCCAACGGTATATATAACTCATTTTGGCCAAAATGTCCCTTACGGTAATTGATAGGTACTTCTGGTGTCGATATAGAAGATCAATAGAAATCTGAAAGACCCCTTTGTTATCCCCGAGGCTAAAGAAGTCCCGCCTTTTAAAAAAAGACTTGTTTACTATTTAATCTTTATCTTGGCTTATGCGGCCAAGCTGCTCGCTCATGCCCGATTTACACATCGACAAGTACAGTAGCGAGTTAAGTAATATTTTCAGATTAAGTTGATTTAAATAGATTTCCATCCTCTTTTTTGGCGAGTTAAGTACGAAGTAGCCCCCTCACTTGCGTCTCGTCAACTTAACTCGTCAAAAAATAGGATGGAGATCTATTTAAATCAACTTAATCAACAACTTACTACTTAACTCGCTACTGTACTTGTCGATGTGTAAATCGGGCTTCAGAGTCTACTTATATTCCGTAAAGTAAGAGGACCTAGAAAGCTTCCCTGAGGCACTACACATAATGTTTTTCTTCAGTTAAGTATTATTAGTTTTGCTTTGTTGAATTGAAATAATTGTAATGGTTTTAATTACCCCGTTGCCCATATGATTGCACTAATCTTGTATAGGTTTGTTTGAATGTATAAATTGTACTATTTATTTTAATATCTATACTTCTATAATACTAATAGTTATTTGACGGCGAAGTGCCAATAGCTTCTAACTAACTCAGACCAAATTTTACAGGAAACGAAAAAAAGTAATTAATTATTAAATTTTCGATCAATCAAAATATTTAAAATTAATTTAGAAAAATAATAATGTATGTGTTATAGGCAATGTGTATAATCCGGCATTGTATAGAATACCTAGTTATTCTATACAATGCCTAAAACGATCAGGCAATGTGTAGGTATAATACGATTCATTTCATACATTGCCTAGGTATTGTATTAAATGCCTGAAGTGCATCAGGCAATGTGTATAATGGACAACTACGTTAAGAATAAGTGCTTTTAATATACTTATTTACGGGTCCTGAATTGGCTTACATAAAATACAAAGTCATATTTTTGGTCTTATTAACGCTTTGTGTTCATAATAAAATCAATGTTCATTATTTTTTTATGCATAAATTTTTATTACTACCAACGGAGCTCATAACCGTTAGTGATCATAATTTTTTATTCATACTGTTTGTGTCAAGAAACGTTTATACTTAATCATAATTTTCCTTTTCAGAACTTTTTCTTCATAACATTCAATGATCATATGCTTTAATTAATAATGTCATGTCATTGTTTAGAATAGCTTAGAATTTTTGTTGTAAAGAATTTACTTAAATCTGGCACTTCGGCGGCCGCTGCCGCGGCACGCTCGCTTCGCTCGCTCGCTTCGTGCATTGGTGGTCACAGTTCTAATCTTACCCCCTTACTCATAAACGCCTCTTAAATTTTAGTCAATTGATTAATTAGCATAGACTCTTATGTTGTTTAGTATAAGGTTGGTTTTTGTAATAAAAATCTCGCTAAACAGTGATTAAATTTAAGAGGGGGTTATGAGTAAGGGGGTTAGTGTTTTTTGTCCTACGACCAAAAATAAAAGCATCTCGTTTCTGGTAGCAACTAAATATAATCTAACTAAATCATAGAGAAGAAAAGCAGATTACATACATTACCTACCTATGCTTCAACCGGTATTCTATACAACGCCTAGGTATTCAATACATTCCCTAGGCAATGTGTAAAATAGTTTAACATTGAATTTTATTTCATACATTGCCTGAACGGACCCGGTATTCTATACATTGCCTAGGTATTGTATAGAATACCTCCACTATACAAATTGCCTATAACATAATAAGCATAATTTTTTATGCTGAATTAGTATATTTTGTGACAGTTTTGTTTTAGTTTTATTTTATATAGGTAGTATCACGCTATGACTAATAGTAGTGGAGCAGTAATGAAATAAGTATGTTATAAAAAAGGGACGCGTTTTTTTCGCTGCCCAACGAAGTGGGCACGGGTCAGCTAGTTTTGTTTATATCTGTGATTTTAACTTGCTACTGTTAAGCAAGTAGGGTAAGGTTGCGATCATTGGACTAGCGCTTTGTTTGGACCAGTTCAATATTTCGCGATGTATTCATATTTGAACCCGATATTTGCATCGAAACGATAGCTTTACAACCCCCCACACCGCCTTCCAACCGCCAGTACCGCAGCAGGCAGCATGAGGAATGGACGTACTTCGCTTTGTTTCTCGGACCTTGAATTTAATTTTTACGCGCCAAATAATAGCATGTAAGTACTGTTGTATTAATTATTTTGATGTGATTTTTTTTTACTAGTACAGTAAACTAATTATGCATACTTACTATCGTTTATTTTTGTTGAGTAACGAACTTCTTTTTTTTAAATTAATATTTTAGTGGATGTTAGTGAGTTTCTATCAATGGACTGGCACGATGCTCTTTCATTGAACCGGTCCAATCATGGCAACTTCTATAATGTGTGTTATTTAAAAAACAAATCTTTTTTTTTGGCATGGCAGAAAGAGGAGAAGAGAGAGGCGAGTATGAAACTAGCTTAGGGAAAAAAGAAGTTGTATTGAATGAGGTAATCAGAATGTTTCGAGTGCTAAAAGCGAGGTTTAAGAGAAGATTTGACGAACCTGAAATATTTTTGTGATTTTGCATGCCAATTAAAGAAATATAATTAGAATCGACTAGTTGATGTAACTATCTATTTATTTTCTAAAATAAAAGAAATTTATTAAAAAAAATATTTTACTTTGTTATTTTTTTTACATGCACCTTGAATGGACCAACCGCCTATAATCCCTAAGTCCAATTATAGCAACTAAGTGGTCCGATGAAAGAGACGGTGGTTCAAACAAGGAAACCATCACAAAGTTTTATTTTCTTCTTTTGTGACTGTATACATAATAAAATTTACTAAATTACATTAATTACCGATAATTGAATATACAGACTACTCGTTTACACAGATTTTGTTTTATTTCACGCTCTATTTTAGATACCAGGTCTGTTTAAAATTAAGTGGTCCAATAGTCGCAACCTTACCCTACATATCATTTTTTTATTTGATTACACAATTGGTCACATAAAAATAAATAGAAAATAAACATAATATTTACCTTGAAATGTATTAAGACCTTCTTAACACACGTTAACCTTCAACTGATAAAATTTAACTTACAGTAAAAGTTAACTAATGGCATATTTGAACTCAAAGACATTGGTTATGTACCTATGACTTACCTACGTCAAAAATATTTAGGCCGCTGCGACGTTTGATTTCTTTTATAGGCCGCCTTCAAAGCTTTCACTTACACAGGCAAGTGTGTTGGGGTCTCAAAAGTAGTAGAAAGTATGTGTACCTGCAGTTTAATATTTCCTAAATAAATGGGATTTACGGGTACAAAAATGGGAAAAACGGTGTAAGAGGGACACATTTGGGTAAGAGAATAATGGGCCATGACAGCGAAGAGATTGACATTATTGGAACTCGAGTCGTCATAATTACAACTTCCTCAAAGAATTCCAAAAATTATAATCACAATAAGGCAAGAAAATAATTTTATCTATCCAGCCAGTGTCATCCAACCCTGCAGGGGCGTCCTCTTCGCCAAAATGCAGATATTAAAGAAAGAAAATTATGTATACCTAAGGTTTTGTTTATTTCATTTTAGTCAGCCATCATGAATCAGAGGAGAAGTGTTTGAACAAATGCACATAGGTAGTAACTGCTCACGTGCGTGATAAGTATCTTAGGACTGGTTAGTTGTTAGGAAAAGTAAAGTACATAGGTACATATATTATATGAGGTTTACCTCGGTAATTATCTATCCTATCAGTTTTGTGACCTTAGGTATGTCATGGTATTAATATTTTTTATTTACTAACAACGTTTCTACTTTCTATTTATATATTTTTTATTGCAGCAATATGGTAGAGACGGTAGTAGACTAGCAAGCCGTCAATCTGATGAGAAGTAACCACCGCCTTAGGTAAGTAGTAATTCGGTACGTAAAGAAAAAGTTTACCTATGTCGATTCCAAAACCATTTCGAGATTTTAGATCAGTAAAGAATAAAATCATATTGTTAGCGCAAGAAACCGCAAGATGGTGTTCATTTTTAACCGACTTCAAAAAAAAGAGGAGGTTCTCAATTTGATTGTATTTTTTTTGTGTTTTTATAATAATAATGAATTACTTTGTCTTTCATTTGATCTCTAAATGACGTCATGCGTGCGGCCGAACAGAAGTTTGTCTCTGCATTCATTGCTCAAGTAATTCAGCCGTACGTATGACGTCATCACAAGTAAGACTTAAAATATTTATTAAAAATAAACTATAGGTAAGAAACCAAAAATACTTAAATTAGTTGTTTATAAATAATAAACCTTAAAATTAAAATATAAAAAAATACCAAAAAATAATCTTTACATACCGAATTGCAGAGCAAAGTAGATGCTTATCCTAGACAGAAGTTGTTAAACCCCATAATCCTGTCATTTTACTAGCTACTGTAACCTTCTGTGGTTCCGCCTAAGCACATTTTCACACTATTGCTTGAAGGTTTATAAAGCGGGTAGATCGCTTACAGCGACCTCGACAGCTGAAGAGACCCAAACCAGGTGGTAGTTCTCGCTGTTTCATCACTGTTACGAGACATAATGAGATCCTCTAAACTAATAGAATTCTCGTCTAGTTAGTATTGTAAAATATAATCTGATAAATAATGTAGAGATATTTAATTATCATAATAAGAAAGAGTAGAAAAACTACGTAGCATTGCATAAAGCAATTTTAGAATAAATTGCTATCATTAGAAATTAAGAAGTGTATGAAGTAACAGTCATATTTTATATTCAGTATTATGTACGGAGCTGTTGTTTTAAAAGTGGTAGCTAGTCTGTGCTGTGCACTAAACGAACGATTGGATACCAGAGGCAAAAAGAATCGCTAGGTAAGTAAGTACTTGTTGTCTAGTACATAAAGTACAAGTTCTGCTTAGTTTCCGATATGTGAATGTGTGACGAATATTTTGACATTAGTACATCCGAACAACAGTCTTGTTACTCGCAAAAATAATAAGTATATCTTACGTGAGATTTGAACATGCTCTTGTTAACCAAACGAATAATAAAAGCACAGAATGAAGTACTTAGTATCAGCGGCAAAATATTTAGAGGTGACCTATGTCCAGTGTTATTTCTTATTCACTTTGAAGTTATTTATCTTTCATCTATACTAATATGTTAAAGAGGTAAAGTGTGTGCTTGTGACGTTGTATGGGGTAATCTCTGGATCTAATGAACCGATTTTAAAAAATCTTTTTGTGTTGAATAGTCCATTTATCGGGGAGTGTCAAGGGCTAAATAGTATCACGCTATGACTAATAGGAGTGGAGCAATAATAAAATATGTTAAAAAGGACGCATTCTTTTTGCCGTCCAACGAAGTGAAGTCACGGGTCAGCTAGTGTTAAATAAATTAAATAATTTCCTTTCAGTGACATGTTTTTGAGGAACCTCTCAACAGCCGGAGCGGTTTTACTGCCACCACTTTTGAGTTTGATGAACACATTGCTAAGTCTTATACCTTCTAGTGGCTTGGTTGAGTATCCGAAACACGCTAAAGTTCATGGTAAGTAATATCTCATAATCACGAGGGATTCTATCTAATTAATATCTAATAATACCTCTAGGACAGCGGGAAGCCTATGGGTGAGTGAGGCGCAGGACCGCACAAGCTGGCAATATTTGGAGGAGGCCTACCTATGTCCAGCAGTGGACGTCAATTGGCTGAGATGATGATGATGATGATAAATACCTCTTAGTCTTAATCAAAATCATTTATTTCTTTTATAAACAAATAATCGAAGCATTGACGGGAGTGATTATACAAATTACAATTTATAAAGGCGACATGGATGGCGGTAGAAATAAGGTAAAGGCACCTAATTCCGTGGTGTTTTTGACAAAACACGAAAGAACATTAAAAATTAAGTAATTATCGTACCTTTGTATACAATTTTATATTTTTATCAGAAGCGTTAACTATCTCATTTTTGAAAAATATATGCAGTTTGTCAGTAAAAGGTTATTAAAAATGATAAAATAAATAAAAATATGAAAAAGAACGATGCGCCTAATTCCGATGTAAAAATCGTAATTCCGATGCATTTGGTTCCTAATTCCGAGTATAAAAATAGAAAGGGAACTACCTATGTAGGGTTCTCATACATGATGTTCAAAAATAAAAGGAGATTATTTTTTATGTTAAATCAGTTCTTTTTTTAATCATAATCCTTAATCTTATAAAAATCAACATAATAATCAACGTAAAAATCAACATAAAAATCTACTTGTATCATGATTACAAAAATAATCTAAACATGTACTTATAAAAAAAAACTAAAAAGTAATAAATAAGTGAAACTAAAATGCAAAATTAAGACTTTTGAAATAATTTATTAGGCGCGGTTATGCTAAACTTTGAAGCACTATAGTGCTTGTGCTTCAGTGCTCAGTGCTTCATGATTTATAAATCATGAAGGATTATTATGCAATAAATAAAAAAATGACTTAGGAAACCTAATAATGATGTATTTAAAACTATCCAGGTACAGTCACTAAGTGTGTAGGAGGATACAAAGAAAATTACATAAAAACACACGCTGAAAATAGTCTTCAAATAGGCAGACTGACAGACAAAAAATCATTTAATTGCTGTAGTTTCATAATTGGGTTAAAGAAATATGAATACACGCCACTCACACTCCAATTTTATGTGATTGTACTATAGATGATTAGTATTCTTTCAGTTACTACGTACTAAGCACATAAAAAAAGGAACACTCTGTATTTGAACAGGGTCAATACTAGGGCATGCAATATCGGAAGGTTTTCAATTCCGATACTGACTTCCGATATTAGATCTCAATATCGGAATTCCGATATTAATATCGGAATTTCGTATTTTTTTTAGAAATTGCACTTTTTGTTCAAAAATGCACAAATTCGGTGTGAGGTTGGATTGAATGCAATATACAAAATTTATAAATCATATTATTTAATTTGGATTGCTTGTTTTATACCCGTATTTAAGTTTTACCCACAGTTTTTACTAAATCAGATATTTCTCATTATTTTTCTGTACTTATTGCTAATTAAACTATCTGACTCAGAGACTCAAATCTGAAATTAAATCAACAATTAGGAACAAAAAGTAATTTATAATATCCTATTCTTTAATCTAATATCTTATTACTTATTAAACTTATCAACAAAGCTTAAAAGTTGAATTGACGAACTTCTTAGAATTTAAAATATTTTATTTATTTTATTTTCTTCGGAACACTAACAGCATAATTTACAATCGGTTAATACATAAATATACTTATACACAGCTATTAACAGGTATTCGCAAATATAAACTAAACATAAAACCATTGCAAGACCATTGCATGACAGAAAAAAAAATAGTTTAAAATAAATTGTAAATTTAATTTGTTGCTTCTCTGGGATCGGGACCAAAATAATCTGTAGTAAATAATTTCTTTACCACTGTTGGCTTAGACCTAAATATCTCAAATTCGCTATGCCTCTTGGCAATGCTGTTAACGGAACTACTCGCACGAATGAGAAATGAGTTTTGTCTAAAATTACTGTTGCCTGAGGGTAGTACTAAGCTTTGATTGCGCCTAACTGGCAGTTTTCTAGGGACCCAAATGTTTAGTTTTTCAAATAGGGTTGGGCAGTCGACCCCACCATTGACAATTTTTACAACATCAGACATTGTACGTCTATTCTGTAGGGGCATAAAATGATACCTCTTACATCTTGCTTCATACCCATGATCGATGCACCTTCACCTATACTGTAAATATCTTAGGAACTTTTTCTGTACGGATTCAATGCGCTCGATATAAATGTCATAACGCAGGTTCCATACTACTGATGCGTATTCGAGGATACTGCGCACGAGAGCACAGTATAGTACCTTAATTTTTATTTAATTATATAATATGACAACAGCAATAATTATTGGATTTTTTTTTGTCTAATTTTTATCTTTACTCATTACTAATATAAAACTAACAAAACTCGGAATCAACAAAACTTTAAGAAGTCTTGTTGATTCTAAGTTTGGTAGTTTAAATTACAATCAACTGAAATAAAGGTTCGCTATATTCATAGGTTTATATTTATTTTAAAATCTCGTTTTTCTTGGTAATATGTTCTCAAAAACAACAAACGTCAAACGTTTTGTCGGATAAATAACCGCCCGACGAAAAAACATGCTCACTTTCAACATTGGTGGGCAAAATTTATGTGAGATAATGTATGTCTGTGACAAATAAACTCATCTTTCACCTCTATTAACGTATGTTGCCTTTTCAGTTATTACAAATCCCAATAGATCAAATTCGTCGGACGGAAGCACTGCCTTCTTCTTTTCTTTGCACTTTTCTACTTCCTTCTCAAATTCTTCTCACTCGTATGGTCTGCTCACTCGTTGTAGCTAGACTAGCTAGTGATTCATCATCTTCATCTGAAGAGACAGAAGCTATCGGTGCTTCAGTCTTTCTTTCTGTGAAGTTGAGACTGCTAGTATCGTTTTGTTTATATTTGAGGCGTTTTAAAAACCTTACAATAATATCACATATTATTAGAGTAGGTAATGAGTGAGCGAAACAGGTAACAATATTATTGTTCTTGTAGCACATGCATAGCGAGTTGGCAACATTAATACGGTACCTACTGTTTCGCTCGGCGACACAAGGATCGATATATGTATAATTTAAAACTCAAAATATAGAAAAATGTTCGAGTTCCGAGATTCCGATATTCGATCACCTAGTATCGGAATTGTAATATCGGACTTTGCGTTCCGAGATTCCGATATTACGATATTCCGAGATTCCGATATTCATGCCCTAGTCAATACTCTCTATGACCGGGTCAAAACACCGGAATTAGGAATTCATGTAAGCTTATTCCGATGTAAATACATCGCAATTAGGTGCTCATATAACCTTATTCCGACGTATATACATCGGAATAGCGTTTTGTGATGCTAAATCAAAGTTTCTAATTCCGAGTAATAAAAATTAAAAGATTTTTTGATATTATGCAAATTAAATAGTGGATAGTTGCAATATGAAAGGGAAACAAATATAAGACACATACATATAAGAACAGATCAAAAACCGAACGTCTTCATAAATTTTTTCCCGTACAACGTATTAAGAAAGTACCTATAATAGTCATTTTTAACCTGCTATAATTAGTGAATCCGACGCCAAGGTGTACCTCGGAATTACATTATTAAATGCATGAGTTATTTAATAAGTCAGAACTAACACATTAAACTTTGTAATCATAAAACACACACTGAAAATTTAAAAATAGTAAATGTCTTAAAATTTGTTTTTCCGTGGTATACATCGCTTTTAGGAACACACTAAAATATTTTGCACCTAATGCCGTGGTGTTTTCAACACGTATTTTCTTGCTAATTTGCAAATAAAATACTCAAATCTTAAGTGTTTTCGATAAAATATATTGTCCTTTCAATAATTCAATCTCAACGAAAACTCGCATTGTATAAAATTATCACGTAAAACACTATTTGGCAAATCGTAATACTCACGTGCATGAGGTCCTAAACGTATGAAGTGTGCTTTAAAGGCGGCTTCCCGTGGCAAAATGACCGATTATTCTACAGTGTGAACACACTTAACTCTCTTTTGTTTATATAAATATAACAGATATAACAGATATAATAATAAATATGAACAGATAAATTATTAATTGATTATTTTATCATGCAGACCAAAATAACTGGTGAATTACTTTAAAAACCCGTTTTACTAAATACCTCGGATTTTACTGCCATTTTTAGAACCCCTCGTAGTTAGGTGCTTTTACCTTAAAAGCGAAAATTTTCAATGTGGACGTAGCGGGAACTCGACATTCTGGGACTCGACTTCGTAGGAATAAATCATATTTAGAATACCAGAACTTGTGTTTTATCGACTTCGAAAGGAGGAGATAATTTTTAATGTTGTTGTTTTTTTTAAATTCGCACAAATCATTTTTCCAATAAGTATACACATTACAATACTTACGTAGTATTTTCAGGAAAAATAGGTGTATGTTTTTGCGTTGTCCCATAGTACAAGCTCAGCTTAGCTTGAAACTATACAGCGTTGTGTGCGTATTATTTAAGAAAAAATATTTCAGATGGTCAGAAGTTCGACTTCATTATAATCGGAGCTGGGTCTGCTGGCTGCGTGGTCGCTAACAGACTTACAGAGATCTCTTCGTGGTCTGTACTGCTTATCGAAGCTGGAGGGGACCCACCTATCACGTCAAATGTTAGTAATTACTAAATTACTTTATTTCTAAAAATAATGTAGTGAGCTGCAACTCTCAGGAGGAAAATTTTTTCAACTCCTCCATTTTTGTTGTCATTGCCGTTGAGGCGTCCGTGTGATGACGGAGTAAGAATACAATAATATGTCACCACCCCATCTCATCCCATGGGTGTCGTAAAACCGACTAAGGACCGAGAAGGAAAACTTGAAATTAAACCCTATACCAATCCGCCTGGCCAGCGTTGTATTAGCAGGCCAAGTATCCCTCCGTCACGGGAGGAGGCCCGTCCCTGTAGTGGGACGTTAATGGGCTGTTATGATGATGTCGTTGAGGGACACAAGACTAAGTATATTTAGCATTTCCCAAAATTCACTTTCAATTCATGTTCTGTAAGCCACGCTGTTGATTCTGACTGACAGAAGTCATACTTAGTTGTAGAAAAGTAAGCTTACATCGATCGAGAAGATAAACTTCAATCATAATTATGTTTTCACACATTCACTAAACACGGCTTGTAGTATCAGTACTAGACGGGGGATAAGCTTAAAATTCATTTTTGATGTTATTTTTTATAACAGAAAAAGTTAGTTCATTATTGTAGCATGTCTACCTAAAAATTAATATGTGGAATAGAATCTAGTTGATCTATCCACTTACTTCTTCATCTTCATACCTACTCTATTTCTTCTCAGGTTCCAGGTCTTCTGTTTCTTGGTGATCCTTCATCTACAGACTGGAACTATTACACTGTAGACGACGGTTTCACAAGTCAAGCTCATCAAACTAAAAACGTACATATGACAAGAGGTAAAATGCTTGGGGGATCCAGCGGAACCAACTATATGTTCTATGTAAGAGGCAATAAGGTTGATTATGAGAGCTGGGTTGAACAAGGTAATGAAGGGTGGGATTGGGATAACGTCACAGCTTATTTCAAGAAGAGTGAACGTCTTAATGATGACACAATTCAAAGAAGTATTTCTGCACAACTGCACAGTACAGAAGGGTACCTTGGTGTAACTAAGCCGGACTGGAAAGAACAGACTAAAGATTACTTTAAAGCATTTGAAGAAAATGGCCATGTCATACTAGTAGATACAAATGGATATCAGCAACTTGGATATTCAGCACCAACTTTCACAGTAGACAAAAATTTACGTCAAAGTACAGCTAACTCGTTTTTAAGTCCAATAAGAAATCGTCCAAACTTGTATGTTCTTAAAAATACATTAGCAAGAAGAATTATAGTTAAAAATGGTAAAGCTGTTGCAGTTAAAGTAAGTCTTCCTAATAAGGGCATAGTAAAAGTTTTTGCTCGGAAAGAAATCGTAGTATCTGCTGGAGCTATTAATAGTCCACAATTGTTAATGCTATCAGGAATAGGCCCTAAGGAACATTTGAATGAAATGGGCATACCCGTTGTAGCTCCTTCTTTAAATGTAGGCAAAAATCTTATCGATCATATGACAGTTTTTATTTTATTAAGTGGAAAGAAAATTGAAGCAACTGCTGCTCCTAATCTAGATGTTATAAACAACCTTGATAAATTTCCTTATCCAGTTTTATTTGGTCATGTAGCGTTAAACAAAACACAGGTTTACCCTGACTATCAGAGTTTAGTTATAGTCGACAAGACACCTTCTATAATAGTATTTCCATTTTGTAAATTCATTATAGGTTTACGTAATGAAATTTGTGAGGCATTAGTTGAGCAAATAAAGGGAAAAGAAGCATTAGCTGCAGCCGTAACTTTTCTACATCCAAAATCTAGAGGAGAAATTAAACTTCAAAGCAAAGATCCGACGAAAAGTCCTTTAATTTTCACTAAGTATTACTCAAATTTAGAGGACTTAGAGAATCATGCTAGATATGTAGCAGATTACGTTAGCGTAGTTAATACAAAGTACTTCAAAAGTTTTCAGTCAGAAGTTATCTATTACGATATAAAGGAATGCAATCATTTGGTTAAAGGCACTCATGAATATTGGAAGTGCTACGTACTCTATACTGTGAGTAGCCTTTGGCATCCAGTTGGTACTTGTGCCATGGGACCATCAGATAGAGGAGTAGTGGATGAAAGACTTCGAGTGCGTGGTGTTAAAGGACTTCGTGTGGTTGATGCAAGTATTATGCCAACAATTGTTAGTGGAAATACTAATGCACCTGTTATTATGATTGCTGAGAAAGCTTCTGATATGATAAAACTGGATAATGGGGTTAATGTAAAATTATAAAATAAGTAAAACGAATTATCTGAATACGCTAGGATAAGAAGCCCAACGTATGATACAGTAAAGCGAAAGGACATCAAATTAGTTCGAATTTCTTTAGAGAGAGCCTTTAGGAGATTCCTGTAATGTTGACATTTTACAAGCTTTCGCTGGAGTTTGTTTGAAAAGAATTAGAGTTGTCAGAGCAAGACCGATTCCTTAATACTCTACTCATATTTTCGAAAGGCATTACAAGAAGGCAAACCTGGTACTATCAGTCATATTCCCCCTCTACCTCTATACGCCTCTGTATGACTATGAGTGCTGTGAACATAATACCAAATATACTTTTATTACCTACTAGGTATGTTGAGTTTAAAATTTACTTACAAGAATAATGTGTATTTTTGTATTGTGTTGTGGTCTCTTATTTCTAAACAGACATAGTAATAATATTTGCGCTGACTTTAGGGTTATTTCTAAATGACTTATTTTGTTTAAAAGAAGCTAAGTAGATTAGGATCTCACCATATACTTATACCTAGCCATCTAAGGTAAAGGTGTCTGGGCACTGGGGAATAACTGATCCATATCCAAAAAAGGATTTAATGTTCGTAATACCTACTTATTTATTTGGTTTGTGTAAAGGAATTTGCACAAACAACTCTCTGGTCAACTAATTAAAATCTATACATATAATAAAACTGTAGAAAAGTCGTTTTTGTACATTGAAAATAAATCCAAAAAAAATAGCCAGGGTATTAAAAGACAACCAATAGAACCCATTTCCACCATTTTTGGAATTTTTGTCTGTTTGTCTGTATATCTGTATGTCTGTATATCTGTATGTCTGTATATCTGTTTATCTGTAACCTAAAATTTGTTCGGGCATCACGTAAAAAGTACCAAAGCAATTAAGATGATTTTTAAACACAATGATTGAGCGTAACTTGAAGTTTTATTTAGTTTTTGTTTCATTGAAATCGGTTCCGTCTATTAAAAGATATTTGAATTTAACTAATGAATATTAAACAGCGCCATCTTTCAAACTTAGATAGAACTACATCAAGAGTTAAACTGCGTGCAGTATTTTTAAATGTAACTTAAAATGTAGATGCCTTTAATACACAACGATTGAGCGTAACTTGAAGTTCCATTTAATTTTTGTTTCATTGCAATCGGTTCAGTCTATCAAAAGATATTTGAATTTAAAGTGCTCAAGAATAAGAGTGCATTACCCCAGCAGAATCTTGTCGAAATTTGTATTTTTTTTTTATCAGATTTTTAGATTTCTTGCTCCTGTAAATGTCTGTGTAGTTTTTGGAATTAGTTCAGTCCTAATTTTAAAGATATTTGACAAAAACAGATTCTGCTGCGGTAACGTTACCGCAGCAGAATCTTTTTTGAAATAATGGGATTATTGAAAAAATCTTTAGGTACATTTTTAGATCGCTGGACGAAGTAAATGTTTCGATGTAATTTGAATTTTTACGCTACATGGTTTCGGAGATATTCAAGATGCTGCTGGCGTAACGTTTGCGTGTTTGCTGGATCTCCGAAACGGTACAGCGTAATTTCCTAATTTTTTATACAGAGCTTCGTCTTAATTAGTCTGAATTAGTTCACGAATAAAAAAGTAATAATAATGCACCGTTTGCAAGTTATTTTAAATTATATAAATACCCCTTTTTGGGCCCTTACTCCTAAGATATGTACTCTGGAGACTTGTTTAAAACGTCATTTTATAGTTTATAGTTAGTTACAGGTCTGTGTGAAGTTTCATTAGTGTACAGTAAGTAATTAAAAAGTTATCACACAATTTAGTTCATTTTGGCCAGCGATGTGCAACGGGTTAATTTAACTGCCTATTAATTGAGTTTCGTATCGATTTACTTGCTGAATTCTGTATAAACAATTAGACTTTTGTGTCAACTTTATACCATGAAATTTTGAGCGTAATCCACTCAATAATTACAGAGATAAGCGAAAAAGAGTCATTACGTTATGCATGCAATAATGTCGGTACAGACGCGTACACAATTAATTTTAATGGCGTTAGTGAGCTGCGTTAACGCTCTTGAAACTAAATTAAATTTGTTTAAAATAAAAAAGCCGTTTTTGTTTTAAATGCATTACTTCGCTAATTTAAAAGCATCATAAGTGTTGATAGTGTGTTATACAAATATAATTTTATTGTTGTCAACACTTTAAATGTTATTAAATTTGCATTTAAAATTAAAACTGCCTTTTTTGTTTTAAATGCAATATTTAGCTAATTTAAAAGCATCCAAAGTGCTGACAGTGCGTTACACAAATAAGTACTTACTTTATTACCTTGTGTAAATACTGAGTTGATTTTTTTTCAATTGGCAGCGCCATTGTGCCTCGTAAACGCTTTTGAACGATTGCCGTAATGCATGTTATACACAAAGTAAATACATACCCCCTTACTCATAAAAAAAATCTCTTAACATAGAAATCCTTTACAAAAAATATGATATCTTGGCTATCATAGAATTTCAACCCCCCCTTAGCTCAGAAGGGATAGGGCATTATAAAGCTCATTGCTTTAGATCCCTAAACGGAAAATACCAATGTTACGATGACCTGAATCGTAAAATTCAAAAAAGTAATACTTATTTAGTACCACATGCACTAATTTATACATTAAAAAATGTATAAATTAGTCCATGTGGTACTAAATAAGTATTACTTTTTTTAGTTTTATACATAATTTAAATAAGTATTTATTATTTAATTATTTTTTAAATAAGTATTACCTTAATTTGATTATATTTGATTTATAAAGATTTAGTTAAGAACATTTTCCATTAGTGATCCTATTTGTGATTTATTTTTGTTTTTTAATTGGCCGCGCAGTGTAAAACATTTATTTTACTTACAGAACTATTTTATGTGCTTATTGAATTTACTGTGTTTTTTTTAGGCCAAAGTGTAAGACAGTAAATATTATAAAATAACTCTGTGCGATAATTGATTTTTCATTTGTTTTTTTTTTTTTTAAATTGTAAACAATGTTGACTGATAAAATTATATTCTATTGTCAATCATTTTATATTATGACAAAAATTTAAATATTATCGTAATTAAATGTTGAGGTTTTGTTTTATTTATCTGTGATTTTTAAATTAAACAATCTTTAGCGTAATGGTTATTTAGTTATAAATGAAGAATTACTGTGATTTTATAAATTAAGTTAAAAAAGTAAATTTTTATATACCTACTTAATTTTACTTATTTTAAGATTTTTAGACAATAGCTTTATTTTTAAAAGACATTATTCAATGACAATCAATATATATATCAATAATAACCTACTTATGTTAAATATTAATTGCCATTTAAATAGTGTAATTGCTAAGCAATTGTTATTAAACTGTGATTTTACAACAAGGTATTTTGATCGTTTTAATATTTCTATCCTGTGCATAAAAGTTTTCAAATAAACTTCTGTTTTATTTTACCACTTGTTTACAAAACTGTACCGAAAAGCAAATATAAATTTTATTATCCTTTACATGTTAGTAGGTCAGAGTTATGTACTACACTGACGTTTTTTTGTGACCATCTATACATGGTCGGGTTACCACAGTCATTCATACGTAATGACTTTTTTTCGCTTATCTCTGTAATTATTGAGTGGATTACGCTCAAAATTTCATGGTATAAAGTTGACACAAAAGTCTAATTGTTTATACAGAATTCAGCAAGTAAATCGATACGAAACTCAATTAATAGGCAGTTAAATTAACCCGTTGCACATCGCTGGCCAAAATGAACTAAATTGTGTGATAACTTTTTAATTACTTACTGTACACTAATGAAACTTCACACAGACCTGTAACTAACTATAAACTATAAAATGACGTTTTAAACAAGTCTCCAGAGTACATATCTTAGGAGTAAGGGCCCAAAAAGGGGTATTTATATAATTTAAAATAACTTGCAAACGGTGCATTATAATTACTTTTTTATTCGTGAACTAATTCAGACTAATTAAGACGAAGCTCTGTATAAAAAATTAGGAAATTACGCTGTACCGTTTCGGAGATCCAGCAAACACGCAAACGTTACGCCAGCAGCATCTTGAATATCTCCGAAACCATGTAGCGTAAAAATTCAAATTACATCGAAACATTTACTTCGTCCAGCGATCTAAAAATGTACCTAAAGATTTTTTCAATAATCCCATTATTTCAAAAAAGATTCTGCTGCGGTAACGTTACCGCAGCAGAATCTGTTTTTGTCAAATATCTTTAAAATTAGGACTGAACTAATTCCAAAAACTACACAGACATTTACAGGAGCTAGAAATCTAAAAATCTGATAAAAAAAAAATACAAATTTCGACAAGATTCTGCTGGGGTAATGCACTCCAAGAATAAGTAGTTTTAGTTTTATACGTAGTTTATGTTTACAAAGTGAAATATTAAACAGCGCTATCTTAGGAATGTAGACTGGAATATATTTAGAGTTAAGCTGCGTGCAGTATTTTTGAATAAATAAAATAAAGACATTTAACATTTTTTTATCCGGCTCGAAGGACCATGAACAAATCCCAAAAAGTACTTGATGGCGAGTGAAAATGCTTTTATATTTAACTACAAAACATAGTTATGCTGTAAGATGAACATAAAAATATCTTAACTATATATCAAATAACGCCATCTGTTGGTGGCTTAATTAAACTTATTATGTTAAACAAATAGAACATTAAACAATAATTTAATGTTTTGTGATTGTATTTCTATATTTTATTGTCAGTTATGTATTTTTCAATGTTAATAATCTATATATCTATATACTATAATAAAACTGTAAAGGTCGAAATGTCTGTTCTTTTCGAAAATTCAGATAAAAATTATCTATAAAATCTAGAAAAAAGTCAAAAAGCACGAAACCACGATTTTTAGAATTAATGTCTGTCTGTCTGTCTGTCTGTTTGTTACCGCACATCTTTAAAACGAATTAATATAATCTTAAGACCAATACATTGTATTGTAGCCTTTTTTATTAGGCTTAAACTGAGGTATGTTTCATCAAAATCGGATAAGTAATACTCGAGATATCGCTTGATCTCTATAAATTAGAACAGTCCAATACAAATCAGGGCCCATAAAAAATGGATTTGGTTCAATGTTGAATGAATTTAAATTTCGTTTCTTTTGTTCACGAGATGGCGTTACCAGTAGTAATCATACTCAAAAATAAATGAGTTTGTAAATAATCCATAACTATTTTATTATGAAGTGCTATTAATTATAAGTTATTCCTTTTAAATTTTAATAAAATTAACCATGAATCGTATGTGTTATATCAATTTTATGTTATAAGTTATATTAAATCTATACTAATATTATAAAGAGGTAAAGTTTGTGTGTTTGTGTCGTTGTAGGGGGTAATCTCTGGATCTACAGAACCGAGTTAAAAAATTCTTTCTGTGTTTCATAGTCCATTTATCGGAGAGTGTTATAGGCTATATAGTATCACGCTATGTCTAATAGGAGTAGAACAGTAATGAAATATGTATATAAAAGGGACGCTTAAAAACGTTTATTTTGCTTCTGCTGCTTAAACGTCTGGAGATATACTGAAATGATGTATTAGAGAATTGTACCTTTAAAAAAGGTTTATAATTAAGTCAATAATAGCATATATCTGAGTGCATTACCCCAGCAGAATCTTGTCGAAATTTGTAATTTTTTTTTATCAGATTTTTAGATTTCTAGCTCCTGTAAATGTCTGTGTAGTTTTTGGAATTAGTTCAGTCCTAATTTTAAAGATATTTGACAAAAACAGATTCTGCTGCGGTAACGTTACCGCAGCAGAATCTTTTTTAAAATAATGGAATTATTGAAAAAATCTTTAGGTACATTTTTAGATCGCTGGACGAAGTAAATGTTTCGATATAATTTGAATTTTTACGTTTCATGGTTTCGGAGATATTCAAGATGCTGCTGGCGTAACGTTTGCGTGTTTGCTGGATCTCCGAAACGGTACAGCGTAATTTCCTAATTTTTTATACAGAGCTTCGTCTTAATTAGTCTGAATTAGTTCACGAATAAAAATGTAATAATAATGCACCGTTTGCAAGTTATTTTAAATTATATAAATACCCCTTTTTGGGCCTTTACTCCTAAGATATGTACTCTGGAGACTTGTTTAAAACGTCATTTTATAGTTTATAGTTAGTTACAGGTCTGTGTGAAGTTTCATTAGTGTACAGTAAGTAATTAAAAAGTTATCACACAATTTAGTTCATTTTGGCCAGCGATGTGAAACGGGTTAATTTAACTGCCTATTAATTGAGTTTCGTATCGATTTACTTGCTGAATTCTGTATAAACAATTAGACTTTTGTGTCACCTTTATACCATGAAATTTTGAGCGTAATCCACTCAATAATTACAGAGATAAGCGAAAAAAAGTCATTACGTATGAATGACTGTGGTAACCTGACCATGTATAGATGGTCACAAAAAAACGTCAGTGTAGTACATAACTCTGACCTACTAACATGTAAAGGATAATAAAATTTATATTTGCTTTTTGGTACAGTTTTGTAAACAAGTGGTAAAATAAAACAGAAGTTTATTTGAAAACTTTTATGCTCAGGATAGAAATATTAAAACGATCAAAATACCTTGTTGTAAAATCACAGTTTAATAACAATTGCTTAGCAATTACACTATTTAAATGGCAATTAATATTTAACATAAGTATTGATTGTCATTGAATAACTGTCTTTTAAAAATAAAGCTATTGTCTAAAAATCTTAAAATAAGTAAAATTAAGTAGGTATATAAAAATTTACTTTTTTAACTTAATTTATAAAATCACAGTAATTATTCATTTATAACTAAATAACCATTACGCTAAAGATTGTTTAATTTAAAAATCACAGATAAATAAAACAAAACCTCAACATTTAATTACGATAACATTTAAATTTTTGTCATAATATAAAATGATTGACAAATTGACAATAGAATATAATTTTATCAGTCAACATTGTTTACAATTTTTTTTTTTCAAAAAAAACAAATGAAAAATCAGTTATCGCACAGAGTTATTTTATAATATTTACTGTCTTACACTTTGGCCTAAAAAAAACACAGTAAATTCAATAAGCACATAAAATAGTTCTGTAAGTAAAATAAATGTTTTACACTGCGCGGCCAATTAAAAAACAAAAATAAATCACAAATAGGATCACTAATGGAAAATGTTCTTAACTAAATCTTTATAAATCAAATATAATCAAATTAAGGTAATACTTATTTAAAAAATAATTAAATAATAAATACTTAAGTATTTAAATTATGTATAAAACTAAAAAAAGTAATACTTATTTAGTACCACATGGACTAATTTATACATTTTTTAATGTATAAATTAGTGCATGTGGTACTAAATAAGTATTACTTTTTTGAATTATACGATTCAGGTCATCGTAACATTGGTATTTTTCGTTTAGGGATCTAAAGCAATGAGCTTTATAATGCCCTATCCCTTCTGAGCTAAGGGGGGGTTGAAATTCTATGATAGCCAAGATATCATATTTTTTGTAAAGGATTTCTATGTTAAGAGATTTTTTTTATGAGTAAGGGGGTATGTATTTACTTTGTGTATAACATATGCATTACGGAAATCGTTCAAAAGCGTTTACGCGGCACAATGGCGCTGCCAATTGAAAAAAAATCAACTCAGTATTTACACAAGATAATAAAGTAAGTACTTATTTGTGTAACGCACTGTCAGCACTTTGGATGCTTATAAATTAGCTAAATATTGCATTTAAAACAAAAAAGGCAGTTTTAATTTTAAATGCAAATTTAATAACATTTAAAGTGTTGACAACAATAAAATATTTGTATAACACACTATCAACACTTATGATGCTTTTAAATTAGCGAAGTAATGCATTTAAAACAAAAACGGCTTTTTTATTTTAAACGAATTTAATTTAGTTTCAAGAGCGTTAACGCAGCTCACTAGCGCCATTAAAATTAATTGTGTACGCGTCTGTACCGACATTATTGCATGCATAACGTAATGACTCTTTTTCGCTTATCTCTGTAATTATTGAGTGGATTACGCTCAAAATTTCATGGTATAAAGGTGACACAAAAGTCTAATTGTTTATACAGAATTCAGCAAGTAAATCGATACGAAACTCAATTAATAGGCAGTTAAATTAACCCGTTTCACATCGCTGGCCAAAATGAACTAAATTGTGTGATAACTTTTTAATTACTTACTGTACACTAATGAAACTTCACACAGACCTGTAACTAACTATAAACTATAAAATGACGTTTTAAACAAGTCTCCAGAGTACATATCTTAGGAGTAAAGGCCCAAAAAGGGGTATTTATATAATTTAAAATAACTTGCAAACGGTGCATTATTATTACATTTTTATTCGTGAACTAATTCAGACTAATTAAGACGAAGCTCTGTATAAAAAATTAGGAAATTACGCTGTACCGTTTCGGAGATCCAGCAAACACGCAAACGTTACGCCAGCAGCATCTTGAATATCTCCGAAACCATGAAACGTAAAAATTCAAATTATATCGAAACATTTACTTCGTCCAGCGATCTAAAAATGTACCTAAAGATTTTTTCAATAATTCCATTATTTTAAAAAAGATTCTGCTGCGGTAACGTTACCGCAGCAGAATCTGTTTTTGTCAAATATCTTTAAAATTAGGACTGAACTAATTCCAAAAACTACACAGACATTTACAGGAGCTAGAAATCTAAAAATCTGATAAAAAAAAATTACAAATTTCGACAAGATTCTGCTGGGGTAATGCACTCTATATCTATCTTCTAAGGTTGACTCACTACGACCTTTTTTATAATAATCAAATTTGACTTAAAGAAATGCATTGTTTGTAAAGGTATTTTATGTATTTTAGGTATTGACCCTTATCAAAATAAATTACGTTAATCATTATATTTATTTAATTTTAAACAAAATTGACCTTTACAGCGATGAGATCCGACTATTAGTTTGAAAGATATCTCAGTTTTAAAATAATGCGCGAATAACGTAAAATATCTGTCTAACGCGATGTTAGTATAGATGAATTTTCTTAGTATCAACATTTTGGCTGGAGTAAGATTTTAATTTTAAATACCTGTACTATAAATTAATTCTACCTCAAAAAGATCGCTTCATCATAACAGCCCATTAATGTCCCACTCCAGGGACGGGCCTCCTCCCGTGACGGAGGGTTACTTGGCCTACTAATACCACGCTGGCCAGACGGATTGGTATAGGGTTTAATTTCAAGTTTTCCTTCTTTTTATTTCGTAAGGATAGTAGTTACGGTTATTCCCTTAGTCGGTTTTTACGACACCTATGGTTTTTTTTTTGTTTAGGACGAGTAGTTGGTCTCTGACGACCGCTACTACTTTACACGGGCTGTGGTGGGGCGGATGGCCCTCAACCAAAAACATCCATGGGATGAGATGGGGTGATGACATATTGTATTCTTACTCCGTCACCACACGGATAGAAAGATCAAGAAGATCTCTTGGTCGGACTAAATTCGTAGGGCGGAGAACCCTGTTCTGTGGCGTTTGTTGGGAGAGGCATTTTGTCCAGAAGTGGACTGCGATAGGCTAATTGGTTTATTGATTAATACCATGTATTCTTAATCCATCGTTACATGGATAATACTCTATACCTACTAATATTATAAAGAGGTAAAGTTTGTGTGTTTGTAAGTTTGTGAAGTTGTAGGGGGTAATCTCTGGATCTTCAGAACCGATTTTTTAAATTATTTTTGTGTTAAATAGACCATTTATCGGGGGGCACTCCCATAGGCTATATTAATAGTATCACGCTATGACTAATAAGAAAGGAGCAGTAATGAAATATTTTTAAAAAAGGGAAGCGTTTTTTTCGCCGCCCAACGAAGTGGGCACGGGTCAGCTAGTATTTTAATAAATCTGTTGTTTGAACAAATACATATTTTTTGGTCGCCATTAATCTCATTTCCATAGAAATTAATAACAGGCTATGACGTAATTTATGAGGATATGCTGATTAATTAACTTATTTTGTTTATGTATAAAATGTTCTCTAGCTGTTACCTGCGACTTTGTCATGAAATGTTTAACACAGAACGCTATGAAAAGTTAATTAAAGGAAGTAACAATTTAATAATTTTTTGCGTAGTTCTAAATGTTTAACGAAAACTTAACTAACCTACTTACTTATTATACTTATATTCTTTAATTAATCAGTAAAAGTCGCTTCAAAATAGGCCTAGCTGTTTCTTAGAATGCATGGAACATACAGACAGGCAGGCTAAAATATTTAAATGTTATGTTACCCATTGTTTACATTTATGTGCAGTTAATAAAAAACTGTACGTTTCATGTTACATATTATACGAACAGACACTTTATTTTTTTCATAATCTCTATGCTCTATACGTATAGATTATGAATGGATGTATTAAAAACTAGCTGACCCGTGCCCACTTTGTTGGGCGCCGAAAAAAAAGCGTCCCTTTTTTAAACATACTTCATTACTGGTCCACCCCTATTAGTTCAATTCAAATCAGCTGTCAAAACTACTAACTGTTAAGAAAGTGCTGTGTAATTTTGTAAAGGACTTGTTTACCAAAACAGTTTCAAACAGTGTCGAAGTGCAATTTTTATATAAAGAACTTACCAGTAAAGATATGACATTGTTATACGGACAATCCTACACCAGATTATTAGTTTAAAATTGATTTAATTGTGAAGAAAGTGTATTTGTTTATTTTATAAGAGGGTGGACAAAACATTATTGTTGCTTTTAACCATTATACGTTTTGACATTTGACAATTTGAGTGAATGTAATCAAGTGACGTTACGGCTGACAGTTTCAAATGTGAAGTTTGGATACAAGCTTTTTTGTCCGGTGCTGCCAGTTTTATAAACAAAGAAAATAAATAATAAAAAAAAAAAAAAAATAACAATAAAAAAAAAAAAAGAAGTTAATTAATTGCACCTGTACCTAGCGCGGATTGATATGTCTTCACCATTTGTGGGGGTGAATAAGACCAAGCGAACGCCACCAGATCTAAAGGACGCCAAAAAGGATTTCACCGCGATTAGAAACGTGATGACTACAAGAGGTAGCAAGAGAGCGGCTACTAACTCTCCGCAATGCTCGCCGGAGACGGTAGCACCTTCGCCGGCACCGAGGACGGCAGTCACATCTGATGAGGTTAGGAGCATTATGCATGAGGCTCTTCAGGAATTTTTACTCGACATCAACAGTAGCATGCTCAGTATTATTAATAAGGAACTTGAGCCGCTAAAAAATGAGATGAGAGAAATACGCGACTCAATGGCACTCATTGATGCAAAATCTATACAAATAGAGTCTGAACAGGCTACCACCAAGGAGGAATTGAGTATTCTGCGAGCAGAAAATTCTGAACTGAGGGTTGAGATTTCAGATTTGAAACAGCGAATCAACGATGTCGAGCAGTATTCTAGGTCCAACAATATTGAGATTAGTTGTGTACCGGAACACAAAAATGAGAATCTCTACGAGATTGTGCAGCAGTTGGGCAAGACTATCAACTGCGAAATTAAGGGAGAAGAAATTTATCACGCCACACGTGTAGCAAAGTCTAACCCTAAGAATAACCGCCCGAAAAACATAATTGTACAGTTTGCTTCACCAAGGATCAGGGATAATATTATGGCTTCTGTTATTAATTTTAACAAAGCACATTCAGACAGTAAGCTTAACAGTCATGATCTTTGTATCAAGGGTGATAAAGTACCGGTATTCATTGGGGAGCACCTTTCTCCTGCAAATAAAGCCCTACACATTACAACACGCTTGAAGGCTAAAGAGAAGGGTTACAGATTTGTGTGGGTGCGAAGAGGAAGAATTTATGTAAGGAAGGAAGTAGATTCTAAATACATTGTTATTAATAGCTCAGATTGTCTTAATAAGTTGCTGTAGTCTTATTGAGGACATTGTGTTCTTTTGTTGTATTGTACCTGTATATCGTTTTCGTTTTCAAATATTTATATATTTTTTTTTATTTTTTTTTTTTAAATTTCTCAATTTGTTATAAATTCTAGAATGCCTTTTGCCATTCCTCAACGCAATAAAATCACTAAAAGTAACTCTATAACTTTATATTATCAAAATTCGAGGGGTCTGAGGACCAAGACCAATGATTTCTACCGTAATTCATCAGAAAATTTATATGATATAGTTATTTTAACCGAAACGTGGCTTAATGGATCTATACTAAGTAGTGAATTGTTTAGTGATAATTATGTCGTTTATAGAAGAGATAGGGAAGGTGGTAAAGACGGTGGCGGTGTATTGATTGCTGTTTCTAAAGAAATTTCATCTAAACGGATGCATGGCTGGGAGAGCTCCTGCGAGGATCTTTGGGTGAGTTTGGATATCTCTGGGGCCGGCGGTAAACAACCCTTAGCTCTTTGTGCTGTTTATTTGCCACCACCTGTTACTTGTTCCTTGCTTGATATGTTTTTGAACTCAAGCAATAAAGTGTTTAATATCAGTGACTCTCAGATTTGCATTGTTGGTGACTTTAACCTCAGTACAATAGACTGGAACCATCTTGATTGCCATGATGCTAAAAAGATGCCTACCTTGTGTGAAACACTGATTGACTTCACTTACGCTAACAGGTTATCACAAATTAATAAGGTTCCTAATGTTTCTGGACGAGTGCTCGATTTAGTGCTAACATCAATGTCTAATTGTACTGTAACTAAAAGTTCTTATGCTCTCAGTGTAATTGATAAATTACATCCCCCCATTGAAGTAGTTATTTTGAATTCTTATACGCCAAAGTTACCTTACAATGATGATTTATCTCGACCAAACTTTTATAAAGCCAACTTGGATCTAATTAAAAATTTCATTAGCGATCATGACTGGGATGTTATGTTTCATGGATTGAGCGTTGATGAAATGACTACAATTTTTTATAATATTCTTAACGAAGCGATTAATCTATATGTGCCATTGTCAAAACCTAGTAAAAAAAACAGAGGTCCACCGTGGTTCGATCGAGGTCTCATGCGACTATCTAATGAAAAAAACAGAGTTCGACGTCGGTACAGTATATATAAAAACCCTCTGGATGCCGTGGAACTAGCATTATTAAGTAAACGCTTTGATAATCTTAACAAGCAAAAATATACTCAATACATAACCAAGATAGAAGAAAATATTAAAAGCGACCCAAAACAGTTTTGGGCATTCATTAAGGCAAAGAGGGGCGGAACTAGTATGTATCCAGCTACTATGGGTGATGGCAGAACTTCCTCATGTGATGTCTCTACCATTAGTGAGATGTTTGCTACATATTTTACATCAGTTTATGATTCCTCCAATTGCAATGCTACTTTTGACTTCTCATTTGATTTACCAAAAAATGTTCTGCCATTGACAATTCCTACTATTGATTTTGATACCCTATATAAAAAACTGTCACAGCTGAATGTGAATAAGGGAGCCGGACCGGATGGGATTCCTCCTAAGTTTATCTCTTCATGCGCTAAAGAGCTAACTAAGCCTTTGCTTCTTATTTACAATAAGTCTCTATCTTCAGGAGTTTTCCCATCCCAGTGGAAGAGGGCGAAAGTTGTTCCAATTCATAAGGCTGATAATGATGACATTGTGTCTAATTACAGACCTATTTCGATTCTGTCTACATTTGCGAAAACCTTTGAATCACTGGTATGTCCATATCTTCAGAGACAACTACAGCTGTGCATCAATGAGAGTCAACATGGTTTTGTTAGGGGCAGGTCAACTTGTACTAATTTGATGACATTCACTGAAACTGTATTGGACGCAATTGATTCTGGTCAACAGGTGGATGTTATATACGCCGACTTTAGCAAGGCTTTTGACAAAGTACCTATTAAATATCTATGTCATAAACTTGCAGCTTATGGTTTATGTAATTCGTTTCTCGACTGGGTGGGCTCATATTTGACGGAGAGGTCATTCTATGTTGTCCTTAACGGCCACCAATCTGAATACAGAAGGATTACATCTGGCGTTCCTCAGGGCTCACACCTTGGACCTTTATTGTTCAATTTCTTCGTTAATGATCTGCCGGAACGTTTTCGTTATTCCAAGACTTTCATGTATGCGGATGATTTAAAGTTTTTGAGAGTAATAAAATCTGCTCAAGATTCGTTGCTTCTACAGGAGGACATAGATGCGTTGGTCGTATGGTGTAATAAGAATGATCTGTGTTTGAATAAGAAGAAGTGCTTTCATGTAACATTTACGAGGAAGACCAAAATTACTCATCATAATTATAATATTGATCAAACGGAAATTCAAAAATTGAATATAATTAAAGATTTGGGCGTTCTGTTCGATAGTAAGATGACCTTTGTGCCTCATCTTGAGTGTATTACTAAAAGAGCATCAAGGACTTTAGGCCTCGTGGTAAGAACCTGCAAAGATTTTTATCAGCGTAACGTCAAGTTTTCCCTCTATAATTCCCTTGTCAGAAGTACTTTAGAGTACTGCAGTCCTGTTTGGAGGCCACATTACGCGGTACAATGTCTACGCTTGGAGCGGGTCCAAAAAAGATTTTTGTGGCATGTTTCCTTTTCTGAGTACAGAACAAAAAAGGAGAGGTCGTATTTAGCAAGGCTTAAGTATTACAAAATTGATTCACTTGAAAATCGAAGATATACATTAGACGCCGTAATGCTTTTCAAAATCCTTCGCAACAAAATTGATTGTCCACAGTTACTTAAACTTTTTCGCTTTACCGCGCCTGCACGACTACCTCGATACCGGATAACGCCACTGTCTTTGCCACTTAGGTCTACTGTGCTGGGTTCTAACTCACCTGTACCTAGACTTAGTAGGACTTTAAACAGTCTCAGTGATCTTGTTGATATACACCATGATACACTGTTGTCTTTCCGCCAAAGTATACGTGACCATTTAAAAGGACAGTTGTAGTTTTTAACAAGGCAGAAATGATGTAATGTTAAGCAATGTTTTGTATTAATTTGGTTTATGCATGTCACTTAATTAGTTTTGGTTTATATTAGGAGAAATGTAATTATTTCACAGTTATCTTTGTTAATATTATTATGAGTATAGTTGTAAACACTTAATGCATGCGGTGTTCGCCTATAAGTAGTTATTACACTTACAATGTTAAACGTAGCTAATTAAGGAAGAACTGTTTTAGTGTAAATAGCTGTTGGTGAACCGAATAATAAATAAATAAATAAATTAGTCATAGCGTGATACTATATAGCCTATGACACTTTAACTCCATACATACCCCATACAACGTCACAAACTCACAAACACAACAAACATACAAACTTTACCTCTTCACAATATTACTTAGTATAGAAGTATAGATTTAATGATTAATCTGTTATTTATGTTAATCAGTTTATTGATTCTTTAACTCGTTTTATTAGTTTATGCCCATCCTTTATCGAAATAAATAGAATAGAAACAAAATTAAAAGCTTTTGGCAGGAATTGAATCTGCGTCTTCTTAGTACCTATTCGCCTTTCGCGTTGGCCGCTTAGTCACCCAAGCTGTTGTTGATTAAGTTGATTTGAATAGATCTCCATCCTATTTTTGGCGAGTTAAGTACGAAGAAGCCCCTCTCTCGCGTCTCGCCAACTCAACTCGCCAAAAAATAGGATGGAGATCTATTTAAATCAACTTAAACAACTTACTACTTAACTCGCTACTGTACTTGTCGATGTGTAAATCGGGCTTAACTTTGTTACCCAAAGTCCATTGCTTTGTGACAATCGGACCAGTATCCCGGCTCTGAGAAGAGAAGGTGATGTTAATTGGCCCACAGCGAATACTTAAGGATTTTGGTGATGCTACGAATGGCAGAATTCTGAAGTAGTACCTAGTAACTAATCGAATCGAAAGAATAAGCGTATACTTACCACTGGGAACACTTAGGTAGCCATTGTGTAGGTACACTTACCCGTTACTCACTGCGTAGGTACCCTTTACTTATGTTAAACACTGTAAGCCGCTATACAATTTATGGTAAACGATATTCAATAAATATTGTAAGTATGGAGTTGACGGCATTTTGTATAATATTTATTGTATAATGATTGTATAAGTATATAATTACGGAAAAACCTTGGCCCAGGGATGAGATTAACGTTGTAGTAATAGGTAGCTATAGGTAGGTACTCTTCGTTTTTATTTCTACGTTAATAACTTTCATTGACAATCGAAGTAATAGTAATACCTACTTCGATATTGTTCTACAATAGATAAATACTTATATATTTTTGTTATAAAAATATACATCACTTTATACGTTTTTTATTTCTTTTTATTTTGGTCAGTAAGTTTAAGAATACTTACTTACAATATCTAAGGGCCAGATTCAGAGACCACACTTTGACTTTACTTTAGCAAAGTCTAGTTATTATCTCTGAATTTGAGATATAAGGCCTAGATTCAGAGTCGTGACTTTACTTTCTTTCAAAGTAATCTTCCCAAAGTAAACTTTTTATGCGAAAAGATTACAATAATGTTTTTCAAATTCAGAGATAATAACTAGACTTTGCTAAAGTAAAGTCAAAGTGCGGTCTCTGAATCTGGCCCTAAGCCTTCTTGTCGCGTCAGTATTGTATGGTATTGATTAAGTAATATTAGACAATAACTTATTATAAGTACTTATGTAATAATATTATATATTAACAAATTATCTACAGATACGTAGAGAGCATTCAGTGAGAGCATTCTTACCCGAGCATTTGTAAACGAGCAATCGAGTAAGTATTGTATTTGTAAGTTTTTTATCGCTCGGCTCAACGTCCACATCTCTCAATTTTAGATGTCAAAATGCTCATTAAACTCAAATGCTCTCACTGAGGATGCTCTTTACAGTATAAAAAAATATTAAAAAGGAAAACTCGAAACGAAATAATTAAGCTACCGGATTGCCGTAAACAGCAAGACTACAAAATTAAGTTTATTTTCTACAAATGTCAGAACTGCGCAGAAGCATGACAGACTGGTTTTATGATTGACATTTCATATTCTTAGTCCTTTACAACATGGACCAAAAAAACTATAAATTGACCTTTATTAAATATACTTAGTTAGTTCATCAACCTTTTTATTACGTGCCTATATTTTATTAATTTTCCTTAAGCCCAAATTGGCCAAAATTATACTTTCATACACCGTTAATTTAAACGGCTTAGCAATATTAATTTACGATATGATTTTAAATTACACAGCTATGGCACCCTATTATGGATAAAAATAGTTTTATTTCTCATGATCTTTCATTCAGAGGACATCTTAAATAATATGAAACAAGGAATTTTACGCGTTATTCCGATGTGATACCCTAAAAAAATTACCCTAGGGTGAAAGCTGGGGAACGTATGTCTGATAATTTACTTTTTAAATTTATTTTACTCAGCATAAGGTAAATTTTAAGACATGTTTCCCGAAATTTAACCTAGGGTGAATTCTTCAAGGTAACAGATCGGAATAACCGAATTTTACTAGATCTCTTTAAAAGTGGCTATTTTCTTTGATAACATCGTTGTTTTCGCTGAATCCATCTACAAGCTATCGAGTGCAAAAGTTACTGTGTTTAGGTGGAAGTAGGTAACAAGCATAATTATAACAGCTTGTATCCCTAAGTAGGCAGCGTCCATGAGCGGGCAACACTTACTTACTTATTGTCAGCTAGGTCGCTTCCTCGTATGTCAAACAATTAAAAAATATTACATTGTGGCAAAGAACACTTGAAGTAATTAAGCCAAAATCTTTGATTTCGCTTGTTAATGTCGTTTTGCTTCTGTCAATTTCGTTACGTTGTTAAAGTAGAGTTAACCGTTTCGACTTGGGGAGCTTGAAGAAACGAGCGTACTCCCTTTTAAAAGGTCGGCAACACATCTGTGATTCCTCTGGTGTTGCGGGTGTCCATGGGCGGCGGTGATCACTTACCATCAGGTGACCTGCTGGCTCGTTTGCCTCCAATTACATAAATAAAAAAAAACCACTTACTCTAATATAAGTATGCAACTGTTGTAAAACTCGATTTAAACTGTAGTTACTGACAAGGCAGCACGGTATTAGTAGGCCAATAACCTTACTCAAAAATGTCCAATTCGAAAAAAATACATTAAGAATTTTCCATTTTAATGATATCGCTTCATCGTGATGATTTTATAAGTTTTAAATGTGTAGGTATCTATGTCCGCACTATCTTTAGATCTAGCCGGAACACTTTACTTAACTGAAATCAACTAAAGATTCATTATTAAGCCGATTACCCATACAAGAGAAAGGGAAGTGTTTAAAAAGTTAGTTGCAATCGGAAAACGATCGCACGAAAATCGGTGTGAAGTTGAATAAATGAGAAAAAAAACTACGAGAATTGGTCCTCAGTCCTACAAAGCTAATAAAAGAGTCATTAGGAAAGAAATAGTTTAGATCAAAGTCTGATAAAGACTATAATAATATTAATTTCCCACCAGATGGACAGCGGAACAACGCACGTGTTAATTCGATTAGAAAATTAATTGCTTCTTAAATCTGTAACGAAGCTTATTAAATATTTCTATATTAACACGCTACTGTTTATATGTATTTTGTAATAATTATAATAAATATAAACCACATAGTGTACCCACGTCATTTTTTAAATCACCAGAAATGTATCTATGTCTGGTAAAACTGGTTTTGAAAAAATGCTCACCTGTTTAACGGAATTGACTTTGTATATGCTAATCATATGTTAAGCATTTTGATTCATATACTTGTTTATAATAAACATATACTTAAATATGATCTTGATGCAGTTATATCATTTGAACTTTGTAAACATATATTGTGCAATGTTGGTACTTATTTAATAGTTAGGTGTGTTCTGTGATCTTGAAACTATCATGGCATGTTCCATTAATCAAAGTGTACCAAATATAAACGTGTTTATTAAAGGTCTCGAATATTTTTTTCAAGTTATATATAATAGACAGTTCCCTTATTAAAGGTCACTACTATAGTCTTGAATGATGTTCTTTGGCTATTAGATCTTGAAGATAACCCGTTTATTTTTTGGGTTTCCGAAATAGAATGAAGCAGTACTTCACACCAAAAATCAGCTGTGGAGTGGGCACCGGAACTCGTCAGATGTTGTAGAAGTGGGGTAGTAAATGATACTATGATGACATGTTGAATGCTGCTTTAATTACATCTTACCACCATTTATATACTTAATATCTACGTGTCTTATAGCTATATTACTATCTTAATGTCTTATCTTAGTATCTTAAGATAGTTATAGTACAACCGTAATCTATTCCTTGTTATCGGATGATGTATGTGACCAGCTCACACTACATCACCCTTCCAGAGAAAAAAAATAAAATTAAATCTAAGTTAATTTTATTGTTTTGATTATAACTAATTTTAACTATCATAATACAATTTGGTTCTATTTTTATGTACAGTTTCTATTTTATTTTTATACTTTATTTTTACATTTGGTGACTCATCTTTTATTACATAAAATGGTCCATTGTACACATTATCTAACTTACTTGCATTCTCATTTTTCAACAATATTAAATCACCTTCCTTATATGTTACAGGGTTACTATTTTTATCATAAACAATTTTCCTGGCCAATTTACTAGTTATCAAGTTTTCTCTAGCATCCGCTTGAGCTTTCTGTAAACGAAACTTAAACTCTAAAGGATAATCATCGAAATTATATATAGGTTCAACACTCCCATTATTTAAATTACTTGGTAAGTTGCATAATTTTCCGAACACTAACTCATATGGAGTATAATATTTAGTTACAGTATTTACTGTTGTGTTGTATGAAAAACACCAATAAGGGATCCAAGAACTCCATGATGACGAGTTGTTATTTGTCTGAATTCTTAAATACGCACCCAAAGTTTTATGAGCATTTTCTAGCGAACCAATACTTTCATGATGATACGACGTTGCTAATATTTTATTTATGCCTAAAATTTTGAATAATTCTACCATGACTTTGGAAATAAACTCACTTCCCCTATCTGTAGCAATGTTTTGCGGTATCCCATATCTCAAAATGAAATTTTCCCCTAACGCTTTTGCTACCTCATTGGTTGATTTGTTTTTTAAAGGATAAGCTTCCACAAATTTTGTTAACTCACACTGTAATGTTAAAATATATATATTTCCATTCGTATCCTTATCGAATGGTCCTACTATATCCAAGTAAATTTTCTCAAAAGCTGTTGACGCAGTCGTCGTAATTGTCATTGGTTCCCTAATATTTTTCTGAAATTTTTGTTTCTGACACTTATCACATTTTTGGACGTATTCTACTACATCTTTTTCGATACCTGGCCAGTAAAAAGATTTTTTTATATTATTAATCATCCTTCGTATCCCTGCATGACCACTAGTTGGTAATATATGAAAATCGTTCATGACTACCTTCTTTTCTTCCCTGTCCTCTATCCTACGTACATCTTTCACTATACATACTTTAAAGTTCTTTTGTAATGAACTATTGTTTTCCTTTAAATACCGTGCCATTCCTTTTATCAAATACTCGTTATCATTATTTTTTAACATAATAATATGTTCCAAGTTTTGTTCAAAACAAAACTTTACTATGTCTTTCAGCAACTCGTCTAGGGAAGAAGCTGATAAAGATTCATAGTTAATATAAACACTTAAGTGTTCTGGCACGTACATCAATTTATTTCGTGACTTAGACATAATTATTTTACAATTTTTGTCACGTATCAATTTTCCCCATTTATTTGCATTTATTCTGCGTAATTCCACATCATTCCCTTGTTTCTTCAGTACTTCTACTATTCTGGGATGCCCTATCCTAGAATCTATTATATTATCCTTCCGAATATCCTGTTCTTTACCCAATTCCTGCAACCGCCTATTCTGCATTCTCGTCATTACTGATATACTATTATTTCCCATATCTTTTAAATCTTTAATGGAGATTTTTATTCTAGATAATGCGTCCGCTAGCACATTGTCCTTCCCTTTCACATATTCGACCTCAAAATCGTATTCCTCTAAATACAGACGAAACTTCATTAACCGACTTGATGGGTCCGTCATATTAAATAAATATATTAATGGCTTATGATCTGTTTTTACGATAAATTTCCTACCATATAGATATGTCCTAAAATGTTTAATTGACCAAACTATAGCCAATAATTCTTTTTCTATAATAGGATAATTTAACTCGCTTTTCCCTAAAATTCTACTCGCGTACGCGATGGGTTTGCCGTTTCCATTACTCAAGACACTTCCTATCGCAAAACCTGAACTGTCTGTTTGCAGTACAAACGTGTTTTTTTCGGAAAAATCGGGAAAATCTAAAATTGGTGGTGATATTAATGCCTCCTTAAGTATTAAAAATGCTTCCTCGCATTCTTCTGACCAATTAAATACAGCATTTTTCTTACACATTTTATTCATTGGTGCAACTATTTTAGCGAACTTAGGGATGAATTTTCTGTAATAATTCGCAAAAGCTATAAACCGTTTTATTTCATCACTATTAGCGGGACGTGGGTAATTTCTTACTACTTCAATTTTTCCCGGATCTGGAGAGATACCGTCATTTGATATAACGTGTCCTAAATAAAGTATTTGCTTCCTTAAAAACTCGCATTTAGATGGATTTAGTTTAAGATTAGTTTTTCTTAATCGTGTAAAAATTGACATTAAATTTCGGTTATGTATTTCTAAATTTTGCCCAAAGATAACCAAATCGTCCTGGTATATTAAACATTTATTATAATTTAATCCGGACATCGCCACAGTCATCATTCTACTAAATGAACTCGGACTAATTTTTAAACCCATTGGTAATCTGTTCATTTGATATTGTCCTTTGTCTGTCGTAAATGCTGTATACTGTTTACTTTTTTCGTCTAATTGACATTGATAATATGATTGCGACAAATCACAGTGACTAAAATACATAGCTCCTGATAATGAATCTAAAATTTCATTAATATTTGGTAAAGGAAACTTATCGTCTTGAATTTTTTCGTTTAATTGCCTATAATCTATTACAAGCCGCCATTTTTTATCCCCGTCCCGGTCTGCTTTTTTAGGGACAATTAACACAGGACTAGACCACTCACTAACCGTCTCTTCAATAATTCCATTTTTTAACATTTCTTGTACTTGCCTATCGACCTCTTTCTTTTGAGCAATTGGTATCCTGTACTGTTTTTTATATCCCGGTGATACATTGTCTTTTAATTTTATAGATTGCTCATATATATTAGTTACAGTCAACTTATCTCCCGGTAAATGAAATATATCTGGATATTTCGCACAGATCTGTTCAATCATTAATCGTTCCTCATTGTTTAAATAGTCTACTTTTAAAATTGAAAATATTTCCTTAATACGTTCAACACTCTTACTTGACTCCGGAAAATAACAATAGCTATAATTCCTTAAGGGTTGAATATCTATATTTTTTAAAATACATTCAATTTCCTCGTCTTTTGTATTCAATATCCTAATAGGTATCATTCCATTTTTCGGTTTAGCTATTACGCTGGCCAAAAAAACCCCTTCCTGTAACTCTTGTTTTGATACCACACAATCTTCGGTTATGCTAACTGGAAAATATTTAATTACCTCGCAACGCGGCGGAATACTTAATACATAATCATAATATCTAAGTGGCATCGAAATAACTTGCCCTCGGTATTCCTTAAGAGTTAGTTTATTTTCTGAGAAATCTATAACGCCTTTATATTTTTGTAAAAAATCTTGACCTATTATGCCGACCGATTTACATGGTAATTCATTAAATACATAAAACTTATGCATAAACGAACACTGTTCGAAATTTAAATTTAAGTACACGTAACCTATCGCTTGTATTTTACCACCTACACCGTTAACTACTACCTTATCCTTAATAATATTGTAACATCCCGGGTAACATTCTAAAATTTCATTTTTTATGGCTGATATTGACGCACCCGTATCAATTAGCCATTCCGAGTGTAGGCCATTAAGAAAAAAATAAACCCAGTTTATACTATTATACGTTAATATATGTTTATCTTTATTCACGAAAAAACTGACTCGGCTCTATTTGTTGTTCCAATGTGTCAAGTTCATTATCGCCTGACGTATGTTCTACTTCTAAACATGCTACAGCTCGCCGACCTTGCTGACTCGGTTGTTCACGATAACCGCTACGTCCGCGAATTCCATTACCATGCCATCTCTTTGTATTATTAAACACGTACCTATCAGCTGTGTTTTGTTTTGCGCGATAATTTTGTTGGAAATTATTATTATTTCCACTACCTCTATTATTCCTGTAGAATCCATTTGTCCTGAACTGTCGTTGAAAAGTTAATACCTGTTCTAAGGAATTACAACTTTCGTCTTCTGCTATCCTAATTGCATCTTTTAATGTTGTTATATTCTGTGCTGAAATGATAGTGCTTATACGTTGATTTCGAAGCCCGTCAGCGAATCTTTTTACTGCGTATTTTTCGTTTAATGGCCGTAACACTTTGTATGCTTCCTTATCGTTTCCTGCCTGCGCAATGGTTAAGTCTATCATATACTTTTCTATTTCTATCCCGAATTCTGTTATCGATTTATTACTTTGAGTAGCCCTAGAGAATTTATTTTGAATAGCTACGTCTGATTTTATTGTCAATAGATGTTTTTTCATGTCATTTACTAATTGTTCAACCGAATCGTACTCTCCTGATAACCGTATTTTAGCCCCTTGGTTTAACCGTGTTTTTAATACAAATTTTATTAATAATTTTTTTTCTTCCTCTTTAATCATTGAACTGTATAACTCAATAGAGTCTATAAGGTCTTGAGTGACATGTTCTTCTCCCGTTACTTTAGGCAATAGCCCCACGGCCGTCCTCAGGGAAAAACTCTCGGTACCCATTTCTGACGGTGTAATCTTATTTTCGAATTTTATAGTCTCTAAATAAAGTTTCTCTATTTTATTAATAATTAATTCTACAATTTCTGTTGAAAATTTGCAACTTCCCGAAATAATTGTTTTAACTTTATCGTATAAAGTTTGTATTTCGTTAATTTTTCCTTCAAAATTACTTCCTACCCTTCTACTGGGTCCTAGTTTAACAATATTTTCTCTTAAATTTTTTAATTGTACAAAAATTGTAGTTAATTCTACTTCCATAATTTAATAATAACCGATTATGATAAACTTATAGTCTTTAAACACATTCCGTACACAAACATAAAATAACACTGATTTTCACTCACGTTTCCTTCCTTCTTGTTATGCCTGCATCACTCGCTGGACATCCCTCTTATTTATTTCTCCTTGTATCCAGTTCATGTGGCACCTTCGGTAGAGATAACCCACTGCGCTCACAATAATAACCAAAAAACACGCTGCCATGAACCAAACGACTGTACTTATGGCTGACAGTTGTTGTTGTGTTGCTGTTGCGTTGTTGGATCCACCAGAAGCTGTCTGAGCTATGATTACTTCCTCCTTCGAAGTAGAACCACCCATTTTAAAATAAATTTAATATTTGTACCTCTATTTTAGTTTTCCGCGTATCCATAACCTGTTCCGAATCTCATTCTGCTTTTCTAGACTTCTTACGGCAGGGTCGCCATGTGGAGTGGGCACCGGAACTCGTCAGATGTTGTAGAAGTGGGGTAGTAAATGATACTATGATGACATGTTGAATGCTGCTTTAATTACATCTTACCACCATTTATATACCTACTTAATATCTACGTGTCTTATAGCTATATTACTATCTTAATGTCTTATCTTAGTATCTTATGATAGTTATAGTACAACCGTAATCTATTCCTTGTTATCGGATGATGTATGTGACCAGCTCACACTACACAGCAGCTGATGCTGTTAACAGTATTGTCTCATGTAAAGTGGAACCAACTCACACCCTAAAAAGACGCGTTGTTCGACTCGTCTAAGATCTTGATCTCCTAGTCAGAATAGAGTCGTTCGGGCAGCAAAGGGTCTTCAGTTCTTTCTGAAAGAAAAGAAAGAAAATAATTTATTTTGTTGCACACACAAAAAATATGTTAGAGAAATGCACACAAAATAGGACCTAACTGACCTAACTCAGCTAATGTAGCGTCAGCTACTGATATTGACAATTGTTTTGTTTCTGTTTTATTCAACTTTATTAAATACATTAATATTTTATGTGTGTCTTGGTCTGTATCGAATAAACTGTTTTTTCTTTCTTTCTTTATTTTTATATTAACGAGGCTATTGGAAAAGTTAAGTTAAATGATAATGGTGAAAAAATCTTGTATTATGCTATTATATGTTAATAATAATATGGACTATAATAAATATTGTTTTTATAATGTTCTGCATAACTTTGATTATCTTTCAAAATATCAATTACCATTTTAAATAAAACAAAACGACATTTCTAAGCTGTCAAATTATTACAAAAATTTGTGTTTTTACATTTACAAACGACTTCCTATTCAAGCCATTAAGCACTCAGGTTTTTGAAATAGGTGTGCCTGACGTGTTTTCCGTTTTTGACGCACTCTTCTTTCTTTGATGTTTTGCTGGCTGGCATAGACCTCAAAAATCTAAGGTTAGGATAGTGTAAACGTTGTTTATAAAGCTTTCGTTTTTTAAGCTTTTTTATTTTATGATGTTTCTATCACCACCTGATGGTAAATAGTAATTCCCGCTTATAGTCGTCAGCAAAACCAGGGCACAATCAACCGCTGCCTACCCTATAAATAACTTGTCTAGTAGCATAGCTCTGTAATGTCACTAGCTACTGTACCCTGCTATCCGTGTGGTGACGGATTTACGGACGGAGACGGAGATTAAGAATACAGCGTGTCACTACCCCGTTTCTTCCCGCGGGTGTCGTAGAAAGCGACTAAGGGAAAGTATTCGCAGAAAAAATACGGCTGCTAGAGATGTAAACTTGAAACAAACCCTTTACTAACCCGTCTGGCCAGCGTGGTAAAGTAGGCCAAACAACCCTTCACATGTGCAATTCTTGGAGGAGACCTATGTCCAACGTTGATTGACTGATATGATGATGACTACACCCGTCTACCTAAACACATTCTGCTGACTGCTCGCAGGATTAAGAAGACACAGAAGTGGTACCGACCAGACGTCCTGATGGTGAAGAGACCACATCTATTTTAAATTTTATTCCTATGTAAGCAGTGTCCATAATAGACTGACAGTGATACACCAGCCTTTAGTGATTGGGCTATTACATCATACTTGATCGAGTTTTCTTGCGATATTTTTGTTTATTTATTTATTAAATACTACATATAATAAATCACGTATAATGACAGTTTTGTGACAGAATCCGGCAGTGACCTTGCTTGTTATCCATCCGTCGATACGCGGACATATTTAGACTAGTATTTATTGGCTATATTGAATATCTAAGTATTGATGTAGATAAACCGCCAGCTGTGGTTGTGGGCAGCTTTGACTATTTCTAGGATATAATAAATAATGAGTAATATGAGTGTTGTGGGGAAGTTATTTTCTCTGGATACTAACCTGTAAAGTTCATTATATTAAAATAGTAAGAAACCATATTTATAAAAGAAAACTAAATAATTATTCAGGCTTTGGTAAAAGGCTGTTCCTACTTCTTGATACGGCAGCAAGTTCTGTAAGTTCTCTGTATCCCTTACTTACATTACCTTGATCCCTGTAACAGGTGGTGCTGGGTTTTAATATAAGAATACAGAGAATAATGTGAACCAAAGTCTCATTAAAAAAAGACTTGGTATTACTCGACCAGACCAATAATTAGACTACTTAGTTTTTATTTAAGACCTGGAACACTAATAGAGAGTTGATATTAAGCAGGTACTTATTCTTAGAACGTTACTACCTATTCTCCACTGACTTTAGTGGTAAAACCCCTAATGTTGGCGTCATTATGATACCTACCTATAAGTATATTACACCATGTTAGTTTTAGGAAGTTACTTACTTTACTCATCGAATACTATAGCTTTCAACATTGTCAATGACTAGGTGTCAAACCTCAAAAGTGACTCATGAGGATGGGGCTTAATGTCGTAATAAAAAAACCATAATGTTAGAAAAATAGATTTACATCTATATACTAATATTATTAAGAGGTAAAGTTTGTGACATTGTAGGGGGTAATCTCTGGATTTAATGAACTGATTTAAAAAATTCTTTCTGTGTTGAATGGTCCATTTATCGAAGAGTGCCATAGGCTGTATAGTATCACCCTATGACTAATAGGAGTGGAGCAGTAATGAAATATGTTTAAAAAAGGGAAGCGTTTTTTTCACCGCCCAACAATGTGGGCACGGGTCAGCTAGTATTTAAATAAATTTCAAAAAAAGAAAAACGAAAATTATTTCTACTGACTGGCTTCTCGTACTATCCCTATTTTCGTTTTTTAAACCTGTGGATATTCCGAACGAACTTTATGACTCTGAGAGCAGTCATGGTCATGTCATGGCATGTGGGATTTCATCATCATAACAACCTACCACTGCAGGGACGGGCCTCCTCCCGGGACTGAGGAATATTTGGCCTACTAATACCACGCTGGCCAGACGGATTGGTATAGGGTTTAATTTCAAGTTTTACTTCTTTTTGTTTCGGATGTCGTATTTGAACCAAACTAAACCACACATTCTGCCCAGCTGCCACGGGTCGGAAGGTTCAGGCAAAGTCTCGGGAAGATAAACCAAGACGCCTCCGAAACACGGGAAAGTACCTAGCTTAAAACATACCTAATATATTTACTCGTATCATAAGTCAGATGCAATAAAACTTAATGAATTTGTTATTACTAATTAAATATTGAATACTTATTATACAGAAGCACTGTAGTTATTAAAAACTTTGTAAGTATTTGATTTAACTATAGCTTTTTCCTGCTATTTCGCGCCTAACGGGCTTTGGTTAATGGTTAAAGAAATCTGAAGAAATAAAGCTACATGAAATATGAATGCCTCCTGTAAGAAAGAGGTCTAAGATTGAAATCGGGAGTAGGACAATTACTTAAGTATTTTTGTTTTTACGTTCCACAAATTATTGGCAATAATAAATATAAACTAATCTAAAATAATTTAAAGCAGCTCCCTCGTAAAGTCGCGGGAACTTGAATATGAATTTACCAGAGGCGCAAGGAACATTTATTCCAAAGAGATTAATTTGTGAATCACGCAGACAACAATCCTGCGTGGGGTTCGAAAGCGTAGGTATCCTCAAGTCCCACTGCAGGGACGGGCCTCCTGCCGTGACGGAGGAATACTTGGCCTACTAATACCACGCTGGCCAGACGGATTGGTATAGGATTTAATTTTAAGTTTTCCTTCTTTTTTATTTGCTAAAGAAAAAAATTAAATAAATAAATAAATACTATCCGTGAATATTAATTCACGGATAGTCCCTTAGTCGGTTTCTACAACACCCATGGGATGAGATGGGGTGGTGACATATTGAATTGTTACTCCGTCACCACACGGATACGGAGTAGGTATTATTCAGTAATAATAAAAACCTACTCATCCAAATACAAGTAGATAAGAATTAAGTAATAAAAATATCATTTTAATATCATCGCGTCGGATTCAAAAACTTCCGTACATCTCATCATCGCCACATCTCAGCTTTTTAACATAATAATATGCATAAAGACAAAGAGAATCTACCGCTTATTATATAGTAAGAAAATACATAAATTATTATATTTTATTGTATGTAGGTATATGAGTAATATGTACCTGTTTTGATTGGTTCATGAATTATTCATAATTTAACATATTATGCACTGGAAACACTATTGATTTGAAGTTATCTATATAGATGTATAATTTATATCTATTTGGTTTTAGGGTTCCTTGATTTAAAACGATGCTATGGAACATTGGGTTTTTCTAACACAAACAGCTACTTAAACAAATTCTTACAAAATATTTCTATAAACGAGTAGAACAAAAATATAAAGGTAATAGAAAAAAATTCAGGCTTGAAACAGAATTTATAATAATATTGCGTCCTCTGAGTAATCCCCACAGACATCAGCTTTGGCTCTAAGACTCCTTGCCTCGTTATCCTCATCTGTCCAGTGTGGTTTACGCGCCTTGTTAAAGTTAAGTTTAGAAGAAGACTACTTTTCTAGCTAATCCTGAATGGAATACGTAGGAAAGCCCAATTATTAAAGTTTTTTCTAAAAGTTAACTTATCCAAATTTTAACGATTTTAAGGAACGAGAATTGACATGCTGATTCATAGTTGTTAATTGAGCTTGGGGCAAATAAATAAAATTGCCATCAAAATATACCTATTGAAGTTTTTTTTTAGTTTAAAAGCTTTATTGGCAAAAATTGTATTTTTTTGAAACGTGATTTCAATAAATAGAAAAAAAAATAAAACCATATACCGGAAGGTAACATCTATGTGTTAATTAAAATACAATTAAAATGTCAAGCTCATCATTTTGGGGCCAATTAAAAGAGTACTTAAGGCATCAAGTAACTAATTATATGTTTACATAAAAAAAGTTAAATTAAAAGATTTCAAAAGAATAACTCTAATTAAATACAGAATGGAATAAACAAATGACTAACTTAACCCTAGCAAGAATAAAACAGACTAAACCACAGAGTACATGCATTTTGCAATTATTAGCTAAAGCACGCTAAAGCTATTGTCATTAAAAATAAATTGCCCATCTGGTGAAGGCTTAAAAATAAAATGTCACCATCCTTTTGTTTTTTTTTATTCCGGTCTTGCTAACTAGGAACGATAATCACACACCGATCTTCTTTATTACAGAGTAATTTAAACTTTACTCCCTAAAGCAATAAAAAAGAACATAATAAGACCATTTTAACACACTACAGAGACTACAGAGGTTAACTAGTCCATTGATAAATGTTAAAAGTATAATATATGTATAACTACATCCGTTAGCAATAAAAAACAAATATATTTATCTACGGAACCCTAACATTAAATGAGCTGCTACTTTGAAAATTCGTCATATAATTTTAGTGAACCGTTTTCTTTCTTACTTAAAGGTCACGAAACGATTAGACGAGATAAACCAGTTTTTAGTGAAGTCCTATTTTTTTATATTCATGGTGTACTGGAGACGAGAACTCAGTTGCTTGAACTCAATGATACAATTCGGTCTCCTTGGAAAGTATTAAAAAAAATTGTTATTTTTTTTTTGTTTATGGTTAAGCGATGTTTGTAAATGTATGCGTTTTAATGTTTTGAAAAGAGTGTTAAGTTTTAGTGAGTGAAAATTTAGTTTAACAAGGTAGGTTATCATTTATTTTTGTTTTTATTTATTAAGCGTAATATAATTATTTATTACGTGTTTTTTTTAATTATTAAGCTTAATAATATGCATTCATTTTGTGGGTTTTTTTCCCGCGTCATCCAAGTTTTATAAATTTTTATTTTCATTGTGTCTTAATTAAAAAAATTAAGGAAAATCAAGTTTTGAATACAAAAACAAAGGGCAGTTTTTATTTGAAATTTTCGTGTGTTCTTTTGTTATGGAAATTAATTACAAAAAGCCTTGTTTGTATAAAATCATTAATGTGTAACATCAAGAACTGATTAAATCTTAAAGGTAATTTAAACAACTTGGAATTATTAGTGTAGGTACGTTTTTTATTTTAGTAAAATACCAAAAGAAAAAACCTTATTCTCATAAATAATTAAAAAAATAATAAAACAACCTTAAGTAATTATTATCTAAGTATATAATAATTTAATCGTTCAGGAAAACGAGCTAAAAATAAGTAGCAGTTAACAAAGCCCATTGATGATCAGTGATGGATTAAATTAGGTTATTTCCCTTATTTTAAAACTTATCTACAATAGAATATAAAATACGTACATAAAATATTTCGAACTGATGTTAGTACCTAATGTGGTAGGTCTTTTCGGCAAGAGACCGCATAGATACTAGGCCTTATTATATTCTTGTTATTAAAAAAAGAAAAAAAAAAAATTAAAATACAGTAGAACCTCGATAAGTAAAAGTCCAAGGGAAACGCAAAATATTTTGAGTTATCGAGGTTTTTAGTTATCGAGTTTTTAGTTACCAAGGGTTTAGGTTAATATGTATAGAGGTAGGTATGTACCTACATGTGTATGTATGACCCCTTGTTCCTATTTTCCGCCACTGCAAAGCTTTAAAGAATTTCGAAGAAGCAAACAATAGGTGACATATGTATTGTTTACGTTATCAATTTAATTATGTAGTGAACACGTGCAAGCCATAAATACCGAAAACGTTTGTTTTGCACAATGATCAAAAACTAAATGATTTAAGTAGGCCTTTGTCTTAAAGCTAACCTCCGCCGCCGCAAAGCTTTAAAGAATTTCGAAGAAGCAAACAATAGGTGACATATGTATTGTTTACGTTATCAATTTAATTATGTAGTGAACATGTGCAAGCCATAAATACCGAAAACTTTTGTTTTGCCCACTCATTCAAAATGACTTATTGATAAACAATTTTATGTTATAGAGGCTGTGGAAACATTTCTTTTAGTTACTGAGGGCCAATACAGAGATTACTTATTTGACTTATCGAGGTTGCGAATTTTGAGTTATAGAGGTTTTGGGCTCTGAAGGGAAGGGAACATATTATTTTTTTAAGTTATTGAGGTTTTTGAGTTACCGAGGTTTGAGTTATCGAGGTTCTACTGTATTATGTCTTTACCTATAAAATTGCCGTTTTGTATGAAGTATTTATCAGAAGTTAGATTAAGACTAACGTTAGATTAGATTTTTCAATAATTATTAATCAATATAATAAAAAAAAATTTTGTTTAAGTAATAGCGCACATTTAAGCTAAGTATTGTGTTTAAAACAAAGAAAAAAAAGTATCAGGGAAGAAGTTACAATTAATCAAATGGGAAAATCCGCTGTTTTAAAGTGGACCCATGGTCACAGGCTTATTAATAATTATTTTTATTTATTATCTTTTGTTAGATGTTAGTAATATCCTATATTTCCTAAATAACAAAAAATATTAAGACAATATACTTAATTATGTTTTAAAAGAATATAGAGTACTGAACTAAATACAGTGTCATAACAAGTAATATTCTAAGGGAAAGTTCGGAGATATTATTTTTCTTTATGAAAACAAAAGAAGAAAACCTTTCGTTTTGTTTTAATAAAAAACTTTCGTAGGTATGTTGAAAACTCATGAAAGTCGTAAGAACAAAAACGTTCATTGGCGGTGGCCAGACTATATTAAAAAGTTTGTTTCGAATTGTCCATCTCTGCATACTTAATAAGGGTCTAGTTTATAATATCGACAGGCACTACATCGATGGTCGCTACATCGCAAACGCTCCATCGATGGGTTACTGTATCGACAGTACCCTAAATCGATGGTACGCTACATCGACAGTACCCAAAATCGACGGTATGCTACATCGACAGTACACTAAAACGACGGTACGCTACAATGACAGTACACTACATCGATGGTCGCTACATCGACAGTGCACCAAATCGATAGCACGCTGCATCGACTAACCAACCCAAGCCAGGTTTCATTATTTTTTAATATTCTAAGGCATTTTATTTAATATTTTTTTTATTATTCTACTATTTATTAAAATTAAGAAATTAGGTAGGAATATTGTTTTTATTATTTTTTTATTATTCTACGTAATTTTTGAACTACTCAAGCCAGTATTAAATAAATAAAACAGGACTTTTTAAAAGTTTTTACTTAATTACAATTTGTTGAATCTGTAAATTGCTTGATTTTAATGTAAGTACTAAGTACTATGGTGAAATAAACATATAATATTCGTATGTAACATTTGTTTATAGTTTTTTTTAAACTTCTTAAATTAACAATAACAAAACCAATTGATTTAAAACAGTCTAATTATAATTATGTAATTAACGAGTAATTTTTTTTGTTTCTAATCAAAACACTTATTAAAAAGTAGGTATAAAAAAAATAAAAATTAATAAAACAATATTCCTACCTAATTTCTTAATTTTAATAATTAGTAGAATAATAAAAAAAATATTAAATAAAATGCCTTAGAATATTAAAAAATAATAAAACCTGGCTTGGATTGGTTAGTCGATGCAGCGTGCTATCGATTTGGTGCACTGTCGATGTAGCGACCATCGATGTAGTGTACTGTCATTGTAGCGTACCGTCGTTTTAGTGTACTGTCGAAGTAGCATACCGTCGATTTTGGGTACTGTCGATGTAGCGTACCATCGATTTAGGGTACTGTCGATACAGTAACCCATCGATGGAGCGTTTGCGATGTAGCGACCATCGATGTAGTGCCTGTCGATATTATAAACTAGACCCCTTAATAATAATGTTTTTGATATAAGTACCTACTTACATTAGTGTTGCATTTGAGTATCGTAGGATGATAATTTTTAACCGAGTTCAAAACAATTTTCTGATTTCATAATATTTAATACAAACATTTTCATCCGAAATCATTTATTTTTTGTTTAATTTCTGTACTTAGTTATTATTATTTTCATATTTTTTTAACTTTAAACATAAATATGATAGATGAGTCAATAATAGGCATGCCTGACCTTTTAAGCAAGAATTTCTATGCAAAAATACTCCAAGATCCACATAATTTTTAAAATCACGAATTTATAAAATATATCTTTCGAGATTAGGATAAGTATCCGTGTGGTGACGGAGTAAGAATACAATAATATGTCACCACCCCATCTCATCCTGTACATAGTGAATATTACCTTTACATAGAAAGAAGGAGAACTTGAAATGAAACCCTATACCAATCCGTCTGGCCAGCGTGGTATTAGTAGGCCAAGTATCATTCCGTCACTGCAGTAGGTCATAGGCTGTTATGATGATGATGATTTTTCTTACTTAAATACAAGAGAGAGAGATTAGGAGTAGGTAAATAAGCAAAAAGCATCATTATTTTGGAGACAATTTTTATTTTCACCAAAAAGTTTAAATGTTGTCATCATTTAGTAATTTCTTGACAAAAAATTTTTTTTTTTGTTAGCAACGGTAACGGCCAGGTTGGTCCCATAAAATATCATCTTTATTGATTAAGTTTTTAATAAATAGATAAGGATTTTTTTGTGAATCATCTTTTTATACAAAAAAAACCCTTATTTTAATAAGCGGTGTCAATGCTCTGGTTGGTGATGGTTTTTGTAGTAAATTATATTTGTAAAGTTAAGGCTGATTTACACAGGGTCAGTAGACAAGTCAGTCGCAGCGCCAATGTCGGCGCCGCGACTGACTTTAACTGTTTACATGAAGTAAGTAGAAGTGGTGCGTTTCTCACGGTGACCACACGTGTGTGAAGTCAGTGGGAAAAATGAATTCGCGAAAACAACTGAAACGAAGATTTAATTATTTGTTAAAAAAATATCAATTTTGCTGTTCAATGAGTTAATAGAAATGGTAGAAAATGAGATAACTAAAAATAAACGACCGTAGGTAAGAAAATGGATTGACGATAGAAACGAAACTGGTGGCTCTGCTTTGTTGCTGAAGCAATTGCAATTTGAAGATCCTGCGGAGTACAAACTGGTTATGAGAACTTCATTTTGAAAAAAAACGTGGTTACTCTACAACGCAGCGGCAGTGACAAGCACGCAATGACTTGTCTGTTTACACGGGGTTTATTTGGCTGTCACGGGGGTGCGCGGGTGGCGGGGGGCGCCAACTGACTTCAAAATATTCGTGTGCGAATATTCAAGTCAGCGCTGACTTCAAGCCACTGTACTGACTTCAAATCAGTTTACACGGGCTTTTTTTCGAGTCAGCACTGACTTGCCTCGAATTTGAAGTCAGTTACTGACCCTGTGTAAATCAGCTTTAAGGTATAAAATTTTTCTACTACATAAAATTTTGGTATCAGTTCATGATTTCATACAATTATAACACAACTAGCTGACCCATGCCCACTTCGTTGGGCGGCAAAAAAACGCGTCCCTTTTTTAAACATATTTCATTACTGTTCTACTCCTATTAGTCATAGCGTAATACTATATAGCCTATGACACTCCACGATAAATGGACTTTTCAATATAGAAAGATTTTTTTTTTAAATCAGTTCAGTAGAGATTACCCTATACAACGTCACAAACACACAAACTTTACGTCTTTATAATATTAGTATAGAAAAATAGATTTAGGTTTAACTAAGTAGGGTCACGTAACGTACTTACGGACATTTTTGACTATTACCACTTTGAACTACTATATCTCTGCCAATAATTAAGATACTTAGGTGGCAAATACTTTATGTTTTACAGCATATAATCTGTAACAACTGAGTTTTTTATAGTTAAGCATAAGTGTTGTTAGATATTTTTTATTAATTTTTTTCTAAAAGTGATCATTTTGTTCTAAGGTACGTTACATGTTTTTACCTTGGGACACCCCTGTGTATACCTTGGGACAAAATAAAACAAAGACATATTAAGTCAAGAGCAGTCTTGTAATCAACTTAAAAATATGTTTTACTTAACAATCTAGTCTGAGGTATCAAGTAGAAACATTTAAACAAAATATCAACTATATAAATCTATTTTGGGGCATTAACTATGTTAAATAATTCTTCAACCCAAATTCATTGCTATTTTTCTTATTTTTCCTCCTTCTTTTACTTTATCTACTGCTAGTCTCAGGCGTTCAGGACTAACTGCATCTCTCTTAAACTTCGTGGCCCTATTAAGAAGAGTTACAAGGACTATTAAACATTGCCCATAGTTACAAACATTGATTGTTCCTTGGAACTCGTCCCAAGGTACAAACAAAATCATGTCCCAAGGTACAAACATAGCAATTATTTAATCAAATAGTATTATCTTGACTTTTAGGCTAGGAACTTGTTCCACTATTAATCATGTTGTAGAAAGAAAGTAACAATTGACATTATCGTTTTATATTTTTGTCAATTATCTGCTCTCATTACAAACATAATGCACGTCAAAAATCTGTAAAAAACTTACTTTTGGCCCAAAAAAACTTAAAGATGTCATCACAACTCGCTCGACGCCGGGATGATCGCATAACTCACTAGTTTTGCCAAGCGATGAAAATACTATCCTTATGATAGAATTGAATGTCTTCAATGTTGCTAGTTTTTGAGATAAAATCAATGTCCCAAGGTACGTCCCATAACCATACATAAAATTTTGGTATTAATAACTTTATGAATCCACACCCTTATAACATAATACAAGAAATACATAGGTGTACCAGTGTACCTAGTAGATATTTGTTGTGATAAGAGTGAGAGGTTTATTGTAATGTTGTCGTAGCAAAAATAATTTAGGATAGGAACTGATACAAGGAGTTCGTGGACAGGGACCTCTTTAATTATTATTATCTAAAGTCCGAGTCACACACATCAGTGAAGTCATAGTTCCGTTATTCTGTCCATTCCGTGTTCGCTCAATTCAGTATCAGTGCTACAATGCTACAGTACAAAAAACGTGTTCGCCGGCACTGACACTGAGAGCACTGTGTCGTCACTGACACTGACAAGTGGAGATGCGCTCATAGAAATTGTATGAAAGAATATTTCGTACTGTGCCGGAACTGTTTTTACTGATGTGTGTAGCAAGAGGTCCATACAAGTGAATGTGCCAGCTTAACCCACCTCCAAGCAGTAGTGTGAAAATGTTACTGTGTTTAGTTGGAAAGCCACACGTTTGTCGGATAAAACAATAACACGTAATGTCCGAAATCCCGTACCATCTCTTATGGCTCTTTAAATTTAGCCGTTTCGTGCCGTACGGCTGCCGCTGCCGCGAAACGGTTAAATTGAAAGAGCCCTAGATTCTTAACTAGCTGTTACGCATAGCGCCGCATACTCTAGAACAGGGAATATGTACCTATAGTGACAGCTACCTCCAAAACTAATCTTATATAAATTGGTCCAGGAGTTTTAACTTGAAGAAGTAACAATAGCAAAGATCTCGCCTTTATATTATTAGTAGGATGGTCTAATGGATGGGTGTTCACAAACCGGTGATTTATTAGCACACAAGGCTTCGAATCGGTATAGTCTAATCATTAATTTTAATGTCAATTGTTGACATTTTGAGTAAATTGATTGGTTAAAGTCGATTTTTAACCGACTTCAAAAAGAGAAGGAGTTTCTCTATTTAGAAAACTAACAAGAAGGTAATGTACACAAGTATTTTTCAATTTTGTTATTTCAAATCTAAGTTGTTTTTGGACCAATTTAGTAATTTAAAAGCTTTTTAGCCGGTTTTAATTTTTTAACTGTTGGTTTCATCAAAATGTAGCCTTTTCTTGGCTATTTTTTTATTTATAAAGATATAGGTAGGTAACTTACCTACTTTTAAGTTGGTTCGAATGAATGAATTCGAAACTTTATCGTTCTCAATAAATAATTCGTTCGGTCTCGTTTTTGATGTTCTTGTACGACCAGATGATTAGCCCGATGTTGTATTTGGCACTTTGCAAATGTTTCAAGCTTATTTAACCTAAGTAATGTATATTGTAGAGATTACGAAAAAGTGCAGAAATCGATGGTTTTAAAAAGATCCTCGTTCAGAAACGCTAAGGTGTCGTAAAACAATTCATGACCTTTAAACTTTACAAGCTGGCCAAGCCAAGAAGAGAGGTCGCAAGACTTCTCTTCTCTCCATGTTAATTCAAAAACGAAAAACATTCTGCGAAACCCTTTATGTTTCTTTTTACCGTGTGGTGACATAGTAAGAAGACAATAATTATGTCACCATCCCATCTCATCCCATGGATGTGGATGTCGTAGAAACCGACTGATGGACTATTTGTGAATATTACCTTTACATAGAAAGAAGGAAAAATTGAAATTAACCCTATATCAATCAGCCTGGCCAGCGTGGTATTAGTAGGCCAAGTATCCCTTCGTCACGGGAGGAGCCCTTCCCTGCAGTGGGACATTAATAGGCTGTTATGATGATGATAATGAGATAAAAAAAAGTGTTTAAAAAACCAATTTACGCACTAGGTTATAAGTCCTTTATCGCAGGGACTTTTACATACATGAAATTATGGAGCATAAAGAAAATTCTGTCTTAAAACAATTATTTCTATAATCGCACAATAATTAAGTATCATGCGTAAGATATTATAATAAAACGTGTGAAATATGACACGTTCTTATTAATACGGATATTAATGTATAATTTACAAAAGTCATATATTAATGCATCTTCAAATAAAATATGAAAAAAAAACTTGTAAATGTAAAACCAGATTAATATCTTTTTAATTTATGTTGTTGTTTCAAATTTTTTGTGTTCTTGTCTTTTATAACTATTAATAAGCGTAGTAAACATTATTTCCTATAAATTTTCTTCCTTATTTGCAAAAATATTTGTTTTATAACTTGATATGTAAATATGGCTCCGTGTGGTGACGAAGTAAGAATACACTGTGTCACCACCCCATCTCATCCCATGGGTTTCGTAAAAGCCGACTAAGGAACTGTCTGTGAATATTATATTTACGTAATCAAAAAAAAAGGAAAACTTGAAATTAAACCCTATATCAATCCGTTTGGCCAGCGTGGCCAAGTATCCCTCCGTCACGGGGGAGGCCCGTCACTGTAGTGGGACATTAATAGGCTGTTATGATGTACTTATTACACAAAACCACTTAGTGAGAAATATTTTTGAAAAAGAACTTAGTTACTAGGTAGCCAGGACGGTACATAGATGAGACACATGATGACATGCAGTAAAAACTTTTCTGAGGACGACTTCCACAAGACAATTGTGTCAATTGACGACCTCTGTGGCGTAGTGGTTATATAACATGACTGCTACGCAGAGGTCTCGGGCTCGATTCCCGCTCAATGCAAATCTTTGTGTGCATGAACATGATTGTTTGCATTGCTCTGAGTGTTTCTACGAGTATGTATACCTAATATGTATGTATTTACAAACAAAAGGATTTATGTATGTATATCCGTCTAGTACCCATAGTACAAACTCTGCTTAGTTTGGGACTAGATGGCGTTGTGTGAAAGTTTGAGGAATATTTGCTGTAATTTTTTGCAAACTTCCATTGTGTCGCGACGGTCGCAGAAGCGCCTGCTGTACATGAGGTCGTGGGTTCGATTTCCCTTTTTTTCATTTACATTCTTTATGTCATTCAAACAATGAATTATTGTCCTGAATCTGGATGCTCTTTGTGTCAGTTGAATGTCTATAAGAAGTTATCTTTATAAAAAAAATAAGAACTGTGGTTACCTATTACACAAATTAGTTATATGTGAAACGTAGGGTCAATTCACACGAACCACAACCACACCTCATCGCAGAGACAAAATGTGGTCAAGCTGTGGTTAGGTGTGAATAGTGTCGCAGCGGCTTTATGCGTTGTGGTACCGACAAGTCGATGTGGTTGCGTTGTCGCTGTCGTTACGATATGGGGCAAATCACGTGTCCGTATACCCAGCAGGACTCTGCGTCTGATTCGATTGAAAACCAAAATTCCACGTAGGTAATAGGTTGTACCTTCCAACTTGTGTAAAGAAATATTTTGTACTTCAACAGTTATACAGAAAATTAGAGTTTATTTCTAGCAGGACCCTCCGTGGTTCGAAGGTATTTTGACCTGTGGAGTATGTCCCTGAGTACCAGTGAGCTTGTACCTTTAGAAAATATAAGCTGTGTTTAAAAAAAGTTATTAGTTTTTAGGAAATATAACCATAAAACTTTTATTCAGCCAGCAGGACCCTTTTTTATTCTGGGTCTTTCAGTTCAGACAAAGATACTTTCTATTATTAATGGATTTGTACCTTTCAAAAAACTTATCACCTATAGCACACCATTGGCGCGGCCAACGCGCTTGCCAACACGTTGGCTTAAAAGTTAAAACTCGATTATTGACTGTTACCGACCCGTTTTCCCCGCATTGCCGACGAGTTGTCAACGAGTTGACAGCGGGCGACGCGTTGCTTGCTTATCCGTCAGTCACCCTTTGCCCTTCTTCCGAGTACAGTTGCGAAACAGAGAGCACGCGTTTACATGTTCTCACCTCATTGACACTAAGTTGTCCACTGGTAGCCGAAGAGTTGATCGCCTCGTCGAAGTCGCGTTGATACCGAAACTTAAAGTTGGAACGGTGTTGGTCTGTCGAGTTTGTGTAATGTGCGACGACCTTAAACCGACTTGACCGATTTTGAAGTTTAAGAAGCAATTACATTTATATAGGTAGAACCGTATAGTGGAAAAATTTGAACATATATTGGCTGATGTCATTATGAACCTTAATAATGTAATAAAATTACAATATTAATCCCTTTAGGCCAAATTAATATCCTCTAATATTAAGTTAATGGTTAGTTATAAACTTATCTATAAAATTTTATGTAATATTGTTGGGTTTTTATGTAAATCAAGTTATAAATTGTGAAATAATTGTCTGAATATTTTGAATTTAACATTGCGAGTCCATTGAGCAATCTGTTATTTTTTTATCGTAGCTTTGTCATTTAGTTTTCCTGCTTAAGTAATATGCCTACTAATTTTCCGTGTGACCACCCCATCTCATCCCATGGGTGTCGTAAAAACCAACTAAGGGACTATCCGTGAATATTACCTTTACGAAATAAAAAGAAGGAAAACTTGAAATTAAACCCTATACCAAGCAAGCATGGTTTTAGTAGGCCAAGTATCCCTCCGTCACGGGAGGAGGCCGGTCGCTGCAGTGGGACATTATCCTTACAGCCTGTTAAAGTCTCACTGCAGGAACAACGTACTCCTTCTGTAACATAGAGACATTCTTCTTTCGTATCGACGATTACATACTTAGTTTTAAACCAGAAAAGTTTTAGTTCTATCTGAGGTGTTTCTCAAATTCTCTTGTGTATGTGTCTGGGCAAAAGGAAAAGGCAAAAGATGGCCTATGGTCTGGGAAGAAAACCACACCGTCTATTACAACATTTCTACCACCTAGGAAAATTCACATACCGAGGTAGCGAGGTTCTCATTACAGTGTTTGACTTAAGATTGAATCTGCAGAGATGGGTGCCTGTACGAGTAATAAGCCATAATTAAACTTTACGCAAATGGAGCTGCAACCAAAAGTTACTAATACTACGTAATTTAAGTTTGTACGTTTTTTTTTTGTTTATTTAAAGATAACTTCCGCGCAGGGATCATGCCGTTTATTGCGGGTACTTTTAGGTGCATTAGGTTACATTTAAGAAATTACCTCAAAAGAAAGGTGGTTATGCCCTTAAATACATGACATCATCATCATCATAACAGCCCAATAATATCCCACTGCAGGGACGGGCCTCCTCCCGTGACGGAGGGATACTTGGCCTACTAATACCACGCTGGCCAGACGTGAAGATAATATTCATGGGTTTTCCTTAGCCGGTTTTTACAACACCGACTAAGGGACTATGCGTGATTATTATCTTAACAAAATAAAAAGAAGGAAAACTTGAAATTAAACTCTATACCAATCCATCTGGCCAGCAGCGTGGTATTAGTAGGTCAAGTATCCCTCCATCATGGGAGGAGGCCGGGTCCCTGCAGTGGGACATTAATGGGCTGTTATGATATTTGGAAAACTCTATAAACAAGATGTTCATAAAGGAATATATGCTTCCTTCATACCAAACTCTTAAAACTCTACTTAAATTATAATAAGTTAGCAATATATGCTAAGAATATTCTATAGGTGTCATAATTATATATTAAAAACATATTTATGAATATTCTAATGAATAAATAATTATCAAATATAATTTAAATAAATCGTTTGATGTATTTGATTTATAACTGAACACCTGTGAGATGTCTTCCTATACGAAATAGTCGTGTGAATAGACGATAAACTAGATTTTTTGTACATTTAATGATACCTATTTCTATTTTATTGATATTTCCGCAAGATAAGCGTTTTGATATTAGCGATGTGCCGGCTCGTTAAAAATGTTAATCTTTTAATAAGGATATAAGGACCTTAACATTTCTAATGTCTGAGTGATTGACTTTGACGATTCAGGATATTTTCTTAACTTTTAATGTTAATGTTGAGATTAAGATTTAAGTTAAGGTGAGATTAAAGACATAAATACCCAAGTGCATTGTAAAAGCCGACTAAAGCAAGTAATAATAATAATAATCCTCACACATTCAGACAACGCCATCTAGTCCCAAACTAAGCAAAGCTTGTACTATGGGTACTAGACAACGGATAAACATACTTAAATTCTTTGTTTTTTGTAAATACATACATATTATAAGTACGTAGAAACACTCAGACCAATGCAAGCAATCATGTTCATGCACACAAATACTTGCATTGAGCAGAAACCGAACCCGAGACCTCTGCGTAGCAGTCATGTTATATAACCACTACGCTACACTAGGTCGTCAGTAATAATAGTTTTTAAACTATCGCGATTTGTAGGTATAGGTACTACTTTATACGGGACTGAGTCCCTTCGCGACCACGGCCCTTGCAGTAAATTGTAAATAAGTATAGCTTTATACGTTGGGAATTAGAATACATGTAGTATGATACCATAGTAGGCTATAGTTGTCGAATCTAGATAGATCTAAGTGTACTAAGTGGATATGATATTTTATATTATTAATCCGTCTCAACATGGACGACCTAAGCGGTCGGTAAATGTTAAGAACATATTAAATAAAATAAGCTCTACTTAATAACCCTATAATAGCTCGAAGAACTGACAACCTGGTGGGCCAAAATCTTCTAAAATGTCGAATGCCAACAGGAAGACGCATGGTGGCTAGAATCGTTACCCGCTGGACGAACGACCTCGTTAGGGCGTTCTATTTCATAAGATAATGTACCTTTATGGTGGGCATACACGATCCTTTCTATCGTCCAATTGGCATGACACTGCAGGCTTGATCCAATCTGCAGTTCGTCCACATTGGGCATACACGATCCTTCCTATCGTCTAATTGGCATGACACTGCTGGCTTGATCCAATCTCAATCAAAAGAAACGAAATTCGATCATGCTGTCAATTCTAACTGCCATGCCGATCCACTCGCACACACGGTCAATTCTAACTGATCCAATCGGTAGCGTCATGCCGATTGGATGAACGTCGTTGATAACGTCCTCTTTTGGATATAACTAATTATGTTTTACCTACTAGTAGACGGCATCTTACTGAAAAGACCTAATACCTAACATGTAGGAATTTAGTAAAGAAGTAGGTATTTTAATTTGGTATGAAATTTAATATTCTTGCGGTAGTAAGTAGATAATTATTGTTGTTGATTGCTTCTATGCTGTGTTAAAGTATTATTCCGGATATCCGTTATAAGGTCCATATTTGTCTGGGCTTTATGTCTAAAAATAATATCCTTGTCTAAGTGATCTATTACTTCTCGACGTGTCTTGATCTTAATAAATTTTAATTATATTCAAGTACGATAAGTGTCTTTATTAGTTTTTTACTTAATACTAATCTACGAAGGAATGTAATGTTTTTCAAGCGTATAATTACATTGTAACATTATGATGTATAGAAGAGCGGCGTCTCCTGGCATAGGAGTACCTATGCTTAAAAAAAGACGCCATCCACTGTTTATTATATACTAAGCGTAATAATTAAAAAAAAACATTTGTGATTTTGCTCATTCTCTGATCATGCTCATGATTTATGATGCAAAGAAGTCTCATGTAAATATAGTAAAGGAGAAGGGAAGGAAAAGGAGAGGAGTTTATGCATACCTTTTCTCTGACATCCTTTCAAAGCGTATTTTTTATGCACTTCAAGCTTTACCAGTATCCAGTTCTTAACCTCTTTTTATACAAATAGACTTCGTTTCTTTAAAAGGTTAATGTTTTTGTTGCAGAATGAATATTTTAACAAGATTGCTGTCAACACTCAATGTGGGTACATTAAGGCCTTTGGTGCAGCTTCTACAGATTATATTTAACTCTATCGATGTTCTAGAACTTGATGAACATGATTTTCCACCACATGCTAATGTTAAAAGTAAGTTTTTTTCTAGTATTATAATATATAAGTATATTTTTACCTCTGTGGCGTAGTGGTTATTTAACATGACTGCTACGCATGAGGTCTCGGGTTCGATTCCCGCTCAATGCAAATCTTTGTGTGCATAAACGTGATTTCTTGCATTGGTCTGGGTGTTTTCTATGTACAATATGTATGTATTTACAAAAAAAGTACCTATACTATTTAAGTATGTTTATCCGTTTTCTAGCACACAAAGATTTGCATTGAACGGGAATCGAACCCGAGACCTCAGAGTAGCAGCCAATGGCAGCCATGTAGTATACCGACTGAGCCACAGAGGTCGTTCTAAAAGACCGCCCCTATATTCTTTAGCTGATATTTACGCGACTCATGGCCTGGTAACACCATGAATTCTTCTGCCCCACGGATAGGTTAATGGCCCAGTATTATGTTAATATATAAAAGCATAAAACAATAATACGTTTAATAACTAATAAAAACCAGATGTGGCGACGTTTATTACCATACATCTACATCGGAATTCGTACGACCTCCAATGAATCATTCCTCTGCTAATAAATTAGATGATATTATCTAAAAAATGAGATTACTCGTAATGCTTTTGATGGTATCAGCTTTAACTGTTCGTTTCCTTTTCGTATACTTTGAAAATGTCAGTTTAATTTATTAATAAAGCTAACTGTCTGAATTACAAGGATATTAGCATGGCATACTTAGTAATTGCGTATCTCCGGAAAACATATTTTGTCGTCTGAGTATTTTTTTGACAAGTCCTTCTACTTAACAGGATTTTTGCAGACACAAAGTAAATCCAGCCCCCAAGACAGTCATTTGTGGATCGTTTAAAAAAAGAGTTGTCTTGCGTGGATTCGATCCCGCGGCTTTGTGCAACTATCGCGGCTTCGCTCGCGTTAAATTCGGGGTAGCACTGTTCCCCTTACCTGAACACAGAAGAAAGAAAAAAAAGTAGCCTATGTTACTCTCCATCCCTTTAACTACCTCCACTTAAAAAGTCACGTGAATTAGTCGCTCCGTTTTGCCGTGAAAGAAAGACAAACAGACAGATACACTTTCCCATTTATAAAATTATAGAATGGATTATTTACAGTTGGCTGCCTACAAGAGTTTAAATAAATGTTTGTGCCATAAGATCGCCCTTTGATCGTAATGAGTATTTCTGCTAATCATAATGACGGTGTAATAATGCAGAGTTATTCATTATTAACTATTAAATTATTCAAAAATGACAGGACATTTTACTAACAAATTATAACCTGCCAAACTAGTATTGTACTGTATTTTGAATTAACTTTTTCTTCTTTTTCCGGAAAGCAGAATCATGATAGGTATAGCAGCCAAATTCAAGCAATTATTTACGGGGTTGATCGAACGACGATAGTACCTATAGCATATTAAATAAATAAATATTCTCGGACATATCTACACAGCGCCGCGCCGCGCCGCGCCGTCTGTTCCCAAAGTAAGTTAGGCTTAACCTGCTTGTGTTATGGGTAACAGAACAACGGATACTTTTCTTTTGTAAATACATACATATTATACATGGAAACACTCAGACCAATGCAATCAATCATGTTCATGCACAAAAAGATTTGCATTGAGTAGGAATCGAACCCGAGACCTCTGAGTAGCAGCCATGTAATAAAACCTCTACGCCACAGAGGTCATCGAATATTCCTGCGCTATTGCCAAAACTAGCCTCTTGCATGAATTGACTCTACTTATTCCCTACTTCTACGCACTGTGTAACAACTCAAAGCCATGACTTACCATGACCATGCTGCCGCGATTTCGATTCCCATTCAGGACAATTTTTAATAAAATTATTGTCCAGAGTCTAAATGTTCTTTCATCATCATAACAGCCTAATAATGTCCCACTGCAGGGACGGGCCTCCTTCCTTGACGGAGAGTTACTTGGCGTATTAAGACCACGCTGGCCAAACAGATTGGTATAGGGTTTAATTTCAAGTTTTCCTTCTTTTTATTACGGAAAGATAATATTCACGCATAGTCCCTTAGTTGTTTTTTACGACACCCATGGGATGAGATGGGGCAGTAACATACTGTACTTATTCTAACTCCGTCACCACACGGAGAATGTTCTTTGTGTCTGTTAAACTGGTGTTTGTAAGGCCCCCGCCCCACAGAGCGTGAGCCGTTATGAGGGAGTTGTCTTCTTAAAAATCGAAATACTTTTTTCTTAAATTGCAGATGGGCAAGTGTTCGACTTTATCGTGGTAGGTGCCGGATCAGCGGGCTGTGTGATCGCTAACAGACTGACCGAGATCTCAGGATGGAATGTGCTGCTTATAGAGGCTGGTGGCAATCCACCTATTAGTGCTAAGGTATGTGTACACCAATCTTTAGTAAGTTCATCATAACAGCCCATTAATGTCCCACTGCAGGGACGTGTCTTCTACCGTGACGGAGGGATACTTGGCCTACTAATACCACGCTGGCCGGATTAGTAGGTATAGGGTTTAATTTCAAGTTTTCCTTCTTTTTAAGGCTAAGGGAATAACCGTAAATTTATTATCTTCACGAAATAAAAAGAATGATAACTTGAAATTAAACCCTTTACCGATCCGTTTGGCCAGTGTGGTATTAGTAGGCCAAGTATCGCTCCGTCACAGGAGGAGGCCCGTCCCTGCAGTGGGACATTATTGGGCTGTTACGAATGAAAAAAATTAAACTACTGTTAGTGTTACCCTATACAATAATCTTCGGAAGTGATAAAAGAGTTGCGATATTAAGTTGTATGAACTGGTTTCTTATTTCCATTTACATGATATATATTTTTATGTGAAGATTTTTAACGACAACTTTTTTAAATAGAGTAGTTAACTCGTTTTTTATTTAAGTAGGTACTTATTTGAATAATTATAGGAAATAGGTACAGTCACGAGCAATAATATGTACACATTTTCAAATTTTCTAAACTATCTGCACGTTTATCTAGACATTACAATATCAAAATGAATTCGTAATTTAGAAGAGGTTCCGTACAGTTTTGAATTAATCTTCGAATTTTCAATTTTGGATTGGCAGAACTTTAGATAACTGGTTTACAAAATGCGAAAATGTGTACATATTATTGCTCGTGACTGTACGTTACCAGTTTGTCGGAATTCTCAAACATAAATGAAATTACGCCTTTTTTTCTCACGGCGCGGTGTAGGCAAAAATTAAACTCTTTGTATAGAGAAGTTTAGGAATCATCATAACAGCCCAATAATGTCCTACTGCAGGGACGGGCCTCCTCCCGTGATGGAGGGATACTTGTCCTTCTAATACTACGCTGGCCAGACGGATTGACATAGGGTTTAATTTTAAGTTTTCCTTCTTTCTATGTAAAGGTAATATTCACAGATAGGTCTTTAGTCGGTTTCTACGACACCCATGAGACGAGCGAGATGGGGTGGTGACATATTGTATTCTTACTCCGTCACCACACGGACAGTTTCAGGAATACCATGCAGTATACGTTACCTCTTCACCCTAACAATAAGACGTCTATTACTGGCCAATGACCATCAAACATCAGAGCGTTAGAACAGCTCCTGCGTCAATATAACCTTGAACACAGGAATCTCGATTAATCATGCTTCCATCTTACGGAAACTATCATTATCAAAAGCTTTATTTTTGGTCTGGGTGCTTTCTATGTAAAAAAGAAGTATTTAAGTATGTTTATCCATTGTCTAGTACCCATAGTACAAGCTTTGCTTAGTTTGGGATTAGATGGCGTTGTGTAAAAGTATTTTTTTATTTTTTTATTTCAATGAAATCACAGTAATAAAATAAATTAAGTAGATGTGTTAGCTTTGTACCTACATGGTACAGTCACGAGCAATAATATGTACACATTTTCGCATTTTGTAAACCAGTTATCTAAAGTTCTGCCAATCCAAAATTGAAAATTCGAAGATTAATTCAAAACTGTACGGAACCTCTTCTAAATTACGAATTCATTTTGATATTGTAATGTCTAGATAAACGTGCAGATAGTTTAGAAAATTTGAAAATGTGTACATATTATTGCTCGTGACTGTACCTACCCATAACCTTGAACTAGATAAAGTTTTTTAACCTTTGTACCTATTACATCCATATCAGCTTATGGACGTTCCCTGTTGGACATAGGCCCCCTCCAAACGCAATTACATAAATAGTAATTATACTAAGTACCTATAATAGAAGAATTTACTGGTTCTTTCAAGCGAGGCGTGAAAAAGCATCTGCTTAAACCGCCATAGTGGAGACATTCATGCCTCTACAAATATTGTAGCTGGCATGGTGCTCGCCATTCTTGGACTCTATTGGATGCTTAACATCAGGTACCATAGAGGCATTCTGGGAGCCCAATTAAAAAAAAAGTTATGTAATGCGATATAAACATGGTTGGTATCATTGCTGTTTTGATAAGAGTGGGCATTATAAAATTAACTGATCTATGCGGACACAATTAACTTGGTGCCCATTTTTGCACATCCTGTCTGACAAAAACAACCTTAAATAATAAATTAGGACTATTTATTTTTGTCCTTACCTAACTAATATCCTGCTTGCTTTCACGCCGGAAGTTTTTAGAACGCCCATTATAAAACACATTTATTTGCAATAAAGTAAACTATAACCAAGGAAATAGTGTACAGTATTGATATTAAATCAGTCAATGTACTATTTACTTATCTAATTCATTGCTTAATTCAAGCATAATACCTTCCTCAATTACCCACGGTATTTAAATATTCATTAATAATTTACATTCACCTTGAAAACCTTCTAAACATAACATTAAATAATGTTCTTAAATGTGTTATATTTAAATCACTTTTATTGTTTCAGTACCCTGGATTATTTCCCTTCGTTGATTACTCAACGTCTGATTGGAACTACTATACAGTTAACGATGGATACTCTAGTCAAGGCCTCATAGAGAAAAGTATCCATCTCACAAGAGGCAAGATGCTTGGCGGTTCCAGTGGAGCAAACTACATGTTCTACGTAAGAGGAAATAAAAATGATTACAATGACTGGGTGAAATTAGGAAACGATGGCTGGGATTGGGAAACAGTCATGTATTACTTTAAGAAAAGTGAAAGATATAAGGATCCATCTATTTATAATTATGATTTAGAACATCATCACAATACCAAAGGTTATTTAGGAGTCACAAGACCTCTATGGCAAAAGAGAACTGAAAAATATATGCAAGCGTTCCAGGAAAATGGACACAAAATACTTTTAGATTGTAATGGTAATGAACAATTAGGATATACTGTACCTCCTTTTACAGTCGACAATAATGTACGACAGCACACAGCAACAGCATTTCTTGAACCGATCAAAGATCGTAAAAACCTATTTGTTTTAAAAAAGACTTTGGCAAGAAAAGTTATATTTAATAATCATAAAAGAGCTGTTGGAGTTGAAGTAAAACTACCTGATAATATAATCGTAAAACTGTTTGCCCGAAGAGAGGTTATTATATCAGCTGGTGCTATCAACAGTCCACAACTATTAATGTTATCCGGAATAGGGCCAAAGAAACATTTACATTCAATGGGTATAGATGTACTCTTAGATTCTCCTCATGTCGGTGGCAACTTACAAGATCACCCGATCGTTTCTATTCCAATAGGAGTGGAGAAAGAACCTAATTCAGTTATCGATAACTTAGATTTACTTATTAATTTAGATAAATTTCCAACACCCAGTATAGTAGGTCATGTAACCCTTAATAAAACTGAAACAGTTCCTGATTATCAAGTATCTATATTTCCTTTACCAGCATATTCTCCTATATCAGCTTTAATATGTACGCATGTCTTCAGATTAGATGATACAATCTGTAATGCTTTATACGAAGCTAACAAAAGTAGGCGGATATTATACGCTATATTTACTTTACTGCATCCAAAGTCTAAAGGAAAAATTAGATTAAAAAGTAATGATCCAGAAACCAGTCCTTTAATTTACAATGGTTTTTATTCTGATAAAAGAGATATTGAAGACCATGCGCGATATTTAGAAGACTATATTAGTGTTATAAACACATCTTATTTTAAAAGAATTAAAGCCGCAGTGATAGATATGAAAATTCCACAATGTAAGTCACTAAAGTTTGGTAGCCACGGTTATTGGAAGTGTTTTGTTTTGAATATTGCGACTACTCAATGGCATCCTTCAAGCACCTGCGCAATGGGCCCGGACAGAGTAGTTGACGAAAGATTAAGAGTAAGAGGTGTGACCGGCCTTCGTGTCGCTGATGCTAGTATAATGCCAATGACAATAAGTGGAAACTTAAATGCACCTACAATTATGATAGGGGAAAAAGCATCAGACATGATCAAAATGGATAATGGAATAAACGTATTTTTTTGATACTTTTTGTTTTATTCATCCAATTTTGTCAAATGCCTTCCTATCCCATTTAGGTTTTCGACCTTAGAATAATAAACCTACCTCCAAATATAGGTAAATTTTGGTGCTATTATATACAAATATCTTGACCAGATAACGAGCACTCGTAAACGACGTGTATGTATGACTCGCTATATTGTGTATGTATGAATCGACTATGAATTTGAACGAGGCCCAATCTGTTTGCCAGGATCGTGACAAGTGGCGTTCGTCTCTGCCTACCCCGGACGGGATAAGACGTGAGTTTATGTATGTATGTATACTAGGAGCAAAATATATTTCTAGAAGCAGATATTTGGGACAGAAGACAAACATCTCATAGTCATTTAAAACTTGCTGACGAAATCGACAGATTTAAAGCCTGAAATAAGGAAGGAACAAAAGAAACAAGGGGTGAAATGAATTTAATTTCTAATATTTCAATTTAATCTTCTTACATTTCTATAAGCCTAAAATTAATTCATTGAAACAAACACTTATACCCAATATAAACAGATTAATTGACCGTAAGTTTAATAATAACATAATTACAGCAGAAAGAAGAGGAAACACACATCGTAATCAGCCGTATACATTTGGTATATTAAGTACCTAGTAGGCCAAATTACCCCGAATTACGAGGACTATCAGGTTAACGTTATATAAGTTAGATCGCCTTCATAGAAACCGTTGGACATCGTTACCTCTTTCAATTATTTAAAGATAACTCCAAATAGAGTCAACGTAGAGACTTCAAATTTTTACTGTATAATATTTAAAGAGCAATCTTCTTATTTCTTAAAAAAAATATTAATAATAAATGTGACAACCTAATAAAAAAAATCTGAAATATACCAATATTTTAAAGACGTTTATTGTGAAATAATATATACATCGCTTATTTAATTTTATATAATAAATAAAACAACTCATTATTATCATGTTTTAAACTAAAAATAATAATAAAATAGCCTGAGAAAGGAATTGCCAAATATCTAGGAACTACGATGACGCTACATCTTGATTAAATTATTTTAATAACTTATTCATCTTCGTCATCATCAATGAATTTTAATGAAAGATCACTACTCAGTATAAAAGATTTTGCGTCTGACAAAAAAGTGAGTATTTCAGTAAGTACTTACTTTTATTTTTTGAAAACAAGACTGGATCAGAAAGTAAAAGTAATGTATTAATGAGATCTAATGCCCGATTTACACATCGACAAGTACAGTAGCGAGTTAAGTAGTAAGTTGTTGATTAAGTTGATTTAAATAGATCTCCATCCTATTTTTTGGCGAAATAAGTTGGCAAGACGCGAGAGAGGAGGCTACTACGTACTTAAATCGCCAAAAAATAGGATGGAGATCTATTTAAATCAACTTAATCAACAACTTACTACTTAACTCGCTACTGTACTTGTCGATGTGTAAATCGGGCATAAGTTACATATCAATCTAGAGAACTTGGTGAAATTCTTTATATATATACATATATATATATATATCTATATCTATACTATTATATAAAGCTGAAGAGTTTGTTTGTTTGTTTGAACGCGCTAATCTCAGGAACTACTTCTTCGAATTGAATTTAGTTTTCAGTTTTGGATAGACCATCGATCGAGGAAGGCTATAGACTATATAACATCAAGCTATGACAAAAAAAAAATTCAAATTTAGGGGGCCTAAGGGCCTACTCAGGAGGCTCATGGTCACTCAGAGGGCAATGGAGAGACCTATGTTGTAGCCTGACCTATGGACCAACTCAGAAGGCTCATGGTGTCTCAGAGGGCAATGGAGAGAGCTATGTTGTAGCTTGACCTATGGGCCTACTCAGAAGGCTCATGGTCACTCAGAGGGCAATGGAGAGAGCTATGTTGTAGCCTGACCTATGGACCTACCCAAAAGGCTCATGGTGTCTCAGAGGGCAATGGAGAGAGCTATGTTGTAGCATGACCTATGGGCCTACTCAGAAGGCTCATGGTCACTCAGAGGGCAATGGAGAGGGCTATGTTGTAGCCTGACCTATGGGCCTACTCAGAAGAATCATGGTCACTCAGAGGGCATTGGAGAGAGCTATGTTGTAGCCTGACATATATGGGCCTACTCAGAAGGCTCATGATCACTCAGAGGGTAATGGAGAGAGCTATGTTGTAGCCTGACCTATGGACCTACTCAAAAGGCTCATGGCCACTCCAGAGGGCAATGGAGAGAGCTATGTTGTAGCCTGACCTATGGACCTACTCAAAAGGCTCATGGTCACTCCATAGGGCAATGGAGAGAGCTATGTTGTAGCCTGACCTATGGACCTACTCAGAAGGCTCATGGTCATTCAGGGGCATTGGAGAGAGCTATGTTGGGAGTTTCCCTGCGTGACCGAATCAAAAATGAGGAGATTCGCAAGAGAACCAAAGTAACCGACATAACCAGTTAAGGTAGCGACAAGCAGGGCACATAGCGCGGAGAACCGACAGCTGTTTGGGCAGAAAGATTCTATAATGGCGACCGCGTACCGAAAAGCGCTGGTGTGGACGGCTGGAAGCCGATGGATGAGGGAGGCACAGGACCGCACAAGGTGGCAATACTTGGAAAAGGCATATGTACAGCAGTTGACGTCGATTGGCTGATATGATGATGATGAATAAACTTTGTATGAAATAAACAAGATTTTTTTATTTCATTTCAAATTTAATCGCGGACAAAGTCGCGTTTTGCAGCTAGTATATATATGTAGTAAACACCTTGGTAAATAAATACCTACTTATATAATGGTCACCACACACATCTTTGGCCACTCAGCAAGAATTAAGAGAGTTTGGCTACGAGGTTATAGTGCATCCACCATAAAGCCCTGACCTTGCACATTCAGATTTTCAACTGTTTTGGTCTCTTCAGAATTCTTTCGGTTCTGTAAAGTAAGCATTAAGAGACTACCAAAACTATTTGTCTTGTTTTTTTAATCAGAAGTTAAAACATTATTACAGTAACGGGATTATGCCTCTGCCCACAAAATGGCATAAGATATTGAACAATACAGTACATACATTGTAAATAAATGTAAATAAACTAAAAGAAAACCTTTCATACAAAAATGCGAAAAACTTTCACCCCAACCTAATATTTTTATCCTTCACAACTAATCATTATTCCCTTCACTAGCAGGGTTACCACCTGCCATATAGTGGTATTGAAATTCCTCGTGGTCACCCTGGGATGACAAAACGGGGTAACCACGAGTCGGGTTGTTTTCGCCTTAATAGTTAGTTAGTGCCTGATAAATTTTTAACACTGCAAGTAGCGACTTGCGCTCAGAAATTGAACAGGCGTTAAACTTATTTTTAGTTTTTTAAGAAAACGGGTAAGAATGTGGACCTATAATGTTTTAGGGAAATATTTAATGTATTTTTAACTATTAACTGTAGGTATTTTTAGCCCGGGGTTTCCCCGGGTTTAAATTATAAGACTAATTTTATCAAACGTTTCTATTACTTTTTTAAACAAGGCCGTAATGGCAACATATAATACTTTTTCAAAAAATTATTGACGCGTAAACATAAATATACTGTAATGAATCAGTTTTTGTGAAAACTTTTTCTTCAAAACATCACAAACATTACAAATATTATTTACATTTTGAGAAGAGTTTAAAATTTATTCTTTCGAGCTTTATATATACTATACACAAGAGTTTTAGGGGTTGAAACTATAATAACCCAAAAGTTTGGAGTGTCTTCTATGTGAAACACATATTAGATGCAGGTATATCGACATTCAGTACTTTCACTACACGTCCAACGGTTTATATGAAGGCGATCTACAGTGACACGTAGTCTAAGAAGATGGCTTGTATTTTAGGGAAACAGAAGTTTCTTATGCTGCTTGTACCTAAGTGTAATATTATTATGAATAAATGATTATTGATTTATGTAGAATGGCATCGCAGTGCCTTTTTTACAGGTTCTGAAAAGTTACAGTGCTGAAAGACTGTCATCACATTTCCTTTTATGGCCCTTCCTACGGTCTCGGTAGTAACATGGAGAAAACTCCTTCTTATCCATAAAAAAAACTTTACATTATCTTTGTGCACAGAACGAGCCTTTTAAAATATCGATACTTTAATGAGGTTTTACGGTTTCATAACCGTACATTATTCGGTGACATCATTTCGCCCTCTACTCACACAAAGACATACCTAAGCAGATAATAACCAAATAATTGTGTATAGATAACATAACATTAAGCATTTCAATTGTAGACCATTTAGATTTACTTAGCTATTCTATCCACGTTACTTAATAAACTTTACTCAAGTTTGTAACGTGTTTCAACTTAACATCATCCTATGTACGTTTCCTTACAAGTCCGTACAGAGGTATTATGAAACAATATAATAAGATCTTTAAATAACGAAATAAAAGCTTTAAGTAAGTATTTGTGTGTATAATGACACCGCATATTGCCGACACTGTCTTTTGCATAGCGCTTTTAAGCACTCATCAACCGAATAATAGTAGGTATAACTATTCTCGGGAATTAGCTTCCATGGTGAGGTGAGTACCATGCAAGATAATTCCTAGCCCAATACAGCCCGAAATGATAATTATGTTGTAAGAAAGTGAACTCGTCGTCGATGCTAATAGGTATGTTAGGTTTATTTTTAATAAGGTATGGTGACTGGATTAAGCAGGATGGAATAATCATAGTCTATCGCAAATAGCGAAAAACTAGTAATACTTTACAGATATGCAGATTATTGCAGATCAGAGTGCCCTTGCACTGCGCTTAGGAACACAGGCTGTTTAGCAGTCCAGTAACATGATATAAGGATGAACGAGCACAGGACAGCGTATGTTGGAAATAGGGTGATGCTACCAATTATCAGCACTTTAAGAGTTAGTCTTACTTTAATATCGTTTATCTTTAGTGATAATACTGATAACGCCTTTACCAAAATGCTTTCTCGGTTCACTATTAAATAGGTAATTGATTTTTTTTTTAAATCTCATTTATTTAAAAATAGCCGTACATCATATAGATTAAGTCGGCTTAAAATTATTTACATTAGTAACTTACTAAACTATGCTAAACTATATACAGTATTACTATAAAACTATAACTAAAATATACATTTTAAACAATAGAGGGATTAGAAATAAAAGCATCGGTATTTTTATAGTATTGGTCTCTGAGCGCTAGAGACTGAGATAGGAAACTCAAAATTTTGTCGCTGTCTGTAGAGGTAAAATTAGAACTTAATATGCGATGGAAAAAGAAGAGGAGCTCCCCCGACGAGCACTCAATGTCCTTTAAGAGATTTAACCTTAATTCATCGTTGATCTTACAGTCGAGTACTAGATGAAAGAGATCCTCTTCTCTCTCACATTTTTCACAATTTGGAGTATCTCTTTTATGGAGTCTAAAATAAAATTTATTGAGAGGAATGTGATTCGTACGGGCTCTAAAACATATGACAAGTTCTCTTCTATTGAAATTTAGTTGAGCAAACCAAGGGGTGCGAGGTGGTTCATTAACAATTGATTTGTACCAGACACCTTTTGTCATAGTTTGCTCATCAAAATATAGTTTAAATTTACGGTGTATATCTAATTTTATTTGAGGAATGTAATCACTATGATAAGGCTCCATCTTAAGCGAGATACCGCCATTCTGTAGGGCCTGAGTGGTAAGTGAGTCCGCTTTCTCATTCCCGCTAATGCCGACATGAGAAGGCACCCACTGAAGTATAACTTCAACCCCGCTACGTATTAACTGTGAGATACATTTAATAGTAAGGTAAGTTTCCTTTCTGCCTTTACTGTTCATACCTATATTTGCTATAGATATAACCTAATAAATGAAGGAGACTACTTTTTGAGTCGGTGAAAATAACAATTCTACGGTAAGTGGTGGACTTTACATATTGTAAAGCTTCATGGACTGCCATTAGTTCTAATCCCATTATTGGTATGATAACATTATCAATAACAAATTTTGCCTCAAGTTCAGCTTGCACATCGTAAAAAGCGCAGCTCGAACCATGTTTCGTTTTAGAGCCGTCGGTGTAAATAGCGCAGTAGTCAGCATAAAGCCTTATCATGTCTTCACTGTATAGTTTAAGGTTTTCACGAGAATATTTAGATTTTGGTTTATCTATGTGATTTATTTCAGTAATAATTATTTTGTTCCAAGATAGTGATGTGTCGTCGACAGAAAGTTGAAATTGAGGCTAACTTTCAAATTTAGAAATACTTAGCTTAGAGTAGGTTCTAAAGCTTTCTAACAGTAAGGGGATTTGATTATTACGCCAATATCTTGTACCTGATTGTATTTGATCATCTAATGATGCAAGTTGATTTACCAAGTTACTGGTTTTCCTGGAAGAAAGCTTCAGAAAGTATTTATTACTTAAAAACAATCTTCTGAGATACAGTGGTGTAATATAAAGTTCACTTTCCATGACTACGATTGGAGTATCACGAATAAAACTACCACAAAGGCGAAGGCTATGGTTCTGGACTATATCAAGATTTTTAAGTAGACGCGGGCTAGCATTGCCATATATTATACTTCCATAATCAATTCTAGATCGAACCAGAGAGATATAAAGTCGCCTGAGGTTAATTGGATGGACTCCCCATTTAGAACCGCTCAAAGAGCGTAAGATGTTAACAAAAGCGTTACATTTAACTACAGTTTCAGATATATGTGTGGTCCAGTTAAGGCGACTATCCACCCATAGGCCCAAAAATTTAACACAACTCTGAACATCCACATTGGTGTTATTTATTGTTATATTAATAGAAGGGACTTTATATTTCCTAGTAAAAATACAAACTTTAGTTTTAGAAATAGATAACTCCAGACCGATGTCCTCTAAAATACTTTGAAATATGTTGAGACTTGTTTGCATAACTTGAACACATGTGTTTATGTTTTTATTAATACAATACAATGCGAAATCGTCAGCATATTGTGAGACTTTAACAGTACCAACCAAGGTATTACATAATGCAATAGTTACAATATTAAATAGGATAGATGACATGGGATCCCCTTGAGCAAGACCTTGTCGACAAGTTCTAGTAATTTCCTTGCCATCCCTAAGTTTATACACCAAAAACCTTTCTTTTAGAAATTCTCGTATGTATCTACACAAATACAAGTCTACGTTAAATTTAACTAAAGCAGAAATCAAAGAGTCAATTGATACATTGTTATAAGCGTTACTTATATCTGCATAAGCACAGAGAACATATTCTTTATTTATAAAGGCAGTTTCAGTATCCACAATGAACCTAGATAAATTATCCTGGCAAGAAAACCTCGACGAAAGCCCATAGTACACTCATTAAAAAGATTTTTATTTTCAAAATGAAATTCTAGCCGTCTAGTTACAATTGAATTAAATGTTTTACATAAACATTTAATTAATGATATAGGACGGTATTTGACAGAATTGGTATTTCTTTTAGGTATGGCTATTAGTTTAATGTCACGCCATTGCACCGGTATCAGGCCTGTTCTGTAAATAGTGTTGTATATATGAAGTAGGTATTCTTTAGCGTTATCGGGTAGGTTGTAAGTCATGGAGTAAGTAATATTATCTATTCCTGCAGAGGTGTCTTTTCTTTTAAGTGTTGTCATGAATTCTGTAAGTGTAATTAAACTATTTGAGCTGATGGAATTTATATCAAAGTAGTATGGTTGGGCAGAGACGCTGTCAGGTGAGAGTTCTTTTAAAAAGGAAACAGCTGAGTTTTCCGGTAAATAATCTTTTGGACTTCTATTACCCTTAAGCCATCTCATTTTCCTGCAAACCTCACGAGTAGACATATTTGAGTCAACGTCATTACAAAATGAATGCCAAGAATTAATTTTAGCTTTTTTAATTAATTTTCGAGCTGTTACTACTTTCTCTTTTTAAATAAGATAGTTATCTACACTACGAAATTTTCTAAGTTGTTTGAGAGCTAACCTTCTCTCAGCCACCGCCTAGACAACTCTGCATTCCACCACGGTTTTGGATTAAACTTAGTGGTATTTGTACTAAATTTAACTAAAGGAATGTATTGGCTAGCACTATCCTCAATAATATTGATTATATTATTGTAGCTGTTTTGCAAGTCGTCGTGAAATCGTGGAGTGAAATTGTCGAATGCTGATTTAATTATGTTGAGTATACTGTGCCCAATTAGCCTTTTTAATGTTTCTTTTATATTCTATAAAATTTTGAATCGAGTTTAATGTATTAATTGAAATAACAAGATGGTCACTTCCAAAAGATTCGTTGGTTACTTGCCAATCAAAATCCAATGCAATATCAGAACTACAAAAAGTAATGTCGGGGGATGTACAAACTATACTATTGTTGAGTCTAGCGCAGCGTGTAAAATCTCCGTTGTTTAGGAAAACATAGTTTAGTTCAGCGATAGAATCTAATAGTAGTCTGCCGCGAGTGTCTGTCGTATACGACCAAGCGGAATGATGTGCGTTAAAGTCCCCTGCTATAATAGTTTTCTCAGAAAAAAAGCCGAAAAGCTGCTCATAATCCTTACCGCTAATTGTTATATTTGAAGGCGAATAAACACTTATTATATACTGAAGATTACTAACATTCAATAATTGGACACACAAAGTCTCCATATTATTGTAAGAATTTGGAAGATTTTTAATAATACAATTAATTGACATGTGTACTAAAATAGCTACTCCTCCGTATCCATCCATTCTGTCGTTTCTAAATACAGAGAAGCCTGATACACGAAGCGTTTGGTTGTGACAAAGCCAGGTTTCAGATATAATACAGACGTGTACCTTTTCTTTATGTAAATACTAGCTGACCCGTGCCCACTTCGTTGGACGGCGAAAAAACCGCATACGTTTTTTAAACACATTTCATTACTGCTCCGCTCCTATTAGTCATAGCGAGATACTATATAGCCTATGACACTCCCCGATAAATGGACTATTGAACACAAAAAGAATTTTTAAAATCGGTTTAGTAGATCAAGAGATTACCCCCTACAACTTCACAAACACACAAACGCACTAACTTTACCTCTTTATATTATTAGTATAGATGATTCCAAGTCGCAAAATTTTGGAAGTAAGCTTTGGCTATTCCATTGAATAATCTTAAGCCTAGAAAGTTTATTAGTTTAATTCATTTCAGAAATGACTAATGTAAGTATAGTAATATATATAATATAGTAGTATGTAGACTTAATATAAGTAGGTATTTATAAAAGGTAAGAAAAAGAAAGTTTGGTGTAATTTAATTAATAAAATGTACTATGTCTGCAATGCTTTAGTTCTTACGATTTTAAGTTTACTTATGATTCGTGTTAATCTATTTTTAACACTACGGTCGCCAATGACAGGCAACAGGCCTTTAAACATATCAATTAACATACCTATATCCTTAGTATACTTATAAGTTACTTCTTCGATATTTTTAACGCCAAACGTTTGCTTGAGATATTCTTTTAGTTGCATAAATGTTAGTGGGTATGTTTTCTTCGACTTTGTAATACAATTTTCAATGTTTTGCCATTCCATAGAATCTAAATCATTTTTTGACGACTTTTTCATTTTTTTACCGTTTTTTGTTTTCTTTACTTCATCTGAGCTTGATTGAGACGATATATCGAAGTCGTCCTCGCTGGTTTTACAAGTGTATGTTTTTTCTTTTACAGACATGTTAGGTATAGAAGTAGGAGCTGAGATTGATGAGTCTGTGGGTGGGTATGGACGTTTAACAGACTGAAACAACGAGCTGTCTTGGAGGTCATATTCCTCTTGAATTTCAGCACAGTTTGTATTCACGTCCTTTTGTGGGCACTTAGAGGCTAGATGCCCCTCCTTTTTACACAAGAAACATGTCAGAGTGTCCGATGCTATATATATACAGTACGTAGTGTCCTCATATTCTATAGTAATTTTTTCTGGTAGTTTGTCAAAGTCCTCTGGTGTAACAAACATTTGCCGTAGGAAACTCAGAATGTGACTGAAACCAGTTTCATTAAGACCAGCCCGAAGAAAAGAAATAGGAGACATAGATTTAATTTGTATTTCCTGTAACTTATTTTCTAATACAGAATTTGGTATGATGGGGCACACGTTCGAAAGTATATTACGTTTATTGCGATTAATAAGTAAACGTATCGGTAACTTTTGATTCTGGACTGTAATTGTTTTTTTGTTGTCAACAATGTCTTCTGCTATTGCCTTTGTAGATACATAAACGCATATACGATTGTTTGAAATTCTTGACAGGAAACGAATTTGCGACGATTCTATTATTTTGCATAAAGCTTGGTTATATTCCTTTATTTGCACATTTTCGATCGCGTCAATAACTATTGCTTGATCTTTTTTCGGAAACATTGTATTTTGGGCAACAGATGCATAACTTTGAGTATTATTTAACGGTAAAGACATATTGTCCCTGTAGTCAGAAACAATTTATATTTTTAAAAGTCAATATATCACTTAAATATATTTAATTTAACATGCACTTTCATTGTATAATCCTTCAAAACAATTAATTTAACACGCAAAACACTTTAAATAACAAAAACAATTAATTTAATTTGTTAGTGAAAAAAATTGTAATTGCGCGGCAAACGAACCATGAAGTAATTGATTTTTATTATAAAAAAATGTCTTTAAGGGGAAACAATTCAATCGCAATTCCATACAAACAAAGAAAGTTAATTCCTCCTTCATTAGATAATAAATACTCAAAACTATAGATGATATCGTTTTGTCTCGTTATTATCTAGTCTTATTGATTAATAAAACAGTAAAAAAAATATTCATTTACAAGTTATGAGGCTTCAAAGTTCATAATTCTATGCACATTTTATGACAACTTTTAGCGTAATAAAATAGGATTAAACGTTTATAAAGGTAAATATATTTTGGGACTAGGAATAGATTATTTATTCGAAAATTCAAATAATTTTATATTGACTAGATACATTCTAAAGTTTGTACGCAATTACCTTTTTCCCAAAACCATTTTAGGAAATTTTACCGTGCTCGTTTCCGCCATCGACATCTTGCATCTCGCCTCCACTTTCTGCACCCCTCGGGTCGGCGGAGGGGAGGTACGACAGCGAGCCGACCGTCGTCGAATGTTACCGAATATTTTTTTTTAAACTTCAATAAACTTTAATTTATGTCATTTATGACAATTACGTATCGCTTGCCAGTAAGAAGTTTCATTATTTCTTTCATCAAAGAGATCCTATTATTTTTAGATGCAATACCCAGTTAAATAAAATACCTAGGGTCTGACTCAACTATTGTTTCCTAATTCTTAATTTTCCCCGTGTGTAATTTTACAAATTTTTTAATGGACGAATTCTTCTTTATCAACATTCTTAATTTTACCAATTCTTAATTTTCCGTATGTTTCATTTTCACAATTTTAGATAGTACGAATTCTGTTTTTACAAAAGAAAGTACATCATCATCATATCAGCCAATCGACGTCCACTGGACATAGGCCTCCTCCAAGTACTGCCACCTTGCGCGGTCCTGTGCCTCCCAAAAGAAAGTAAAGTTAGGAATAATTGTGCTTTTTAATGTAAATAATAAACCTCGGTTACTCGCGCGGATTTTCAGACTCGCGAGCACTTGCGGGGTGTTGAGGCCATTACACATACGCAAAGCGAATCTATAATATCTGTTGATTATGCCAGCATTTTAGTATTTAGTGTTATAAGACGTTATTAAATCATCTGCCAAAATTCTGTGACGTGACGACTCATCTGTCAAAAATTCTATGACGTCACGCCTATCTGTCAAAATTGACAGCTGTCAAAAGTGACAGAGGTATCAAATATTTTCCCGCCAAAATAATATGACGTCACAAATCATCTGTCAAAAAATCTGTGACGTCACGACTCATCTGTCAAAAATTTAAAAACGTCACGGCTCAGCTGTCAAAATATATTTACCCGCCAAAATTCTATGACGTCACGAATCATCTGTCAAAAATTCTGTGACGTCACGACTCAGCGTTCAAAAACTCAATGACGTCACGACTCAACTGTCAAAAAATATTTTCCCGCCAAAATTCTGTGACGTCACGACTCATCTGTCAAAATTCTATGACGTCACGGGTCACGTGACCAAAATTCTATGACGTCACGGGTCACGTGACCAAAATTCTATTACGTCACAGGTCACGTGACACAGCTTTCCCGCCAAAATTCTATGAAATCAAAATATATATGATTGCTAATAAAAAATAGCCTATGTTCTTTCTCAGGGTCTAAAGATTGTCTGTACCAAATTTCATCGAAATCCGTTCAGCCGTTTAGGCGTGAAAGAGTAACAGACAGACAGACAGACAGACAGAGTTACTTTCGCATTTATAATATTAGTATGGATGAAGGCAAAAGTCAGAAACAGTTGGTTAGGTTAGGTTAGTATTGTGACCAAAGGACAAGAAACATTTTTTTTATGTAAAACTAGAATAATATGGTATTACTATATTCTAGCACTCGCCGGCCGCTGCCACAGCACGCTCGCTTCGCTCGCTCGGCTCGTGCGTCCTTTGGTCACTATACTAACCTAACCTAACCAACTGTTTCTGACTTTTGCCTTCTAATGTGTTATAATTCTGCGACATTTATCACTTTATCTAAATTGAGTAGCCCTTATACATAATGGCTAGTTATTATGTATAATATTCATATTTATTACTTTGGCTGTAACATATACACTTCTTGCCATTATTATTTGTGCGTTTCATTGATTAGAAAACACGTAAAAGAGATCATCCGAAAACTCCAAAAAGAGATAGAAGATATTATATAAGAATAAAAGACCCGTAAGTGCAAGCGAGATAGATATAGAGAAATGATATGGCTTTAAGACTCAGATGATAATGCGTACGCATGTGCATGTTTCTTACTGCTTTTTTATGAGTTTTTCTCTTTCTCACGCGACGTTTGGTGAAACAACAATCTTTTAGGCTTCGCCGACAGCTGAGTTGGTTTTGACAGAAGGAGCCTTCTTAAGCATACACATTTTATTTAGATGAGTTTGACTAAATAATTACCCAAACACCAATTATTGGCACCATCATCACCAATTACTGGCGTCGACCGAGCCAATTATCAGCACCTTAAAATTAGACATAAAATTAGGTAGATAAATGAAATAATCCAATGTTTATATCAAAATCTCTTTTATATATACCTAGCCTAACAACCGAAGTTTCAGAAAAATAAATACATAAATATAAAAAGTTCCAAAAAATAATAGACATTCTTATGATCATAATATCAACACTATGAAAATACAGTACCAGTGCCGATAATTAGCAATTCGCAAAAAAAATGAACCCAGATGTCAGCACCTCATTAAATTTATGAACATAAAATCAAGATAACGTTCAATTCCATTGTCAGATAAGCCTTACAAAACATTTTATACATGAATAAAACCTAAAAGTTCAGTAAAAAATATCTAAAAGATCTAAAATAAAGTAAAATAAAAAAACCTGAACTTACCTACGATCATAAGAAACTGTCAAAACAAAGTAATTTGAAGGACATGTTCCCGCGTTTTAAAAAAAAATGGCTTTTTTTAAATTGAAGAAAGTATGTACTTATCTTATTTTTCATTTCTTTAAACGGAATCCCAAATTAATTAATGGTAAGCTTATAATTTGAGTTTTAGTTGGGGGTGCTGATAATCTGGTGCAGTGTTGCCAACATTAGGACGTGTGCCCCTACTTGGAGGAATGGACGTCGATATTGGCTGATATGATAATAATGATGTATGATACCAAACAACGTTTCTAGGAGTTGCTAAGTAGCCATTTAGAACAGTAACATCATTCAAGCTTTGTTTATGTAAATAGTCACCTGGCAAGAGTGAAATTATTTTTATGTAAAATACAATCACAAAAACGATGTTTATATATATGTCGCAGGGAAATGAGGAAACCAGGGATTTCACGAAATCACTAGGGATATCACGAAATCCCGGTAAATGTCGAAATGCCTTTCACTTCGGCGGCCGCTACCGCGGCACGCTCGCTTCGCTCGCTCGCCTCGTGCATTATGGTCACAGTTCTAACCTAACCTAACCCACAGACGATAGAATTTTTGTGTTTTTTAACCTACAAACAAAAATATGAGCATTTCTTTTTTAGTACAAATGGGATTTCGTCATATCCCTAGGGATTTCGTGAAATCCCTGATTTCCTCATTTCCCTGCGACATACCTATACATATAATTATGTCTATAGTCTATTTAAACGGACTTGCTCTAAAACGTAAACATAATGGCGTCGTGTCAACCATAGACTAAAGACCACCTAAAGACTTTAGTCTTTGATCTTTGAGAAATGTATGGGAATCAAGGAAAAAATTCTAGAATCTACAATTAATGTCAAATGGTAAAATAAATTTTATCTGTGAAATTTTCCGTTGGAAAGAATTATATTTATTTAAAATTTAAGAAAGATAGTGGATAAATCAAAGTGATTTACGTGTTTTCTATTGCATAAACGTGTAATGCTACTTTCCAGCAATTATCATCCATATCAAAGTGTGCGATTGATGTAAAAACTGGTGTATTTGCAATATGTGCTGTTTGTTTACTAAATAAATCAGGTAAGAATGAATACGGTATACACTTCATACCTACTTTACTATATGTACCTACCTACATCTACTTTTTTTGCCGTTGTTGCCTTTTGCTGCGTAAGGTCTCATGACATTTTTAAAATGCCATGGGAGGCATTTGAATTGAGTTTACATGTAGTTTATCTAAGCAGGTATATGTGCGCGTGGGCACGTAGATTATGCTAGAACTGGAGTTAGTAGGTCAAGATCACAGCATAGCTTGTTTTATAGAATCAATCACTACTCTTAATGTGAATCATTAATCATAACTACGTAACCATCAACTTTTCAACTGTCTATCATTATGTACATACCTACATTAACATCAATATTACTGGAGGTGGCCCTTCATTTTTTCGAGCAATTTTATCCCGAATGAATTTTGTTTGGAACACTTGAGTGATGTCTGGAAATCAGTAAAGTAAGCGTCTATTGCGAAAATAACGGTGGATTAAAAGGAGACTATTAAATACTAACTAACGGAAAAATATTATTTTTAAAATTTTTAGACGGGATAAAATTACTTTTTCAACTTTAGCGCCATGCCGGCTCTTTGACTGTGATATTTTATTATTTTCTATATTAACATTTCGTTTCACATAACGTTTTGTTAGGTGCGAGAATATTGTGTCGTCTGTGGTCTTTCGTGACGTCGTGCGGCAATGACATCTACTGTCAAACAAAACAAAACTTTATCGTTTGGTGATACTTGATGCACTTTGTTGCAAAAATATTGGATTATTATCTGATTAATATTAGAAATCTGCCTAAATTATAATCTGTATTTGAATTATAATATATAATTTACAGTAATCAACTGGTATAAGTATTACAGATACACTTTAAGATACTGTTAAATCACAGTAAAGACAAACTCATTCCAGACAATATGACAAACCTCGATGTAAGTATATTTTGTTACTTTTTAACAGATTTGAACGTGAAATTAGTGAATTTATTGAATAACTAACGAAGTAATACTAATAGAAAGTGTTTTATTTCTTTGCTCTTATAGAATCTCGTTATAACAAAATACTTAAAACATTAAACTAGAATGAGTTCCTCATTCATGACTTTCATTAAATATATTAATTAAGTACTGAAATATTTGTGCCATGTTATATGAATGAATACTAATAATAATACTAAAACCACAACAAATAAGAATATATTAGTGCAAGTTTATAAATAACATGCTATGGTTCACTAGTAAAGCTGACTAAAGAAATATAATTTATACTGTAGTTAAAAAAAGAAAGAAAGAAAGAAAAATATGTTTATTCACGTAATATATAAAAATACCGTGTGTGAAGGTCGTTTTATAGTGATCACATAATATGCTCGTCTAACTTAACGGCTAAGTTTACTAAGGGTTCGGAACACGACCATGTCAGAGAAGACACCCACAAGAAACTCTGCTGGGTTCCTATCGCTCTTTTGGTGATCACTTCACAAATATTATTTTATTTTATTAAGAAAGCTTCATTTATAAATTGTGGTAGACCAAAAAAGAAATAGACTTGGTGCTTCTTCCTAGTTTAGTTTTATGTACATGTTTTGTCATTTGGAATACTACATTTTCAGGTGAGTAACAGCAGCAGCACCGACAGCAGCTCGGGGTCTACATCAGACTCCAGCAGCAGTGGAAGCTCCTCAACCAGCTCAGGGTCAGGGTCCAGCAGCTCTGACTCTGAATCATCCACTTCCGACACCCCAGCAACCACTACTGCTGCACCTGCACCCAAATCTCCTACTAAGCCACCAACAACCGTTAATAAACCAGAGGAACCAAAGAAAAAGGAAGACCCAAAACCCCGAAGACCATCTAAGGTCAAAGTATCATCATCAAGTGACGATGATGCACCTAAAACAGCTAGTCCGAAACCTCAACCTCCTAGGAGACGTTCTACCAAACCAAAATCAGCCGCTGCTGTCCTAGCTAGAGGTAAAACTGCAACAAAAGTTTCACCCGGAGGTAAAACACCTAAACCTGCACCAAAAACAACTCCTAAACCACCTCCTAAAACAGATGCTGGTACGTTGAAAAAGAAAAGCATCTTTTCACCCGATAACAGTTCAGAATCTGAAACCGAAAGTAAATCTTCCAACAATAAAAGTCCAAAGGCTTCACCTAAATCTAAAAGGGGTTCTAGAAAGTCTAGCGATGAGAAAGACAACTCTCCACCCACTGTTGAGAATGAGGATTCAAAAGATTCTAAAGACATGAAAGATGCTAAACGTAAAAATGGAAACCGGCCAAGCGGACCTCCACCAAAGAAAACAATTGAAGATGCGAAGAGTGCGTCTTCATGTTCATCAAGTCAGTCCTCTGTTGAGTCCGTGTCATCAGATAGTGACAGTGAAGACTCGCCGAAGAAAGAATCAAATGTTAAGACTGGAAAAACTAAACCCCCACCTGTTACACCAAAGGTAATTGTTTATACTTAATATTATAAAGAGGAAAGGTTTGATTTTTTGTTTGTTTGTTTGAATTGAATAGGCTCTGAAACTACTAAACAGATTTGAATAATTCTTTCACTTTTGGAAAGCTATATTTTTCCTGAGTGACATAGGCTGTATTTCATTTGTTTTTTCTTTTTCTTTTGCCTGTGCGGTCGGGACGGTTCGCTAATATTTTACATTTTTTTTATTATGTATGTGAGTCTGTGCTTCTATTACGACTATTATGACTATTATAAACTGGATATTGTTAGAAATAATTAAATTCTTCTTGACTTTGACTACATTAGGTACTTAAATAAACTGCAAGGTAATTCATTCATAATTTCTTTATTTGCAAAAACATGGTATTACAAGGTAAATAGCATTCCAATAGCAACTCAGCAATCCACTGCTAAACATAGACCTTTCCAAGTTTGTCGTACTCATTTGCCTTTGTTCTTGCGTTATTAAACTGTGTTGCGAAATAAAGCAAAAATGTATCAATATTTACTCAAATGTTACAGCAAGAAAATGCAGCAATGAAGAGTGGTGACTCGGGTGACTCAGCCGTGGCATCTATGCCAAGGAAGTTAACTAGATCACTTTCAGCCAGAGTATCAAGATTAGCTGCCGTATCTCGTACTGCACAGACTGATACCGATTCTGAAGTTGACGAGAAGCACAATAATGATAATAAAAAGTAAGTAAAATGGTATTTAACATTGTTAAACTGCTTTGAGTGGGATCTACTTAGAGTTCCATTTTAATGATATTAACTGCTAAGTGACAAGCTTCCATGTTCCTACTAAAACTAATATAGGTGGGTATAGGGTAAACTGAGAAACATGAGGAGCATCCTTCATGATAGAGTAGGGTTCTATTATATTTGGTAAATGTAATGGTAATTTAATATAAATAAAATTAAAATTTAGACATGTGCATGCAAATGAACAAAATTTATTTGCTCAATATTATAGTCTAGTTGGTAAGAAGGTATACCACATATGCAGCTAACATGGTAATGATAATAGTTTGCTAAGAACATGAAAAGCCTTGCATGTGGATGTTCTTTTGGACATGAAACAAGTTTGTTTAAAGCTCTGCGGTACATTCTGCATGATCACTAGTGAAGAAGATATTTTTTTTAATGAAAAATCCGAGTGTTATGGCTTTCTTTGCATGTGCCTTTAGTGTAGCTAGCGAGATACTGGACGTTGTGCAGAAAACAAAATTAAATTTAACAACACGACGAATAAAGTTTCTTAATATAAAATTCACAGCATGCATGTTTTCTTCTATTTCATGCTTTAAATTTTTATTCCTATTTTAATTTTTAGTCTTTTTTAGCACAAGAGAATATTGTTTAGATTTTCTATTGGCTGCATTATCTTTGAACGATTTTATATTTTTGATAGATTCATTTGTAGTTGTTGCACAGCATAGAGGACTTCATTTATTTCTGCTTTAGTCTATAAATTTAATTGTGTCAAACAGTAGCATGCAACAATATTGTAGTAGTGTATATATTTATAGTCTACATTATCCCAAGGTTGAGGTTATGTATAAGTACTATCAAGAAGACATCAAGCTTACGGGAGAGGATACACTAACAGACTAACTAACAAAAAAACAACATAGAAAAATAAAATCTCATTATGTATTTGTAACTTCATTTTCCACAAGAAAATTGAAGAGAATATTTTGCAGTAGCGTCAAGGACTCTAAGAAGAACATAAAGAGTCGTGCGGCGCCTGCCTGGTCGCCTGTTGCTATGCCGACACAGACTGAACCCGCGCAGAGGAGGTGTCCAGTAAGGGGATGTGATTCCACAGGGCATCTTGGTGAGTTTGAGTTTTGTGTATTGGATTCTTATTTTTTTGTGGATAGGTATAAAAACTTGACTTTGAACAATTAATTAGTCTGTAATTTTAAGATCTAAAGTATGTTGTACCTATACAGTTAATTCTTGCATGGAATTTACTGTGTTTGCAAAACTCGCGTATTCCCCGGCAGCCGGTCGGCTACGCTAGGTTGCCATGCAAAAATGATGTACTTATACAAAATGTTTGGTGTATGGACGTATATAGGGTCGACTGTCTCACAATGAACCATGCAGCTACACTTAACCAGCGCTATATTTCCAAAATTCGACGTGGTCAGATCGTGTTAATTTGTGCAAAAGATAGGTACAGACGTGTCTCTTCCGCTCAGTAGTTAGCGAGCAGATCGCGCGAGAGGTGTATGTATGCGAACCTTTTTTTAAAAAACTGTCACAAAAGTAAGTTTTAAATAAATTTTACTATCTTTTTTAGCATTTTTCCTTTAAGAAATATCGACTATTTTATTTCTACACAGAATTATATAGTTATTTAGCTTATCTATGCACTGTAATTTATTTCATAATTATATTTCTTTCAGTTTAAATTTTTAAGGTTAGTTATAAAAAGGTGCTATGTCTCACATTGAACCATGTTGAGGTGGTACTCAATGAATCACGGATTGTGTACCCAAAGAATTGCCTTGGCGTACACATTAAACAAAACGTGGTTCATTTTGCTAGTGTTGTTAGATAATGTATTGAAACTTTCAAACTACATGATATTCTTTTACCTAGCTGTTCATATTATCATTATTAATATTACTTTATTTACTTCCTTTGGTCAATATTTCTATCTGTTACAGAATGGCACGGAATAAAGTAAGTCAGAATAGGGAAGTCAGGGTGGGGAGACCCCTTACACGATGGACCGACGACCTGGTTAGGACGGCGGGAAGCCGATGGAAGAGGGAGGCATAAGACCGCGCAGGGTGGAAACGTTTGGAGGAGGCCTATGTCCAGCAGAATAATAGTCTATAGGCTGATATTTATGATGATGATGAAATTAAGTCAAAGAAAAAAGGGGGCCACACTGCTTCCAATATGTTAAGAGCTTTCAAATTAAATAGAGAAGGTGTAATCATCAGAAAAGCTGCATTATATCCTACTTTGCGCCGCTATGTAGCACAGTATTTACACACACGTAAAGATGATCTTGCTAACAAGAAGTATATACTAAATTATGATTTAAAGACTACTCTATTACAAGTAAAGACTAATTACATAAGAAATGGACGTTTTACTTTTACCTTAATTAATTATTGATAACATTTCTTTTTCATAATTAAGTGGTTCAATGTTAAAATTAACCCGGTTCAATGTGCACACCCTAGAGTACACATTGATCCAAATATTTATTTTTATATTTATGTTTTTATTTTTAAAAGTATAAATAATATTGAAAATTTGTCAATGCTCTTTTAAAGCTAGATAAATTCCCTATCTTTGTACAAAATTTGAATCATTTCGAAGCTTAAACGAGAGAGTTATGCGCCTTCAAATTTTACATGGTTCATTGTTGGACAACTTACCCTACCTATTTTTTTCTGGATTTGGGGGTTTCCTACTTAAGCCTAAGTGACACCCCTTGTGAAATACAATTTTTTTAAACTTAAAAAAAAAATCATTTTTTTACCTGAAATATCTTTCAGCCAGTGATGTCACTAATCAAATGACAAGCAAATTAAAGTTAAAAATATTAGTTTTTTAGTACTATCTGTTCCAAAACTGATTCGTTTCTTTACGTATTCCCCATACTGGCAGCTATTAGCATACAGTATTTGTCCCGCATCTCCGTGTGGTGACGGAGTAAGAATACAATATGTCACCACCCCATCTCATCCCATGGGTGTCGTAAAAACCGACTAAGGGACTATCCGTGAATATTATCTTTACGATATAAAAAGAAGGAAAACTTGATATTAAACCCTGTACCAATCCGTCTGGCCAGCGTGGTATTAGTAGGCCAAGTATCCCTCCGTCACGGGAGGAGGCTCGTCCCTGCATTAATGGGCTGTTATGATGATGATGATTTGTCCCGCAGGTGGTCAGTCGTCGGAGCACGTGACGTGGGACGCGTGTCCGCTGTACCACAACGTGACGGCGGCGTGGTGCGTGGCGGCGGGCGAGGAGCGCGCCGCCGCGGCTGAACCTCGCAGACGAGCGCTGCGGCTACTGCACGCCAGGCCGAGACATCAACCTACCATTGAGCAGAGAGCTTACCAGCTTAAAGTTAAGGTGAGTGCGAGTACTTGCTTGACCTCGCTTCCCCACCGAGATGTGCACGACGCGCCTAAGCAGAAGAAGTCTAACAAACCCGGAGAAACACCCTAAGGATTTCCACTCGTTTAAAAAAATGGAATCTCGTACGTCTCTTGAAAGACAGCCGCAAAGCCCGCCAGTCCATATCAGTCTTTAATAAACAAACAAAAAGTCATTTATTCATCTAAGATACAACGGTATCACTTATGAATGTTGTTTTATAGTGATTATACATACCCACGTCTGACTTAACGGCTAAGTTTACTAAGGGTTCGGAACACGACCATGCCAGAGAAGACACCCACAAAAAACTCTGCTGGGTTCCTATCGCTCTTTTGGTGATCACTAATGACAAATATTATTTTATTTAGTAAACTGGACAATTCAGATCCAAGCATTTTTATATAATTAACTGTACTGTATTTAAGTGCTTTAATTTTTGTTTATAATTTTTAACCTAATATACTTATTTAATAGCTTTAACTTTATATTTTCGCCCCCCAGCTAGGTGGACCTACGACCTCATAAAGGTCTCTGGGTCGGACTGAATGCTGAAAGCGCAGGACCGAGTTCTGTGGCGCGTGTTGGGAGAGGTCCACCAGTGGACTGCGATAGGCTAGTTGATTGATTGATTGATATTTATTTAATAGTGGCTTTATCTACATTGTGATTATAATTAAAACAGCCATTAAGAAAACCTTTACGCCACAGATATAGCAATAATAAAAAATCTAACTCCTTAACCCGTAATAATATGTATAATTAACTTTTACATAAAAATCGTATTTCTCAGGACATGCGTTCAAAATGGAAAGGCAGTCAAGAGCTACGTGAGAAATTAGCAGCATCAGGGAACGAGGAGATCAACGAAGACAGAGAGCCTATACTAGAAGGATTTGCACCAGATTACGACCTGAGGCTGTTCAGAGAGGCACAGGCGTTATCGGCGATTAAAATTGAAGAGGAATTGGGCGATATACCCACTGATAAGGGGACTAGGTAAGCTACGACAACGATTATGATTTATGATGATTTATATAATATGACTGCTACGCAGAGGTCTCGGGTTTGATTCCCGCTCAATGCAAATCTTTGTGTGCATGAACATGATTGTTTGCATTGGTCTGAGTGTTTTCTATGTATAATATGTATGTATTTACAAAAAGAAAAAGTATTTAAGTATGTTTATCTGTTATATAATTATTATTTACACGGGTATTAACACGATTTATTATTATGTGGTAAATATTAAGTAATAATTTACCTTTGAGGCTCTCGACGTTTCGGCCAGGTTACACCAGCCGTGGTCACGAGTAGACTGATGCAGCGATGTCACAACTCCGTCTCCGAGGTAGAAGATTTCCTTTCTACCCTCATTTTGCACACAACACTAACCGTGTCCCTATTCTGATGTTTCACCGATTGCGAATCAAAGTGAGGTAATGTTTTTTGAATCACTGGATTCCATGTCGCGGATAACTTATAACCATCTTCTCGATTGAAAGTCTTATGCTTTTTGATTTCAATCGCTTCTCGTACGACTCTTGAGTAGAAGTGGCGTTCCGTAGAGAGGACTTGTGGACGATGAAATTCAATCCAGTGATTCGTGCCTGCTTGTAGTAAATGTTCCGCAATCGCTGACTTCGACGCCTGGTGGTTTTTTACAGCCGCAATATGTTCTTTGACCCTTTCAGCTATGGTCCGCTTAGTCTGGCCTATATAGGAACTACCGCAACTGCAATTTATTTTGTAGACACCTGGCGTTTGAAACGGCACCACATCCTTCGGCGTACCCACAAGACTGTTCACCTTTGTTCCAGGTGTATATACGGTGTGTATGGAGTACTTCTTTAACACCGTGCCGATCTTATCAGTTACTCCTCTGATGTAAGGCATGTAGGCCGGCTGTCTTCTTACCTCAGGACGTGTGCATTTTTTGTGAAACCGAGTCATCTGTCCACTTACACGGTATCCGTTCTGTTTGAGTACCTCCTGAACATGTCCCAGCTCCTGTCCAAGATGTTCAGGGTCACAGAGGTCATGAGCTCTGTTTTTTAGTGATGTTTATCTGTTGTCCAGTACGCATAGTACAAGCTTTGCTTAGTTTGGGACTAGATGGCGTTGTGTGAATGTGTGAGAAATATTTATGAAATTGATTAACTTTGATGTATGTACGGCGATTTATTAAGAGTAACAAGGTTTCACCTCCCTATCTTAGTCCGAAGGAGCCGTAGAGGCGATAATCGGAATTTTGCTTCATAATAGCCCTGTAAAGTCCCAATGCAGGGACGGGCCTCCTCCCGTGACGGAGGGATACTTGGCCTACTAATATCACGCTGGCCAGACGGATTATTATAGGGTTTAATTTCAAGTTTTCCTTCTTTTTATTTTGTAAAGATAATATTCACGGATAGTCCCTTAGTCGGTTTTTACGACACCCATGGGATGAGATGGGGTGGTGACATATTGTATTCTTACTCCGTCATCACACGGAATTTTACTTAATAGTCATTATCTTAGAAGGTAGAAAAACATCGACACAAAACACTACCAACATGGCTGGTGGTCTTCTATATTACCTCAATCCCCACACATGTAGGAGGTTCATCACTGCAATCATGGGTTGCTGCTATATTTAGATAGTTTGTAGATTTTTTATGTTAAATACAATTATCATTTTGGGTGAATGGAAAATAAAATGAAAATAACTGTTTAGTTCATATTATGTTTATGAGCAACTTTTCATAAGCATTATTTCACTATAATCAACGAATGAACCAAATTCAATGTTTAAGGTATACTAGCTGACTCATGCCCACTTCGTTTGTCAGCGGAAATAACGCGTCCCTTTTTTAACATATTTAATTACTGCTCCACTCCTATTAGTGATAGCGTGATATTATATAATCTATGACACTCCCCGATAAATGGACTATTCAACACAGAAAGAATTTATAAAATCGGTTTAGTAGATCCAGAGATTACCCCCTACAGCGTCACAAACACACAAACTTTACCTCTTTATAATATTAGTATAGATGAATGCAACAGCAGTCAACTTTTGTACACACAACATAGTACAAGCTGCTTACTTCGAGACTAGATGTTAGGTGGGCGGTAGGTGGGGAAAGAATTTATAAAATCGGTTTATTAGATTCAGAGATTACCTCCACCTACAACGTCACAAACTCACATACTTTATAATAATAATATAGATGTATATGGTAATACACTATGTTAACTAATTCAATATGACAGATATATATAGACAGATATATTAGATATATATAGACTTGTTATCAAACTGATGTCAGCTGTCGACGATATAGCGCTCTTTCGTGTATACGTTAGATTCTCGTGAATTTTGTCGGCTATTTCGCTCAGTTTTTCTAATGCCAAGTCTTCGGATACTGCAATGATAGATGTAATGGTGGCTGGGAGTTGTCGGAACCACAGGAGACGTATTGTATCGTCGTTCATCTTTCCGCTGCCTGCTTCCCGCATTTTTCGTAATAGCTGGGAAGGTTTCTGGTCACCAAGGTCCATCTCTGACAATAACTTTTGAAATTTTCTGTGCTCGCTCTCCTCGTAACAGCTTATCAGGCGTTCCTTTATAGCCGTATATTTCTGCTCGTCTGGAGGATGTGTCAGGATGTCGCTCACTTGGTGGATCACCTCCTTTGGCAATTTGGCAATTACCATGTTGTACTTATATTCTTCTCCTTGTTTCTGGGGAGCCATGATTGCTTCGAACTGCGCGAACCACAATCTTGGTGAGTCAGTCCAAAATTGAGGCAGTTTCTCGGTAACTGATATCGCTGCAATACTATCAGTGTTGGCGTCGCCTTTCGCTGGAGTCGCTGGTGGAGCCATGGTGTCTGATCGTTGGTATATTCTTGTTAGCCTCTTGAAAATTTTAGCTGGTGGGATCCGCTTGTGGGAAGCCAACTAAAATTGTGCTGAATATACAGTCGGAACGATCAGAAAGGCCGGCAGGCAAGAACCAGGTCCGTAGCTTAAGCTGATCACGTCGGGGTCACCAATTATAGCTTATTTGCTATATATGTTGGAGGAGTGAAATAAGACGAAGATTGATGCTTGTATATGACTGGTTTAATCTCTTAATCTTAATCTATTTATATTTAAAACATAACAAAGGAAAATACAATTATGAGTTGGAAGGGGATGAACGTGAGTAAAGCGCAGCGACGGCACTTTATCATAGACATGTATATTAACACGTTCACACGTTTTACAATATTAGCTATGGCTGTTGCCATAATATCGACACCAGAAGTATCAATTAACGTAAGGGACATTTTGGCCAAAATGAGTTATATATACCGTTGGATTCGGAATTTCACGCTCTATCGTTTGGTATATTTGAAATTTCTCTATCGTTAAAAAAATGTCCCTTACAGTACACGTTTTCGAAGGTCTAGACTGTTTTTTATACTAAAAAATTAATTTAACGGACGTAAATATTTTTACGTGTTAGAAAAAATAATGTAAATAGTTCTGAAATGCAATTCAGTCCCTTACATTAAACAAAAGTTTTGTACAATTCTCACAATATGACCTTTACGTTAAAACACAATACATAACTTTACTTTAATTTGTCGCTTACCTTCATATACATTCAAGGGCCCACCTTTAATTATGTCTATAATTTCGAAAAAATGTACATTACCCAGTATTTTTCGGTATTATCAAATATTTTACTTAATTACAAGTATGAATTAAAAACATTTAATGAACAAAATTTCTTGAAAAATCAACAAAATGAGAAACAACCATAAAAACTGTAACATTTAGTTAATTGTTCTAGACATGTTCCATAAGATTTAAGTCTGAACTTTAAGGAGGCCATAGTAATTTTCGAATCACACCCTTATTCAGGTATTCAGTTGTGATTTTTAGGGATGTGTGGCCGGGAACTATCATGGATTAACAGAAATTATTCCCCAATAAATGGTGCAATTGGCATTACATGAGGTTCTTAAGCCTCTGTAACATATTTTTCTGCGTTTACACCACCACTTTAAAAAATAACCAAGTCTAAGTACAAGCCCCGTAAATGATGCCACCCAAAACATTATTGAACCACCTTGGCACACCACAGTTTCAAGGGGCACATGGGGCAAACCTTTTATTTTTGTGCCTGTAAGAACTCTGACGACCTTCACGATAACTTAATGATATCCGATATTCGTCTGTAAACACCACATTTTTCGAATGCTCTCGACGGATCGACATCCGTATTGGCAAGGCGGCAACCATGTTTGGGAAGCTAGGTACAAGGGTATGGTACAATAAGCACCATACTACTAAGACCAAGATGGTTGTCTTTCAGGCTTCCATCCTAACTAAACCATACTCTTGTACGGAGCTGAAACCTGGACATCGTATGCAAAACAAGAACGTCGCCGTCGTCTTAACTTATGTTACATGCGTTGTTTACGAAAGATCTCGGGCTTAGCATGGCAGGACAAGATGACAAACGAGAAGGTTCTAGAAATCGCACAGCTGCCTAGTCTGACAGTGCTTCTTAAATAGAGACGTCTGCGTTGGCTAGGGCATGTGCATAGGATGGAACCCTCTCCATTACAACGACGTGTTCTTCTTGGTGCAGTAGCGAATGGAAAAAGAGATGTTGGGAGGCCGCTGCTTCGTTTTAAAGACTGCACCAAGCGAGACATTTAAAATCGACCACCATGACTGGGAGAAGCTCGCGGAAAAACGTCCTGAGTGGCGCAAACGTGTCGGAGAGGGTCGGAAATTTTGTGATGAAGCCTGGATTGGAGTGCTTGCTGACAAGAGACAGAAACGACATGAACATGGTTCGACACTAATGTCCAGTTACTTCTATGGTCTGTACAGTCATCAAAAGCGATGTATCACAGACCACACCTCATAAATCGTCTGCAATAGACGAAAAGGCCTTATATATATTGTCCATTGCCTGTACTCACGAGAGAAATAAGAAACTGTGTCCTCTAGCAGTTTTAAAAGCTTAACCTTCTTCTGACCGTACGTATACCCCCACACACATTTTTAACTTCTTGCAGTTGGTTACGTGCTTGAATTTCTGTAATGAACCAGTTCCTGACGACATTTCTGACGATAAAACGGTTATGCCAAGTCAAATTACACAGCTTACGACTGTGACCTGGTATCCGTTCATAAGATACTGTCTCTAGGAACTGCCTACCTGCATTTACCACAGTCGTATTTACTGTTCGACCAGTCCGAATTTTCTCCAAAATTTACAAAATAATCTAAAAATATTGTAAGTTTAAGTATATTTTTACTAATGGACTTAATAATAAAGATATCAGGTTCAAAATTACATGATAATTGCTCTTAATAGTTTATCATACATCATATTTCATCCAGTTCATAGTAGTTTATGTCCTTTACAGTAGATTTGTGTTATAGTTTCCTGTTAAACTTGGTGCTTACTTTAATATGGGATAGTTTCCATTGAAAGCTTGAGTGCCTTAAAGGACAACTAGCAGGAACTAAGCAACTTTTTTTAATGTAAGGGACATGCTATTTTCTATACGCGTAAGTTTACGTAAATATTTTATTTATAGTTATAAAGAAGAGAAAATTATAAGAAACTTTGTCCTAGACACTTTTAAGATTAGGGCAACTAATAAAAAGTTACAGAAGAATTTGTAAAATCGGAATGGTTTTTTGGCTCTCCTGAAAAGTCGTGTTTTGTCCCTTACGTTAATTGATACTTCTGGTGTCGATATATACTGTCAAAAATGTCAATTTTTATGTTGACTCTTTCTTTTATTGTTTTTCCTTTAACAATTCTAATGAACCATAATTATTTTCAGATACGTGGTGATGGGTAAATACATGATGGAAGTTTGGTACCAGTCCCCTTACCCCGGCGACGCTTGCCGGGTCCCGCGACTGTTCGTGTGCGAGTTCTGTCTGAACCATCACAAGTCTGCGACCGGCGCGGCCCGGCATAAGGTCAAGTGCGTGTGGAATCATCCGCCTGGAGATGAGGTTTGTATACTGAAAAACGTTTCTTAGTTGTACATGAGCTTTATGGTCGTAGCACATATAACGTAACGTAAACGGATCGGCAGCGCCTCGCCTTTTTCCTCGGTGTCAAACGTCAAAAATCCGATTATACCATTTTTCACATCTTATGGGTACGGTGACGTTTAATATTTGTCATTACTAGAGATGTAGTAACACTAAAATCGTTTTTAAAAATACCGATTATATATCTAACCGATATAATTTACAAACAAGAATAAATCGATTATGGGTACAAAATAAAAAAACTTTATTTTTTCAAAAATAAATTAATTATGACGAATCAAGTGATTCATCTGATGAATTACTTGATTCGTCACTGACATGAATAATTAACTTAAAAACGTCTGAATTTTCGAATCTGATGTCTCTTTCCCAGTCATGGAGTATTAGATCTTTTGTTTTTAACACCACTTTCTTCCAATCATCGGCAGTTACGTGATCACAGGCCTCTTTTAATAATGCCATCATCTTGGTTGTCGTAAATGGTGGAGCTGTATTATTTCGTGCCGCGTGTCCTGGAATAAAATAAATTAAACACTAAGTATTTACTAAAATAATAAACTAATAGTCATAATCAAACACAGTTATATTTATTACTAAATTTAAATAATGTGAAAAATTAAATACCTTTCACTTGAGCCCATATCATTTCAATGGCATTGTACTGGCAGTGATAAGGGGGAAGCCTAAGTATGTCATGACCACGTTCTCTTGCCAATTCATCTAGCTTGTATGTTTTTTGGGGCTTGTGCATGTTCACTCGTTTTAGTAATTCCACCTTAAACAAAGACGGATCGGCTTCTATATTATTAGTGTGAAGCCACTCTAGTATTTCGCGTTTGTTGTTGCTTGATGTTGGTGGTTTATTTAATTGAACGGAGTGGTAAGACGCATTGTCCATAATAATTAGGCTGGGTTCTTCTAAATTATTTAACATATTCTCAAACCACTCCGTAAACACTTCAGCATTCATATCCTCATGATATTCGCCCGTCTTTATTGATTTAAATGCTAAAAGGCTATTTGGCACAAAACCATTAATTGTACCTGCATGACAAATAATAAGCCTTTGCCCTTTACCTTCTGGTACTTTAGTTGACGAATGAGCAGTATCGTCGGTCCATATTTTGGTGACCGTGTGATTGGCGTTAAGCCAAGTTTCGTCCAAAAAGAACTACGTTGCTCCAATCGACAATGTTTTTGGCTTTCTTCAAAAAAGTTAACCGTGCAAGAGCAACATCACCCCTTTCCATTATGATTTTTCTTTTATTAGCTTTTTTAAATCGGAAACCAATTTGATTAAGTAGGCGCCATAACGATGTAACACTCCCATGAAATAAGTCTGCGTCTTTTAAAGATTTTACCAGCTTCAGTAGAGTCGGCAATTGGTTATGTTGATAGTAGTTGTATATGTGATTCCGGATAGCAGCGGTATCAAAACTATCTATATCTGTTACCGGTGCTTTATTAGATCGCTTCCTATTTGGGGATGATAGTTTGTTTTCTTCAGTAGAAGAAGCACCATATTTCTCCCGAGTGATTCGAGAAACGGTATTCCGGCCAATATCTAACGCACTTGCTACTCGGTCCAAAACATTGGAAAGAGGCAATAGCGTTCCGCCATTTTCTCGTTCACGCTCAAAGTAGTCCCTCAACCGGATTACAAATTCACGGGCTTGACTGCCCAGCACAGCCTTCTTCGTTATTTTTGGCATGTTACCAAAATATCAACGAAATAAAACCAACAGTAAGTAAAACTCAAAGCACACAACACGGACAGTATACGAAGCATACGCAATCGTACTGACATATTAACAATATAGAGCATGTGACGTATTTTTCTTTTTCTTTAATTACATTTATCTTTGGCCTTATAGCCATCAGCTTAATCCAAAGTATAAATTATTCTCTCATAGTTAAACCTTTAATCACCGACCTATACGTCTCACAGACGTCACAGTTTTTCGAACCCAAATAAGATTAAATTTCAACTCTACAAGAATCGGAAGTTATCAATACTATTACCAGTTTTCCGATTGAAATTGAACAAGATTGTGAAGAGGATAATTGAGGTAAGAAAAGAGCGGAAAGGCTCAGTTCATAGGACTGAGCCTTTCCGCTACTATTATGGTAGAAGTAGATTTAAATTGCGCGAGGATTAGTTTTACCTCAAATGAAGCTGCGCGTCTATAATGAAAGGATTCCAGTCTCCTCCACCTGTACAGCCTCCAAACATGCAAGGTATAATTCGGAAAACCTGTACTATTATGTTTTAGCCGTCTAGAAAGACGAACAAAATACTTTCGCTACAAATCCAATACACCAATGTGTCTTATCCACCAACACGATACCAAACCAAGATACCATTCCATATAATTTCACAAAAACTTATATTTATAAGAATTTTGAAATGTAATTAAGGAATATTTAAAAAAAAATTAATCGATTAATCAATTTAATAAAAAAAAAATCGATTAACAATTTTATTGTGTCAATCTCTATTGAGATTCGTTCCGAGTCGCGCATACGATTTTAAAATTTATATGTTTATATTTTACATAATAAGGTTGAAGATGGGATATAAACCAAATATTTCATATAATTTTATTAAATAATAACGTCTAAATAATATTTTTATTTTTCTATCAGTTCGGGTTCATAAGTTGATAGCTTTTATTTTGAATTTCTACAAAAGTAAACTAAGTAACACGGAAAAGATCAAATGTCACCGTACCGTTCCTGTCTGATAATAACAGACTATACGTTACGATTCCGAATAGTGTGCGTTGCAGTAAGGAGTTTCATACAAATAGTACTGAAGGGCTCGAGTTGATACGGTGCCGATCCGTTTACTTTACGTTATTTGTGCTACGATCCTTATACGTAATTTATAACACTATTTTTATAATTTATCAATTGCAACATTGACAGTTAATGTTCCACTGCATGGGCGGGCCTCCGTGACGAAAGGATACTTGGTCTACTAATACCACGCTGACCAGACGGATTGGTATAGGGTTTAATTTAAAGTTTTCCTTCTTTTTAATATGTAAAGATAATATTCATGGATAGTCACTTAGTCGGTTTTTACGACACCCATGGGATGAGATGGGGTGGTGACATATTGTATTCTTACTTCGTCACCACACGGAGACGATATAGATACTAGACTTATAGATAAACATACATATACAATTTTTTTATTTAATTAAATTATTACCAATGCTGTTTTTTTCGTCCAGGTGTACAGAAAAGACAATCTATCAGTATGGCAAGTAGACGGACGCAAACATAAGCAGTATTGTCAGCAGCTATGCCTCTTAGCTAAGTTCTTCCTGGACCACAAGACCTTGTACTACGATGTGGAACCCTTCTTGTTCTATGTGATGACCAGCGCCGACCATGAGGGGTGTCACATTGTTGGATACTTTAGCAAGGTTAGTATACATTCACCTCTATCCACCTACACGTCTACTATCCACCTTCACTCCTACCGCCCACCTACTATCTAGTCTCGAAGTAAGCAGAGCTTGTACTATGGATACATAATGTCCAAAAGTTGACTGCAGTTGTAATATTATTCTTCTTCTTCTTTTTGTTAAATATGGCTTCATCATTATCTGATGATTCTGCCAACGTCAAGGTGGAGAGGAAAATAATTTAAACTGGTTGACCAATTGAATAAATTTTTTAACATTAACTTACTTGGTGATTACAATACAAAAAAACTATATTATATTTATATACAAAAAATAAAATAATCAATACACATTACTATGACCTTACTAAGCTATAAGACAATATGATTAATAGAAATGAACCTAGCCAGAATATTAATTAAAGGAGAATGAGCCAAAGTTAAAAGAAAAGGAATGTTTATAGGTCGAGGAATATTTACAGGTAGTAGATCGTATAAAGGAACAGACAATCTAGGGCAAGAAAAAAATATATGTTCTAAAGTACCTTCTTCGAGACCGCACTCACAAAGAGAATGATCCCTAACCCGAATTTTAGAAAGAAAAACTGGAGAACAAACAAATCCCAGGCGTAGGCGAATTATGACCGAGGTCGAATGTTTGTTAATATTTTTTTGGTGGAAAAACCAAGGTCTGGGCGGCAAATCAGGTTGAATGGAACCAAAGAATTTTCCTTTTAATAATTTTGAAGATTGCCACTCTTCATTCCACGAATTAAGTAGTGATGATTTGGTATCAGAAATAAGATCACGAGAGTGACAAAATTTATATGAGAAGATCCCTGTTTGAATAGCTGTTCTAGCACACGAATCCGCCATTTCATTATCAGATATACCTACATGACTAGGAATCCATGCAAGAACCACATCAATTCCAGCCAAGTGACATCTATGTAATGCAGATTTAATGTTTAAAATTATAGAGAAATTACTTGATGACCGAAAAGGATTTTTTAGCAAATCCATAAGGCAACTCATAGAGTCAGTTAAGATTAAGGATTTTTTAAGATTGTGAGACTCTACGAAAGATATTGCTTCAAAGAGAGCAATAGACTCGCCAGAAAAAATAGAGTTTTTAGGGTGTGACATAAAACTGAGAATTATTTTAAATTCAGGAATCCATACTGCAGAACCCACTGGACTGTCTAAAGACAATTTAGAAGCATCGGTGTATATGGTTACCCAATCCTTCCAATCACAGGACAAGATACTATTCATTAATTTATTAGCATTAAGGGAAGACTTACTAATGCCGAAATCCAGAAGAATTTGTGGCTGAAATGTTAGGGACTTAAAATTTGTTTCAAAAAGACACAAAACAGAAGATGTCTTAATGGGTACGGATTGATTTTTAAAACGAATGAGCGATTTAACCAAAAGAGGATAAGGCTTATTTGTCCAGTAAGGAGAGGTATTAACAAGATTGTGAAGTGAATCAATAATTGGAATAAGAGGATGACTGCTGAATTGCATGACCCTTAACATATATCTATCAGCTAAAAATTGTCGACGCAGATGAAGAGGAGGCTCTAAACACTCAACTTGAAGGGCATTGATTGGAGAACATTTCATTGCACCAGTAATGATACGTAGGCACTTAGACTGAATCCTTTCCAGTTGGGAATATTATTCTTCTTCTGTTATGACATCTTAATGTGATACATGACATTTTTGACATTGACAATTGTATTGGCACTTCGTCATGTCGATTAGTTCTTAGGTAATGTTTAAAAAGGCAAAAAAAAAAGATTACGTGGTGATCAAATTATATTATATTAAAAAATAATGTTTAAATTATTTAAACATACTATACCCTATTCAAGATAGCATGAGAAAAAGTATAAACATGTCAAATCTGTCAAACTGCAAAAATGCCGCGGTTTTCAAACATTTTTAACTAAAAGCATAACTAAACAATAAATAACTCTGTGTAAATATAAATAAGTGTATTCTACCTGGATAAGAAAATGTGAATTTAGTAAATAATGCTTGAATCAAGGCAATAAAAGTTTATTAAGAAGCAGAATATATAAATAAAACTTACAAAAATTTGTAAATTGCTTTTAAAAATACTTTTTTCAATTTCTATTATTCGGAAACTTCTAATTTAGATTCAGAAAAACTGTTCCCAGCTTGTACCTATTATTAATTAATTAACAAATTCTTCAATGATCCCATCAGTTTGCAATACTTATTATTATTCTTCTGTTATGACATATTAATGCGATACATGACATTTTTGAGATTGACAATTGTAGGCTCTTCATCATGTCGATTAGTTCGTATGTAATGTTTAAAAAGGAAAAAAAAAAATTGATTACTTACTTGGTGATCAAATTATTTTATAATGAAAATAATGTTTAAATTATTTAAACATACTATACTATTGAAAATTCTATTTTATTGTAAAGTCGTTAACATACTTATTAATATTTTTTTCATAATTTTCGACTCTTCATCGTGACCATAGATTATTATGTATCTATGAATGAGTAATCGTGACATTAAAAAGACCCATTTTTTTTGTTTGTTTACCAAATTTCTTACGCCCAAGTGAATAAGGTACAGTCACGAGCAATAATATGTACACATTTTCGCATTTTGTAAACCAGTTATCTAAAGTTCTGCCAATCCAAAATTGAAAATTCGAAGATTAATTCAAAACTGTACGGAACCTCTTCTAAATTACGAATTCATTTTGATATTGTAATGTCTAGATAAACGTGCAGATAGTTTAGAAAATTTGAAAATGTGTACATATTATTGCTCGTGACTGTACCTATAGTTGTTTGCCTCCTAAACGCTCTTAAGCCCGATTTACACATCGACGACACATACCAAGTTGGCGAGACGCGAGAGAAGGGGCTACTTCATACTTAACTCGCTAAAAAATAGGATGGAGATTTATTTAAATCAACTTAATCAACAACTTACTACTTAACTCGCTACTGTACTTGTCGATGTGTAAATCGGGCTTTAAACGAAATAGTCAGTTAAAATTCAATGCTTGAAGAACAGCGGGCAGTGCGCAAAGCCTGCGAAACTAATAGCCGCGAATAGCAGCGTTGACAGACCTCTTAGAGGGTGGTTGTATGTCCAACAGTGACGTAGTTTCCCTGATATTATCATCATCATCATAGCAGCTCATTATTGTCCCACTGCATGGACACTGCACGGGCTCCTCCCGTGACGGAGGGAAACTTGACCTACTAATACCACGCTGGTCAGACAGATTGGTATAGGGTATAATTTCAAGTTTTCCTTTTTTTTATTTCGTAAAGTTAATATTCACGGATAGTCAAATCACACTATCAAATCATAATTTGTTTTAAGGGTACTCATGCTAGTCGCAACTCCATACAAATGGAGAAAGTTAATTGCTCCTTCATTTGATAATTTATTATCAAATAGTATTTATTTATATGTTAATAATATTTGTACGTAATACCCTTTTCTCAAAGTTATTTTGGGCAATTTTAGCGTACACGTTTCCGACAACAATCTTTTAGGCTCCGCCCACTAGCAAGTTCGTGTCTGTGGAATGCGTACCCTTAACAGTTGCTAATAGATACCAGACTTTGTATTTCGTGCGACAGATGATGCTCTAGGAAGCCGAAATTTCGTGCGACAGAGATGATGCTCAAGGAAGCCGAAATTGGCCGATTGTCTCTTTACAAAACTCGATGTGCAATATTTACGGCCGGGTACTGTACTTACGTATAATGAGACGGCTTGGGTGATCTAGCGGTCAAAGGCTTTTCGCAAAGGACGTAGGTTCAAATACCTTCGCAAGCTTTCAATATTTTTTATAATTTTTCCATTTATTAGTTAGCTATTAATAATACATAGTTTGCGAACACTTTATTTGTATTAATAAACTTAAACTATTATAAATCTTTACTTGTTCAAGCAAGACAATTAGTTTTACTATTACCAGATTAGCCAAATAAGCTGGCATAGGTTTCTCAAAATTTCGTCCTTTTTTTTAGAAGTGCTAAAGTATATTTATATATACTTTAGTTTAGTGTACTTATACGACATACTAAAAGCCCTTGGGATATTATTAGATAAAGAGAATAAGATATTACTTCGTCAGTCAACGTTATCATAACAGCCCATTAATGTCCCACTGCAGGGACGGGCCTCCTCCAGTGACGGAGGGATACTTGGCCTACTAATACCACGCTGGCCAAACAGATTGGTATAGGGTTTAATTTCAAGTTTACCTTCTTTTTATTACGTAAAGATAATATTCACGAATAGTCCCTTAGTCGGTTTTTACGACACCCATGGGATGAGATGGGGTGGTGACACACTGTATTCTGACTCCGTCACCACACGGAGAGTCAACGATAACGCAGAATAAATAGGATACTCGCGCTTCACAGTTGAATCATAATGCACTAGTTTTCCATGTCAGTCAAAAACATAATTATGTAGTACAAATGATTGTACTATAATAGTATTCAAGTGTTCTACCTCGTACTATGCCCGCCATTCAACGTTGTCGCGTCAGCTGTGAGGTCGTTGAACTGGCGGGAGAGGCTGTTAGGGGGTGGGTACGGGTGAGACACGCCCACTTTTCACCCCCCCAATATGCACCCCCGACTTTGTACCTAAGTGTGTGTTCGGTAGTATATGAAAATTAGACTCGCTTATTAATATTTTGTTACTTGTACCGAATATTGTTGGGTTTTGAGTTTTTAAGTGTTGTATTATGTCTTCCAGTAGGGTTTTTTTTTTAAATTTAAAGCTTCATGTACATGATGCACAAAGGCGGACTTAATGCCGAAGGCATTTTCTACCAGTCAACCTTGGGGTGATGCAGTGACAGAGTAATACTAAGATGGTAGATGAAAGATTTAAAATGATTTTTCTAGATAATATAAACCTACACATATCATAAACATATAATATAATAAAAAATAAAAAAAAGGTTCTCGTGTTTTTTTGCAAGATTTTTAATTACTGACTTACTGGTGGATTGGATGTCGTTCTCGAAGTCGTGTTTTCGAACCCCACGGAGGGAAATTTGTAAATTGTTTTCATGAGTCTAAATGTTTCTTTGTGTTCGTTAAAAATCTGTTTGTAATAGTCCCTGTAGTTAATGGCACTGCGTATAAAATAATGTACTTTTGAAAAGACAGGCCTCCTCCAGCACGGGTTCGGGTTGGCATCAGGTTTTGGGACAACCTGTATATACGAAGAAGGGCTGTCCCTGCAGTAAGGCCATTTACAGACCATTTTAATACGTGAGAACCACTCATTACCGTAGAACACACATAACCAATCCAAAATATAACAATACCAAAGCAATTTAGTTACCTATACCTAACCCTTCAGACGGTCTGTTCGATGTCTGTATAAGGGTGAGGGGGCGAATATTTTAAAACAATCAAGTACTTTACAAATGTTATGTTGGTATTAATTTTGGACATACAAAAATATTTCACTCATTATTTACACAATATCATTTAATACCTAACTAAGCAGAGCTTCTATCAAGCCCGATTTACACATCGACAAGTACAGTAGCGAGTTAAGTAGTAAGTTGTTGATTTAAATAGATCTCCATCTTATTTTTTGGCGAGTTAAGTTGGCGAGACGTGAGAGAGGGGGCTACTTCGTACTTAACTCGCCAAAAAATAAGATGGAGATCTATTTAAATCAACTTAATCAACAACTTTCTACTTAACTCGTTACTTGTCGATGTGTAAATAGGGCTTTATTATAGGACTAAATCCTATATTATAGGACTAAACAATAACCCCCTTACTCATAAACGCCTATATAATTTTAGTCAATTGATTAGCGTGAATTCTTACGGTTTTGTTTGGCTTAAGGTAGATATTGCTAATAAAAATCTCGCTATACAGTGATCAAATTTAAAAGGCGCTTATAAGTAAGGTGGTCAATACTTACAAATATAAAAAATATAGAAAAATTATCAGACCAATGCAAAAAAATATATTCAAGTAAACAATGATTTACATCGAGCGGAAATCGAACTTGAGATTTCTACGTTACAGCTATGGGTGCTAAGCATTATACCGCAGAGGTCGCTAAATAAAGAACTTAGAATTAATACAATTTTTTTTATTAATTCTAATTTACAATTGTATACTAAGAGAAAGGGTTAATTAAAAGAATAAATAGATTTATGTGTGCATACAATGACAGATTATTTACGAGCACAATTTATAATAAACACATAAATAAAATATCATCATAACTTCCATTAATGTCCCTTTGCAGGAGGAGGCCCCTCCCGTAAAGGAAGGATACTTGGCCTACGAATACCACGCTGGTCTGACGGATTGGTATAGGGCTTAATTTCAAGTTTTCCTTCTTTTTATTTCGTACAGATAGCATTCACGGATAGTCCCTTAGTCTGTTTTTACGACACCCATGAGATGAGATGGGGTGGTGACATATTGTATTCTTACTCCGTCGTGGTGACGGATAATAAAAATAAAATATACTAGTTCTCATTAAATAGCAGGTTTAATTTTGATTAGCTAAAAACCAGGCAATAAACTTTAATTCTAAATAGAAAGCAATTTAAAACCTACAAAAAATATACAAAGAAATAATAACACTATTTACATGTGATTAAAGTCCTAATTTCAATGAACGGTGATAATTTACGTACTCAGCTGTCTACGCCAGTCGTAGCACCGTAGACGAACGTAAACTACGTAAAACTCGTAGATGCTCTACGGCGTAGTAGTCTAGTAACGCCTAGACATACATAGGTACTTGAATGCTTAGAGCTTTTTGTATGAGAGTGTGCTATTTAAATGGTAGGGCACTTGATTATTTTCTACATGGACTTTCCATTATCTTTGCTATTTTGGGTTTGAGTATTTTATTTGGTAGGGTTTTTTGTTATCCTGGATTTTAGTTTAGAGTTTCGTTCCCTTTATTTAGTGAAATGAAATGGTTGAAATGAAAGAAAGAAAGAAAATAAATTTATTTTTGCTTTGCATGGGTAAGCCGTATCTATAAAAGTAAATATTTTAAAGTAAAACTAAACTAAATGGAATAAAAAGAATCGATACAAATGTGGTTTGTTTTGTTTGGGTTTCAACTGATCATTTTCGATAAGATAATGACATTATTCATTGTGGGTTACTGCAGTGAAACTATTTACAGAGGTATTGTTTTATAATAGCGTCCTTCATCATAATGTCCCATTGCAGGGACGGGCCTCCTCCCGTGACAGATGGATACTTAGCCTACTTATACCACGCTGGCCAGACGGACTGGTATATTTCAAGTTTTCGTTCTTTTTATTTCGTAAAGATAATATTCACAGATAGTCCCTTTTAGTCGGTCCCCTAGTCGGTTTTTACGACACCCATGGGATGAGATGGAGTGGTGACATATTGTATTCTTAATCCTTCACCACAAGAAAATAATATTAGAGACAGAAAACAAGAAAGGTTAATATTAGGTAGACACTTGATTGCTAATAGGCTATCAATCAATAAGCCTATCGCGCAGTTCACTGTTGGACATAGGCCTGTTTCAACACGTGCCTATAAGCAAACTAAGAAAATAGTCTAGACCTGTAAAGAATGAGAAGGCAGTGAAAAGTTAGTTTATTTTATTTTTTTAAATCTTAATGTGCATGTGCACAAAGGCGGACTTAATGCAGAAGACATTCTCTACCAGTCAACCTTAGGGTGATGCAGAGACAAAGTAATGCTAAGATGGTAGATGAGAAGATTTAGATGATTTTTCTAAATAATATAATAAATAAACGTACACATATAGGTATAATAAAAATGTATACATATTTATACAAATTATACATATAGATACACATAAGAGTAGATACACATATAAATATAGAATAAAGTCATAATTTATTCTGCAGGCTTCCAAACAATTCTCGTACTTTAGCTTTAAAACTAAGAATACTTGTTGCCATCCTGATTTTGAGGGGCAGGGCATTCCATAAGAGAATAGATTTAACACAGAAAGAAGAATGAATGAGACTGGAACTGTGAGAAGGACATAAAAGTAGAAGATTATTAGAAGAACGTAGTTCGAACGTAGTTTAGTAACATAACACTGGCCAGATGGATTAGTATAGCGTTTTGTACAAGATTCTCTGTTATGTTTTCGTTTAAATATTATCTGGCTTTAACGACACTCGTGGGGTAAGATGGAAAGTTAACACTATCCCCCGGTTATCGAATGACTGATAAGGTAAAAATCAACTAATCAAGTGTCAAAACTCTTGTCAACTATAATTTTCAGGAACAAATACCATAACCATTAACAAAATAACTAAAAAAAAAATTAAAAAGATTCAAAATCCTCAAAATTTTTACACAATTAACACAAATCTTCACAAACGTCGTCTGCCTGTTCCCAGACGTTACATAGACTGATCAATAAACCGCCCTTAGACTGTAAAATTTCTCATCTTATATACCCAAGACGTCTGTCCCGAGATGCCGAGGTCGTTCACCTCTCATCCAAACACGTCCGGGTACAAACATACACAGAGATTTATTGTGTATTGTTGTCTAGACTGTTTACTGTGTATGTGTAAGCGTTTGGGGGTTGATTTTTTTTTTATTGTATGTTAATTTTTGTAAGTTGATTAATTGAGTTTTAGGGTTAATTACGGTGTTTGGTTCGGTGTTAATTCGTTTAGTTTACGTACGTAATGCTTAGTGTAATACTTTGTTTGTCGGTTTCAATTTGTGTGGAGACGTACTTAGAATATACATAGTATAGAACATCTAATGGTAGGGGTTTCGTAAAAGACTAAGCGATGATTTGTCAAAACAATAAATAAACAAAACAAAATAAACCTACACAAAACCTCTTCGTGTGGTGACGTGGTTTAATATTATTAATGTTTTTGAGATTAGATATAAATATAGTATATAAATATTAGTTATTCCTTCATGTTACAATTAGGCTAAAATTGCAGTAAAAAAGTTTATAGAATGACTTTTCTGATGATGCTTTACCAGCATCGCAAAGGGATGCGTGTTTGTATCTGGTTGTGAATGCCTCTAAATTAATTATAATTAGCATATGTATTGCAATTAATAATGATTATCACATATCAAATTATTAGCTTTAAAATGCTCATTAATGGTTCGGTGAATGTTGTTGAATGATTCTGTGTTTTGCACCCTCTACATAACGCACCCGTGTTTAGAAATCATAGGGTTGCTTACCTAACTCATAAATGTAACATTTAAATTTAAATTACTTGCGATTAGCCGTGAAAAACTTTAACAGGTATATATTAAAATATACATTTTACTCAGGATAATAGATATCAAGAGATAATATAAAATTTATTTTTACAAATAATAAATTTTATAAGTATTATCTAGATCACAAAAACACTAACTACTGTTTTTCTTAATTAATTCTTAGGGTTCTTTTAATTGAGCCATTTCGTGTCGTACGGCTGCCGTGGGTTTTTCAAACAGCAAAAGCAACGTTCGTTTATTTTCATACAAATTTTGCCGTGCGACAGCCGTATAGCTGCCGTTTGGTGGTGTACGGCAGTATTTATAGTGTCGAGCGTTCGCCGCATGACAAGATTTGTATGAAAACAAACGAACGTGTGTTTGCTGTTCAAAAAAGGCACGGCAGCCGTACGGCATAAAACGGCTAAATTGAAAGAGCCCTTATACTTGACCGCTATGTTAGCGAGGCAGTTAATTTTAAATAGATGTCAAAGCCAGGTGAAAGGTCGTTGTAGTTGCATATTTGACTATCTCTGTAAAATAATGGTTATTAAAAGGTAAATTATTATTAAATATTTACCAAATAATATATAACGTGTTAGTAAATACCTCTAAAAACATTAAATATGACTTTTGCCTCGTTCGCGCTAAATTAAAATATTTCCACAGTATGATAAACTACCCCATTATAGAATGCTCAACCCTACAGTGTGACAATGTGATGTAAACATAGCACAGACGTCTAGGCGTTCGACTCGCTCTATAACATTATTGCGGAGAATTCATTACAAAACCTTAGCCTTGTTTATCTCCAGCATTAAAAGAGGTCCATCTTTGCAGAGGGATATTCTTAGAGGCTCTCCGTGTGGTGTAAGACGGACTTCTCCCTTGACGGAGGGCTTGGCCTACTAATACCACTTTGACCATACGGAATGGTATAGGGTTTAATTTCAAGTTTTCCTTCTTTTTATTTTGTAATGATAATATTCATGAATAGCCCCTCAGACGGTTTTTACGACACCCATGGGATGAGATGAGATGACATATTGTATTCTTACTCCGTCACCACATAAACAGTAAAGAACTTGCACCAGTTAATCTGACATAAAGAACCAATGCAGGTATAATGTCTCTAACGAATGTCTTATAAATAATTCAACAGAAAAAGTATCCATTACTCACGAAAATCAGTTTAAAATCAAAGCGCAGACAATTCGCTATAACCAATGCACATTAAAAAGTTATGCTAGAAAGTTACTTACGCCTTCAATCCAGCCGTACTGTCTGGCTACAGCATCAGGTCGACGAACCGGACGGGATAAAAGGGGGGGGAAGACACGGAAAAGCGTGGGGGGAGGGAGCTTTCACCGAAACATTTAAATATATCCGGGACCTTGTGTTATTAATGTTATAGTTTTTTGATTATGTTTAAATTCCTTTTACTTCTTGGTGGCTTAAAGAATAAACCTAACCTATCGAATTTAGATTGCTCTAAGTCTCTCAGTTTAAACATAATTGAACTATGGCAAGTAAATATTATGGCTAAGGATGATTATGGCAAACAATAAAAGGGAAAATGAAAATTTGGGCAAATGAAATTCTGGCAAGTGAAGGTATAAGTACGGTTATCTTTACAATCTAAGATAATGTTATAACTAGGCTATTATGATTTAAGTTTTTTTCTATCAATGAAATCTACAAATAATGGACTTGTTTCGCTCTATAGTGACTTTGCTTGTATAAGTTTCGTAGGCTCGCCTGTCAAAACAAGCAAGGAGTGCTAATTGCCTACGAGAACAAACTCTTACAAGAACAGGATATAACATTTGTTTTTTTTAATCACTGTTGATTAGCGTTGAAACGAAGACTTTAGAATACAATACCATCCATAAACACGTGAGTCGTAAGAGGTGACCGAGGCTCTAGAGAGCCTTTTTCATCTATTTATCTTGTCATAACAGCCCATTAATGTCCCACTGCAGGGACGTGCCTCCTCCCGTGACGGAGGGATACCTGGCCAACTAATACCACGCTGGCCAGACGGATTGGTGACATATTGTATTCTTACTCCGTCACCACACGGAGTCTATTATCTATTTATCTTGGTGATAGTGTAACTGGTACCCGCCTCGGTAACGACCATCTTAAGCGATCTAAGCAAAAAGCCCTTAACAGTTCGAACTTGCGTATTCATCTAGTAGGTAAAATCGGAAAAATATTTTTGAAGACCCACGACGATTTATTTTTTTTATTTCACCCTTGTCCAAATCAGAGTTTCGTCATTAAAAAGTAAACGTTATTTAATGAAGATTTCTTTTGTCAACAGGAAAAGAATTCGTTCTTAAATTACAACGTGTCCTGCATACTTACGCTACCTCCTTACCAGAGACAAGGCTACGGACGATTGCTCATCGATTTCAGTGAGTATTTGTTTATAGTTTATTTATTTTATAAAATACTAGCGATCAGCCCCGGCAGCGCACGGGCACCTACTACAGAATGTCCTTAAAAGAAGTTTAAGTACAGCTTCATTAGAAATCTCTAAATTTATATGGGTCTCTCTACTATATTATGCATGTGATATACATATAAACTTTTCTCTTGAATTACTTTATATATTAAAAAAAACCGCATCAAAATTCGTTGCGTAAAGAGTTAAGCATACAAAGGGACATAGGGACAGAAAAAGCGACTTTATTTTATACTTTGTATAGATTTTCTGACATAAACTTTGTACTTTTGGTATTGCCAAATTACTGATTTTATTGGGGCGGTCATTATCAGATATAACATAGCAGACAAAGTAACCAAATACTTCTACACAAATTAAAATGTAAAAGTTCTTTAATATCATTGAGCAATTATATCTGAACATTCATTGTTCAAATGGGTAAACAGTCAATTTGTTCAAAAGTATTTGATCACCTTGTACGCTACGATATATCTGATCGACAAAAAGAGCTGTTGTCATCATGTATACTTCACTACGTACGGTTTTTTATTTATCTATACTAATATTATATAGAGGTAAAGGTTGTGTGTTTGTTTGTTCGTGAGTTTGTGGCGTTGTAGGGGGTAATCTCTGGATCTTATGAACCGTTTCAAAAATCTTTCTGTGTTGAATAGTCCATTTATCGGGGAGAGTCAAAGGCTATGTAGTATAACGTTATGACTAACAGGAGTGGAGCAGTAATGAAATATGTTTAAAAAAGGGACGCGTTTTTTTTCGCTGCCCAACGAAGGGGGCACGGGTCAGCTAGTTTGTTATAATAATATATACAGTACGGGAAGGAAGGGCTCGGAGAGTAGTAAAGCAAATGACTTTATTCCGTCGTCCATAATTTGACAGTATTATCAACGTGTGCGCTACATGTACACCGTCTGATCTCCTTAAAGGTTTAGGAGGCTCAGTAACACGACAAGATTGTGTTACTGAGCCTTCTAAACCTTTAAGGAGGCTTTTAGCTCTAGAGTACAAGCTCAACAGATGAAATGTGGTCTAGAACCTCGGTTATTTCTTACGACCTCCACCGATATGAAAGGGAAAGCGAATTATATCCTTAGACCAGTCTGTTGTATTCAAATGCTGTTTTCGAATTAACAAACTCGGACTAAGCATAAGACGGATTGAACACAATCTATACTATAATATTATAAAGAGGTAAAGTTTGTGGGTTTGTGACGTTGTAGGGGGTAATCTCTGGATCTACTTAACCGATTTTAAAATTCTTTCTGTATTGAATAGTCCATTTATCGGGGAGTGTAATAGGCTATATAATATCACGCTATGACTAATATGAGTGGAGCAGTAATGAAATATGTTTAAAAAAGGGACGCTTAATAACGTTTTTTTCGCCGGCCAACGAAGTCGTCAACTAGTGTGTTTTATTTGTAGAGAATATATAAAAATATGATGCTACAATTACTAAAGTACAACATTTTCTTTCATTTGACATTGCGTCATAATATAAGTTATAAGGGCATTGTCTCTTCGCATTGACATTGACATAACAGAATAGCTATTCTAAGAGTTCAATGAACAATTTGCCTAGAGGTTGAAACTATGCTGGGTCTTGTGTAACCTATTTATTTTTATTTCATTTTGTTACGTGTTTTCGATTGTAACTTATCTAAGGCCTCAACTAGACTTATATTAAGGCCTCGATTCGAGACTAACGCAAGACAGTTAGTGCTAGATTATATTGTTATATTTATACATATGAGCTACTCTTTCAACCAAAACAAACTGTTCTTTTAAATAGAGGGAGTAATAAAAAGTTATATGGGAGTAATGCAAATAGTGTATTTATGTTATTTATTACAAAAAACTTTATAGAAAAATATTAAGTATTTTGTCTAGATGGTTTTTATGCTTGGTCAGCTGGGTTACTTGATTTGTTAAAATTCGTTAGGTATATAGATTAGTAAGTAATGAAGCGATGAGTAAGTAATGAAGAATGAAGTAACGAAAGAAGGTACATAAATTAGTAAGTAATGAAAACATTTGCAACCTTGATTTGTGGCATAAAAAAACTTTTTTTTTAACATTAATATTACAAATTACTTAATTACCTATTTATAAAACCAAAAACAATTAAATGATTGTCACAACACCTGTACGGTCAATACGCGGGTCCCGATGTGCGGGTTTGTTTTGTCCCCCGCGGGAGTGCGAGGGTCGGCCGTCGCGTCGCGGCCGTCGACCCGGCCTCGATCGATGCAGTGCAGTATAGATCGGTCTGGCGTCTAGACTCCCCCCCTACAACCCTGGGGGGTGGCGAGCCCCAAGCCCGCCGTGAGACGTAAATAGGGCTGCTGCGATATAACTAACCTAGGATAAGCTTGTGCGTGTGTGTGCAATTTGTTTGTGGGGGAAACGAGGAATTATTGGACGGTTGTAAAATTTATTTTTTGGTAATTGGAGTGTTTTTGGAAATGATTTCTTTTTTTTTTTTTTTTATTTATTGTAATTGAGTTTTATGTCTTTGTTACTTATCATATAGTTGAAGTTATAAAAATAATGGGTTCATGGTTAACTTATATTGATAAGGCAACATAAATCCAGAATGTTTGTGATAATTAGTATAAAAAATAATAGACAAAAATGAATGAAATATACGTCATTGGTCAATCATAGCTACGGAGTGTTGGCTACCGTTCGTAAGTGCGCGGATTCCCATCAAATTCAAAAACTTTGATTCCTTGAGTTGGTATTTCATCAGAAAGCACTGTTAATATTGCGCTGCAAGAACTGACCTTCTTCATCTACGAAGAAAAAACTCTTCACCAGTCTGGATGCTCTTTGTGTCCGTTAAATTGATATTTGTAAAAGTCTCCGTAACATATGGCATGATCACTAATGCGAGAGTTGCCTTTCAAAAAGACACAGCATTCTCCAGGGTCTTCAATTTTTATTAAAAAACATAACTACTTAAATAAAAGTTGTTAAACCCATTATAGTATAACGTTGAGACTATTCTAAACAAAAAGGTATTCACATGTTTAACTAAACATATTAATCATGTTTAATTATAGTTTGTCAGACCTTTTAAAATATTAATTGTTATTTATTATTCTACGCGTGTCAAATTAATTACATTAAGTAATTTCGTTGCTGGAATATTTAATTAATGAATTTTGACCGCTAACTTGAACTTGTTCGTGTGTCAATTATAAGTTTACAACTAGAATTAGGTATGAGAATATTTATGATAACTTTTCATTGGCGAGGTACATAGCTTTTGGAATAATTAATGATTAAAATTTTACAAAAAAACGAAGAGTGAATTCAAACTCAGTATAACATATCTTTAATCTTTTCTATTTATTACAAATTCGACGAATTTGCCTTGTGCGCCTGTTCTGATGCGTATACGCAGGCCATTACCGGAAGTGGCTGTGTTGGCAGAGTTTAAAGTCACTAGAACTCCTTTTCGACTACTCCTTTTTCACTAAAAATCGAACCGATTTAAAAATTCTTTCAGTGTTGAATAGTCCATTTATCGGGGAATGTCATAGGCTATATAATATCACGCTATGACTAAAAGGAGAGGAGCAGTAATGAAATATGTTTAAAAAAGTGACGCGCTTTTTTTGCCGTCTAACGAAGTGGGCAAGGGTCAGCTATTATTAGGTATATAAGAAAGTGGCGCATACTCTAAACTAGCTTGGTTTTTGTCACCAATCTTAATACACCATTTCTTCTCCACCAGGTTACCTTCTAACGAAAGAAGAAGGTAAGGTGGGCTCACCAGAAACCCCACTATCAGATCTCGGTCTAATATCCTATCGATCATACTGGAAGGAAGCACTCCTCAAGCGGTTGTGTTCAGCACCTGGACCCACATTGTGTATACGGGATCTGAGCAAAGACCTGGCGATTGCGTCTTCGGATATTGTATCTACCCTGCAGGAGAGGGGATTGATGAAGTACTGGAAGGGGAAACATATTGTGCTTAAGAAACAGGTGAGAGTAGCTTTTAATCCTTTGAATTTTTTTGTTTTTATTGTGAGAGACGACCAAGCTGCCCGCGTAATGGTAAGTAGTAGCTGCCGTTTATGGATGCCAGAAAACAGCCAGATCACTGCCTAGCTTAAACCTCAAGTAGGATCACACTCAGATCATCACTCGCATAGTCCAACAGTAATGGAGATGGGCCGGTCACATGATCCGAGATCCACAAAATAAATGGAGCACAATAGTCTCCAATTGGTAGCCCAAAGACGGGAAAAAATGACCTGAAGCTCACGGCTGGACATCATTAGAGGCGATTCGCACGAGAAAAGATTAAGAGTGGGAGGCTTTATGCCTCTTGAAACTTGGTCGTAGCAGTTTGGGGCCTCGTCTGATTATGATCTATCATCGTGTTTGCTTCTCTTCTAAAACAGCTTATAAATCTCCTATCACGGACCAACCGTGTTCATTGACGGATGAAATCTAGCACTACTGAATAGTATAGGGTTACAAGTTTTCCTTCTTATGTTTTGTTATAAAATCTGAGTAAGTTTCATTTTACCGACTTTTACATGTCACGAGACGTGACAAGAGAAGTATGGGGTACTAGACAAAGTTTAGTATGTCGGTATTAAAATATGTCGTATGTGTTGTGGCAGGACGTGCTGGAGGAGGTGTCTCGTCGCGCGGCGCGGGCCCGCTGCGTGGACGCGGCGTGCCTGCGCTGGTGGGGGGGCGGCGCGCTGCCGGCACGCTGACGCCGCGCCCCCGCGCACCGCACGCGCCCCGCCAGCAGCATCGCGCGCGCGCTGCTGTAAGTGTACACGCACACACACACGTGTGCGGTGCTCACGTACAGTGCGGTGATTATATTGACTCTATAACATGTACTTTCTAAGAATAACGACTCAATGAAAAAGACATTTTTTTGTTTTTAAATCAAAAATTAATTTATGTAAAAGAAACTGTGCGGAAAATACGTTAAGAAATAGAAGATAGATATTAAGAATTAGGAGATAAATTAACCGTTTATTAATGCTATCTTAGTATATAAATTGATAGGTACTTTAAAACGTGTTAGTGTGTTACCACACCACTCGATTGACCGCAGATCGATGCCGTCAATCGTCAGTTAATCGATGATATCGATCGATCCTAGTCCATGGGATTGCTGTAACAGAAACTGTGTATAGAATATAGATGTATACTTTTAGATAGATGTATACTGATTAATACTGTCTTTCATTAAGTAATTTATTGTAATAATGGACTACATCTTGAAATATGACGAGGCGGTATACGAGTTTTAAATACCGTACATAAAATTAAGAAGGAACATAAATATATAGACATAAGAATAGCACTATTTTTGCCCCTCATACATTGAATATTTTGAATGGGTCAAAGTTCACATGTTATCTTGATACTTATGTTATCAAGGTAGTATCTACTAGCAACCCTTAAAAGTCCCGGATCCAAGGATGGGCAGGGATCCAATTTACCTTTGATGATGAAGGAAAACGTAAAAATTAGTATAAGTAGATTTAAGTAAAATTTCCCTTACTTTATTAAGATAATATCTCCAAAATTTCCTATAGTCGTTTCTACGACACCCATAGGTATTTGGATAATTCATAACAATACATTTACTTAATTTTAAAGTGTTTGATTAGAAAATAGAACTCTTAGATTATAAAGTGATAGTTTACAATGTTACGTATTATGTTAAAAATGTTTGTAGTAGGTACGTTAAGAAAAATTTATAAAGTATTATAAAAATTAAAAATGTTTTTAAATATATTTCATTAGTGCTCCAATCCTATTAGTCATAGCGTGATTGTACTAAATATAGCCTATGACACTCCCCGATAAATGGACTATTCAGAAGGAGTTTTTAAAATCGATCCATTCCAATCGAACACACAGATCAAGAGATTACCCTCTACGACATCACAAACACACAAACTTTACCTCTTTATAATATTAGTATAGAATGTAGCGTTGTCTTGTTCTTATAGTACATGCTTAGCTTAAGTTGGACTAGATGGCGTTGTGTGTATGTTGTATGTGTAAGAAATATGTATTTAAATAAGTATAATAATAATGTATTTGTCGTGTCTAACTTAATCATGATTCTTGAGAATTCTTGACAACACAATAAAAATATGATTACATTCATATATTAAACATACGTATTTTTTATAAATGTTAATATTAATATGTGACGGTTTTGATTTTAAAATGAATGTTTAGCTATTATGTAATTAATTTATATTAATCAATAGAATTCAACTTTTATTTTCATCCTTCTAAAAATGTTGTTATTTCTAGGATATTTAAATGTAGATAAACTAAAATAAAATAACTAATAATCGATGTTATAAAACCTATCTATAAGTAATTATGAAGAATATTAAAAATTCTTCATAAGTATTTGCAATATCTAAATGAAACCACGTTACACCTGTTACATTTATTTTTATAACTATTAAAATATTATGTAATAAGCGTCAAATCTGGATTTAATGTAATTTTGTAAATACGTTTTTTATCCTTAATTTAGGCAATTTATTAGTGTTAAATAGGCCTAATTCAATCCTGTTAATAGTTTTACCTACATCATTAGTAGGGATTTGTCTCTTCTGACGTATAAGCGAGTTGTCCTAATGGAACAACATGGAATTCAGTTCAAAATATATACTATTGAAATCTGACTTATATGATATGATGAACATCATAACAGCCCATTAAAGTACCACTGCAAGGACGGACCTCCTCCTGTGACGGAGGGATACTTGGCCTACTAATACCACGCTGACCAGACGGATTGGTACAAGGTTTAATTTCAAGTTTTTCTTCTTTCTGTGTAAAGGTAATATTCAAAGATAGTCCCTTAGTCGGTTTTTTACGACACCCATGGGATGCGATGCGGTGGTGACATTTTGTATTCTTACTCCGTCACCACACAGAGTATTTTTACTCATTACTAATCCTTAAGTAAATGTGTCGATTATTAATGGGTAAGTTAAGTAGCTATAAAAGAATCGTGCTTACCAGTTTTGGAATTGCATTGACCATGACTAGTAAATATTGAGAGCAACTACGGGTCCGCAGATCGCCCGTTTTATAATGTAAAGTAATTAGTGTCTTTTATAAGGTTTATAGGTATGTATTAATATTTGTAAGTATATAATAATAGGTAATTACATTATATAAATAAAATTAAAGTCTCTGTTTGGAACTTTAAAAATGTATAAACCTATTCCAATTCATAATTTTTGTTTTTAGTTAATTTAGATAAGTAAGCTTAATTTGACATACTCGTATTATGTATGTCGTAGTATTTGTATCTAATAACACAACAAACTGCTATATATTTTTTTTAAATATGGATTTAACAAATAGCTTCTATAGAACAACGTGCCAAAATTTTCTTCATTTTCCGCCACTTGGTTAAGAAACAAAGAAAAGTTTAATGAATATGGCGAATCCTTATATTATTAACAAAAACCTTGTGTTTTTCTATTTCTTGTAGACATCCCCTTACTAATAAACGCCTCTTAAATTTAATCACTTTTTAGCTAGATTTTTTTTAAAACCAACCTTATACCAAACAAAATCGTAAGAATTTAAGTTTAAATTTAATTTAATTTTAATCAATTGACGTAAGATTTAAGCTAATCAATTGACTAAAATTTAAGCGGGGCGTTTATGAGTAATGGCGGTTAATGATTAGGTTAAGTATTTTAAAAAGGATTGTAAAATAAATTATCATTGTTAGCAAAAATTAGGTCAATTCTGGATTGGGATTTGACATTATAAGTACTCGTATTAGTTATATTCCTAAATAAGTATGAGCAAATAGTGAAAATATCGTTGTTTTAATCATATTTTAACTGTATTTTTAACGTTTTCAGTTACGAAATTAATATAGAAAATTTAATATCAAATAAGTTTTTCAAGTGTTTATTTAATATTAATTTGTAATGTATAAATATAAAATAGATCTGCCAGTACCTGAAAATCTTATGACTGTTTTTCTAATTGTAATATAATATAATTTTGTAATATAATTTAAGTAGAGGTCAAGTGAAAGTAAGAAAAATTATGTAAATAATAATTAATAATAAATAAAAACATAAATATATTAATTATCTTAATATTATGAAATATTTGTTTTATTATATTCCATCCATCCCTAAGTAACCATGGTAACAAAAAAAACATGGGTCCAAAAACATGGTCTATGAAACACAAAATTATTTATTTGAAAAATAAGCGGATTAATAACGAAATTTCATAGGCGTGAGCTGTCAAAAAGAAAATAAACGAATGATCAGAGTATAAATAGATGTTTGTGAAATCCCCGCGCCACAGAGCATCATCCCTAGTGCAAGAGTTGTTTTATTAAAAAGAAGGGACTAAGTATGGTTTTTAGTAATAATATTATTTAATTTACTTCCGTGATAAAAAACAAACTAATTATTAATTCAAATAGTTGTATAATAGAGTAGACTTATGATTTCATAACATGGTAGGGCCTACGACATTTGTTCATCCATACGTAACGAACCGTGACCATTACTTGTACAAATATCAAGTTTTTTGTGCCAATTCCTGATCGTAGAAGTATAATTAATATGTATATTTATCTAGCTTTTTACTTTGTATTTTTCTACGTTAATATATTTATAATAATATATTTGAGAGTAGGTAGGTAAATATCGTCTCTGTTAGGATAGGTTGGGTCACACGTCGCGTCGGACGAATCACTGATGCGCCCTTGGCGAGCGCGGGGGTTGAAAGGAGAACGGGACGCAAGTTCGCATTCCAGCGAGGTCTCTAGATAATGTGACCGTGTAGTACTTACTTAAAAGTATTTTTTAAAACATTAGTTAAACACATAATAAATATATACTTGTTAACTGTCATATGGAAGTTAAGATAATATACCTACAGTTAATAACACACTGTGTCAAGAACTATAAAGTTATTTTAAGAAATATTTTAAGGTTGTAAGACTTCTTAATTTCCATTTTATAACACGAAGAACAATGAATAGAACACTAGGTGTCTTGAAACGGACTAAGAACAAATTGTTAACTTTTGGTCATATAAAATTAAAAACTTAATCAATAGCCGGATCCACACGAAACGATCCATCTTGAATCGGCGATCCCGCGATCCAGGACCACGGAGCGTGTTCGACCGATCCAGTTTTGGAAACGTGCGATCCACACTGATCAGCCTATACCACAGTTAAACTTTCGGTTGCTATGGAGTCACACGTGCAGCAACGACGTCGTATTGCTGTTCCAGCAACAGCCTACATTCTTCTAAAATATTTACGAAATAAATCGCAAAAACAAAAAAGGTGTTACTGGGTAGAAAATTTATTTAAAAACTGATTGGAATATGGCAATCAGCATTACAAAAAAAACTAATTTTCTGGATCTCTGGACGCGTATAGTCCAGAGACGCGGGTTCGAGTCCCGCATCGAGTACCAATATTTTCCATTGTCTTTCTTCTTTTCGGATTTTTCTAAACTAATTACTTCCCATTAAAAGTTGCCCTTTAGTTTAAATTGTAAATCTGAATATCCAATAAGATTATTTTAACCTGAAGGCATAGGCTTGTTGTATCTAGCCTTTGTTTTTTTTCTAGAAATCTTTATACACAAGTATGTATAAATGTATAAGTACATACATAAGCGTAGGTATGTATTTGTATCATATCAATGTACGGTCGGGGTATTTGCCGCTCGACCACCCTTAGGCGAGAATCGCTTGGCACGCGGCGCATGCGATACGTGGCACGCCCACGTATCGCATGCGCCGCGTGCCAAGCGATTCTCGCCTAAGGGTGGTCGAGCGGCAAATACCCCGACTGTACATTAGCTATGAATGCGCCTCGTATTATCATTTTAATTATATCTACGTACCAATGCCAATGAACTGTACCCATCAAGGTCTTTAGTCCTAACTATTTTTTTCTTATTCATTTCATCATAACAGCCCATTAATTTCCCACTGCAGGGATGGATCTCCTCCCGTGACGTAGGGATACTTGGCCTACTAATACCACGCTGGCCAGACGGATTGGTATAGGGTTAAATTTCAAGTTTTCTTTCTTTTTACTTTGTGAAGATAATATTTATGGTTAGTCCCTTAGTCGGTTTTTACGACACCCATGGATGAGATGGGGTGGTGACAAATTGTATTCTTACTCCGTCACCACACACAATATTACTTATTTACATACCACATAACCCTATATATGTTGGAGCAAAGGTGTCCTAGAGTGGATACCGCGACTAGTGTAGGACGCCCCTCAGCCAGGTTGACCGACGTCCTCAAAAAGGTATCTGGGTGGGACTGGATGCAGAAGGTGCAAGACAGTGTTTTGTGGCGTGATTTGAGAGAGGACTATGTCCAGCATTGGACTGCGATAGGCTAGTTGATGATGATGTATATAATAGGGTTATGTAGATAATTATGTTATGTATTTACGTTAAATGTTCAACCGTGACCTCTTAAGGTGGAATTTTAAAATGTACATTATATAGAGCATTGAACTTTTTATTGTATTTAAGTAAGTACTTAGTTTGTTTTTTATTTTAAATAGGGTTTGCTCTTGAAAAAGACAATTCCTTTTCGTAGGAACTCTTAAAGGCATTTAACGGACAAAAAAGATCATCTAACCCCAGGACAGTCATTTATGGATCGCACGATCGATTCAAACCCAAACGTGCACGCCATCCGATACCGCGATCACTAGACTACCGAGGCTGTAGTAGCACCTCATCATAACAGCCCTATAATGTCCCACTGCAAGGACAGGCCTCCTCCCGTGATGGAGGGATAAATACCACGCTGGCTAGACGTATTTGTATAGGGTTTAATTTCAAGTTTTCCTTCTTTTTACTTCGTAAAGCTAATATTTACGGTTAGTCCCTTAGTCGGTTTTTACGACACTCATGGTATAAGATGGGAAGGTGACATATTATATTCTTACTTCGTGTGGTGACGGAGTAAGAATACTTTTTGGTTAGGTAGAAGTAGGTACCTACTTAACCAAAAAGTCGTCCAAGCCGTACGTCCAAGGTTGAAATTTTTAAAGGTTAGGCACCTGATTTCAGTTTCATGGCTAATTTAAAATAAAACTCTTTAACTATTGACGACCTCTGTGGAGTAGTGGTTATTTAACATGACTGCTACGCAGAGGTCTCGGGTCCGATTTCCGCTCAATGCAAATCTTTATGTGAATGAACATGATTTTTTGTATTGGTCTGGGTGTTTTCTATGTACTTATAATATGATGTATTTACAACAAAAAAGAAATTTAAGTATATTTATCCGTTGTCTAGTACCCATAGTACAAGCTCTGCTTAGGTTGGGACTAGATGGCGTTGTGTGAAAGTGTGAGGCATAAAAAAGTCTATTTTTTATATTTAAAAAAGAGTATGTTAATTAATATCAAGTTGGCCCAATAGTAATTTTATCAAAATTCGTAAAGTAATTTGATTTTTATCTCAAAAAATTTGGAATGTCATCGTGATTCATCCATGTTAATGCGTAAGTAGATATTGTCATTTTTATCAATGCTCCGGTTGTATTCAGTTTTAATTATTATTAATTAAAGTTTATTATTAATTAGTATTATTAATTTATTATTAATTAGTTTAGTATTATTATAAATTAAAGTTTTAATTATTATTAATTAGTTTTAATTATTATTATTAATTAAAACTGTAAGTAAGTAAAATTAAATAAACTATAATTATATCATAAAAGTGTAGGTAAGTAAAATTTTTATGATATTTTTTTTGTCGTTGTAGAATTTTAACAATTAAACGCGACTCTACTTTGCCTATTCACAAATTATTGTCATTCTTGGTAAGTAGGACTTTTCTCTTAAAAAATATTTTGACTTTAATATGAAACCTACCACAACATTATTTAATACATTTATTAAATCTAACTACTAATTTGTACTATTTTATATTATTTTTATCAATATAGTACAAATATTAATGCGAAAAGATAATTTTCTTATCTCGATAAGATTAACATAAATGTGTAAATCATAATTTTTGTATTTTAAATCGCAAGTCATGAAATACCAAATTATTTGATTTTTTTTGGGGACTTTTACGGACACGGATAGTCGCATAGTCGGTTTTTACTACACCCATGGGATGAGATCGGGTGGTAACATATACAACAGCTGCCGTCCCTGCAGTGGGACAGGGAATCGAATCCAATACCACACACATAACCACCACACGACTGAGCTCGTCAATTTACACGTGCACAGACAGATAAATAACTCAATTAGTTTTATATGTATGGAATTGTAAGTTAATTATAAGGGGTGTTCGTACTTAGGATGAACCTTTTAACAAAATTGTTGCCCTGCCAAATCATCATCATCATATCAGCCTATAGACGCAAACTGCTGGACATAGGCCTCCTCCAAAAGTTTCCACCCTGCGCGGTCCTGTGCCTCCCTCATCCATCGGCTTCCCGCCGTCCTAATCAGGTCGTCGGTCCATCGTGTGAGGGGTCTCCCCACCCTGCGCTTTCCGGTGCGCGGTCGCCATTCTAGAACTTTTCGGCCCCAACGGCCATCAGTTCTCCGCGCTATGTGCCCTGCCCACCGCCACTTTAACCGGGAAATCCTGAGCGCTATGTCGGTCACTTTGGTTCTCCTGCGGATCTCCTCGTTTCTGATTCGATCACGCAGGGAAACTCCCAACATAGCTCTCTCCATTGCCCTCTGAGTGACGGTAAGCCTTCTGAGAAGGCCTATAGTCAGCGACCACGTTTCAGCTCCATATGTCATCACTGGCAACACACATTGGTCGAAGACCTTTGTCTTCAGACACTGCGGTAATGTGGACGAGAAGATACGTTTTAGCTTCCCGAACGCTGCCTAACTGTCCCAGGTAAATATACTCGTCGACAACTTCGAGTGTAGAGCCTCCAACCGTGATTGGAGTGGGTGCAACATGGACATTTGCCATGATCTTGGTCTTGTCCATGTTCATTTTAAGACCCACTTGTTGAGAGACACTACTGAGGCCACCGAGCATTGTGTTTAGGTCTTCCATGGTCTCAGCCATGACCACGATGTCGTCGGCAAATCGGAGATGCGTGATATATACTCGCCATTAATATTGATGCCAAGTCCGTCCCAGTTCAAGAGCCTAAAAGCATCTTCCAGCGCAGCGGAAAACAGTTTCGGGGATATGACATCCCCCTGTCTCACTCCTCGCTGCAGCTGGATAGGCTTCGAACATCGATCTTGTAGACGGACCGACATTGTGGCGTTTCTGTATAAACACTGCAACACTTCGATGTACCGATGGTCAATTTGGCACCGTTGGAGAGACCGTAACACTGCCCAAGTCTCGATCGAATCGAAGGCTTTCTCATAGTCCACAAACGCCAAGCATAAAGGCCGGTTATACTCATTGCACTTTTGTATAACTTGCCGCAGCGTATGAATGTGGTCTATGGTACTAAAGCCTTTTCGGAAACCGGCTTGTTCGGGAGGCTGGAAGTCGTCCAGTCTGCGTTCGAGACGATTCGTAATGACTCTCGAAAACAATTTGTAGACGTGACTCTGAAGAGTGATGGGTCTGTAATTCTGAAGGAGCGTTCTATCGCCCTTCTTGAAGAACAGTATCAGCCCTGCCGAAGCCCTGCCAAATAATCGGCAATAATTCACGACAGACAAAGGAGTCGTGTTCATTATTCAACTACAATAAAAGAAATATCTAATAAAGATAGGGATGGCACACCCTTAGTAATAATATCTATTTATTTTTCTCTCCGTGTGGTGACGGAGTAAGAATACAGTGTGTCACCATCCCGTGGGTGTCGTAAAAACCGACTAAGAGACTATTCGTGAATATTATCTTTGCGTAGGTAATAAAAAGAAGGAAAACTTCAAATTAAACTCTATACCAATCCGTTTAGCCAGCGTGGTATTAGTAGGCCAAGTATCCCTCCGTCACTGGAGGAGGCCCGTCCCAGCAGTGGGACGTTAATGGGCTGTTATGATGATTTTTGATGTTGAAATTGAAATTTTTCTTTGAAAAGTTTTTTTAACAAGATATCTGAAGCACAAGTCATCAACTCCTATGTGTAATATTTTCATGGGATTCGAACCCACGATCTGTGGTCCCTATAATAGTCTATTAATGGACTGTCACAATAAGATGAATTTCTATAGGCACTAAGAATTGTTAAAAATTATAATACTATTTTATACGGGTCTTACTCGCGGTATATACTAATTAGCTTGATACTAGTAAGATAAATACCTAGAGTTTTCTCCGACCTTTCGGCCGACTTGCAAGAGCCGTGGTTTTTTTTTAAATTACTCCCGCTAATCTGCTTAAACAACTTCTTTCCTACCGAGGTTGTTAATGTTCAGTTCTAAATGTTTTAAAAAATAAATAATATTTCCGCTCAGCAAACAAGTTTTAATGTACAAAGAAAGATTAGCTACCGCTATTTAGCCTTCAATTGTATTACCAATATAGTAGACGATGCATGAAATAGTGATCATAGTTTTCGCAATACGAAACGCATCAGCTGCTTCACAACGGTATTAATTAATTCTTAATTTCTCTTTAATTGTCATCCATTAGAAAAGATTTTAACTGTTGTTTTATTAATAATTTTTCTGAGTTAATTTTAAGTATTGTGTTTTTTTACTAAATGTTACACACTTTCTCACAATTTTGACACATCAACTGCAGACCTCGCCAAAAAATTTGAGCACGACATGCGACACCCAGAGTCCCTGGAAGCAAAATAATCATCATCATAACAGCACTTTAATGTCCCACTGCAGGAACGGGCCTCCTCCAGTGACGGAGGGATACTTGGCCTACTAATACCACGCTGGCCAGACGGATTTTAATAGGGTTTAATTTCAAGTTTTCCTTCTTTTTATTTCGTAAAGGTAATATTCACGGATAATCCCTTAGTCGGTTTCTACGACACCTCTGTGATGAGATGGGGTGGTGGCATATTGTAATCTTACTATTAATATATTGAAACATAACCGTCTAGCTTACAATTACGAAAGCTACTTAAAAATATACCTAGTGACAATAATGCCAACCCTAACAAAGAGGTCTCCGCACTCTTGTTAGGGTTGAAAAAACACGCGGAGGTCACCTAAGAGCCCGCGCCCTTGTTGTCTCGTCAATGTGAACCTAAGTGTTCACCCTGCGACCTCAGAAGGTGATAGAGTGCGTGAACTTAAACAACTATTGTACGAGATTTAAGTACTACCTACTGGGTGATATGTACTGGGAATAATTTATTCTAAGTTTACTCTCAACGCCACCTAGTGGCAAACTAAGCAAGCATGTACATACTTGACTCGGGCTCGGCTCTTCGGTCCGTATCTTTCCCTTTCCGAACTCCATCTTTTCGGCCCTTGGCGACTAAGGTTTGGATGGTTAATATAAGACTAAAAATATGTTATAAAAGATAGATAAGTTATAAAAGACTCTCCTATTTTAAAATACAGTACATAAAAGGTATTGTAGAGTTATGGCTTCTTCAGAATAGTCGAAAACTGTGAGCCTAATTTTCTAAATTACTATAAAACCATTAAATATAATAATCTATACGCCCGTTCTGGTATCTGGGTCATGTCTTATTTGGTTCATCATCATAACAGCTCAATAATGTCCCAATGCAAGGACGGGCCTCCTCCCGTGACGGAGGGATACTTGGCCTTGAGTTAATCTAAGAAAAAAAAATAACGTAATTACTTAATTTGTTTTTATGACCAGAGCGTTGATACTGACTCTATCGTTTAGTGAGAAGATTCACAAAAAAACAAATATTTTTTTTATCCATATCAGCCTATGGACGTCTACTCTTGGACATAGGCCTCCTCCAAACGTTTCCACCCTACGCTGTCTTGTGCCTCCCTCATCCATCGGCTTCCCGCCGTCCTAAATAGGAATAAATTTTTAAATTTATTCCTCGAGACTCGCGCTTGGCAGTTGGATCATAGGTCTGATCCAGAAGGCAGTACTGCTCGACACGGCACGTATTGTGAGGAGGTTCCTATCTTTGGAGCCCTAACAACCAGTAGCTTGTTCCCTGTACCCAAGGCTGGTGGGTCTACCTTTTATTTATATTTTTATATTTGTGTGGCGACGGAGTAAGAATACAATATGCCACCACCCCATCTCATCCCATAGGTGTCGTAAAAACCGACTAAGGGACTATCATCTTAACGAAATAAAAAGTGAACCCTGTACCAATCCGTCTGGCCAGCGTAGTATTAGTAGGCGAAATATCCCTCCGTCACGGGAGGAGGTCCGTCCCTGCAGTGGGACATTAATGGGCTGTTATGATGATGATGATTTATATTTAAAAATGTAAAAGATTGTGAAAAATGTAAATAAAGAAAATTACTTAATAATATTATTCTTTTATTATACCTAAATTACTTAGTTAACCAATAGAAATGAATTTTTGTAGCGCTAACTTGAAAATATAGCCTAAAAATTGTCATAGCTCTGAAGTAACAACTAATAAAAAATAGAATTGACAACTTTCTCCGCATATTGATGTCGGTTAAAAAGAGATGTTATTACGTAAGTAATTGTATACCTATCATGCTAACCAACAAAATAGTACACCATACTTATATGGTGTACTATTTTGTTGGTCATTAACATGGAAGTGATATAAGAATACCTATACAGAATATATTATTTATTTGTCATTTGTGTATACGAGAAGACATTGTTATCAAAAGTGTATAGTTTTCTATTCTTTCGCTTTCATTTTTTGCATTCGATTTTATTTCGTAATGACCATGTGAAATATAATCTGATGAATAGTTTGAACAATGTTCATTAATGAACTTACCAGTTTTCATAGTCACGTCTTGATCTAACTAACTAAAAAAATAATGAAACTAAAAAATACTTAATAATAATCAACATTAACGTTTTAAAAGTCCAGGGATATGCTTCCTCAAGTGACGTAGGTTAACTTGGCCTGTTAAGCTGAGAAATAGTACTTTAGGAAGACAAAAGAAGAAAATGACCACATTTTCTAGTATTAACGATAGCTGTCTGTCCTTGTAGTAGGGCATTTCGATGTTAATTTGTGTTGGCAGGAGATTTAAACATTAACACTATTAATGATAATAGAAATGCTACTATGTTGAAACAATTACTTGTGAACTACAATCTTACACTAAAGATTAATACTCCGACACGACTAAATGCATGTATTGATCATATAATAACTAATATTCAGCAATCCATTGGTGAAACAACTGCATTACATCTCTCTGATCATGACACTGCACAAATTTTGACATTTGAAACAAAATTAACTGACATCAGAGCAACATTTACACACTATTTTATATATAAAAGAGATTATAGTCAAAACAACATAAATAAGTTTAAAGAGTGTATATCAAATATCAAGTGGCGTGATGTATATGATGAAACAGACCCAAATAAGGCTTATAATAATTTTCAAGACACTTTTAGTTTATTGTACAAATTAAATTTTCCAATGCAAAGAATAAAGATAAATAATCGATCACCGCCTTTAAAATGGATAACTAAAGGAATTAAAAAAGCTTGTTGTACTAAAAGGTATCTTAAAGCAAAATATAATATAAATAAAACAAGCGAAAATAAATTAAAATATTCTAGTTATAGCAGGATTTTAAAGCAATGTGTAAATAGTTCTAAGAAACAAACAGCTAACAGATTCATGCTGAATTCAAAAAGTAAATGTAAAGCAACTTGGAATCTGATTAAAAATAAACCAAAAAATATAGGATCTGAATACATACCTAGATTTAATAAATGCTAATGGTACTAGGATAGAGGACCCTGTCCAAATTGCTGAATTATTTAACACTCACTTTATTAATTCTACAAATATTAACATAACTAATAATGGTAAAAATAGCATCATACATAACAAAAATATAATAAGCAATAGTATATATCTCGAATCATGCACAACTAGTGAAGTATCTAAAATTATAGGATCTTTAAATAATACCAAAGCTGTAGGATATGATGGTGTTTCAACACACATAATAAAATTATGTGCTGACATACTGTCTCCCATTATTACCCACTTAATTAATACAAGTTTCTTTACAGAAAAGTTCCCTGAAAAGTTAAAGTATACTATAGTTAAACCTTTATATAAGAAAAATAATAGAGATGATGTAAGTAATTATCGCCCAGTGGCCTTAATACCGGTAATTTCAAAAATTTTTGAAAGAGCAATGTACAATAGGTTAATAACATTTTTAAATAAATATAATATAATTAGTCCGGAACAAAATGGCTTTCAAAAAGGTAAATCTACTACACTAGCTTGCTATCAATTAATTAAGTCAATCACAGAAAACATTGATAAGAAAACACCTGTTACAACTATATTCTTTGATATGCGTAGTGCATTTGATTTTGTCAAACATGATTTATTACTGAACAAGTGTGAAATGTATGGTATAAGAGGCAAAGCTCTAAGTTGGCTCCAGGATTACCTCACTGGTAGGCAGCAGCGTGTAGAATTACTAGGGATCAATAGTAAAAGAGAAATAATAAGTTATATGTCGGACTATAAGTTTAATACATACGGTGTACCACAAGGCAGCATTTTGGGTCCGTTATTGTTTCTGCTGTACATAAATGACTTGCCCACAGTAACCGACAATAAATGTATATTGTTCGCTGATGATATCTCTCTAGTGGTGGCCAAGGAGGAGAGTGGGAATGAGCGGTATCAGGATAGGTTAAATAAAGCTGTAGAGTCAATATTAGGATGGCTTGAAACAAATAATTTAAGTATAAATATTAATAAAACTAAATATATAAGATTTACAAATTATAAAATGTCACAAGAAAATATACAAATACTTGGAAATGGCAACAAAATTGAAGAAGTAAATGATACAAAATTTTTAGGGATAATTATGGATAAAAATTGTAATTGGAAGAAACATATTGAAAATGTATGTAGTAGGTTAAATAGTTTCACATTTGCACTCAGAAATCTTAGGAAAACAGTAGGGCTGAATGCTGCTTTAATGGCATACCACGGCTATGTGGCATCTGTGTTACGGTATGGCATAATTATGTGGGGAAACTCCACTGACATTAACAAGGCATTTGTTGTACAAAAAAAATGTGTAAGGTCGGTGTTTGGTGTACACCCACTGGAGTCATGCAAACCATTATTTATTAAACATAAATTATTAACACTGGCATCGCTGTACATACTAGAGGTAGGTTTGTTTGTCAAAAAAAAACAGTGATATTTTCAAGAGAGTTAACAATGCAGCCAGAAACAAAACATATAGGGATCCAACGAAACTAGACAGTAATTTGTGTAGGACAACATTCTGCCAGAAAAATATAGGTACCATGGCAATTAGGGTGTATAACATGATACCTAAAGAAATAAGAGAGTTACATTTCTCATTATTTTACAAAACACTAGTAACATGGCTAGTAAATAACTGTTTTTATACTATTAAAGAATTCATGAATTATAAAACAAATAAAAAGTATGCAATTAAATAAAAACTTTATTATGTATTCATGTAACATTAATTAATTAGTTAGTAAGTTTTAGGATAATTAAATAGATATAATATGATAATAATAATTATTAAGTAGGATAGTTAGTAGATAAGTTTATATAAGTTGTTAAAAATAAAAAAATACATTAGAAGTAGTCAGAGTGTATGCTACACTTAAATAATTTGCATGCTGAAATAAAGTAAGCGAAACATTGTGTACCTACATAATATTTTATAAACCATCATCTGTAAAAAAAACCATGTTTCAAGCAAATAAATGATTTGATTTTTTGATTGATTGATAATGAGATAATGTTGTCTCGTTAAGCCAAGACGAGTCTTCAGACGAGCAAGCGGTCTACCTGATGATACCTGATACTCCTTCACGAGCCGCAAGGTCAGATCAAAGCCAAGCAGGTGTCTTCCTTGAAATGAAAACTCTCTTGAAATTTTAATTTAGGAAGTCATCATCATAATAGCCCATCAATAGCCCACTGCTTGGCCTACTAATAGGTACCACGCTGGCCAGGCGGATTGGTATAGGGTTTCATTTCAAGTTTTATTTCGTAAAGATAATATTCACGGATAGTCCCTTAGTCGGTTTTTACGACACCCATGGAATTAGATGGGGTGGTGACATATTGTATTCTTACTCCGTCACCACACGGAGAATTTAGGAAGTACAAGTCAGAAATAACCCATCTAACTTGATAAACACCATAAAACTGTGTACATATTTGAATAGCGACATTCGAAGGAGCTATTGATTGGTCTAATGTATTTACTTAGAAACCGCAAATTCAAACCCCGCCTTAAGCTTTAAATAATGTCAATTTTTCGTTTTATTATCAATACAAATGACGTCAAACTGAACATCTGTTACTGACGACTGTGGCTTGTAATCTGATACATTATTATCTATAAACACAACTTAACTACAATTTGTAATAATGCGTCATCACTGGACGTGGACTTCCCTTTTTTTACTTTTATATAAAAACCTTATTTTACGATGACCTTTGACCCTAGCAATAGAAAAATACTAATAATTAACTTAGTAGTGATCCTCTTCAGGAAAAAGCCTTCAAGTTGGTGCTATCCATATTGTCCGATGAATCGTCAGCAAGCAGTGAAAATACGAAGCTCTATAACTTTGTGCCTCAAGGTCACAAACAACAGCAAGTACAGCAGCATTTAGACCAATAATATTTATCAACTGAAAAAGAACTTAGAAAACCACAGTATGAACTAAGTGAAAATCTTTCCGTCAAAATAAAAAAAAAACCAGAGTTACGTTTTTAAACGTTTACTTAGGTACAAACGTTCACACTAACTTTACCTCTTCATAATATTAGTATAGATTTATATAGCCTTCCTGATACTGTGATGAAAGAAATAAATAGTTAAGTAGTTACAAATAATTAAATTCCAATAAGATTCTAATGGACACTTATAATCCCACTGTTTCTTGTAACGCCTGCCTCTTTCCAACATCAGTACCATAGATAAGAATAAGTTGATCAGTACACTTCAAGCATTGCAAGCACGCCTACGTTGCGTAGACTACTTACTATCAGTTGATCAGTATAATCGACAACATAGGATGACGAACATCTAACATGTCAACAGTAGCTGTGTATCTCCTGTACACCATGAAAGTGAAGCTTAAACCTCATTAAAACAAGGAAATAACGTAGAGTACGAGAACAATAAGTGTATGTAAGGATTCATCTTCCATGTAGTCGAAAATCATTCAACACCCAAACTTGGTGTACGTGAAGAGAGCAGTATCGTGCGGGGCGGTCTAGAGGGCGCGGGCGAGGCGAGGCGGGGGGGAGAGCGTCAGATTCGCGAGGAGGCTTCCGCGGGCGGGGTCAGCGACCTCGCCCCCCGCGCGGCGTCGCGCCCGCCAATGTCAGGGCCGGTGCAGCCTCGGTCAGCTGACGTCTGGGGACGCGCGGGGGTCGCGCCGCCGGCTCACAGTTGCAGTCGACTCCCGACCGCTCGGCGAGGCGCACGTCTCTCGTGCAACACTCCGCGACACGCGCTATTAATAGGAGGTAGGCGACACTGGCGCGCGCTACTCCGGCGCCGGGGCTGTGCTCTCGAGTCAGGTACCTGAAGTAGCGCGCGCCGCGGTCGTCTCCATCATCAATGAAGAAGAACACAGAAGCAATCGCACAACACCGCCGCACGCCCATTGTACTTCATCAGGTGCTCTGGTGATGTAGAATCCAGGCGCTTGTTGGAGTACACTTACCGTGTCGGCGGTCATCATCGCGATAGGAGAAGTAAAGTACAGTGTGGGAGCTACACGTGGAGAGTGCCGCAGCACGTGGTGAGGGTGAGTAGCCGGAGACAAAGAGTGGAGAGTGGCGGTGAGTCACGCGCTAATCACGGCGCCGGTTGTCGACCGCTGCAGGCTGCACCGCCCCGCCCTCGCACACCCTCGTCCATCCCCGCTGCCCCTGACGCCCGCGACACCCGCAACACCCTCGCACCTAAAATCGCACACGTACATTTGCATTGGTCATCGAACTCCCTAAAGATATGAACAAAAGCAGCTCAAACTGGTTTTCGCATGTTTTTCGACAGACGCCCGACTCATTGTCCTGCCCTGACGACCCTGTACGACGTTTCGTCGAATTATTTCAGAGGTATGATTGTAAAAAGTGTGCTCACCAAAAAAAACATTAAGTTATTTTCACCAAAAAAAGTAATAACGCTGTCGCGCGCAGGACAAAGCGTCATCATCAAAATGATGAATGGCTTCACTTATTGTTTCGTATTACAATTAACTTTATGATAGACGAAATTGGCGTGACGTCAGTGAGACGCGTTAATATTTTCCACCGGGCGTCTTTACCCAAGGTGATTTCGAAACGTTTATTGCTTGACTTTCGAGTGCTCCGCGGCTCTACAACGATAGCCTCGCGAAATTAGCGTTGGTGCAAAATTCAACTGTATGCCTTGTCATATACGATTATAATTGCGTGCAAATTATAGTAAATATATCGTTGCCGAGATATAATAATGCAAACATCCAATAAAAATACGAGTCTTGGGTGGATGAGTCACAGGAATGCGTCTAATTGTTGAAATGAACACGAAGTATTCATCGTGTTAGATTTCAAATTGAAGTGAAACGACATACAGTTGGTTGAGTAATGCTCATTAACTATCTGCTTATTATAATGCCTGTTACTATCCACACACGCGAAATATTAAATACGTTTTATCTTTTAGTCTATAAAAAACTGCCTAAATGAGTGAGATGTATTGAAAACCAATGTTTGAAATGTTATTAGTGTAGTTCCAAGATCGTTGTAGGAATAACTATTGTGAGCGTTCCTGCCTTTTCCGATCCCCAAATTATTGTCCTCAGCCTGGGTGTTCTTTGTGTCTGTTCAATTTATGTTTTTGTGTATTGTATTAATGATAAGTAACTATGTATTTATAAGTGTCCGCGATACAGGTTATGATTCCTAGTGGGGGAGTTATCTTTTTTATAAACAGTGGATTAAACAAATGTCACACTTAATCGTGAAGTAGCAAATACTTATAAGAATACAAATAAGTTGAGAACATTCCCCTTTTTTTGGAAGTTAGTTAAATTGTTTTATGTTTTAAGATAACAGAAACATAAAATCTAAGCAAGCTTTGATAAAACAAACAGTAATTTAATTACATAGAGTAATTAATATCTGGAGATCGCGGGTTCTATTCCTGCGCAAGTTAAATATTTATGTCCATAAACTTGGTAGGTTTCGATATGGCCATTTCTGTGTATTATATGTTTGTTATTTGCTTCGTATTTAGGTACAAGCTTTGTTTATTTCGGGTGTAGGGAAGCCTTGGGTGAATGCGTGAAAAATAATAAACATAATGTATTATTATAAATACTAATTAATCATAATTAGAATTAAAAACACGTACATTACTATAGATAAACATTTACAAGGCATTATACATTTTCTTTCTTTCATTAGTACAGTTGGCAAAAAAGAAGCAGGACTTTTTTTAAGATATCAATGGGAATATCTAAACATATAGAACAGTTGTGCATTTTTAAGTTAAATAAATGTAAAAATATTCTTTTATCTAAATAATCAAAATTTATTCGATCATTTAATATTTAATTAAGGGGAAAACTCAACGTTTCTAAAGACAGGAAATTAGAAATAAACCAAAATAAACCCTATACTAATTCGCGTGGCTTGTGAGGTATTTGAAGGGCAAGTTACCCTCATTTATCGGAGAAGGCCAGTCACTGCAGTGGGACATAAAAGGCTGATTCTATTGATGTTTATCCTAAATGTTATGTATAGATTTCTTGTATTGCTTTTGTCTTATTATTTATTAATCCTTCGTATTAGTGTTAATGGAATTTTGTTATTTTAAATTACTAAAAAAAGGGGAAGGGTTTCAATTCGATTTTATTTTAAAGTAAGTATGTGCTTTTTTAGAACTCTGAAATTTTGACTAATGTTTTTCTTTTGTTTAAATAGGCTTACTATTAATACATGGTCCAAAATTTCATTAATATTAATGAGTGTGACTCAAAGATAAAAAAATTAAGTAAATTCATTTTGTATTATAATTAATATGAAACGCTGATTAACTGTATGTCTGTGTAGAATATAATTTGTTTGTGTGAATGTAATAATCTTGGCTGTGTTTGAATACTGTTGTGTAAGTCTGTACTTACAACAGTATTCCGGTCCGGTATTCCTAGACGGTAATATTTGATGCTATAAAGATGTAAAGTGGTCCCTTAAAATATTTTAAGTCAGCTTTGAGATGTTATGAGTTAGTGATAAATTGTATTTTTACTGCGTTAAGCCACGTACAATACCAACAATATAAGTGTTAAAAAAAATGTGAATAATATTTCTAAAAAACTGTGCCGGCGATCATGCCACCATCTTATTTATAATAATCATCAAATTAGTAAATATCTAGTATGTTTACCTGTTGTATGAACTCTCTCATTGATTTGGGACAAAATGGTGTTGTGTGAATGTGGGAGCAATTTTTATAATATGTTAAATCGATTGTTTTAATGAATATTCCCCTTACTCATAAACGCCTCTTAAATTTAATCACTGTTTAGCGAGATTTTTATTACTAAATCCAACCTTATACCAAACAAAACCGTAAGAATTTAAGCTAATCAACTGACCAAAATTTAAGAGGCGTTTATGAGTAAGGGGGGTATTGTTTAAATTTATAAGTATACGACTAATACTAAATATTATTAACTTAAATAAATATCATGATCAGTGGCCTTTAACATCTACGAAAGATGATTTAAACAATAGCCGTGTCAAGTGATTTGGTTTAAATAAATATACCTAGTCTTAGTCGTTTATTAACTTATTTAGATTTATTTGTTGACGGTACAGGACAATCCGCTATTTCTGTGTCATACAAGATCTTAGACAAGCTCTAACAGATGTTAACAACAATTTGTGTTTATTTATCATGTAGCATAGATCTGATTGTGTTAACTTTTGATTAATCTAATTCTATGACTAATATTATAAATGTATGACTGTATTAGAGGTAGTAAGTAACTATGTATGTTGGAAGTGAACAAGGGGTAAGTTTATGTATGTATGTATTTTTCCATTTCTTCTTTTTTTAAAGATTTTTTGTTTCGTTTTATTCTCAGCTTATAATAGCAAGAAGAAAAACCATTTCAAAATATTTCTGCCTTTGCTGCTACCTTTAAAGAAGTCGCCAATTTTGGTCTAAGACAATAAATGATATAAATTATGTGATGTTTGTCCATTTGTCTAGTAGGTACTAATACAACTATTAATTTAAACTTAACTTACTACTAGATGAGGTTGATTGATTATAAAGATATCGTCATCAAGTTACTTAACTATACGAAACTTCAAGAAACGAGCGTACTCCCTTTTTAAAGGTCACCAACGCATCTGTGATTCCTCTGGTATTGCGGGTGTCCATGGGCGGCGGTGATCACTTACCATCAGGTGACCTGCTGGCTCGTTTGCCTCCCATTACATAAAAAAAACATTGGTATTAGTACTAGACAGTTGACAAACATACTTCGTTATCAATAATATTATTTTCCCTAATATAATATCGTATTATACTTGAGTTAGACAAAAATTAGCGATTTTTGCTTAGCATTCATGTACCTACTATAAACAGGCCATATTTTATTTGACGTACCTAAACATAAATAATATGTTTTACCAGAAGTAGAAGACAATTTAATCAACCACAACATTTTGCTTAGATAGTCTGAAAGGTATATTTGTGTTGGTTTCTTACAAATTTTCTTTCCTTCGTAGCACCCTTGTTTACATACACTCAACCCTCGCGTTAAGATATATTGGGGACGTACTTATTCTGTCTACAACGAACGCAGACAATGTTAATGAAAATGTCCCTAAAGTATCATAATTGTACAGATTGACTTTGACAATTATTGCTACGTCCATTGTTTTGAGTAATATCTATTTAGTGTATTTTTTTTAAAGTTCCCTAAATATTATATGTGTATTTAATGTTTTTTCAAATCTGTATTAATTTAAAATACACGAAAATAATATTTTGTAAGTCAAACTTGTACTGTATAAGATAAGTTTGTCGCAACCCTAGTTAAGAAGAGTGTCTCATGAGTAAATAAAAAACAGTTAAACTTTGCTCTAACGCCGTACCATACTCTAATACCTACATACATTTTACATTTATTATACATTTTTTTATTTGAAAACGCTGTTAACCATTTAACCACCTTTAGCAAATGCTGAGAGGAGCCTAGATGATTGAAAGTATATTGAATTAAATACGCTTAGGTACCTACTTAAATTGGTCAGCAAAAAGCAAAACTTTGCTCGGAGCATCCCGGTGGATGCTGATTTCTGATATATTTAATTGGCCCCAATATCAGAAGAACTTTCTCTATAGAAGTGTGCGTGGAACACGTACGCCGTCCTCTCTGACCTGTAAAAACTTTTAGTGCATCGATATGACCGGTTCGTCGCCCTCAGGCCCCTCACGGTGACTGAAGGTCGTCCTTTAGCACCCTCCTACAATTTATTTTATTACTACTTTGTCTTTAATATACTTGGAAACACAGAAAGAGAGAAGTAGTGAGTAATCCTAATAAATAGTAGCTTAATAAGAATAATCATAATTTGGAATTATGATTATTACCTGTGGAATGATAATTCGGCGATCATTGTTCCGATAGTACTTTCGGTTAATGGACTTATTCCAAAGAGTCTCTCTCAACATCTAAGGAGACTCACGCTTGGCAGTTGGATCATAGGTCTGATGCAGAAGGCAGTACTGCTTGACACGGCACGTATTGTGAGGAGGTTCCTATCTCTGGAGCCCTAACCACCAGTAGCTTGGGCCCTGTACCTACCCGATGCTGGTGGGTCTGCCTTTTTATATTTTTAAATGTTTCTATTTTTATATTTATATTTAAAAATGTAAAAGATTGTGAAAAATGTAAATAAAGAGAATCATAATTTAAATAGGTAAGTAATAATTTATTTTTCTCAGCTCAATATTGCAGTGGGAGACTGGTGCCTATACTGAGCTGCAAGGTCTGGTATTGGGATACCAGGTCCTATCCTACATGATATAATTTATATTTTATTGTTTATTATTTTATTTGTGCATTGGATGGTGTTGTCGTAACGATTTTTACAAACATGAAATAAACAGACACGAGGAAAATCCTGACTCAACACATTTAGGTTCAAGATAATCATTTGGCAGCGTGTAAGGGTGTCACATTGGCGAGTCAAGGTTCGAGTGAAGCATTCCCAGCTAAGCGTTTACCAGGTTAGTCCCAGATGCTATTACTTTACTAGTACTTCTGTACTTTTTGTATGATAGTTCATAGTTCATTTATTTTCTCAATGTTATGATATAACAACTTTTTGACGTCGGTTTAAAACTACTTAGTCTAAGTTAACATAATAAAAGTTTTTCAAACTTTCCACGGCTTCCAAGGCGCTAGTAGAGAAGAAGCGGCGTAACAAACTCTAAACCAGCATTTTTTAGACGTCTTTATAATTTTACAACAATTTTGTAACTGTATTAAAGTGCTGCAACCATTGTATACCATGTAAAAACTTCTTCCGGAGCCAAGGTTCCCCTGGCGAACACCCCTGGGGGTATCAAGGGAACTTTAATTTGGACCCATGGCACCCAAGGATTGCACTAGAGGATCAATATAAATTTTTAATATCTTAAACTATAATAATAAGTGGTCTTTGTTAATCAGGTATTTGACTACTCTACCAGTTCAGCGATTTACTTTTTGATCTTTTGAACCCTCTGTACTTGACCTAACATAGGAATTTAGTTTTTGTTGATGCTAGAGATGTAGTTGATAAGATGTATATAATAGACAAATTGCTGAGTGATTTCACTTTCATGCAAAACGATAGTCAAAGTAATCGTAACAACCTAGACAACCTGTACTGAAATTGTTTATCCGTTGTCTAGTATCCATAGTATGTATAGTATAGTATCGTATCCATATCTAGTATACAAACTCTGCTTAGTTTGGGACTAAATGGGGTTGTGTGAATGTGTGAGGAATATTTGTTTATTTATTTATTATGGTTGGTAAATTTCTCCTAGAGACTCCACGTGGATTGATATTTAAAAAAAAAAAAATATACTGAATACTATTAAAATCCAATGAATTTACTCTAACTAGAAATTTTTAAAATAACAACACTAGCAAATAGTTTCCAGCAAATTAATGTTGACTCTTCGAGCAACCACCATTAATGAATTTTAATAGCCTTTTAATATTTACATTAAATAATTCAGCTTTGTAATTTAAAAAGTAATTTTTGTATTATATTTTATATTATATTTCTTTTATCCAATAGCACGACGCAATGAGTGATTTGATTAATAATTATTTCCCCCCCATTTTCTTAATGATACTTCAGATTAAACTTTTTACTGGGACCTCTGCAGCTGTCATGAAGTAGAGCCAACCAAAAAAAATGTAATATAAAAATGTATACCCAATTTTCCTTAAACATTTCAGACGAATAATATTAACTTCTAGATAAAACTTTGAGGCTGTATTATTATCGTAGAACCTTATTTTACTGTTTGTGTGATTTTAGCAATATGACCTTCATTGTTAGGCATTCGTCTTAAGCCCGATTTACACATCAACAAGTACAGTAGCGAGTTAAGTAGTAAGTTGTTGATTAAGTTACGAAGTAGCCCCCCCTCTCGCGTCTCGCCAACTTAACTCGCCAAAAAATAGGATGGAGATCTATTTAAATCAACTTAATCAACAACTTACTTCTTAACTCGCTACTGTACTTGTCAATGTGTAAATCGGGCTTTAAGTTAGGACGGAGTAAAAAGGCTCTAACTTTGTGATAATAATTTGTACTGTCTGGAGTTGATTACATAGATATTGATAAAGCTGAGATTGTTTTTGAATAAATAAAATATTCCTCACTCTTTCACACAACGTCATCTAGTCTCAAACTAAGCAGAGCTTGTACTATGGATACTAGACAACGGATAAACATACTTAAATAAGTACAGTTTTTTTTTGGAAATAAATATATATTATACATAGAAACACTTAGACCAATGCAAACAATCATGTGCACACAAAGATTTGCATAAAGTGGGAATCGAGCCCGAGACCTGCGTAGCAGTCATGTTATATGTATATCCACTACGTCACCGAAGTCGCTTTGTTTAGATAAAGCCTATTGTGGTAAAATGATATGAACTTGTTTATAATCTTAGTATCGTGTGGTGATGGACTTAGAAAAGTTTTTGATTGGCTCGGTAGCACAGTCCAGCGGTCGGGTAGGTACATGCTACGAGTTTCGACTTAAAGTAGAATTTGAATCTCACTCTCAATCTCGCAAAGCTTCATCCCTAGACTCCCAGTCAGATGTCTTGTTAAAAAGAAAACATAGACCCCCTTACTCACAAACGTCTCTTAAATTTAATCACTGTTTAGCAAGATTTTAAAATCAACCTTATACCAAACAAAACAGTAAGAATTTAAGCTAATCAATTGACTAAAATTAAAGAGGCGTTTATGAGTAAGGGGGAGAATCGTTAACTCTACCTCTAGTTCAAGATCTCGCTAATTTAATTGTAAGATCAAAATCATTAATTTCCATTTCCATATCATCCTACTACATCCTATTGCAAGCGCTTGTAGTACCTAGATAATATTGTCATTCATATTACGTCAAAAGTCGATTAATATCAATCTCAAGGAACTCCTTAACCCATTTAAAAAAAAAAACAAAATAAAAAAAAATTAAACACTTGACCATAAACGTGTAACCACACGTGATTCGTCCGCCATTTTAATTTACGCAATTTCGCAGTAATGGCCCCGATTCGACAGCTGTTCCTCAATGGCGGTTGCGCAACGCAATACAGTAACGCATAGCAACTATTGTGGTGTATCACAATCCTTCATTAATGCGTATCTATTATCTAGTCGTAACTATTATCTTGAACGATGTTAGATTTATTGGAAATAATTTCTTTAGAAACGGAACTGGATTCGATTGATTGTAGGAGACTAAACGGTTGCCTTTGTTCGATCAAAGTCGGTATGGTATAGTATATTAGCAGTACTAACCCCTAGTTTCTGAATGTCGAAGTAAAAATCAACTAATCAAGTGTCAAAACTCTTGTCAACTGTCATTTTCAGGAACTAAAATTTGACACTTGACATTTGATTAGTTGATTTTTACTTGATGATTCATTCGGAAACCAGGGGTAAGTACTGCTTAGGTATATACTATAGCATACCGACTTTGGTTTTTGGGGAGTTCATTATAGCTGTATATAAGCATACATAAGCAGCTGTTAAGGCTTTATAATAGTAAGCAATTTCCTTGTTTACTTTTCTTATCTCAGAACCTGTTATTTCTGTTCTATGTTTTAGGTATAAAGTTACTTGAATTACCGAGAATCACAAAAAATGTAAACAAAATAAAACAAAATTTTGTAAGTATTAGGTGATCTCAAGTTATGAAGACGGTTTCTTAATTAGAAACTTAATTCAAGTACTTACAGTTTAGTTTGTTAAACTTTTTCGTAATATACGCAATCTTGCTGAAGGACACAATAGGTACACATTTTAGACGACCTCTGTGGCGAGTGGTTATACAACATGACTGCTACGCAGAGGTCTCGGGTTCAATTCTCGCTCAATGCAAATATTTGTGTGCGTGAACATGATTATTTGCATTGGTGTAGGTGTTTTCTGTGTGTTATATGAATGTATTTCCAAAAAAAATATTTAAGTATGTTTATCCGTTGTCTAGTATTCATGGTACAAGCTTTGCATAGTTTGGGACTAAATGACGTTGTGTGAATGTGTGAGGACTATTTATTTATTTACCTTAAGCCGTAGAGGCAAAGTTAAGGTGACTGACTGAGTGTTATTTAATTGATATTATTATCGTTTCTTGGACTGTTATGTTAGATATCCATCAGCTATAATCAATATTGCAATTTCATCACAAAAATATTAACGTAACATACCTGACTCTACGCTATTTTACACACTTTATTTACTATGGGTATTGGCAACATACAAAACATATTTTGTCAATATGTTATCTATACTTCTATACTAATATTATAAAGAGGTAAAGTTTGTGTGATTGTGAGTTTGTGACGTTGTAGGGGCTAATCTCTGGATCTACTAAACCGATTTTTTTTTCTGTGTTGAATAGTACATTTATGGAAGTGTGTCGTATGCTATGTAATATCACGCTATGATTAATAGAAGCAGAGCAGTAATGAAATATGTTTAAAAAAAGGGACGCGTTTTTTTCGCCGCCCGACGAAGGGGTCAGCTAGTTCATAATAAACACCTAGACCAAATCCAATAGGGCAACGGTATCAACTCCGGTTCTTCCTATCTCGCAATCATCTCCATGAAGAGACAGCATAACAAAAGTAATGTTAATTAAACACATAATTATTATTGTTAAAATTACCGTATTATCGTATCAAATGTCCCAAAACATTGATTGTAATCTTAATAATGTTTTATAAACAAGTTTTTCGTTATATCATTACTATAAGATTACATTAACATTCATAATTAACATATAAATGACCCACTACAGGGACAGGTCTCTTCTTAACTTTGAGGTAAACTATAACCCCCTTACTTATAAACGCCTCTTTTATTCAATGCTTAGCGAGATTTTTAGTAGTAAAACCAACCTTATTATACCAAACAAAACCGTAAGAATTTAAGCTAATCAAATGACTAATATTTAAGAGTCATTTATGAGTAGGGATTATTGTATAAATCCCGGACTATAACATTTATTATGCCTTTAAAGACATATCTAAAGATCGTGAAGGAGACATGAGGTAGCCACATTTGAATTCCTTATCGCTACATCACCAATGTTGTATCTCAGTAACCTATGATATTATAATTCTTATAGGAAGCTGTTACTTAACATATTTCTAATGCCTTATAAATAAATATTCACGGACATCTCTACACAGCGCCATCTGTTCCCAAAGTCAGCTAGGCTTAACCTGCTTGTGTTATGGGTAACAGAACTTTTTTTGGTAAATACATACATATTACATAGTAAACACTTAGACCAATGCAAGCAATCATGTTCTTGCACACAAAGATTTGCATTGAGCGGGAATCGAACCCGAGACCTCTGCGTAGCAGTCATGTTATATAACCACTACGCCACAGAGGTCGTCTTATGAATTTTCAAATTCTTTCATTTGCTTCAGTCTATACCGAACCTAATTTACTGAACTGTCATATCTTTGAAATTTGGAAGGGACTGATGACACAGTAATTAAACTCTATACGTCACTATACGGAAACGTAGAGTCAGTGGCTTTAATAGCGGTTAAAACTAATAGCGCATAATTAGCCTTGGCCGTTCGTTTCGCCATGAAAATTAGTATTTTCGCAAGGCTTTTTTTTATCTTCACGACTATTACGAGGCTTCGGAAAGAAGTAGGTTGCGCGTTGGTAATATCGTTGGTCAGTAAAAAAACGTAGACTTCCTTATAAAACAAGTTACATAATTGGTAGTTTGACTATCAATATTTTTTGTGTAATACTTCATGGTTTGTTGTTGAAATGTTTGGCAGCGGCTACAGAGGTATCGGGTTCGATTAGACTACTATGTGAGTCTTTGAGGACATGGTGGTTTGCAGTGTTTAAAAGCAATTCCTAAAATGAGATGAGGGAATCAATTCGGTTGTATTATTTATATGTTTTTTATCTTAGAACTCAGTTATGTCTGCGGCGTATTAATGCCGGAGAATTAAATTGCAAATAGGCTACATTTATGGAGAATAAGAAAGTACCTCAGAAACTAAAGGAATCCAATACTTTTGTAACAGACCCCTGTTATCCTTCTAAGAGACTACTTTATTCTCTTTATATTTTCTTTTCTTACCACTAAATCATAAAATTATCATCAATCAAATTTTGACGACCTCGGTGGCGCGACGGTAGCGCAAGCGGCTGCCGTGCAAGAGGTTGTGGGTTCGATCCCCACGCAGGACAATAATTTGTGAGATCCACAAATTATTGTCCTGGTCTGGGTGTTCTTTGTGTCCGTTAATTGATGTTTGTAAAAGGTCCCCGCGACACAGGGCATGATCCCTAGTGCGGGAGTTGTCTTTTTCTTTCTTCTTAAAAATCATCTTTCTTATCATTAAATTATGTAAGGGGTTCTATATGCTCTTAGCTATATCACTACTTATCTTCTTTACCTATCGTTTCGTGTAGAGTTTCCTTATGTACCTATTCTTTCCAATGCTTAATTCTTACGTATCTAACGCTTGTTTGATATCCCAAACAAAGACCAAAAGACAAGGAGTGTGCGTGGTTACGACTTAACTTTATCACTACCTCTTATTTGCCACAATTTGATTTTAAAACGTACGTAGCAATAAGTTCCTCAAAATCAAATCGTATACTCCCCTGTTTTATGTTGATAAATATAAAGGGACAAGTATATCAAGCGTTGTTATGTCTTTCGGTATTATGAGTATAGATAGATCGCAGACATGTTCTCCCCTCTTATTTCATAGACGGTTTTTAATGAATATAATTTATGTAAAACAAATTTTCATTCCAATTGGAAAACAAATAAGGATTTGGGGTTTTAGAAAGACTTTACACGACATTCGTATGAAATTGTAAATTTGCAAAATGAGTCTGTGATTTTTATTTTTTTGAAATGTCAATCAGCCCTTAACCGTCGCTCTGCAGGGTCTTAAGTGATATAGAAAATCTTTCTGTTTTGGCATCCATGATAAGAGATAAACCGCGAATTTGATATACAGCTCACACCGTGTATTCTTATATAAATATAGCCTAGATTTTATAAAAAGAGCTAATTTCAATATAAATAAATAATAAATATAAACAATCCTCACACATTCACACATCGCCACCTAGTCCAAAGCTAGTTAGTTAGCTACTAGAGAACGGAATAAATACATATTATACAGTTTATGAAATAAATACAATACAATATACATAGAAAACACTCAGACCAATGCAAACAATCATGTTCATGCACACAAAGATTTGCATTGAGCGGGAATCGAACCCGAGACCTCTGCGTAGCACCCACGTAATATACCGACTGCGCCATAGAGGTCGTCTAATAAAAAGTATTTTGTCTGTGATGATACGACCAATAATATGAGCATCAATACAATACTAGGTACGAAAAATCGGTAAACCAACTCGAGCTTTATTTGAGCTTCAAATTTGGGTTTCATCAAACACTGTGTGACACAGTGGTTGGGGCTATTTCCTACTATAAAACACGTCCAAAAAGAATTTTAATATTAATTTATTGAATAGTAATTATAAAAATATTTCTTACATAATATCTACTACACAAGGCCGTCTAATCCTACCTACTACTTAACTATCAAATTAAGATCAAATTAAGCAAAATTAAGTTTTCTACTACAAGCCCAACTGGTACTTACATATTTATATATAGATAAATTCTAGTTCATCCCTACTTCTATATACTTACCTACAAAACTTGTAAAGATAGGTAAAAAAAAATGATTTCCTTTGATAGAATTTTTCGCAGACTTAAAGACATGTCGATTACGTACACCCAAAAACATGATTATCAAAGAAAATATCAAAATTAAGTACAAAAAAAACTCCGCTTACTTAAAATTTATCGCCAGTATGTTTCGTTCCATTTATATTGGGTACGTATGCCGGAGGACGTCTCGAGGTTAGAAATAATAGAAAAATCCCCTCCGGCCGTCACCCTCTGTCGGAGGGGAGTCCCTCCCGAAGGCCGACCTTCCTCAACGTCCTTCTCAGGGTTAGGTCAATAACGTAGGCAGGAGACAGGGAGGAATTTATCTCGCAATTTAGTTATACGTTTATTACGAACGCTGAATGTTGTAATATGGTTATGTAAGTCTAGGTTTAGGTACCTTGTGACTGGATGTATTTTATTTAGGGAGTGTGTTTGTTAGTACAAATAAATCACATACAAACTTAAAAGTATACAATAATACATAAATATATTAAAACTACTTTTCTCTCTTTATGTAAGTATTGTATTACATAATGAAAAGTAAAGCCACGGTAATAATATCTAGTAAAACGGCGCAATATTTCATACAAACAACTACCTGTTCGTTTTATCTATACTTCTATACTAATATTATAAAGAGGTAAAATTTGTGACAACAAGCAAGACGGGTTGCTTTCAGGCTATGTCAGGTTGTCCTTCAATTTTATTAATACTAATAATATCGGCGACCTTTTCCTTAGTTATCACATCTATAGTCCTAACCTAACTCCGTTGCCACACAGAGCAAGCTGTAGACTAATTAGTATGTTATATAATTAAGTACAAAATTCTTTTCGCTCTGAAATACCTAAGTATCACGACCCGTGTAACATCGCGTGATAAAATCACGTGGCAAATGTTCGCAAATAGGGTGTGTACTATATTATATACCAATCAGAGTGTTTAATCGCTATGAAACGTGACCTCATGTTTCATTCGGGAAGGGGCATTTTGTGCTAGAGTGCATATCATGTCATGTTCCACGCGCGCCTATTCAGATGTAAGGGGAGGAGCACTTCGCTCCATCCTCGAGATGGGATCCGCTAAGGAGCGGGCCAGCACTAGTCGGGGGCTGCGGAAGAATCATGGTTTCCCGGGGCGCCTGGCACACGTGAGAGACGGGGGGTTTTAGTCAGTAGAAGTTTAACAGACCCCTCCGCCACATGAGAATTTCCAACTGAAAAAAAAAGAGTCCTTACTACTCAGTATAGTTACCATCTAAAACCTACATAGTGATCATAATTTGTATGGAAACCAAAAGTATGTCCTAGAGCGGGTTTTTATCGCGGCGGCATGCGGCATCCAGTAGCGCCCGGCAGTAACGGGGTATGTGATTTTGCTTCTGTCTGCTTGCTCGCAAAAAGCAAAAGTTATTTAAAAGTTTACTTACAATTTTTTTTTGCATTTTTCATGTACCCATTTTTGTAATATCACGGACATACACGGACATAATTGTCCGTTTTGTTATATAAATAGATTATACGTAAAATTACTAGTGTTTCCTACCCCATCGTTGTGTCCTTATCGGGCCCAGCGTGTTACATTTTGTAATTTCTAGAGGAAATATAACTTGATACCTAATTATAACCTGTATATAAATAGAATATTCAATTTAATAATTTGGATAACACAATAATATGTTATATTAATATACATTTCCTTGTAATATTATTTTTTTGCACAACATTAATACTGCATGGTCATAGTACAATATAATACAGTATTTCGACTTCATAGAAACGGACGAAACGCGAGTTATACCTACACGTTCACGATAGCGGTGGCTTTGCGGAGTGAACAGTCGCGACTGTGCCGCAGTAAGGAGCGGGAAAGTATGTAAATGTAATTAAAAAGCTGGAGGTGGGCAGCCCTATCGCATGTTTACGTACCGCGCAGCCGTAAGCATTTATAATAAATATTCGGCCAATATAGACTACTGGTTGTACTGTGGCATGGTTGTCGAACCAGTATGCCAAAAAGAAAAGTTTAATTATTAATTCAGGCCTATCTTCCGCATCATCTTCATTTCCTTGGTGATTAATATCTTTTTTTCTAAAAGGTTAATTAATATTTACAATAAGTATTAAGTATTTCTAGTTATTTAATTTAAACAAGCCATTGTGACGTATGTGTGGGCAATATACTGGTATAAAATGCCATCGGTTATTAAGTCCGCTTAAGTATATTTTTATTTAGTGTATTTGCTTTGAAACTTAGGTGTGTGATTTTCCGTGTGGTGTGGGAGTAAGAATACAAATGTCACCACCCCCTCTCATCCCATGGGTGTCGTAAAAACCGACTAAGGGGCTATCAGTGAATATTATCTTTACGTAATAAAAAGAAAGAAAACTTGAAATTAAACCCTATACCAATCCGTCTGGTCAGCGTGGTAAGTCATAAGTCATTTAAGTATTTAAAAAAAATCGGTATTAGTAGGCCAAGTATCCCTCCGTCACGGGAGAATGCCCGTCCCTGCAGTGAGACATTAATGGGCTGTTATGATTATGTCTTACATAATGTGTAGTAGGCATTTTTGCAATGGTTTCTCCTTTCCACTTCATAAAATTTTGACGACTACAAACGAGGTTAATCAGACGTATGTGTATAGAGCTTTTTAGACTTCATAACATAATATTATTTGCTAGAACAAATACGGAGGAGTTTGTGAAATATCCCTCGGGCGGCTTGAATACAAATAGGCTACACTCCTGTAGCATGAGAAAGGACTACTAAGTTATTTAATACTTTAAAGGGTCCTGTGTGAGTTATATTCGATTCCAGTAAAATGTTTGGCACAAACGTCTAAGTGCTTAATAGTATTTCACCCTCGGACGGCACCAGATCCGCATAGTACATACCGGTCTGCATATTAACTACATAATTACTACGTTTATGTAGCCAAATAACCCAACACTCTCAGAGAATAGACGAGCATATTATTGCTTATGATTTAGGAGAATCATCATCATCATAACAGTCCATTAATGTCCCACTGCAGGGACGGGCCTCCTCCCGTGACGAAGGGATACTTGGCCTACCAATACCACGCTAGCCAGACGGATTGGTATAGGGTTTAATTTCAAGTTTTCCTTCTTTTTATTTCGTAAAGATAATATTCACGGATAGTCCCTTGGTCGGATTTTACTTCTTCCATGGGATGATATGGGGTGGTGATATTATTATATTGTATTCTTACTCCGTCACTACACGGACATTTAGGAGAACAGTTAAACATTAAAAACAAATCTAATTTAAATTAAAAGTCTTAACATCTGCTTAGCTACATTCTTAGTCGGGTTTCAGGACGTACGGGAAGACATGGGGTAGCAGCAACAATAATACATAAAAATAGTCTATTCTAAAATCAAATTGAATTACTTACGTCAAAGCTACGTCAGAATCTTTCTTTTAAAAAATTTGAACTTTATAATGGCAAAACAAGCTTTAGATTTTGCAGCAAGTAGTTTTTATGCAAGAATTTCCATCATCACGGCTAATCAAAAACCACTAAAATGTAAAGTAATAATTAAGTATCAGAAGGCACGAGATTGTTGTTGGCTGGTAACTATCACGACATAGTATAAAACAAAGTCGCTTTCGTTGTCTGTCCGTCCCTCATCATAACAGCCAATTAATGTCCCACTGCAAGGACGGGTGGTATCCTGTGACGGAGGGATACTTGGCCTACCAATACCTCGCTGGCCAAATGGATTGGTATAGGGTTTAATATCAAGTTTTCCTTCTTTTTATTTAGTTAAGATAATATTCACGAATAGTCTCTTAGTCGGTTTTTACGACACCCATGGGATGAGATGGGGTGGTGACTTGTACCTATTCTTACTTCGTCGCTACACGGAGAATCCGTACGTACCTATGTATGCTTAAATCTTTAAAACTACGCAACGGATTTTCAAACTTTTTTTTAATTAGGTAGAATAATTTAAGAGGAAGGTGTATTATTATCATGCATAATATTGTAAAGAAACACTGATAAATTTAGATGTCGAAACCTCTAAATTTTTTAAAGTGATTGTCTAATAAAGTTGCGATAAATTGACGTGATTTTTTAAGGGGAGATAGTTGAAGGGATGGGGAGTAACATAGGCTACTTTTTATTTTTCTTCTCTTTCCAGGAAAAGAGAACAGTGCTACCCCGAATGAAAAGCGAGCAAAGCCGCGGGCAAAAGCTAGTAGTTTATAAATCGAGGTACCTGAGAATCAAACGTTGATCGTATATCGAGCATTCACCGCATCCTTGTACGCCCTACAGCGAGGATACAGATAACTTGGCTGTATGTTGATAAGCCTTTGCCTCATTTAATATTCTTCGTTTAAAACTTAATGTTCTAATTTTGTTAACGAAAGAGACACTCGACACGCTAATGTCAAACTAAGAGTTCGCTAAAGTCTCTAATGTTTATTGTGACCTCGTCCTTTCCCTTTTGTACCCTTGACACCACCCCGTCTTGCACCACCTGGTGGTGTAAAGGGTATTTTTTAATACCCATTACACTACTAAAGAGCTGTACCTACGTTACATTTATTCTTTGGTTTATGTACCTATTAATTATTTATTTATCATTGTATGAATCATTACTTTGCCTGCTTCTATCAAGTTCGATGCTCGTACAATGCAATCTAAGGGTGTATACAAATTAGACCATCCCTTAGGTGATATTTAAAACCAACGAAAATTCGGACTTACTACAAATATGCATTTAAAAAAACACAAAGAAAATACAGACTAAGGTCAATATTTTGTGATTCATATTGACCTCGTGCACAGCCGACATTTCTGCGAAAACTACGCTACAAAGGCTGTTAAAGATAAGCCATACAGGTATCATCATAACAGCCCATTAATGTCCCACTGCAGAGACGGGTCTCCTCCTGAGACGGAGGGATACTTGGCCTACTAATACCACGCTGGCCAGACGGATTGGTATAGGGTTTAATTTAAAGTTTTCCTTCTTTTTATTTCGTAAAGATAATATTCACGGAGAGTCCCTTAGTCGGTTTTTACGAAACCCATGGGATGAGATGGGGTGGTGACAATATATTCTTACTCCGTCACCACACGGAGAGTCACGACCCCTAGTGCGCGAGTTTTATCTAAAAAGTAAAATTTTAGCTCTTGATTTCGAGACTGTTTCTATAAAATCTTGTGAACCAAGATAATTGACCTCAAATCAACCTTACATTCCCAATGATAAAGTTCAAAATAACTATTATAAAACAGGCGTGTCTCAAAGTTCTGAATTACTAACGTAACATTGATGTCAAGGACATCGGGTCATGTCCTCCGTACAAACGTATTCGAGGCACGTTAACATTATTATCTGAACATTCTGTTTTTGTATGTCATAAGTATGATTATTTTATATTTGTTTATTTTTTTATCTTGGTAACGTGTTTGTATCATAAGCCCAATAGGCATAGACAGGGTCTTCTCCATAGAAGAAAATTAAGAAACCAGGGCAGATTTATTATATAAATATTCCTCACACATTCACACATTGCCATCTACTTAGTCCCAAACTAAGCAGAGCTTGTACTATGGATACTAGACAACTAATAATATTGTGAATTAGCAACTAAACCAGTACCCATAGCACCATAGCAGCTTTCCACCTTTGTCACAAGTTAAACTTAATCAACTTTAAGTTAACTTAGATTTTTTATGGGGTTACTTATCCAATTTTCATTTTTTTCGTTGTTGAGCAAATATTTACGAACATTTTTTAGTCACTAACCAAAAGATAAAATAAAGAAAAAATCACAGAAATACTAATTAAATGATGACTCTATGTGGTCGGTCCCTCATGACTGAGGATCATGGTCATCGTCGGATGTCGATGGTTTGCACCTGGTTTCGGTGATCGGCCTCCACCGGTGCCTGTTCATCGCGTCTCGGGCGACAGAACAGAACGTGGTTGCTGATGGGCCTCTCACTTGATCGCTCCATCTGATTAGGGACTATCCCCGGGCTCGTTTACCCTCCGTGTTCCAAACAACGATCAGTTTTTCAAGGCTCTCTTTATCCCTCCTCATTATGTAGCATAATGAAACCTTATTAATAATAGCGGCATTATTACAAAACATTATTAATAATTAATAATAGACGGCGGGAGGCCGATGGATGAGGGAGGCACAGGACCGCACAAGGTGGCAATATTTGGAGGAGGTCTATGTCCAGCAATGGACGTTTATTGGCTAAGGAAATAGCTCCACTTTATTTGGGCGGTAAATGTATTTCCTAGAATATATAAGTAGGTACCTACTTTTAATGGCATGTACCACACAATGGCATTGAATAGTATGACAATAGGTACATGTTTTGTCGCCATTTTCCTGTTCCAAATAATATACGAATAGCAATAATAATGTCTCTAATAAATACTTACTTCGGAAATATTTGCAAACCAGACCACAACCAACAAGAGTTAGTAAAAGATCTGTGTTACTTGTCAAACCTACAGACAAAGGAAGTATTTACTTAAGTATGTTTATCCGTTGTCTAGTACCCATAGTACAAGCTTTGTTTAGTTAAGGACTAGATGGCGATGTGTGAATGTGTGAGGATTATTAATTTTTTAATTATTTATAGAAAAGAAATCACAAATTACGGAAATAATTTGGCTTTCAAAGTGTCTACTTTTACAAACGTCGAAATAAGATGAGTTGGTGACTGTGTGACTTTAAAGAAGTACAGAAACACGTGGAAAAATTTAAAACCGTATACCTACCTATATCTTAAAGTTTTACTAGGTAAATACTAACTAACTACTAGCCAGAAGAGTGAAGGAAAACGTAGAATATTTTTTTATATAAGTATGTGGCCTATTTACAGATATTCCATATTTTTCGAGTTCTCAAATCAAATAACTAAGTAATTTCTATTGGACCATGTTGGACGTACGGTAGTACTTATCTATTTTACATTGACCAAAAATGCCTGAGAACTGAGGTAACAAACATTACAAGAAAATGTAATCGTAATCAAAAACTCCTCCATTTTTCTAAGTCATATAAATTATAACCATAGTACAAATATATACAGTATTGCGAGTTCATAGAAACGGACGAAACGCGAGTTATACCTACACGCTAACGATAGCGGTGGCTTTGGGGAATGAACAGTCGCGACTGTGCCGCAGTAACGAGCGGGAAAGTAGGTAAATGTAATTAAAAAGCTGGAGGTAAGCAGCCCTATCGTATGTTTATGTACCGCGCAGCCGTAGGCATTTATAATAAATATTCTGCCGAGATAGACAACTGCTTGTACTGTGCTATAACAATCCCACTGACCATCAAGTTCTTAAACAGACTATTTGACTCGTCTAGAGGCCGCTTAATTGTCTCTGAACATACGTCTATAGTTCCTTATACACATAGACAATTAGACTACATTAGAATATAAATGTTTCCCGTTTATTATTATTATTCTATGATATATTGTTGTCTATGTTTTATGAAGGACGACTAACTAATTAAAATAAAATTAGCGAACGTTACTAAAGTAGAAGAATAAAATTAACATCGTTATGCATAATGGTTAATTTGTTCTAAATGTTAATAATATTTCGACGACCTCTGTGGCGCAGTCGGTATATTATATGACTGCCACGCAGAGGTCTCGGGTTCGATTCCCGCTCAATGCAAATCTTTGTGTGCATGAACATGATTGTTTGCTTTGGTCTGAGTGTTTTCTATGTTTAATGTATGTATTTACAAAAAAAAAGTATTTAAGTATTCGTTGTCTAGTACCCATAGTACAAGCTTTGCTTAGTTTGGGACAATGTGGCGATGTGTGAATGTGTGAGGATTATTTATACAACCTGTATCCGTGGTCTAGCAAGGAATACGGTGATAAAGGGATTAGTCCAATATTTATTGTCATTAATACTTACTTTTCCACAGATGTTACTTCTGTAAACCGAACCTATAAGAAGCAAAAGAGTGACTTCGCAAAAGCACCGAGTTCGACATTCAATTAGCCTCCAAGGAGATAAAATTATGGCCACTACAAGCTGTATCTTAATTTTTTATTTATTTATTATTAAGTCTTAATTTCAGAGGATCGAAAGATGCAAAGACCATGAAAATCGGGGCACGTGTACCAAACACGTAGGCTAATCACTCTACATTGCATCGAGTCGAATAAGTATATTGTTACTCGCTCGAAAAGTCCCAGGTTTACAAATGTATTGCCTCAAGTGCCTCTCCACTTCTCTTGTCACTCAAGATACAAGCTTATAAGTCTTGTAAGCCTGTAATTTCCATCAAATACAAGGAAATCTGCCCACTTTGACAATGCAAGAAAAATTGCGCACTACTACTCTACGAGTTGAAATAAACGCAACATATAAAACCAGTTTTAGTAGGCCAAATATCCCTCCGTCACGGGAGGAGGTCCGTCCCTGCAGTGGGACATTAACGGGCTGTTATGATGAAATAACCAGACGGCCTTCTGAAGATCTCTACTGTTTGTATCAGCCCATGAAAGTCTCACTCCAAGGACCTTTCCGAGAGGGCAACTTTGTCTACAGAATATAATCTGTAAGTTGGCCAAAAAGGTTGGTCATGTTTTAGATTCAGTTTCTTTATTTTTCAACATAACGTTACAAAATAACAGCTTATTGACGTCAGTTTAAAAGTACTTACTCTAAGATTACATATTAAAAAAAATCCAAACTTTACCACCGCTTCCAGGGCGCTAGTAGAGAAGAAGCGGCGTAACAAACTCTAAAGCAGCATTTTTTAGACGTCTCTATAATTTTACAAATTTTGTAACTGTAATAAAGTGCTGCAACCATTGTATACCATGTAAAAACTAAGGATTGCACTAAGGGTTCAATATAAATTTTTAAATATCTTAAACAATTTCTTAAGAATCGTCCTGTAGGTAGTACACAAAAGTGGGAGCACCAAATCACATTTACAAAGTTTTCTAGTAATAAAATGTGTAAGATATCCTTCTTTGAAGAACTACTACTCCTTAATGGCTCAACCTTTGTGATGACCTGTGTTTGTTAAACTCTATGGTCTCAGTCGTTCACTAGCATATTGTTTCTGGTTGTTCTCGTCCTGCGAATGGTGAATACTTGCATAGACACAACCAAGTAGCCGGAATTGTCCACCAACAACTTGCTCTTAAATATCATCTTGTCGATGCAGAAGTACAACGATTTGGTAAGAAAATAAATATGTACCTAAATTTTACAACATTTTAGGCAAATTATAGCTTGTGGGCGTCAAAAGTAAAGTTCTAATAATAGCTTGAGGTGTGTTCAAGGACGTCTTGTCAGGGGTCTACAAGTTAAACTTAAGCATTTGAAACTTAACTTTAACTTTATGAAAAGATAAATACTTGAGTATACTTAGTAAGAAAATTACTTTCAAGTAACATAAGTTATGTGATACTTAAATCTTGTGCCCAATATCAATAAATATTTTTCTTCTTTCCTTCTAAGGATCTTAAACAATCACAATAGCCTTCTTAAGTTTTGTTTACAAAACAAACAAGTATTTAATACATTTATTTCCTTACTTTTCGTGTAGTGACGGAATAAGAATACAATATGTCACCACCCCCATCTTATCCCATGGGTGTCGTAAAAACCGACTAAGGGACTATCCATGAATATTATCTTTATGAAATAAAAAGAAGGAAAACTTGAAATAAAACCCTATACCAATACGTCTGGCCAGCGTGGTATTAGTAGGCCAAGTATCCCTCCGTCACGGGAGGAGGCCCGTCCCTGCAGTGGGACATTAATGGGCTGGTATGATGATTTCCTTACTCGTGCAGACTGTTCAGAAGGAAGTCACCTATGCCCCACTGCAAGGACAACGTTTCTGTAGTGTGTAAGTATAAGTACATAACGGGTTCAATTCCCGCTTAAAGCAAATCATTATGTGCATGAATAATTATTCTTAAATGCGTGCGTTGGTCTCAGTGTTTTCTTTGCATAATAATAAAGTACCTATGTAATTAGGTACAAAAAAATATATTTTAATATAGGTACACAAACGTTTACCTACGTATTAAACATAGAAAACACCCAGACCAATGCAAGCACTCATTCACAAAAATATATGCATTGAATCGAACTTGAACCCTTTTCGTAGCAGCCATGGACTACTACACCACAAAGATACATTAATATTTTTTTTGTAGTATTTACTCTTAGTTTTAAATTTTCAACAACTTCCTTACTTTTTATATTCGATGTGTATAACCATAGAAATAGGTTCTCTCATCTAAAAGCCGTTGCATCTATCTATAGTAATAAAAAATTGATCGTTTCCAAAAAAATCTCATGTCTTGAAGACGAATCACTTCCACATAGGCACACATATTAGGGCACATAATGTTTATATATAACATATTTGCATGTCTGTGTGTATTTTTAGATGTAGGCGGCGCGCGATTCGACCTTGCGTCCGAGACGATCCTGCTACCACGATAACTACTCAACACACAGCGTAAACTCTACGCTCAAAATCCATTGCTGCTTTTGCTTGGTAGGTTCAAACATAGCTTTAAGAAAAGCGTCAATGTATTAAATTTTATGAGATGTTTTAGACGAGGATAAAATACGAGGAATCAGTCGTCGGACGCGCGCCTCCAGTCTCGTATGCCAATTTCGCGCACAAGTTCATTGACTTTTTACAAGGATGTACGAATCAAGTGTAATGAAATGATATGGCATTTCGTTTTAGTTTTGAATTTAACTATAGGCGCGTTGTTCCTATGAATAGATGCCTTGTTGGATTTTTTTATTCATTTGTTTTAATAAATTCGTTTGTTTATATCTTTTTAAATAATTGCTCTAGATTCTAAAGTATTATTGTAACACGGTTTCATCGGAGAAAGAACACACGCTGTCACTAGGTACACCATCTATTCATATGAGTGCCGTGAAAGCTGACAAAATTAACAGATAGTTACTATCTCGACAATATCCTTAGAAGGAAAACTTGACAAACCTTTAACTTGGTTGTTGGTTTCAAAATGTTTTACATTCGAGGTCGACATTAAAATTCTAGGCTTCTATGGGATCTTACAATTCGTGTGGTGACGGAGTAAGAATACAATATGTCACCACCCCATCTCATCCCATGGGTGTCGTAGGAACCGACTAAGGGACTATCCGCTAATATTATCTTTACGAAATAAAAAGAAGAAAAACTTGAAAATAAACTCTATACCAATCCGTCTGGCCAGCACGGTATTAGTGGGCCAAGTATACCTCCATTACGGGAGGAGGTCCGTCCCTGCAGTGGGACATTAATGGGCTGGTATGATGATGATAATGGGATCTTACAAACCTTCTTAAATCAGACGGCATGGGGTGAACTTCTGTAGCACATTACTGGCTTGTCATGACTGTGGTTATGATGATGATTAAAATGCCGCGAAAAATTTCAATGTTTATATTATTTCAGCTTTGTAATGTAATGAAATGGTGCCAAGTTTAATCAAATAAAGCTCAGACATTTTATATATTTATGTATTAAAATATTTGGTACGAATTGTGAATCATTTGAACTGAAATTGTGTTATGACCTGGATTTTACTGTTTTCAATTTCTCGTTTTATATATTCTGGTTATTTTATTAAATATTTATTTATGTTTTATTATGACTTACGTATGGTGACGTGGTTTGAATAGATGTGTTGTTTTTGCATCTCAGTTCATTAATGTCGTAAAAGTTAACAAAGAAAGTTAGCAGATATGATATAATATGGTCTCAATGTAAATCCCAATCTTTACCACGACATCTGACTAGCGTGGTATTACTTCTTTTAATTTTATTCAGTCTCTTGAGGTAGCCCCCGTCTTTCGAGATTATCATGGCCAGATGCATAACATAGGATTATACGTCGTTGTTTCATCTTTTATTTTCGTAGTGATAATATTTATTATCTGCTAACTTTACTTAGGCGAATTTTTGCACACCCATGTGATTAGATGGAATGAGAGCACTATGAATTTTTACTTCGTCACTTCACGAATACTAGAGGCATAATAAATCGGCATAGTGAATGTTGATGTATGAACTAAAGTCTTTATCCTGTCTTTTCTTTAAAGCCCTTATAATGATGTTGTAGTAGAATAAAGTCACTGTAAAAGAAGACAACTGAAGATAGTATGCACTATAGAAGAAAAAAATCATACTGTTTAAGAAGATTGTTTATAATAATATTTATGTAATACATATTCGCCAAAATAAATAATAGGTACTGTTCTGTGTAGCAATAGAACCCCTTACTCATAAACGCCTCTTAAATTTTAGTCAATTGATTTTTTTGGTATAAGGTTGATTTTACTAATAAAAATCTCACTAAACAGTGATTACATTTAACAGGCGTTTATGAGTAAGGGGGTAAATCTTCGTTCTTGTGTTAAGCATTCGTATAGTTAAATATAATTTAATAAAAAAATCTTATAAATGAAACCATCAGTTTTTTATTCACCTTAACTTGGCAGACAAGCCTATGGCTTATCTGATGGTAAGTGATAACTACCGCATTCCCAGAGCACAGCCAAAGCGGTGCCTAGACTAGACTGAAGGTGTTAAGTTTAATATCCCTGTAATTTCACTCCTATATACCCTTCTTCTGTATGATTCTGCTAGGAAGTAGATGATGCAGGCACACCTGTTTGCAAGACACCTTCCAGCTGGTACAGTTTTCTTAGTCCGTATTAGTTAAATGAACAAATTTTTGAATAGGTACTATCTAGAACCTGTAAAATTAATGAGTGTTTATTGCCTTTTTTTAGCCTGTATTGTGTTTACAGATCATTCTAGAAGTCGTAGTTGGTATCTAACTGAATTATGTTGGTGACCTCAATTAGATAAAAAAGTCAAACAAATTGTGACTCACATGAACAATGCCACATCCGTCGTTGTATACTATTAATTAATACATTTGACGTTCTGCGTAAGGAGTGTCACACACACATACGTAATCAATTGTGTGTCCACGTGTTTACAGATAGGCACGTACACACACGCGTAATGAATTCGTTCCCGTTTGGCCACCGCCCGTTCGAAACTCCATGGATTAAAAAAAAAACTTGTCACTAATGTCAAACATAGGACATATTCTAGAACATTCCAGTTTGAATTTGACAATTTGGAAGTCAGTTGGTTAACGTGTCCTCCTTTAGTCCTTATCAAGTAGGTACTTATTTTATTCGTTTATTAACATGAGTACATAATGTCAAGGTCGAAAACATTGGTAGTTACTTTCGATTGAAATAACTATGTATGTTCAACATTTATGTAATTTGGTAACGAAGTTGAATACAAAATGTTACCACCGCATCTCATACAAAAAAAAAATATTAAAAAATTGTTTTGTAAGACAAATATTTGGTATATAAGGCATACTTAACATAAACTGCTCATCTGCTCAGCGTGATGTTAGTACCTAATGTGGTTTGAAGTGCCTAGGATTCTGATATTGCCGAGGTCCATGAGCGGTGGTTACCACTTACCATCAAGTGGACCAATTACCTCGTTTCATCATCATCATAACAGCCCACTAATGACCCACTGCAGGGACGGGCCTCCTCCCATTGCGGAGAGATACTTGGCCTACTAATACCAAGCTGGCCAGACGGATTGGTATAGGGTTTAATTTCAAGTTTTCCTTTTTTTTATTTCGTAAAGATAATATTCACGGAGGGACTCTCCGTGAATATTATTTTAGTCGGTTTTTACGACACCCTTGGGATGAGATGGGGTGGTGACATATTGTATTCTTACTCCGGAGAATTCCTTGTTTGCCTCCTGCTAATTTAAATTTCATCATTTAGCAATTAAAACCTCATATACCTTTATAATTATTGTTTATACCTTTGACTGAAAAAAAGAGGAAGCAATCATTAAATTGTTAGCAAACCTACTTAAACAATAAGTCCGTGATTTCCTGGAGTTACCAGCATTTTCGCAATGTGTGTAACCTCTTTATTACTTTTTTTTTAATAATGGCACGAGGTATAATAATTTCGTTACAATGTTTCGATACATAGTTCATTTTTTTATTCACACGTTCACAATACGCGATCTAGTCCCAAACTAAACGTAAGGCTTGTTTTTAGGGTAGTAAACTAAGGATAAACATACTTAAGTACCTACTTATTTTACCCGCATTGCGTTGGAAAGAGGGTAGTTTTTCGGGTGTATGTATGTCCATTTGATGACTGCTACGCAGAGGTCTAGGGTTCGATTCCCGCTCAATGTAAATCTTTGTATGCATGAACTACAAATGTATAATACGTATGTATTTACAAAATAAATGTATTTAAGTATATTTATCCGTTGTCTAGTACCCATAGTACAAGCTCTGCTTAGTTTGGGACTAGATAACTTTGTGTGAATGTGTGAGGATTATTTATTTATTATTATTTATATCTTTTGCTCTACTACAGTGTAAAAGGCTAGACAATTTTAACATAAATAAGTTTTCGTGAGTTAAGATTCAATAAATTGTGGCAGATTGGGTTATAATTTTTTTAAATGGCTGTTTGAAACCAAAAACAAGGCATGTTTTTTTCTTACATTAGCAGTCAATAGTCAATACCATATAAATTTTGACAGAAAAAAAAACAAGATGGCTGTCAAACATCGTGTTGCGTTAATTTGATTATAACATACTCAACAGAAATTAAGAAACCAGTTTGAATAAACAAATAACTGGGTCACATATACAAAACCTAACGAAAGTGAGAACTGTTAATATTTACGCATTTAAAATTTATTTAACTTAAAGTAAGGTTAGCGGGTATCTCCCGCTAACTTAACGTAAACTTAAAGTAAGAAATAACTTAACGTTTTGCAATATTTATATTTGACATAATAAGCAAATCAATGGTGACATTGGAACCTAGATTATTATTTTTTTGTAGAGGAAATACGATCGAGTACCTACTTTACTTTTGAACTTCGCCTTTCGCTCAAGGTTACAGACAGCAGGTTATGTCACACTCCCAAGTCGAAATAGCCTTTCTATAAAATGATGAAATGTTTAAGACAGGTTTAAGGCACGCGATAGTATAATACGAAGCCTCTCTCATCACATTGTATCTATCAAAATACTATGTCCCCCTGAATCTAATGTCTCTAATCGATTGGCCACCGGGATCCAATATTACTATTTTATTTATTTTTATTTAAACCGTGGCATGTACATACATAATGCACAAAGGCGGACTTAATGCCAAAGGCATTTTCTACCGTCAACCTTAGGGTGATGCAGAGACAGAGTAATACTACGATGGTAGAGATAAAAAGATTTAAAATGATTTTTTTAGATAATATAAACCTACACATATCATAAACATATTATATATAAAAAAGGTATAAATATACCTTGTCCCCTCAAACTAATGTCCAATTTGGTGTGGCTACTGTGTGATCTAAGTTAAGTACTGTAACATCTAAAGAGCTTGTAGAGTTTATTAAAGGTATTTAGTTCCACATTATCTTTTTAAAAAGGCAACTTCTTTTTTGGTAATAAGTGTCAGCCAGCATCATCTCATTGCTGGGCAAAGGCCTAGGACAAAGACATCTCGACCCTGAGGGCTTTCAGTGTCATAAGTAAGTCGGATTTAATGTAATTGTGGTCTGCTATTATAACTACATGGATAATGTAGAAGGGTGACATCGTTTAGGTATCATCAGCCTATAGATTATTGCTGGACATAGGCCTCCTCATAAACATTTCCACCCTGCGCAGTCTTGTGCCTCCCTCATTCATCAGCTAGGTCGACGGTCCATGGTGTGAGGGGTCTCCCCACCCTGTGCCATCCGTAGGTCATATATTTTTGTACCATTGAATTTATCATAAATATCTTAAAGCCTTAAAAATAAGTATAAAGAAATACTTTAGCAAGTGCTGACGTATATATAGATAACCCTATCGATACGTAAATAAGGAAAACTGAGGGCTCTAGGTCATTCACCTACTGACAGCCAAGTACTAAGGAATGCAGTGAGTAAGCCGCTTTACACAGGAGATTAACATAGGTTTATTTTCTAGTGCGAAGTGACACAGCTTGTTATAATCAGTTGTACAATTTAATTGTCTTCTTTATTGTTTGGTTAGTGGCCAGAATGATGTTGAGAGGTGTTCAAGGCTCTCATACATCTCTGATAAAATAAAAATAAATAAAATAAAATTTATTCAATAAAATTTAACCTACTGTACAATTACGGCTCACTTATGGCTAATGTTATACATTGATTTCTAATCATAAATAAAAATAAAAAATCTTATATTATTACAATTAATTACATATATTTTTAAGCTATTATATTGGTATTATTTTTTTTTTTTTTTTTTTTTTTATTTATTTATTTAGGACAACAAACAGTAACACGATTATGGTATTTGTTTTATTATAATTCCTGAACTAGGTTAGAAACCTGTGTTTCAGGGTTGTCAGGGTTGTCAGGTTGATGTGTCCTAACAAATGTTGCCCCTACGACAAAGGCTGGGACCGATTTCTAGTATCCTTGGAAGCACCGAACCACGTCACTCTACTGTATTTTCTAGTATGTGGTAGCGAACAAGACACTTAATCAGGACTTAAGTGTCTGTTTTTTAGTATTCGATAAACTAACAATGGCAATGAGTGTCACAGTATATTTTTAACTACAGTTTTACAATGTTTAGGAATGCGTACTAAAAAAATAAGCTCATAGGTTTCTAAGTTATTTATTCAAATAAAACAATTAACTACCTCTTACTGTCAATGCTTTTAGAGGATGCTTTAGATTATAACACCCTATTATAATAACTACCATGACTATAATATTGTCCGTGTGGTGACGGAGTAAAAATACAATATGTCTCCACCCCATCTCATCTCATGGGTGTCGTAAAAACCGACTAAGGGACTGTCCGTGAACATTACCTTTACAATATGAAAAGAAGGAAAACTTGAAATTAAACCCTATACCAATCCGTCTGGCCAGCGTGGTATTAGTAGGCCAAGTATCCCTCCGTCACTGAAGGAGGCCAGTCCCTGCAGTGGGACATTAATGGGCTGTTATGATGATGATGACGATTATAGATGACAACCATATTGCAATGTGATTAGGGAAGTAAATAGTGTAATAGCAAGTGGAGTTGCTGATTTTCGATAAAACCGATAAAAGTAAATAATACTTCAAGTTATGTACCAAAAAACAGGTGATGAAGCCCAAATAAACACAAAAAATGCTCTTTGAGACCCTCAACTCCTCTTTGTTCCCAGAAGTCCGTTGAAATTACAATTACGAGTCACCACAGATTAATGGGGTCACTTGCTCGTCAGAGACATCAAAAAAGTTGTTTGCTTATAGCTCTTTATTACTAGGCACATTCTCATACACGTAGTCCTTTATTTCAAGAGATTATGATACACTTACAAGTAATTTTCTTTAAAAACGCATAAAAAATGTTAAATCTTCGATATGCGACGGCCTGTTCGCATTCGCCACTTCGCTTCTATATTTAGAATCGGACTATCTATACTATGCGTACGTATCACTATGCAGGTCAAACGATATTGTCAAACGACAGAAAATATAGAAGTACAAATATATATTATTTTTGCAAGAGAAGGAGAAAAAAGAGAAAAGAAAGAGGGAAATAAATAATTTCAGGAAAAAGAGGAATGATTGCAATTTTTTTTTAAGAGATGGAATTATCGGACGCCGCATTTTATACAGGCTAAGAAAGAAAAAGTAAAATTTCATGTCGTAGAGTTCGAAATGTTGTCCCATTGAATATGTAATTCTGCGGCGCGAAAGATGAGCACTGAAGTGAGTAACGTTAAAAACAGTTTGGTTCAAAAAAAGCAAACCTGGGTTTTCTTAGCGTTAACTTAAACAGGTTGTTTCCCTCAACCTGTTTAAGTTCAACGCCAAGAACCCTTACGACCCTAAAACACAGTAACGCTAACATTATAAGAACACTCTAGGTCCTACGAGGAGTGGGTTTCTTGCTATAATCGTGCTAAGGTATAATCCCTGCACTTATAATCGTTTAGCGTGGTAGGGGAAACAATGGAATGTGCAAATCCGCATACGAAGTAATAAAAACAACAAATTAAATAGTCCATAGAAGGGAGTGTACATTTGTTCTTCTGTATATAAATTTGTACTTTTCCATGAACTGTTACAATTCTAAAGCGTTCTGTACTTTATGTAGATACAGAACGCTAGTATAAAGGGTAGATATTTATTTCTGTATTTGATTGTCACAGCTATTTTGTTTATATATCGTATTGTAATTATATCACTATTTAATTGCAGTTTTAGTAGTTTTAGTAAATTAGTGCAACTGCATAGGTACATACAAAGCCAAATTACCTGTGTCGCATCGCAACGCAAAGGTCACAGGCCATCTCATCCCAATAATGTCTTTAAAATGACTAGGTTAAACTGAAACTAAAGTGGTCTATGATATAAAAGAAAAAAAATCAGTAATCAAAATACAGCTCTATGTGACATACAGTTAATCAAACATTTTTTATTAAATATCACTAAATTCTAAAGGGGTATTTTAGTGATAACTTTACTTTGAAAACGAATAGATACTTGAGCACTTTTCTCCGATTAATTTATTGTTTTTAAGTTCATAGATCGATTTATCTACAAATGTTACATATACCACTTTAGTTCCAGGCTGGTACTAAGAGTCCTATCTGTCGCAAAATATGTCCTACAAAAACGTAAAACCGTTCATATTTTCCTTAAATAAATTAAATCCTACGTTTACTTCCTAGAATCTATTTATCCTGTCTGTGATATCAGTGAATCACTCATAAGTTTCAAGTTCATGTAGCTCATTTGTGGTCTTGTTTATAATATAATTAAATGCTTCACACATTCGCACAACGCCATCTAGTCCCAATTAAGTATAATTTGTGCTTTGGGTTAGTGTTCATATTCACAAAGAATTGCATTGAGCGTGTAACGATCCCGAAAACTACGAATCGTAATTATCTGCGAACTATCCGTTAGTCTTATCTTCCTGGATGCGAAAGGCGCAGGGGTATTCTCTTGTTTTCCATAATGTTATGACCAATGGAATTATTCAAAGTCATTTCACGATTATGGCAACTATAGCGTTATTTTTTAATGAAATTATGGCATAAGAAATGATTGCATTTTAAATTATGGCAAACATTAGTAAACCAGGCGCAGGACCGTGTTCTGTGGCGCTTGCTGGAAGAGGCAGTAGTTGTCCAGCAGTAGACTGGGATAGGCTAGTTGATTGATTGATTGATATCCCCAAGGATTTTAATATTATTTATGTTCTATTTTAAATACTTCTTTATTTATTGTTTGGTTAGTAGTCAACCTGATGTTGAGAGTTTTTTAAGCCGCCCATAACCCTCTGAGACGTGCGTTTTCGATTGTGTCATTTCGACGACGGAGACTCTCAGATTAATACCACTAAGCAGTCACCAATCTATAGTTTAACCAGCATTATCCATACTAATATAGTGTGTCTGTTTGTCTTTCTTGCACGGCAAAACGGAGTGACGAATTGACGTGATTTTTTAAGTGGAGATAGTTGAAGGGATGGAGAGTAACTACGTTTTTTTTTATTTTGTGTCTAGAAAAGGGGAACAGTGCTACCCCGAATTTAACGCGAGCGAAGCCGCGGGCAAAAGCTAGTCATTTATAAACCAGTGATTGCAACTGACTGTGACCACATTAATCACCCTATACCTACCTATGCCATGAGATGATGTCGTGACCTCATTTATTTTTACTCCGTCATAGAGATACCAGAGAAACAGTACTGTTCAATAAAGTTCAACAACCAGTAATATAATTAGCGTACAAACGTCATCACACCATCGCGAAGAAATGATACAAAAATTTCATCACGATGCTTGCTAAAATGGCGAATGTTCCCGCCATTTTAATTACTTGCTAATGTCCGCCATTTTAATATTGCGTGCGGCAATGATCTAGTTGTTTTTATTATTTATTATTATAATATTAATGGTGGTTATTATTATGGCTAGTTTTAATTTTTATTGTATGTATGGGAGAGCGTAACGAGGAATGTAACTTTCCTATGTTAATTTTATGGGGAGATGTTTTAATGATGTGTGTTGTTCGAAATGCTTTTATAATCTTAATTGCTTGGTTCTTTACGATTGAACACAGTTACAGTTAGATAATTACGTTGTCTGTTTAGAAAAAAAACCTGTGCTAAGTATAGTTAATGCCCTTACATGCGTTGTTAGTCCTAAGACGTTTCATCGACTCATCGAGTTTTATGCTCAAGCGCTTTTGCGAGATCGTGCTGGTGGTTCTGTGGGATAGTGTGTGGGATTCGTCCTATAAAAATAATAACAATACAAAAAAACTGCCTTGGCAAAAGGGGTATGCGGCTATCGTCCGCATGGCTAGGTCTTAAAATCCTAAAGTATTATTATTTAACGGGGAGTGTCATAGGCTATATAATATCACGCTCTGACTAATAGGAGTAGAGCAATAATGAAACATGTTTATAAAAAGGACGCTTAATAACGTTTTTATTGCCGCCCAACGAAGTGGGCACGGGTCAGCTAGTTATCTATCATCATCATCTCAGCCAGCCGTCCACTGCTGGACATAGGCCTCCTCCAAATATTGCCATCTTGTGCGGTCCTGGGCCTCCCTCATCCATCAGTAAGTTGTCTATAAAAATACATAACTTATGTGAACCGACCTAGTAACATAAATTGCAAGTCTTTAGTATCAACGTTCCGGTCAAAATCAGTATTTTAATCAGGAAATTATATAACATGAAAAAAAAACGAAGATAGCGTAGACTTTACCGAGCTAATTAATAAGGATGTTACTTCCGCGAATAAAGTCATTGACAAAAGAGGCATTATTGAATTATCTGTTTTAGTGTCGTGTCTTATGTTTCATGGTCATGGCACGTATATCTGAGACAATGTGACGTCATATAGACGCGTGTAACCTAGATTGGGAGTATAGCCCAGATAATACTAAAATAACGTTTGGTTACTACGAGAAATTTCCTCCAACAAGGAAGTGTGATGGGAGTTGTTTAGGCTAATTTTGACAGTAAGGAGAAAGTGTTTTTAGAGATTGGTGAAGGAATGACAGTCTTGTAGGCACAGCGGTTGTGTATGTGACTTTCTTGCACGAGGTTCGAATCCCACACAAAGAAATTAATTGGCTTTGAGTTCGTTGTACCTTATACGGATGTAGGCCCAAGTCCTGACCCAAATTCTCCAAGGTAAAGTCTGTGAAAGGCCGAGTCCTTGTGCAAAGAGAGAAATCGAGTGCTTCGGTCTCTCCTGAACACTCTCACGTCCAGCGGCGATATTCTCGTCCAATCTGGCGTTCTTTTGACGTAAATGGATTGATTGGTTATTTACCTAACCGGTCGTGTCCAATGTGGTCACCACTTCCGCCGTAAAATAGCGCAATATCAAAATAAGTATTCGTTAGTGCTAATGCACTAACTAACACTCATTTTGATAGCAAAGTTTTACTATTTGCACATGCTGCTGAACTAAGTAACTTGACATGGTGTAAGCTTGGCAGAATAGGGAACATCAGATTTGACAGATGTCATCTAAACAAAATGGCCGCCACAGATGACGCTTTATTTAAAAGACATTGTATTAAAAAGTTTAATGAAATTGTCAATCGTATTGATAATCATTACAATGGCGTGATACTAATTGTTACATTTACTACACTAACGATGCAAAAGCAGTAGAGTAGTGTCTAAATTACTAAATCAAAATTGATTGATTGACATTAGGAAACAATGAAAAGCAAATACATCCATAAATGATGTATGTATTTGTAGCTACAAATTGACGGCCAGACGGATTGGTATAGGGTTTAATTTCAAGTTTTCCTTCTTTTTAGTCCCTTAGTTGGTTTTTACGACACCCATGGGATAAGATGGGGTGGTGACGTATTGTATTCTTACTCAGTACATTATTTGTGTTATTTGTACATTATATTTATATTTAAATTAAATTCTCATTGCTCAAGAGTAAACCATACTTACTACAATTATTTAAACTAGAGAAAGTTGAATTTCCTATTATAATTATTATATCGTGTGTTATGGTAGAATCCTCATAGCACAAGTTTCCTCATTGCCCAGAACTAGGAAAAACCATATCGCTAACACGATACAGCTGCCATTGCACGAAAGTGGATGTTAAGTAAAAAAAATTCTTAAGGTTTTAGGTAAGATATCACCCCTTCATGGTCAACTAAGCCCACAACAAACTGACGATACTGAGCCCGCTGGTTCAGTTGACAGATTAGTGGGCTGAGTAACACTAACACCCTAAAAAAAAGAATGGGGTCAACTGAGCCCGCGGTATCAGTGTGTTGTGGGATCAGTTGACCATGAAGGGGCTATCACATAATAGTACCTATAAAATCTGCGGTCCACACAAATATTTATTTTGCTAAAATCGAACACATGAGCTTTGCGTAGCAGTCAACAACTGGTCTGGTATTATACTTCGCAGATCTAACGTCACTCGGTTGGGGTGAATTTCTGAGAAGGTTTTTCACAGGAACTTTAAATAGGAAGTTAATAATAATATTTGAAGGCAGTCATTCTCTGATAATTATGATGACGTAAAAAACCGTTAAGTACGTATAGTTCATTTATTTGCTTAATGTTAAGTTACTAACAATTTATTGACGTCAGTTTAAAACTATTAGTCTAAGTTTACACATAAATATTAAAAGTTTTTCAAACTTTACCACCGCTTTTTGAACAGCGTATACCTATTCCAAATACAAATTATTCGCAGTACTAATAATAGAATATACGAGTAAAAAAAAAGTACGTTACATTTAAATAAACAAACAATGTATGAGCTATTATGTTGATTGTTATGGGATCAACGACTTTAGTCAATGAAGCGAACAATATTGTATATTTTATTCTACCTAATTAAAACTTTATTACGGTTTTTTATACTCTAGTACAGTTGTAGACTAGGTAAGATTTATTTTGCTTTAAGTATTCATAACAAGTGGTACAATATCCGTATGGTGACACGCCATCTCATCCCATGGGTGTCGTAAAAACCGACTAAGGGACTACTTATACGTGAGTCTTAGTCTATATCTTTACGAAATAAAAAGAAGGAAAACTTGAAATTAAACCCTATACCAATCCGTCTGGCCAGGCAGCGTGGTATTAGTAGGCCAATTATCCCTCCGTCACGGGAGGAAGCCCGTCCCTGCAGTGGGACATTAATGGGTTTTTATGAATTAATAACAAGAAGAGAGGCCTATGTCCAACAGTGATAGGCTAAGTATTTGATTAATTGATTGATTGATCCATGACAATACATTAATTTCCCGCTCCAGAGATGACCGTTCTCGAGTGATGCAGAGAAACTTGTAGTACCTACTAATATTTTGCTACCCATGGTTTAATCTCAGACGAATAGCAAAACAAGATTTTTTTTCATTTTGTAAAATAGAGCCTAAACATTTTGTCAAAACTGGCCATTCGGCTTAATGTCAAAAAATACGAAATTACCTAGGTACAGTCACGAGCAATAATATGTACACATTTTCATATTTTGTAAAACAGATATCTGAAGTTCTGCCAATCCAAAATTGAATATTCAAAGATTAGTTCAAAACTGTACGTAACCTCTTCTAAATTACGAAATAATTTTGGTATTCTAATGTCTAGATTAACGTGCAGATAGTTTAGAAAATTTTACAATGTGTACATATTTTTGCTCGTGACTGTACTATCTGAAAATCATTCAAGTAGGTAAACAAAATAGTTTTTATCCGATTCTAAAGGTAGATTTTATTAAGAAAATTACAAATATAAATGTTATTTATTTATTATGGATTCATAACAGCCCGTTAATGTCCCACTGCAGGGACGGGCCTCCTCCCATGACGAAGGAATACTTGGCCTACTAATACAACGCTTTTTATTTCGTAAAAATAATATTCACGATTAGTCCCTTAGTCGGTTTTTACGATACCCTTGGGATGAGATGGGGTAGTGACATATTGTATTCTTACTCCGTCACCACACGGAGTATTATGGATTAGTACAATAAAATGTATCTTATAATAGGCATGAGTGTTGATGCGTCCCAGGGACGTTATAAAGGAATCCAAGTCGGAAATGAGTCAGCGTGTACGAGCCGTGGTCTTGACTCACTGCGGGAATGTGGTTCAACTCTTTACTTGTTTTATATTACGGGCTCCTTCGTGGTTAGTATGTTGGCTATTTCTGTACTTGAAAATATTGTACAGTATTTAAATTACTAGGGATTACTACTACTATTTAGGGTTTATTTTACCCATAGATTGATATAGCTTGAAGACTGGATAATATAATATATAGGCATAATATTGCTACTTATAATGTTTTATGATATGGGGGACCAACCTGTCAATCCTAAAACACGACACAATGACATGAAAATCTGAAGCCAATTACACATTTATACCTAAAATTATCAGCTTAACTCTCCCATTAAACCATATTTACATAAGCAATGTTAGATATTCAGTTAATTAAAATGAAAAAAATAATTACGAAAAGAAAACATTGAAAATCTTCATGTAAGTAACTTGCTCGATAAAAATAAAGAACAATTATAAAGCTAGTTGAAGCTGATCGGCGTCTGACTAGAATAACTTACCCCGTAAGTGTAAATTGGCTATAATACATTGCAGTTTCCGTGCCCAACACACTTTACAATATTAATTGTTGAGAAAAACGCGTCACGGAGTACGAACGGCGCGCGCCAACTTTTTGCAGTGGCATACTCCGTCCGGAAACGCACGCGCGATCGTTAGTTTTTTTTTTTACTTTTATGCATTAATATTTAAAAAAAGAATGAGAGCAATGGCCGCCTTGGATATAATCTTGCATCGTTTGTTAGATGAGTGATTAGATAAATGTTTAGAAGATATCATAACAGCCCATTAATGTACAATGCAGAGACGGGGCTCCTCGCGTGACGGAGGGATACTTGGCCTACTGATACCACGCTGGCCAGACGGATTGGTGTAGGGTTAAATTTCAAGTTTTCCTTCTTTTTATTACGTAAAGATAATATTCACGGATAGTCTCTTAGTCGGTTTTTACGACACCCATGGGATGAGACGGGGTGGTGACAGATTGTATTCTTACTCCGTCACCACACGGAGAAGATATGATATTGTCAAATTCTCTAAGTGTTTATGGAGTAGGATAACCTTCCGTTTCGATCGCTTATCACCCCGTAGATGTCGTAGAAGCCTAAGAGAAAGTTCGTAGACATTCACCTTAACAAGCCATGAAGATCGTACTTCAGGGACGGCGTCCTTAAATGACAGAAGGATACTTTTGGATTATGAAGAAGGATTTATGTCATATTTGTTAGTCTCCGTGACCGACTCGATCCGTGTCTCAGAATCAAGTTATCTTCTAATGTTAAAATGTTGACGATTCATACTATTCCATAATAATTAAGTTTTTATTTGTAGTTTACATAGAAAACTCTTACTACTTGCGCACGAGTTTTCTATAAAAAAAGTTGTAATGAATTATTGAATATTAGTACCTAGGTACGCATGACCAGTATTTCATATGAAAACATACAATGGTAGAGTAGTTATTCATGTTTTGACCTTTTATGATAATTACCTGCGTTTTACTACCTAGGTATCCGCCCTGGCGCCTATATGGACATAACAGAACATTATTATGAGTCATTTAGCTATAAAAACTTTATAAAAAAAAAATACCTAAGTACTACCTATGTAGCGTAGTGTTCATCATAGCAGCCCTTTAATGCCCCACTGCAGGGACGGGCCTCCTCCCATGACGAAGGGATCCTTGGCCTACTAATACTACACTGGCCAGACGAATTGGTTTTCATTTCAAGTTTTCCTTCTTTTTATTTCGTAAAGATAATATTCACAGCTAGTCCCTTAGTCGGTTTTTACGACACCCATGGGATGAGATGAGGTGGTGGCACACTGTATTCTTACTCCGTCACCACACGGAGAAGTGTTATTATGCTCATGCTACGTAAAGATCTCCAGTTCTATTCCCTCTCCATGCCTATTTTTGTGTGTAGGTACGATTGAACATGAGCATAAATATATTATTGTTATGTACTGGTATGGGTGTTTTTTTCTGGATATGTTTATTTGTTTTGTTTACTCTTTTAAACGAATGAACGGTGAGCAGGTCAGAAGTAGTCAACAGAACTATTTCTTCACCAATTTCAATAAAACTTTTTGGTTTGAAATGGACGGAAAAGAAGGAAGCTTGCAATTTCGTCCCATAGTTTTTTTTATTATTTAGTTAAATATTATTTTAGGTAACAAGATTTCCAAAACTGCTATATTTCGTGTATTTTTACAATAATAAATGAAAACTAAAAATTAAAATGACTGATTGATCCCTTATGCCCGATTTACACATCGACAAGTACAGTAGCGAGTTAACTTGCCTCATTGCCGAGTAAGTCACTTTTTGCGTGTGGACGGCAAAAGCGAGTTAAGTAGTAAGTTGCCGAACAAGTTGATTTTAATACAGTTCGATCCTATTTTTTGGCGAGTTCAGTACGAAGTAGCCCCCTCTCTCGCGTCTCCCTCACCCCGCCCGGCTCGGCGCTCGCAGCGCCCGCCGTGTAGACGGGCGAGTTTAGTACAGTTCACAAGTTCTAATATGTATTTATTTTTATTTTTGTCTGTTTTTTCTATGCATAATGTGTACGTATTTACAAAAGTATTTAAGTATATTTATGCGTTGTCTAGTACCCATTGTACAAGCTCTGGTTAGTTTGGGACTAAATGGCGTTGTGTAAAAGTATGAGGTTTATTTTTTTTTTATTATTCTATACTTTTCTATTAAAATTTTATTTTCAATGTGTTGTGCAAGTGTTAATACTATTTCTCGTATAATAGCGCGTAAATTGGTATTCAATTGTTCAATGTCCATTTTATCGATTAAAATAACCGTACCTAAACAATCTCAGGCGACGCACGCCGGCACGCACGACGCGACTGGTCTTCGTCTCTGATCGGCAACTTATGAGCTGTACTCGCCTACGTGTGAACTGTACTTACTACTTATTACTTACTCCTTAACTGTCTATTTTTTTAACTCGCTACTGTACTTGTCGATGTGTAAATCGGGCATTACTTTCAAATAAATACAGTAAAAGCTTGATGTGGTACCTACTACTTACGTAAATATTAGATCGTTGCCCTATCTCCGAATTTTCTCTTCGTATAACCTCATAGGTGACTGGGTCGTTGATCTGTCTGGCTTGTATAAAGAAATCGCACTGGGACTAGGTATTGAAAACTTTTTTTTTACTTTATTTTATGATACACTAGTGAGCCCACACTGCATTGCCTGCGTCATAACTTGTTCTAGTTTATAACTATGACATAGCCATCCTCTTTTATGTTTAAATTTAAAAAAAAATCTAACAAACTAAATAGTTTTAGACAGAACTAAAATAACCTTTTACTTTTCATTTGATTTTTGTATCGGTGGGTCTTTGATACTTATCTATACTAATATTATAAAGAGGTAAAGTTTGTGTTTTTGTTCGTTTGTGAACTTTGTGACGTTGTACTTAGGCGGTAATCTCTGGATCTAACAAACCGGTTTTATAAATTATTTCTGTGTTGAATAGTCCATTTATCGGGGAGTCTCATTGGCTATAGTATCACGCTATGACTAATAGGAGAGGAGCAGTAATAAAATAATTATGTTTAAAAACGGGACGCGTTTTTTTTCGCTCCCAACGAAGGGGGCACGGGTCAACAAATAAAGAGTTTCGTTCCCAATGATTTTGTGCTTACACGCTTCTTTCGCACGTTCACATAATATAACTTGTGTGTCTTTCACGATACCCTTGAGCTGAAACAAAGTCTTAACCCATCCCAGTTAGTTCACAATAGATATTATGGTTACCCGTAATTTATTTACCATAAAAACTCATCTAAGAATTATCCAATTGAATCTAAATCACATTTTAATTAAACTCAAAACTTAAACGACAATGTTTTATTGAAAGATTACTTTGTTTCGATCGATTATAAAGCGCGCTACACACTGTTAAAATACTAATTTTTATCATCGCTCGCTATACAATTCAATGGACTATTACACACAACGAAATAATATCATCATCATCATATCAGTCAATAGGACTCCTCCAAATATTGCCACCTTGTACGGTCCTGTTTACCTTTACTTATTTTACGACTAGCTAACCCGTGCCCACTTCGTTGGGCGGCGAAATAAACGCGTCTATTTCATTACAGCTCAACTCCTATTAGTCATAGCGTGATACTATATTATTATAGCCTATAACACTCCCCGATAAATGGACTATTCAACACAGAAAGAATTTCTAAAGTCGGTTCAGTAGATCCAGAGATTACCCCCTACAACGTCACAAACACACAACACACACAATCACACAAACTTTACCTCTTCATAATATTAGTATAAGTATATATAGTATAGAAGTATAGATTAATTTAAAATATTAAGATAAAATACTATGTTTTAGTATCTCATCCGTGTGTAGCACGCATAAGAGTGTAGGTGCATCGTTCTATAGGTAGAAATTTATCTGAAGGGTCGCTGGGATCGAGTCGTCGAACTGCTGACATTGAGAGCGCAAGGTGCCCTAAACATTCATAAAATTTATCTGTTTGTGCTACCGAATGTGAACGAGGGAAATGTTCTATTTTATTTTAGTATTTTTTGGAATAACAGACTTGGGTACTAAGAATACTGGATCCATAAACGTCTTCTGTCCGGAACACTAAGAAGTTTGACTCCATTAGTAGCGTCTTATTTCTAGTATGAACCTTCTCGGGAAACTAGAAACCTCGGGATTAAATAAAAAGAAATGTACAAAATTTAAAGCTCGTCTGCAAGATTCATTCCTGTTGACCAAATAGTGAGATTTCTTTAACACATCATCTTATGAGAAGTCTACTGCTGTACATAGATACCCTCGACAGGCTTACACCCAGCGCAGTCGTGTGCCTTACTCATCCATCGACTTCGGATCCTCTGCCTAAGGTGCCTATCTACTCCTTCTATTTCCGGTTGTTATTTTATTCCTTTATTTTAGGCTAAAATTATGTATACATACTTATTTGTGATCTTATATTGTTAAATTTAATGACATTTAATTATCAGTTACCAATAAATGACTATGACTATGACTACTCTGCGTCTTCCGGGACGCATTCCTCATTCTTAAACCTTTCGGCTCCCTCGGCTATCATTTCAACTGATTATATTGACTGGTTCAATAAAGTAATCTAAACTGATTTTGAAGTTGAATTGATCCTATTTCATGACCATCCATTGGCTTCATTCCTGGATTGTATTGCGCTTTCCATCGGGTTCGAGACATTCATACTAACGTGCCCTATGTAAAATAGAACTCTTTAATAATCTTCTTTATAATAAAATCCCTACAGTAATAATGCACTCTTAAACGCAGTACTGCGTGTATTTATTTCTAATCAGGAGCGTGTGTGTATTTCACGATTGAAATTTTTTAATTGAATAAATAAATCGGTTAGAATAAGCATTTTTATATTATGTACGTAGCTAATTTTTATATAATTTAATAATAGTCCATAATCTGAAATAATCGATAGTACGAGAAAAAAATCGCTACTATTATTTGGTGCCTCGTACAAAGAGGACGCTGACCCAAGCTTTTTTTTTTACAATACCGTTCTCTGCTAACCTCATTCCTTGTTTTTCTCGAGCCGTCATTCGCTCTAGTGCACCAATGAAAAAAGGTGATTGCGTGTTTCACGATAGAATGGTCAAGTATCGCCACATGACGACTAAAATGTACCTATTATGAAGCTCGTATGATCGCAATTAAATGCGCGCACGCCGGCCAACGAGCGTACCTGTTAATGCTAACTATTCTCAGCCAGGTGGTACGAAAAAGGATTTAATAAAAAAGAAAAAATGTTACTTGGTATGCTTGGTTGGGGGTGTTCAGATTGTAACTGGTTTCTCTCTTTGAAGGTGAACTGTTTTTAGTATTATTATAGCAGTTCTCTTATTAGATGTGCAGTTTAGTGTTGATAATTTAAATTAATTATGGTTTGTTCACATTATCTGCTCCACACCAGAATTTCTGGGATTTAAAACATACCTCCGACAAACGTTTCTCTGCCGAATGAGACGCCGACAGAACATTTCGATTAAGAGATTTTCACCGACAGAACCTTTCAACTACGAACTTTTCGCCGACAGAACGATTAAATCATCAGGCGAACAGCTGTTTGTCCTTGGGATGAGCGTCAGGTTTTAGTTTAATGTAGGTGCTACAAGAATTCATCTGTCTTATACATACATAGAAAAACAAAGAAATTAAAACAATAATTGTTTTTTGATTGATTTAGAATAATTGTAACAAAATGTTAAACAAGCTAATTTTGATTTTTTTATACTTAATTATCTAGATTTTTGAAATGTTATGAAGCATCGCTATAGCGAGCTTGCCTGAAACTGTAAAGCAAAAAAAGTTTTAAAATAGTTTTACACCATTTTAGGTGCATTAAAGGTAAAACAATGAGGTTTCAAGTTTTCTATTTAAATGAGATAAACATCTTTTAGGTTTATAAACTGTCTATTATTTGTCTGGCCCTTGCCCAGCAGTGGGGTGATAGAGGCTAAAACTATTTAACAAATTGTCTAGTAGATATTATATATTCTATTACATATCCACACAATCAAAAATGGACCTTGCAATAAATATGTGGTCGCACAAGTCCGTTGCCATCCTAATACGCTTAGCATCTGAAAAAATAAATTTAAAAAAATCATTATCATTTATGTATGTTCTTTATTAACATTTTTCACAATCTTTTACATTTCTTAATATAAATATAAAAATAAACACATTTAAAAATATAAAAAAGGTAGACCAACACAGGGACCAAGCTTCTGGTGGTTAGGGCTCCAGAGATAGGAACCTACTCACAATACGTGCCGTGCAATACTACTGCCTTCTGCATCAGACCTATGATCCAACTGCCAAGCGAGAGTCTCCGTAGATGTTGATAGAGACTCTTTGGGATAAGTCCATTCACCGACGGAAAAATGATCGCCGAATCAACATTCCACATTAAGTACCTACCTATGTTTATTATTAAAATGAAATATATCACAAAAATACTATAATGCTAACGCTACAGGCAGACAAGAGCGGGGCATGGTGGAGAGTAGTAAAAGAAGGTCCGAGTTTCACGCTCAGTGTCAAGTTTATCCCCTCGGATAGTACAATATAAATATGTCCTTATTACGTAGGTACTTTGTTATTTATAAAGAGTTATAAAAAAAAAAATCATTGTTTCTAAAAGTAATACTAATAAGTATTGAAAAGTTTATGGTTTTATTAGACATACTATTCAATTCCGTGACTAAATAATGTATTTTAAATAAATCAGTACTTAATCTATATGAAAAATAATCTCGGAGGCGGTGGTGATGTTCGCCACAAACCACGGAGGTTCCCACAGGGCGATAAGCGGGTTGCGAAGTACCGGTTTGTAAGGATCTAGTGCTCAGTGGTCTTTGCCTACCCCTGAGTTTATGTATGTTTGTTAATTTGTTTAGGGACACTATCTTATTAGAGGATCCCGAAAATAATAGAATCCCTAAAAAAAAGTAATTTAAATAAAGAACACTTTTGGTTTTCTAATTCCTATTCCGGTGCACAACCACAACTGCAGTGTGTCAACCAAATTACTATAACCATATTTATATTTATTTACATTTTATTACAAGGCACTTTTATAGCACAATCGTTCAAGCTTTCGATAAGTTATCATACCTACCTGTTTATGCTAAGATATGGATAGAAATATTTATTTTAGTACTGCACAAGTATGTTTAGTTACCTTCTAAACAAATCAGTAAACATGTCTTGAGCATTACTTGGAACATGTTGATGGCCTATGGACAGAAACTATGTTTCAATAATCTGTGTCTCGTTTATGTCTGGTCTAGAGTCCGTTTAGTCCACAGAAATCTAACTGTGGTTTAGTCCTAGAGAGAGAATGACAGTTAAACGCACACTCTGGCTTTTACTCTTACAGGTTGTCTATAAAGTCAAGAAATTAAAGTTTGAGCATTGAGGTAATATGTACTACGTACTAGAGAAGACACCCCGAACAAAATGTGTGCTCCAATTTTCAAGCTAGATTGCACAATACAGTTTGCACGACGTTTTAACCCTTAACTGGTATTGGGGTCCAAATTGACCCCAAGAGATTTTGTTTTTATTCATAACTATGCAGTTTAAGTGCCTACACTCTCGCGCAACAAGGTAATCCCATGTGGTCGCGGTGTGCGGCGGGTGACGGACGCTCGTAACTTACTTGCTGGTAGGTACGTATCATGTGGGGTCAAAATTGACCCCGATACCAAAATTGTGTATTTTATTTTATGAGTTGTCTTGGTATATTTTATTATATTTACAGGACACAATCATCGCAATGGCGGATTATTTAAGTGATGATTAAAACTCTCCCCTTCTAGCAGATGAAGACAATGAATGGGACTCCAAAATTGTAAATGATGCCACAACAGCTGCGTGTGACCAAGAAATTATCAGTGATCGCAAAGAAGCTGAAGTACTTAGCTGTTCTGTTATAGCCGAGGAAGCTGATTCTTCGAGTACAATCAGTGAAAGGAAAAAGGATGTTAGAATGCTCTAAAAAATGAAGAAAGTGTATGCATTACGTATGTAACAATCAGACTTCAATGTTGGTCAAATGTCAGATTATATAAAAAAAAAATTATTCATAGGATATGTTTTAAGTTGACAAATTTTTATTTACATGATGTGATCTCAGAAGAAGTTCCTGATTTTTATTTTATTTTTTATTTAAGAAATCAATTTTAATGTAGTATAGAAAGTTATTTTTTAGTTTTTATTTTAATATCAATACCTAGAGTCAAAGAAAAAAAATAGATGTTAGCGTTTTTTTAAATAAAAACGTGATTTATTGTTAAAATTAGTTAAAAATTTACTTTATGTTTATAATATAAGTGCTATTCTCCTAAATAAAAGTAAAGTTTAATCTATAGAAATGTTTTTTAATATTTATATAGGTACACATGTATAACTGGGGTCACTTTTGATCCGATACCACTTACCAGCTAAGGGTTAAACGTCGTGCATTCATTTCACATCATTTTGCACAATATAGACTAACTAAATAGCTGTTAACAGAACGGACATATAGATTTGTGCCTAATTCGATACGTATAAATTCATAGTTTTTCATTACAAGTGGGAATTCACCCAAGTAAAATAAAATGTAATTTTTGTTCAATTTCTTTAAATTGTTTTTCTTTACTTCTGATCACCATCTATAACATCCATAAACTCAAAGTAGTATTGCATGTAGCAATACAAATTAGGTACAATAGTAAAAGATCTGTCTGTGGATGTTTATTTTGTTGATCTATGGTAAATATGTCTTCTCGCTACAAGGTTCAAATGTCGACTGAGACAACTGAGGTGCATGCACCTCAGTTGATGGAGCAAACATTTTGTTCGGAATGTCATCTCTAGTACGTAGTACATAATATTACCTCAATGAGTTTGAGGAACTAAATTGTTCATGTGTCTGGCAACACTGAAATTCAAAATAGACTTGTACATGAGCTGTCATCGAGTAGAAGTTCCGGACCGTTTTTCATTTTGGGATTTTTATTATGTTATTAATCTACAATAAATTAATACTGACTTACGAAGAACAACATAAACAATGAGTAAAGTAAATCAAAGTGGCACGCGGGAAGTGATTTTTAAAGTTAGAAGGTGATGTTTGACGGAGCACGAAGCTGGTCAAATTATATGTGATTTGGCTAATGTTTATGGGCGAACTGCAACTTTGATGGGTATGTAATCGTGTTACTGTGTTTTGTAATCTGTCTCAAGTAATATATTCACTCCCTTTGCGATTTAGAGACCAAAAACAGGCATTGCGTACATAGCATATTTTTAGGTAAGATTGTCATTGAAAGTAAGAAATATTGTAGTACGACCTATTCTGTTGATACATTATCAGTTGCATTAGTATAATTCAGTCAAGATTTATCCCAATTTTGAATTTGAATTAATTGCTTTATGTATATATTACGGTTGATACCTAAACTAAGTCTGTCACTTTCGCATCAACTGGTCTGTCGACAATGAATAATTAATTGCAATATTTTATTAATTTTTTAATTATTTAGTTCTTAGTAACTCCATGTTAAATGATATCTTGTTAGTTAATATTTAACACTGAATAAATTTTAGTTACGTATTGCAGTTATTCTTTCCATCCCATTCTTTGCCTGTATTTTGTGTCTAGGTATGTCTAAATTTATTGTAAAAGTATAATCAAATGTTCAATCAACATAACTTTTGTAAAATTTAGGCTCCAACCAACCCTCAGATAGTTGCAGGTGATAGCTAGAACTGTGATGGATTTTAATTGTAGTCTTGAAGTTCTACGCAAAATTTTAAATGCAATAGGCCTACAAGAAATGCCCTAGTAATATAAAAATCGAGATTTGCCTGAAGAACTAAGGGAAGACATTATTTATCATTCTTCATACAAGGTAACCTGTATAATAAAGCATATTCTTTTGTATAGTAATTTTTCTCATTATTAACTGTATAAAACAGTAAAAATAATAGTTTCTAGCATATTTTCCCTTTCTACTCCTCTTTGCCCCCTATACGCCCCTCCAAATAAACCAATAATCAAATCTTTTTTAATAATAATATTAGTATAGTTAGTAAATCAGTAGTTTCCGTGTAGTGACGAAGGAAGAATACAATATATCACCACCCCATCTCATCCCATGAGTGTCGTAAAAACCGACTAAGGGACTGTCCGTGAATATTATCTTTATGAAATAAAAAGAAAGAAAACTTGAAATAAAACCCTATACCAATACGGTCTGGCCAGCGTGGTACCAGTAGGCCAAGTATTATGATGATGATGAATTGATATATAAAATAACAGAATATTTTATAAAATCATCACTAACAAGTAACTATTTATGTTCCCGCAGGTCACAAAATGTTGGCAATTTCTAAAAAGGGCCTTCAGCAGCATCACAGCTGAAACTTGGAAAAACAGTTGCCATCGCGTCGAGAAGCTCCAATCAGAATACTACAAGAGAGGACGTCACCTGTGGGCAAATACTGACGATAATAGCAGCAGCAAAGAAAGCTTTAGTGATGACGATGAAGGTGGCAACGAAAGTTATCTTAACATCGAATATTTAAAAAATCCTATGATGAAAGCGATGAATAAATCTCCTTGTTGCGTTTTTATTACTCTGATCATTGATTTATAAAAAACCCTAGATGCACATTTTCAAACAAAACTAACAGCCAAAAGTGTCACCAAATTAAACATACGCAATAAATACGTATAGTAATATCGTAAACATATTTCTTTTTTCAAATTCAATCTTACACGCATGACATAAAGTTGTATTTAAAAAGTAATGCACTTAAAGCAATCAAATTTAATGATTGACGTTTGCCGGTAGAACAACGCGATACTAATTTGAAAAGAGTGCACAATGCGCCCATTTGTTGCGGACGTTTTTGGGAAGTGGAGTGTGTATCTTCAATCCCATAGATAAAGATAATACATATCCGTTCTTTTATTCTAATACCCATACCATTCTAATAGGTGAATTTTGACCCATTTAGTTTAGGGTTGGTGTATGAAATCGATTAGGAGATTTATCGATTTAGATAACAAGCGATTAATCGATAATCGATTATTATTTATAGTTTAGTTTTTTAAGTTTGGTATACATGTGGCAGCAGCTACCTATATAGTACCAGCACTAAAATTAAAACCATAGAACATAATTGTTTTGCAGAAGACAAAAATTACGTTATGGCTCATAAAGTCATAATTCTTACACTAAATTATGTTACATTCTATGGCTCAAAACAACTGTCAAAATTTAAAATGGCTAGTCTATAGTGCTTAGAAAACAGAACTGAAATAAAACATCGTCATCTAAAATGTTTAAAGGGCTAACACTACTTTACTTCCATAAAGGTCATGTTATTACAATTATTCAAATTTCTCAATCACTTAGGATTTTAACCAATGAAATGAATTATCTCATTATGAGTTGTGTGAATTTCTTACCTGAGTATTAGATATAATGTGTTTCAAAATTACTTATTTTATTTCAATAAATTACTAGTATGAAAACTATTTTCTCAGACTAATTAGGGTTGCTACGTGTAGCACAGTGGCGGCCTCATTTATTTTCAGGACTTTATAGACAGAGTGTACCAGCCCAGCTAATTGTAGAAAAACTAAACAAAATTGCGGCTTCCTTGGCAGAATCATTCTAAAGACGCACACAGGCTGTACACGCAGCAACACATCAAGTTAAACATTTTCATTTGAAATTGTGTCTTATTTCAAGGTATTAAGGTACATGAGTGTCTAGCTTGATTAGTTGCTGTGTGTACACTGCTAATAATATCCTTATAAAGACTAGGTGACGCTTCTCTAATATAAAATAATGGTAGTTTTCTTCTGGCATGGTAACGACTACATGGGAACGAAGACACACGCCCATTAAAAATCGCTTTTTAAAATTTCAACAGGATGAGAAAATTACACGGACAATTTTTTTACAAAGGTGACCAAGCAAGTATACCACTATTGTAAAAAGTATTTTTTTTATACTTTAACCCCCTTACTTATAAACGCTTCTTAAATTTGATCACTGTTTAGCGAGATTTGTTATTACGAAAACCAACCTTATACCAAACAACATAAGAGCTTAGGCTAATTAATCAATTGACTAAAATTTGAGAATTTTTTTATGAGTAAGGGGGTAAATAAACTAGAAAACGTTATACTATTTAAGTTAGTCATCTGGGTATTCGAACTGCTTCATTCGATTCATGTCACATGGACATCACTAGTTGGGCATTGGCAGGCTTGGCATTTGACATTATAATTTTCAATGTTATTGTGTGGAATGTCAGAATTATTTTTATTTTGCAAAATTTGCATAAATAATATTTAAAGGCAGTAATACTGTTTAATTAAATACGTTCTTAACTGTTTAAAGCGTGTAAAATAATACAATAATTACAAAATAGTTTAAGTTATACAGAATCATGTTCTGTAAAAGCGGAATTTCAATTGTGATTTTATATTTTTGGTAAGATTTGATTTTATTAAAACTAACTTTTTATTATGTTTACGCTTTTATGTCTTAATTTCTAGTATTTTACTATAACCTTTTTATTGGAATAATCTAGCTTAGACTAAAGATTGACAACATTTAAACATAGCCTTATTTTCACTAAATAATAACTAATTTGCTATACCTAATGATTGTTTCTTATTAGTAAAAAAGCATACGTGTCACTCTAACCTTTGTTAGTGATCAAGTAGGTAAGTTCTTCAATCAAAGGTAGAAGTTTTTAAGAACCTATCAAGAAACCTTGAAGATAAGTTGGATTTTGTCTAGCATTAACTGAGTGACATATTATAGCAAGACACTTGTATTTATTTAACTTAATAGAGATTAGGAATTCTCAAAGAAATTGATATTGAAACCAAAATATCATCAGCACTTCAAAGTTCTTTCTTATTTCTGTATGTATATTTTAAACCATACAAATAAAAACATTTATAGTATTAATTTGACTATTCTATTTAGACTTCTTAGGTTGCAAATACCAGAAGGGTTGCTTTGATGCTATTCCATATGGACGGCTAGTTGACTCCTTTAAAGAAAAGAGAAAGATTATTAATACTTAGGGAATAACTCAATTATATATATTTCATAATGTACCTACATAACATACCTATCTAAGCTTGGCAGTAGTAGCAGTCACAGCCAATTTCATGAAAAATAATGTTGAATCATACGTTTGCTATTTACCTTATACTTCCATAACTTACTTTTATTTCAGTTTACATTTTGTACACCCAGCTGTGAATGTGAAAGATGTAGAATCATCATTATTAAATGGTAACAAAGAATGGGACTATCTTTTATTTACGCAACACTGGCCTACGACATTCTGCAAACAATGGATTCACAAGAACCCTAATAATAGTTGCGTCTTCCCTAAAAAGAAGGATATTTGGACCGTTCATGGTACATGGCCAACTAAAAAAGGAACAAGAGGTCCAGAGTTTTGTAACAGTACTTGGTTATTTGACCCTGAAGCTATTAGGCCTATTGAGGATGAATTAAATCAATCTTGGATCAATGTTGAAAAAGGTAAGTTCTGAACTCACTAGGTATTGTTATAATTACTTTTCATAAATTGTATGAGAAAGGGAAACAAATTACTAACCAATGAAACATCATCTTACTTATCCACTCTTAAAAGATATTTACATTTTGATCAGATTAAGTTGTTAAAACATATTTTAAAATAACCTGTTTTATGGTTTAATTCTTTATAATTAAATTATAATATCATCATAGCAAGCTCCTCCTCATCCAATCATTATACATTCAGCATTATTATTTGTTATTGATTTTAAACAATATAGAGAAACACCTTTAAATGGCTCTGTCTAGACAGAAGAAGAAGAAGAAGAGCTCAGTTTGCCAGCCCAGACTCTAGAGCCTGGGCTGGCAAACTAAGCTCTTGAAAAATGTATAATTACCCTGAACAACATATTTTTGCTTATCAGAATGCAATTGGATATAGATGATTAGTTAATTTGTTGATAAGAATATCAGAATCGTATAGTAAAATATTATATTTATAAACCTAATATTATAATTATGTAATCTACTTAATCACATTCACAGGTACAAGTACATACGACTTCTGGGCCCACGAATGGAACAAGCACGGCACATGTGCTGCAGAGATAGAAGCATTTGACAGTGAATTCAAATACTTCAACAAAGGCCTAGAATTCCTTGGCAAATACGAAATGGCGGACATTTTGCAGAAAGCTAACATCTACCCTTCAGATACAAAACCTTTAAAGATAGATGAGATAAATAAAGCTATTGTATCAGGGATCGGTAAGACCCCTATTATAAACTGTAAATATGATCAACATGTACAATATTTATTTGAGGTAAGTATTTGTCTTGATAAAGAACTAAATGTCATTGATTGCAATGAGCTACTACATCCTAATCTCAATTTAAAATATGTAGATGGAGCTGTTACTTATTGTAATGTGCATGCTGATATTATTTATCCGGAACAATTACCACCAAAAATGGAATTAGTACAGTTGTATAAGTTTACTAATTGGTTGCAGTGGCTTACTTTATAATTTTATTTTGAATTAGAAACACGCAAAATTCTATCACAATGAAATTTAATAAATCAATAATGAACACAATTTATGTAATATCATATCATTTATGATAATATGATAAAATAGATTATTTATTTAGCACACACAGACACAATTTATAAAATTATAATTATACTCATTTAAAGTCAATGTTTTTACAATTACATAATCCAAATGTTCTATGACTTGTATTGGTCAATTTGTTATTTTATTAGGAATTCAGAAAATCTTGGAACGCAATGAAAATGTGTGTAATAAGTACAATATTGTCAGCCATAATTGAAAATAAATTTAAATAACAATCATTGAAATAAATTTAAATAAACGTTAAGTAAAACTTTTTATATTATATTAATGAGATCTTTTCTGTAATAATATTTCTTCCAAATTTAGTATATCTCATGTTATTGTCACATGAAAAACGTCATGAATGTCAAATTTGAGAGTCTAGCCAATCAGACAGCGTCAAATGCTAATCATAGTGTAGTAGACTACTAAATTCTATACATTTGCGAGGAGTTCGCTGCTCTTTGGGTACGAGCATCTTTATAAAGTTGCTTTGCTTTATGTATTTCTTATTTTGTAAAATATAGTTATTAAATAATACTATGATTTTATTGGTCGAGAGAAGTAATTTAGTATTAATTTAAGGTTAGAATTGAATTAATATGTCCATATTGGTTTTGTAGTATTTTTGGTTAGCTATACCTTATCTAAAGAAAAACAATAAAAAACTAAAAAGTTAGAACCTTGAGGAAGAACTAAAACTTGCATCATCTGGGTTGAATACATCAGAATTTGAATTGCCTTTTTAGGCACGAGAAACAAATAACTTGTTTGACAGTAAGCACCATGCTTGTCTATGCCAAATGCTGTAAGAATCTGTATCTGAAAACTACCCTATGACAATACCTGAAAATAAAACTACCTTACGACTTCAGTGAGAAATTTAAATTAATAACTTACTTGTGTGTATATTTTTGATATTTTCTTAGACATACAGATAAATATTATAATAAATAACAAAAAAAAATAAGGATATTTCTATGTAATACGAACCCAGTCACCTGTAGGTAAGCATTGTATTAACTGTAATGTAAAAGGAGAGACTGGATAGAAATATATTTTTATAAAGTAGACAAATATAAATACTCAACTAAATATACATTAAAATGTTTTACTCTGATTTTATTAAAATAACTCGTTAATAAGTTGTCATAAAAGCTGAAAGGAATTACGTCTTACTAATACAATACTGGTGAGATAGATTAATAAGTCCACCTTTGTAAAAAAATGATTCTAAATCCCAGTGTGTATTACTCATGTATGGCTCGCTTAAGACCAATTTACACATCGACAAGTACAGTAGCGAGTTAAGTAGTAAGTTGTTGATTTAGTTGATTTGAATAGATCTCCATCCTATTTTTTGGCGAGTTAAGTACGAAGTAGTCCTCTCTCTCGCGTCTCGCCTACTTGTCGATGTGTAAATCGGGCTTTAATGAAAGTAGATGAGGCCTAATCTGTTTGCCAGGATCGTGACAAGTGGTGTTCTGTCGTCTCTGCCTACCCCGGACGGGATAAGAAATGAGTTTATGTATGTATGTATTAACTATTCAATTAAAATATGTAATGCTCGTGCGCATAATGTCTCTTTTGTGTAATACTTTACATATAAAGCTTAGGAAAATATCGATAAAAATCAAAAAGGTAAATGCAAAAAATTTTAGTTTAAGACATTATTCAAAATTGCGTTTTCTGAGTTTGCGCCTCAGACGCTTTTGACCGCTTGGCTACCAGATAAGCTTTTGTAGACGTACAGTCACGAGCAATAATATGTACACATTTTCACATTTTGTAAAACAGTTATCTAAAGTTATGCTAATCCAAAATTGAATATTCGAAGATTAGTTCAAAACTGTACGGAACCTCTTCTAAATTATGAAACAATTTTGGTATTCTAATGTCTAGATAAACGTGCAGAAAGTTTAGAAAATTTGACAATGTGTACATATTATTGCTCGTGACTGTACCTACATATTAAATTGTTGAATTTACTTCTGTCGTCTCTGCCTACCCCGGCCGGGATAAGGCGTGAGTTTATGTATGTATGTATGTATGAATTTACTTCATAAATTATTGTATTACAGATTTATATTTTAATGAAATGTACTTAAAACATAGACAAACCATATTAGCATTAGTTGTATCGTTAATTGTGTGAAAATATTTTTCTTAATCGGAAAGTTTTTTATTTAAGTTAACTAATAAGTAAAGAGGGCTGTTTTTTGTTGTTATTAAGTTTTTTTTTTAATTTTTTTTTCTCTTCATTCATTCTATTATTATAAAACAGCATTGTACCCACGATTCTTTGTGGATATGCATTGCACACATTTTCGTCAATCTTCAATACACTTATGATAATTACTGGCAACCCGCTTCAACCACCTTTTTGGAGAATAATTATATTCTTTGTTAATCATTTGTAAATAAATTATTTACGATGTAGGGCGTGGATAATCACTGCAAGATGAATTACTTAACACTAAATCTGTTCTTTGTATAAGTTGGCTCAAAAATTTAAACTACCCACTTTAATCAATTTTCCTAGCACTATACATTTGTCTATGGACCAACTTTAACACCCAAATAAAGTATTTTTATATAAGGTAAAGATATTATAATGCCTTCTAAGAACATAAGAAACAGGTATAGAGTACCTATTAGGTATAGCGCAGACGACACCCTGTCTTTACGATCGTTTCTGAGCAAATTCTATATTAAATTTTGTGTACTTTATGGAAAATAAATAAAAACTGCATCATAGTCGATAGTATGAAGTCTGCGCTGTACTTTATTTTATTATTTTTAATATGTATTAAATAAAATATAAGAAATAATCTGAGATATTTTATTATTAGCCTTGCATTGTATGTTTAATTTAATGTTATGACTAATTGCAGGAAAAAAAACAACTTACCTATATATTTGTACAAGCTCTGCCTAGTTTTAGATTAGATGATGTTGTGTGAGGATATTATTTCTTTTTTTAAAACTAATACCGTCGACTTTATTACAACTGTGGCTCTTGAAAGCAGTAAACAGCTCCCTCAGGGGTCAAAATAAGATGGTAACGATTATAAAACAACTAAGTATATAGAACACAGACTTTATTTTCCACCAAGTCTTGACTGAGAATTATAATAATTAAACATTTGTGCCACTGCCCAAACCATTTTATACATGTTATTATACCTAAAATATTTTAGCCTACAATTGGCCTCGAGATACTATGATCACTGCTGACGGTACCAAACCTGAAACAAATTTACCGTAATTATATAAGTGGAAGACTAAATAATCACATCAAAATCGGTAAAGCCGTTTAGGCTACAGAAGAGAAAAGTTCCTATACATCCGCCATATTGTTTTTCCTGATGTGATATAGTCTGTAACACTCCGGCTATCAATCTGAACCAATCTTAGTGTCCATGTAACGGCCTGGGTGTTTTTGGTGTAGGTATGTATTTCCAAAAAAAGAGTACCAATATTAATAAAAATAATAGTAGTATGTTTACCCAAGACAGTTTGTTCAACGTTGTTTCATAGACATAAAATTAGCGAATTATTACTTGTCAGATTCTACAACAAACATGGGGATGACAATGATAGTATATTCATCATAACAGCCCATTAATGTCCCACTTCAGGGACGGGCCTCCTCCCTTGACGGAGGGATACTTGGCCTACTAATACCACGCTGGCCAGACGAATTGGTATAGGGTTTAATTTCAAGTTTTCCTTCTTTTTATTTCGTAAAGATAATATTCACGGATAGTCCCTTAATCGGTTTTTACGACACCATACATACGTGGTGACATATGGTATTCTTATTCCGTCATCACACGGAGATAATAATAAATTACCTAATAAATCCAACGGTTTGTCATAATCTTCTGTGGTGAATATCTTCTTAGGGAATGTGGTCATCATTTTGAAACTATCCTGTGAGGCAAACTCCTGAGCGTTCATTTGTAAGTACAGTCTGAAAAATGTTAACAATATTTGTAGGTATATGAATAATTTAATAGGCAGACAATAATAATCTGTATACATTTCAATAAAGTGTTTGTAAAATCAAAATTGCAAACTAAAGTTTTGTCTGTCTGTTAATATCAATATCAGTCTGTATTTATAAATAATTAATATTGGATGTTTGTTTGTAAAATCAAATTCACAGACAAAATTTTTTTTTTTATCTATTCCTGGTTATCTACGAAACAGATTGACCGATTGTGATCGGACTTTCAATTATAGATTAGGATTGTGTATTCATTTTAAGGCGCGATCTGGTTTTTGAAAAAACAAAAGAAAAATAAAATACCTACGCTAATGAAAATTTTTACTTTTTTTTTATAATAATTGGTAGAGTGTAATATTCCATTACCTAACAGCTGCTAGTTGTTCTTTAGCTCCGAACGTATGAGCGAGGGCCTTCCCATCAGGCAGTCGGAGCTGGATCCTGGCTTGTTCGTAGGTCACCTTGGGTCCAGGGCTGGTTGCTGGTGGCGGAGGTGTGGGTACTGGAGCAGCGGCAGCGGGCGGTTGTCCTGATGCTGCTAATCTGGAAACGGAACAACTTATACAATTAAACTGCCCATATTGTTGGTACTAACTACGCATGTAGTAAGTGTGTTACACCTCATTTTATCTAAGTAAAAAAATAACAGACCAGAGGGTTATTTAGATCTCCATAACAGCCCATTAACGTCCTACTGCAGGGACGGGCCTCCTCTCGTGACGGAGGGATACTTAGCATACTAATACCACGCTGGCCAAAGAGATTGGTAAGTATAGGGTTTAATTTTAAGTTTTCCTTCTTTTTATTACGTAGAGATAATATTCAGGGATAGTCCCTTAGTCGGTTTTTACGACACCCATGGGATGAGATGGGGTGGTGACACAATGTATTCTTACTCCGTCATCGTGTAAATCAATGGCATTGCCAATGCATACCTTACGACTCGAAAGAAGAAGAAGTATGTGTTAAAATTATACGAATATGCAGACTACAATCTAGGTATATCCCCTTAGGAGCAATTTACCAGATTCTCAATTTACCAGATTCGCAATTCACCAGATTCTCAACTCACCAGATTCGCAATTGACCAAGATTTGTACTATCAAACAGAAAATGCATTGCAGTATGATGAACTATAATATTATGCAAATTCAAAATATTACAATTATTATTAATTTTAATAATAAGTTTGTCGCTGTATAATATCAGCAAGCCGAAGCCTTTCTACAGTGTCAAGGCTTGACCTTGGCCCATCAGTTTTGAAGCCCGCAATCGCAGACCATAGCTCGGTCATGCAAGTATTTTCGCTATCCTGGCGTTTAATGGGTAAGCGATGAACGCGCCCTTTATAAAGTTTTCAAAGGTGAAAAAAGCACCAGACTTCAGGTTAAAAAATACTCTTATTGGGTATTCAGATGTCCCACTGCAGGGACGGTATCTTCCCGTGACGGAGGGGTACTTGGCCTACTACACGACGCTAGCCAGACGGATTGGTATAGGGAAGGAAAACTTGAAATTATAGTTTTCCTTCTTTTTATTTTGTAAATATAATATTGACGCATAGTCCCTTAGTCGCTTTTTACGACACCCGTGGGATGAGATGGGGTGGTGACTGTTAATTTAAAAAAAACGTATTTTTAAAGTCTATTTTAAAGAATTTATACTAGACATAACATCAAAATTCAATTTGTGTTTGATTATACTTCTGGTCAATTGCGAATCTGGTGAGTTGAGAATCTGGTGAATTGCGAATCTGGTAAATTGAGAATCTGGTGAATTGCTCCTAAGGGGGTATATCAGGCCACCAGAACCAGAGCGGCCCAGACCACAATTTGTGATTTTTTTAGTTAGGCACGGCAATGCCCCCTTAAAACCCCTAAGTTTATAATCAAAATGATTTTAAGTTAATTTTAAAATAAAATCATAGATGGCGTTATAAAAAAGAGTTTTGCCATTTCGAATTTTAAAGTAATATCGATAGAGCACAGTGACCCAGATCACTTGGGTCACTATGGTTTTCGGCGCCATTTTGGCTCATGTGACATGAGTTACTCTGGTTTTGAAACTTATGTTTTTACGAGTAGAGATTATTATTTTTGTACTTATTATTAACTGAATAGTGTTTTTTAGAAATAAGCGTGTATAAATTTGTCATTATTTTACGTAAGCGTTTAAGAAGTTTGCAGTAGTGCAATAAGTTTAAGGGGAAGAATATCAATTTATTAGTCAATATTTTTTTGTTTATTGGCGGCAACTAATTCAAACTTATAAATTACCATATTTTAAAGTATTTTTGTTTAGGATAGATCTAGCTGGAGTTACAATGAGTGTAATTAAGAATAAATCTACTTACTACATTGAAGTTGACTTAAATGGCAAGTTTATCTTTCTAGAGTTCCGTAGTAAAACAATGTAAGTAGGTATGAAGTTTTTCGCGGGTCTTGAATAGTTAATTTGAAAAATCGTTTTTAAATGTAGGGGCGTTACAGACGGGTAAGAAGCTAACTATAATATATGATCTTATGATTATAAATTAAGTATATATTAGGCCATCACAGACTACAAAGATATAATATACTTATCACTACAAAGTAATTATTACATACTTGTAATAATTACTTTGTAGTTTTCCCTCATCAAATTCCTGTAACTAAGCTTTTCTTTTTATCCGACTCGTATATTTTTTTCATGTTTGGAACCTCATAACTCAGTCAATTATAAACTGATAAGAGAGAAAGAAAGAGAAAGAGTTTTCATTCAGATTAGTCTCATGGCAATTTTATTAGAATAGGTTTAGTAATTTATTACTAAGTATGTAATACCAAGAACACCATTACATTATACCAATATTAATCTCTAGCTCTCTAGTTTTTTAATTGGAAATTTATAATTAAAAAAAAATCGAGTGGTGACAGATTAAGAATACAATATGTTACCACCCCATCTCATCCCATGCGTGTCGTAAAAAGCGACTAAGAGACTTTCCGTCAATATTGTCTTTACGAAATAAAAAGAATGAAAACTTGAAATTAAACCCTATACTAATCCGTCTGGCCAGCGCCAGTAGCTTGCAAACTTAGTTTAAGAGGGAATCAAACCAGAGTTTTAAATGTTTTTTTATTATTCACAATTGATTTATTTAATACGAGACGAATGTAAACATTTGTAAATTGAAATGTAAAATGGAAACTGACGTTTGAAAAATGCAGTAATAGAGTTTGTAGTAAATATTCCTTCTTCTTTACTACCTAGACAGCGGTGGCAAAGTTTAGTAATTTTTGACTGTGTAAACTTAGACTAAGTACAATAAAATTAAAATCAATAAGTTAATGAAATTAATAAAGTTAAGACGTCTGCTTAGCAGCCATGAACTATACCTCGTCACAGAAATCGTTTATTTATCTTTTAATCTGTGTTGGTATAGGATCTTGAGACGCCAGTCTTATATTATGTTATGTATCCTTCGGAACATTTACTACGTCAGTCTAATTATTCGATATTGAGCCAATTTTTCAAAAAAAATCAAGCGTTTAAGTCATAAAAAAGAAAAACTTATATAACTTACTCCAATAGTTTGGCTAATAAAATCTTTAATATTTGCATTCGATTATTGGCACTTTTTATCCATTATTTTGTATGTAAGCCTAAAAATCACCAAAAGTACGATGTTATCATTAGAAGCCTTATTTATTTAGTTTATAACAATGTTCTGACATTCAAAAATAGTCTAGTATATTTATTAATAGGATTGGAAACGATTCGAAACTAGTTGTCTAAGTGCAGTGTTTACGTGTTATTCAATGTATGGTTTTGCCCACGTAAATGAAATGTTATTTTTTATTTTAAAAGGCTAAACTAAACCTATTTATTAAATAAATAACCATACCAGATTGTCCTAAAACGCGCTAAGTGTTTATAAATAAGCTAAAATTAATATAGTCTAAAGTCAAAATTAAACTAAGAAAAAAAAATTAAGATAAAACATTAATTTAATCAAAATTACACAGTAAATAAGTTAGTTTTAATTTTAATTTATCCTATTTAAGTTTAAAAAGGTCAACTTGCATTTAAATCAAAAGAAAAGGTTATAAATTTCATACCTAGTGGCCCAGCCCACTACACTATTTTTAAATTTATTGTCAATGCTAAATGCCATAGTGGCCCATGTCCAAATAAAATGGTAAATAAGTAAAATACCGATTGTTTTAATAGTTTATCTAAATTTTATCAATAACTACATTATATTTTTACAAATATTAAACATACTGTCCATATATTTTTTTTAAGTTACATTAACTTAAAATTTCGCATAAACTCTCTTGGCAGATATCCACATATTTGTATTTTGGGTCTGGGCCACTCTGGTTCTGGTGGCCTCATATCACCTTCCTTCCTAAAGGAAATTAACACAACATGACATTTTACACATTTGTAATAAAAAATAGTACTATCTAATTCAAATCAACTAACTTTCTAGCCTGTTTGTCAGCTTCAATCTGTGCCCGTACTCTTTCTCTAGCTTTCTGGTCCTCAATCTTTTCCCTTCTCCTCTGTTCTACTAATTTCTGCATCTCTTGTTCTTGCATTCGTTGCTTGGCATCTTGCATTTCTTTGCCTGATTTTATGCGAACTCTTTCACGTTCTAATGCTTCGGCCTGTAATCATTAAACAAATCTATTTAATATGATTTTTTTAACCAAAGTGACCGACATAGCAGTCAGGATTGTCTGATGAAAGTGGCAATGGGCAGGACACATACCACACATAACTTGTAGCCATAAAGGTTCTAGAAATATACAACAGCCTACCGGAATATTCTGGGCCTCACATGGTGGGCATGGATTGAAATGTGAAGTGAAAATAATTATTTGTATGCTCAATAACATCATATCAATCACGTCATATCATAAATTTGTGCTGTTTCTTATTGTCAAATGCAAACTTTCAAAAATGGGTAAGTACTTATATTGATTTTTCATAAATTAATTAATTAATTTCTAGTATGTACTTAGCTATCGGAAAAGTATGCTTGTACAGGAACAAATAAAATGCTTCCCAACAAGGGTCCAAAAGTGGCATCTGCTTAGTCATTTCCAAAAACTTTAAGCTTAAGAACTTAACTTTACTTTAAATTACTTAACTCTGCCATTGACGGTCCCAAGCCCGTATGAGAGAAGAGGAGGGTTGGCCGCGAACGACGTCTAAACCTACTAACACCCTGGTTACGTTAACATCTAGGCGGCCGTAAAACAGACGTCAACGCCGAGTCAGGGCGGCGGTCAATGGTGTCATATCTGGGTGGTTGCTGGTCGGATGAGTGAGTTCCCCCTTGCACATTCGCTTGGCTGCTGAGCGGACCGACACCATTATCAAATTAACCCTAATAGGCTACCGTGAGCCCTGGGGGACCAAATACCCTCAAAAAGTACGGAAGCAGGTTCCAGGGAGAAACCTGTTGTAATTGATCCCTTTAAAAAACCATGTCTGCAGAACAAAAGAATAAACTACCCCAGGAGGGTACCGGCCAAGCCGGAGAATCCCTCCCTGAGTTTACCTCAGGCTGCCCCACGTATTCTGGGGGGGGCAATGTGCTGCACCAGATAAATACGACGGATCCCAAAACCAATACAAAAAAACTAGTCCAGCAAGTTTTTCATCCAAGCTTATTACGAGCTACTACACCCCGGCCCAAAAGCCAATCAATGATAGAAAACCCTCAAATACCACAGGTGGACTTAACAAGCACCCCGGAAGAAACAAATCCCCCAACTTGGCAAAAAGCACCGGTTCCACGAAATCCAAAAAGAAAGAAACTGTCTTCTCCATCCCCCGTAAAAACAATAGTTAGTAACCAATTTAGTGGACTTCCATTAGATGAAATCGAAGACAATATTACTGAAGAAATGACAAAAAAAGTTTCGAAACCACCACCAATAATCCTTTACGGTATCGAAGATGTTAACAAGCTCACGGAACTTCTCCGAAGTGTTGTAGAATCACCGGAATTTACTATCAAAATCATCAACAAAACCCAACTCAGGATTAACTGCACAACAACTGACACCTACAAAATCGTCATAAATATAATTCGACAAAAAGGTTTAATTGGACATACGTTCAACAGCAAAGATAAAAGACCGTACAGAATGGTAATCAAAAATCTACACCACACAACTCCGCTAAATGATATTCAAGAAGCCATAGAACAGACGGGTAACCTTGTAACTGGGAAAATAATAAATGCAAAGTATGGTCCCGAGAAGAAACCGACATCCACATTCTTTATTAATATTCAACAAGGCCCAAATAATAAAGCTGTTAAAAGTATTAAATATATCTACCACCAATCTGTCACTATAGAAGAACCAAGGAAACGAAAAATAGTAGTCCAATGTCAGAGATGCCAGCAATATGGACACTCCAAAAATTATTGCATGAGACCATATCGTTGTGTAAAATGCGCAGAACCCCATAAAACATCTGAATGCCCTAAGACAGACCGTAACACACCAGCAACATGTGCTCTCTGCTTCGGCGCTCACCCAGCAAACTTCAAAGGATGCGAGGTGTATAGAGAAATACATTCTAGAAAATTTGATATAAGGCCACGCACAAATGGTAAAAGTAACTATCACAGAAACACAGACAGCCAAAACAACCAGAACCCACAACAAGAATCGCAAAAAGAACAAAATAGTACCCACACAAGAACACCCAACAACAATAGAGACAGCTATGCAGACGTCACAAAGATAAACCAAAGCAGCAAGGAAGTAGAGACAGCATCAATTAACACCATTGAAAAGATGTTCCTAAAACAAGCAGAAAAGCTAGACATTCTCCTCCACCAAATGAGTAGTTTAATAAACCTCATAACAACACTTGTAACTAGAGAGTCTCGATGACTTCCCTCAAGGTAGCAACCTGGAACCTAGATGGCTTTACCCCTAACAAGGAAGAGGTTGAAATTTTACTAAACACTCACAACATAGACATTCTGCTTGTGTCTGAAACCCATTTTACAGAGAATAGTTGCATAAAAATACAAAATTATAACATATACGCCACCAACCATCCAGATGGCGGGGCCCACGCTGGTGCAGCAGTGGTTATCAGATCTAGCCTCAAACATCATGAACTACCCCAGTTTAGAAAAGCCCACATACAAGCAGCTACCGTCGCAATAGAAGACCGAAACGGAATTTTTAATATTTCTGCCATATATAGCCCTCCGAAGCACAAGATAACTGAGTATCTATACAGCGAATTCTTTGATACGTTAGGCCCACGTTTCATAGCTGGTGGAGACTGGAATGCAAAGCATATTCATTGGGCTTCCAGGCTAACAAACACAAAAGGTAGAGAGCTAAAGAAGAGTCTAGAAAAAAACCATCTTACTACTATCTCAACTGCAGAGTCCACAAATTGGCCTACTGACCCAAACAGATTGCCAGATGTCATCGATTTCTTTGTGACTAAGGGACTATCTAGACTATTCCATAAAATAGAGACATGCTTGGACGCCGATACAAGTCATGTGCCTGTAGTTTTGCTAATTGGCACTACTGCCCTCAATAGAGAAATAAATACAAGGCTATATAATAGGAAAACTGACTGGCACAACTTTCGTGATCTGATAGACGAAAAAATCATGCTCAAGATAGCACTGAAAACCAAGACTGACATTGATGATGCTACAATAGCAATAACTACTCTAATACAACAGAGCTGCTGGGCGTGTACCCCAGCAAATATTGACCGCCAAAAACACTTTAAAGCGTATTCGGAAATTATACGGACAAGCTTACTAAATAAACGTAGACTTCGTCGGATATGGCACAATAGCAGACACCCAAGTGATAAAACAGAACTTAATAAAGCAGCCAAGGAATTGAAAAGACTCATAGCCGAAGCGAACGAAGTCGCCATGGAAACGTACCTGGAAGGCCTAACAACTACAGAAGCCTCAAACTACTCGCTATGGAAAGCCTGCAAAAATTTTAACCGGCCGATGATTCACAAACCTCCACTCAGGACACATCCTGGAAAATGGGCAAAAACCGCTCATGAGAAGGCAAATGCATTTGCGCATTATCTCAGTCAAGTGTTCAAGCCCAATGCCCCCTGTCCAAACACAGATGAGTCAGACATTGACATTGTCCTAGACCAGGACTTCCAACTCGATCAACCAATAAAGTCGATAACACCGAGAGAAGTATCCAGGTACATAAACTCTATGGATAACAATAAAGCACCAGGGTTCGACCTAATCGATAAAAAAGTCCTGAAAGAGCTACCACGAAAGGCAATAGTATATCTTACTACCTTATTTAACGCTATACTGAGAGTTGGGTATTTCCCGGACTTGTGGAAAGTATCGCAAATCATAATGGTACCCAAACCTGGCAAACCAGCCCATGAAGTTAACTCGTACCGACCCATCAGCCTACTGCCAACAATGTCTAAGTTGTTCGAAAAAATCTTTCTGCAAAGACTCAACAGTGTCCTAAAAGACAAATCAATCATTCCTGACCATCAATTTGGCTTCCGGAAAAATCATGCATGTACGGAACAAGTCCATAGAATCTCAAAGATAATAAGAAAGGCATTCGAGGAAAAAGAATATTGCTCATCAGCTTTCCTGGACATCCAACAGGCCTTTGACAGGGTCTGGCATAAAGGACTGCTTTACAAGATAAAATCCTTATTACCACATACATACTTTGGAATACTGAAGTCATACCTAGCCAACAGAAAATTCCAAGTCAAAGAAAATGCTAGCACCTCTGACTTCTACGAAATCGACGCAGGAGTGCCTCAAGGGTCGATACTGGGGCCTATTTTGTACTGTCTATTTACAGCGGACCTACCAAAAGCCCAAGAATATACAGTCGCAACATTTGCCGACGACACAGCATTGCTTGCTACAAGCAAGTGTCCAATCCAAGCGTCTGAGTTCTTGCAGAGCGGACTATATGAAATAGAGAAGTGGATGAAGAAGTGGAGAATTAGAGCTAACGAGTCAAAATCGGTGCAAGTAACCTTCACACTTCGCAAAGAGGACTGTCACCCAGTAACCTTAAATGGAACTCAACTGCCCCATCAAAACTCTGTCAAATACCTTGGAATGCACTTAGACCGCAGACTGACATGGAAGAAACACGTACAAACAAAAAGAGACCAGATCAATCTCAAGTACAGGGGACTTTACTGGTTGCTGGGAAGAAATTCAAAACTAGCCTGCGACAAAAAACTTCTTATCTACAATGCAATACTGAAGCCAATTTGGACCTTTGGAATTGAACTATGGGGCTCAGCATGCAGCTCCAACATAATGATAATACAAAGGGCACAAAATTATATCATCAAACAAATATCAAACGCGCCATGGTTCATTACAACACAGGAACTCCATGAAACTCTTAACTTGCCAATGGTTAGGGAAGTCATCAGCTCCTACAGCTCCAGATACAAGACACGACTACAAATGCACCCAAACCAGCTTGCGGAACAGCTAACCATCCCAGAAACAATACGTCGATTGAAGAAGCGAAGGGATATCTTTGACTAGAATAGTCACAAAATAATTATGCTGACTATATAAAAGAAAGGGCGGGCTCCGCTGGGAGTTTTCTGAGGCCCTACAAGCCAAAATTGTCTATATCCCATCTGTTCATAGTCTAAACGACTGATTGCAAGATTGCTAAAACAAAAAAAAAAAAAAAAAAAAAATTACTTTACTTTAACTTCAAGCTGATCGAATTAGTTGGCACTTACTGTACTTACACTCATTTATTTAGGCTTGCTTCTATTAAAATTTTGGCACTAAGTTTATGCATTGTATTACATGGCACTTGGTAGTCTGTGCTTACCCACATAGCAATAATGTGATGTGTATGTATGTATCTACATAATTTTATGCAACAAAAAAATGAAAAATAAATTACATTAAACTTAATTGACATTACATTACACGAATATTTTGTAAGTTTCTAACATACTATCTTGTAATACAAATAAAACAATACATTATATTGTATAATGTTAGAAACTTACAAAATATTCTTGTAATGTAGTGTCAATGATTCTGTAATCCAACTAAGTTTAATGGAATATATTTTTAATCTTTTTTTGCATATATACTCTAAATTATTAGGTTGGTTAAATTGACAATAATATTTAATAAATAATAATTTTATTTGATAAAACTAACTAATTAAAGCAAAAACACAAAACTAATAAGATATAATACTGTATCTCGGTGTTTTATATGTAATATATTAACGTAAAAATGAATAATAATTATTTTAATATTAAATATTATCTAGTACCCCATAGTACAAGCTCTTATCAGTTTAGGACTAAATGGCATGGCTGTATGGAACAAATACTGTAGGTACAATATTGCAAGTAAGCAAGCCAGAACTAATTGATAGTTACAAACACTTGCCTTTACTACATTTATACAAAAAATTTAAACAGTTTTCATGAAACTACACTGAACAATGATTTGGTAAATTTACATTAAGTTGTGATACCCATTTTCTGCTGAGTAGCTGAGTACATGTTTATTACATATTTATATTTTATATACATAAATGAATAAAACTTCATACCTTTTCTCTTTCTTCTCTCTCTTTTCGTTTTTGTTTCATTCTCTCCTCGAGGAGTGCTAATTGGGCCTTTTTCTCCTCTTCAGTCAAAGGTTTTTTCTCTTCTGTTGACTCAGAAAAGCTGCTATGATTCGTTTTAGCAGCATGATACTCCATTTCCAGCTGGTTCTTAAGCAATTTACCACAATCATCACATTTAAAAGACTTTACTTCACCAGTTTCGGCGTTTTCTTCAGGCTGTGGCTCTTGCGGCGTTGAAGATGGTTCCGGAACAGCTTCAGCTGCTGACGAAGACCCAATTGTTTGACCTGCACTCATCGCTGGATCATCGGCATGTGCTAATAGCCATTCCATAGCAGGTTCAACTCCCTTATAATTTGTAACCGCCAAAGCTTTCTCACTAAAATACACAAATACATCTTTTAATTTAGGTTACCGATTTACCAAGTTAAATGTTACGCAAAGGTACGACTAAGCACTTACGCTCTTTCCTTTGTAAAACCCATTTCAATTAGTGTTTGTATTTCTGCCATTTTGTTATTATATTTAGTAAAATTTATGAAATAACTATTTCGAATCCACCAAAATATTAACTCATCACTTCTATTCACTGCTTTCTATACTCTGTGGCTTCTGTTCTGTCAGCTGTACGTTTTAAAAAGCCACAGATGTTGTACGCCCACAGACAAACATAGACCACACTAAGTTTAGAGCTTCTCGGTTTTTAACTTGTATCTTTTTACGACCATGAATATGACCACTTTTGCATATTGTTTAAGTTACTCCAAAGTAGCTAAAACTGAGGTTAATACCTAATCGCTAGCAAAAAGCAATATCAGCTTAAGATTATCTAATTACACGATATATTGATGAATAATGATTTTACTGTAATTCATATAAAAACTTTTTTCCGCAATGGTATAACAAGTCGTTATAAGATCACACAAATTAATGGCATTAGAATGTCAGGTTGACTGTCCTTGTTGTCGTAAATTTATTTTTATCGGATTTATAAACAAACAACAAAAATGACTACAGTAAAGAAAAATAGGAAAAAAATTATTAATTACAGTGACCCCGGTAAAATACTAGATTTAGTGATGTCACTCGTAGATGACAAAAGTGCTGATTTGCAAAAACACATCAATGTATATGTACGTACAAATATTAATAACTTGGGGGGAGTCGGAAGTCATCGTTTCTAAGCTTAACCCACAGCTCTGCCCACACGTTATTTATATTAAAGCAATAACATCTACTATTTGTATGCTTAAAGGGTGGCTAGACGTAAAGCGTTCAAGCACTGGGCTTCTCGACTGGACACAAAACATTACAGAAAGGTCTGACTTCGGTCTTGGTTACCTACGTAAAGTTAATTTTTTGAACCTTCTCTTAATCAGCTTGTATCTTCCTACCTATAACACCTATAGAATTAGTATAAGATGGTACCAAAAACATTTGCAGGTAGGAAGATACCTACCTACATACCTTAGAACATGAGACTAGACAGAGAGACAGTGGGAGAGAAAGGTTTTTTCAGTTTCTCTTCCACTCTTGTGTGACTTTTAAAACTTCTGACATTATAATAATAACGTGTAAATTTTACAGTTATTTCAAGAATGCGACGCAGAATTTGCGTTTCATATTATAATAAACAATCAGAGGGGTGATGCTTACATTGATGCTGTTGCTACCACTGTTCTGCAAACCAAACAAAAATTCAAAGTAAGTTCTTATTTAGGTACTGTATGTAGGTTCTTTATTTGTTTTTATAGTCAACTTTCGCAACATCAGTCATGCCCTGTGTAGCGGGGACTACTGATTTTGTTTTTGATTTGCAGATAACTCAAAAACTTGATGAAATTATAAAAAATAACACTGAAGTTATTGAATTTTATGACGATTTGGATCCAATCATACAAAAAGTCGTCGCAAAAGTATGTTATTTTTATACTTACCTTTATGAAGATTTTTCTGAATTAAAGTAAATTCGTAAATATTTAGATTATCGTAAATCGACAGAAAATATCTCTTTATACGACTGTCGACACATTTTTAGGAAACATAGATTTCATCATCATCGTTCCCCTGCCCTTATCCTAATTTTATTTATTTGGGGTCGGCGCAGCATGTCTTCTTCTTCCATTCTTTCCTATCGGACGTCATATCACAATTCACACTCTTCGAAGAAACTTAGATATTGTAATCTTCGTTTTTCTTAAAAATGAGCGACCTGACATCCAGGCTTTAGACCATTTGTGAATTACACAATTAAATAGCTTGCGTGCGATTCGAAAACTTGACCTGGCAAAGCAGCCACTACGGCGACCGCCGTGCCACCAAGGAAACTAATTGTAGATTTAGCAATTTAAAAGCATAGCTGCGGTGATTTTTAGAAGCAAAATAATCATATAGGTAATAAAATCTGTATAATTACTAAGCACCATTGAGAATACCGTCCTCCTTTTGGAGTCAGACTAAAATGAGCTAAACAATTTCCAGTATATCCCAAATGAGAATGCGAAGAGACGCGTGATGTTGTTTCCATTGATGAATAAACCTTTGCAAATAATAGTATGTGTGGTGGGCTGTAAACCATCGGATACCGCAGCAGCACAGCTGATAAGCGAATGTCTTATGTAAGTACATTAGCCGGATCCACACCAAACGATCCAGCGCGATCCGATCGCGCGCGGCAGGAGCGCGCTCCACATCTAAACTGCGCGGCAGGTTCGCTCGCGGCAAAGAGCGAGCGATCCTGTCGTCCGTCGTCGATGGATCGCGGATCGCGGGAACGCCGATCCAAGATGGATCGTTTGGTGTGGATCCGGCTATTAGTATGAATCTGATACGGCTGGGGTGGCTAAGATCGTTGCGTAAGTATTTTTTAAATTATTTTTGTAAAAGACTTTTTAAATGGACTTTATTGGGGTCAAAGGATTTATGGATCGGAATCAAAGAACTCATTAGGCTGTTTCGAGCTTTATTCTTTTTTTAAATGGGTTGTCGATTTTTTTTTTATAAGTAATTTTATCAAATTATAAGTTTTACATGTCATTTTTTCGTGTGATGACGGAGTAAGAATACAACATGCCATCTCATTACGATTACGGGACTTTCCGTGAATAGGTATTATCTTTACGAAATAAAAAAAAAGTAAAATTTGAAATTAAACCCTCTAACTACCAATCCGTATGGCCAGCCTGTATTATTTAGTAGGCCAAATATTCCCCCGTCACGGGAGGAGGCCTATAGGATGATGACATGTCATATTCTTGTACTTACTGGTTTTTTTTAGTTTAGGTATGTCCTTAGTATTTTTTAGAAAACTGAATCATCGTATCCTAACGTATCAAAAGCAATGCATAATTGCTGCGATACTGGGTCTAAGTAGGTACTTTGTAAGTAAAGACCATAGCGGGGAACTAACAGTTCAAACTTTACCTAGAGATTTAAACTTTTTTCATGTTTTTAATTTTAAGGTTGATTTTTGTATGCAAAAATTTTCAGTTTTACTTGGCCGTTATTGAAAAAAACCTTGTTACTGGAACACGAGTATGAACTGAAAAAGCACTGTCAAGCTTTACTGCGTGCTTCCAGAAAACTGCTTAGTAAGGTAAACGAAATGTTACTGTTTGTTAATAAATAATCGTCTGGAAAAAAAGGAAGTTCGTCAATTTGTTTTTTTTTTACCTTAGAAGTCAGTGATTTCTTGACAAAACTGAAAATAATGTTGTAATATTTAATTAAATTGGTGTACTCAGGGGTCTGTCAATTTAGCCGTTTCGTGCCGTACAGCTCCAAATCTACTGTACGCCTGTAGTACAACACTATAAATACTGCCGTACGGCAAGATTTGTATGAAAACAAACGAATTGCCGTTCGAAAAAACAACGCACCGAAAACGCACGGCAGTATAACTGGAGGAGCTAATAAATTGTGCATATCACGTCTCACAAGCGATTTAAATCACATGCCTACGTAATTCAAATCACCTTATGCGATTTACACATGCGATTGCCATCACCTTTGCGATTTGTCGAATTGACTTAACGCATTTTACCCGGTCACCACTATTAATCTTGTAATTATAGTATGAGCGTTATCATCTGAGTACTTCAAAAAGAGATAGAAGATGTTATATAAAAATAGAAGACCCGTAAGTGCAAGAGAGATAGATATAGAGAAATGATATGGCTCTAAGACTCAGATGATAACGCGTTAACTATAATACTTAGTGCATTTCAAAACCTCTCAACATTATTTTACCTTCCTAGGTAACGTGTCTGGATAGACTTCTTGAGGTGACCGTGGAACAAGCTAAGGATGTTCTCAAAGCTGACTACTGTCGTGTTTATCTGCTCGACTCGGACAAAATGCAACTCTATGATCCTCTAAAAAAGGTATGTTTTAGAACAAAATGTGTGTTTGCATTATTTCTTACTTACGTAGGCCTGACATTGTGATTTTTTGTACCTACCTACTAGTACCTACATACATAGACTATTATAGTTGACAACCTTTTGGGCAGAAATATTCTTGAATGGCGACGGCAAACCAAAAGACCCAGGGCTGGGAGACTCCTAGGGCCAGATTCAGAGACCGCACTTTGACTTTACTTTAGCAAAGTCTAGTTATCTCTGAATTTGAAAAACATTAAAGTAATCTTTCGCATGAAAAGTTTACTTTGGGAAGATTACTTTTGAAAGAAAGTAAAGTCACGACTTTGAATCTGGGCCTTAATTATATCTCGTTTTTGTATCAAAGTCGAACTTTCCTTCAAAGTAAAGTCAAAGTGCGGTCTCTGTAGCAAATTTGGAGTCCCGCAGGGAAGTGTGCTCGGACCATTGCTTTTTATAGCTTATATCAATGATTTGCCACTGGTCACGCAACACAGTACTATTCTTTTCGCTGATGACGTCTCTATTATAATTAAAACACATAAAGATATGACATATAATGAACATGAAATTGAAATTAATAATACATTGACATCAATCATACAATGGCTGGATAAAAACAATTTACAGATAAACCTATTAAAAACGCAGCTCATTAATTTTAATAATTTTAAACACAAAAAGCTAAATATTAATTATAATGGACAAACCTTACAAGAAGTAAATACTGTGACATTTCTTGGAATAGTTATAAATTCCAACCTTAATTGGAAGGAACATATAGAGAAAGTTACGAATAAAATTAATGGTTTCTCGTATGCATTATATAAATTAAGTAAAATCGCAAATAAAGGTACTGCTTGTACAGCATACTTTGCCTATGTCGAATCTATTTTGAGATATGGACTAATAATGTGGGGAAATGGCACGAATATTCATAAAGTCTTCGTTTCTCAAAAGCAATGCGTAAGAGCCATTTGTGGTATACCTCCTGATGTTAGCTGTCGACCATGTTTCAAACAATTAAAAATACTACCACTGCCATGTCTCTATCTGTTGGAAATGGGGAAATTTGTTAAACAGCATACTGAACTTTTTAAAAAAGCTAAAGACGTTAGTAGGTAGATCAAATATGAGAAAACCTGATAGACTTGTATTAGATTTCATTCCACATACTACTAGAATACAGAAAAATAGCTATGCAATGTGTGTCAGAATATTTAATAAAATACCAGAATGCATTAAAATCTTGCCTATCAAAAAATTTACACCTACTTTCAGTTATTGGCTAATGGAAAGAATGTTCTATTCTGTCAAAGAGTTTCTGGAATATAAAGAACAAAGAATATAACATATAGAATAAATGTAATAATATAAGTCAATGTAATAAATATTATATAATGATCAATGTAATTGTAATTAATGTTTTAATATAAATGTAATAAATATATAATAAACAATGCAAATGTAATTAATGTTCAATATAAATTTAATAATAATATCATGTAATAATAAAATATGTAATTTATAAATATAGGTATGTCATCTTAACTAATGTAGATACTTTAAAAAATTTGTTTGCCATCATTATGGTAAAATGTGGCCTGCACCATTAAAATGTATTATACCACCTTTGTACTTACCACATTTTATACAAATAAAGATATTCTATTCTATTCTATTCTGAATCTGGCCCCTAGTCAGGAAAACGGGAAACTATTTGATGAGGGTTGGGACCAGACCAGACCAATTTTGCATTCACTGAACACGAAAAGCGACCTTGTGAAAATCATCATGATATCAGCCTACGGACGTCCACTGCTTGACATAGGTCAAACACATCCACCCGGCTTGGTCCTGTGCCTCCCACATCCATCGGCTTCCTTCCGCATGATTCGTGTGATTAGGTAAATGTGTTATAGGTACCTACTTAATCAGTTTTTGTAGTTGCCTGCATGTCGTATATATCGACCACTTACTATGATAATTAATTTGTAGGATCTTGAAAGATTTCCTGTGGATATTGGAATAGCTGGGTCTGTAATAAAAACTGGAACACTTATGAATATACAAAATCCCCTTGAACATCCACTTTTTGATGAAAGGATAGATGGAGTGGTATGCAAAGAATTAAAGTTAGTAAAAACTTTTGATTCAGAAACTTTATACACTGAAACACCTCTCCACAACTTCAGTCTCTTCACGATTCCATGACTCCAAAGAAGAAAGACATGAGCAGGATACTATAAAACATAATTTAACATTTTTCGCTCATAGGCACATACAACGCCATCTAGTTCCAAACTAAACAGAGTTTGTTCTGGACAACAAATAAACATACTTAATACATTTACTCGTACCATGAACGATATACCTTTTTATTTTGGTTTCGCTGGGGTAAAATGCCTACGCATCCCCTCTCGTCGGGGGACGGGAAGAGTATATGGGGCTTCCAGGGGTGACCCCCCGTGCACCCACTAAAAGTCCCCAGCGGCACTCCTTCATCGCCTTACTTGGAGGGGACCTGGGGAACCGGCAGTACATGAACGATATACCTAGAACATACAATTCGCTTAAAAGCGCATCTATACGCAGTTGCAGCAGTTTTAAGGTTTTGGTTACCACTTGGGAATCAATGATACGATACTTCTTTATCACGATAGATGGCATTCCTAGTCCCATGGGCTTACTCATTATTCAGATCACAAGAGTCCAAGACTGCACCATGGGCGTCCCCTGCGATTGATGGTCCTTACTGAGAGATGCTGCTACCAAGGGATGATGCAAAGTTATCCTGCAATTTATCCTAATTATGCCAATGAGTAGGGTCAAGCTAGTCTGTTTCTTTTGGAGACGGGCAGCTGCGCTCTACAAAAACACCTTGTTTTATTTTGTTGTCTACGATTTTCTCTAACGAATAACTATAGGACATTGGAAGTAATTATTGTACCAAAATGCTTTCTCCAGGAACATGCTATGTTTCCCGATTCGTGAACAAAGCGGGATGATTGGGGCATTGCAGATTATGAACAAGAGAGTATACACTTACTTCGACCCTTTGGACGAAGAAACGGCGCTGGCGTTTAGCATGTACAGTGGATTGAGTATTGTGCATTCTATACTTTATGAAAAGATCTTGGAAGCACATATAAGACGGGCATTGGCTAGTGAGATGATCATGTATCATGTCCAGGTGGGTGACGTTTCTTTATATTGTATCATCAAAGTGACTATAGTACGCTTTATCATCTGAGTCGTCAGCTCATAAAATTCATAAAAGATAGAACATAATTATAATACACACATCAAAAAAGTCTAAGCAACATGCATGATATTACAAATTTACCATTTATATTAATTTATTTTACCATTTATTTTAATTATAACGTTGTATTTTATTTTTAAAATAATATTTTTAGGGTTCTATGATGTAAAAATAACAGCTGTTTTCTTTATAAGTTCTTTTAATAACAGAAATTAACAATATTAGAATATACAGGTACATAAGAAACTAAACTTTTTTTTTACAAATTGAAATTTCTTAAGAAAATGAATTTATTGTGAAAGAATAGGACAATTTAATACAAAGTATGGCCTCCTCTGCTATTCAGAACTTGTCGGCAACGATTATTCATTGAATTAATGAGACTGTTTATGTCATCTTGCGGTATTCGCTCCCAATGGAATTGTAGCAAATCCTTCAGCTGTTGGGTTGTTGTCACTCCGTCCAAGTCCTTCAAAACACGTCTCTGGAGCATGTCCCATGCGTGCTCGATGGGGTTGAGGTCTGGCGATTGTGCAGGCCAGGGCAATACCTGGATGTTCTCCGTTGCCAAGTATTCACTGGTTCGCCGAGCTGTATGTGAACGCGCATTGTCATGCATTAACGTAAAATCGGAGCCAAAGGTTTGTGCAAATGGATGGACATAAGGTCTGAGAATATCCTCAACGTAATTTTCAGCGTTCATGTTTCCATTTACAAAAACGAGCTCAGTTCGCCTGTTCTTCATAATACCCGCCCATACCATAACTGTTGAGCCGCTGTATGGATGAACTTCCTGAACGCACCTGAGTCTTTCAGTATTTCCGGGTCGACGGTACACTCGCACCCTTCTTGTATCAGGCCTAAACCCGAATCGCGACTCATCGGAAAACATAATTTTATCCCATTGTTCCTGGGTCCATGTTATGCGTTCTCTACACCATTCATTTCGACGAGCGCGATTCCCGTGACGTATCGGTGGGCACCTGATAGGGCGTCGAGCTCGTAGGCCGTACTCATGCAGTCGATTTCGCACAGTTTGGGGACTTACATCAACACCACTTGAATTTTGTAGCCTCAAACTTATCTCTCGAGCGGTTAACATCGGCTGGCGTCTTGCAGTCAGTTGTATGTACCGGTCTTGCCGAGTGGTTGTACTCCTTTTACGGCCTGGATGCTGTTCAGCGGGTTCCCCTGTATTATTGTAGCGCTGCCAAAGACGACTAATAACACTTCTATGAATACCAAAATGTCGAGATACCTGAGATTGATTACTTCCCGCTTGCAACATCCCTACAGCTCTTTGCATTTCATCTGCCGTCAAATGACGTCGCTCCATGACGTAAAGAATATCTAACAATTCAATTTTGTCGCCAACTGTATTTAAATGGTTGGTAAAATTATAAAATCAAGACTAAAACGTAGCAATTAACATGCACTCAAATTCAAACAAATTCGCAGTCATTTGAATTTTATGAAAAAAAACAAAACATAATCGAAATTTTTTTTTTACAACCAGCCAGTATGTCATCAATAACAAAAAAGTTTACTTACCTATACACTTTGAGTGAGTAAATACTTAGAAATTAATTAATATAAATGGTAAATTTGTAATATCATGCATGTTGCTTAGACTTTTTTGATGTGTGTATAAGAGTAGAAGACCGTAAGTGCAAGCGAGATAGATATAGAGAAATGATATGGCTTTAAGATTCAAATGATAACGCGCGTAGTATGGAAAAGGAAGTTGATTAAAATAAAAAAAATATACACAATAACCTCCTCACACATTCATACAACGCTATCCGGTCCTAAACAAAGTCACGCTTGTACAGTTAGCTTCATTTATGAAGTGACGAGACATTATTATACAAATATAATGAAACTCCTAAAGTAAATAAATTTAACACTACACCCAAAATTTTCAAACAAATCCACCCATCCTGCTCAAATGTATCGGAAAATCGGAATTGTCAAAAATAAAATATGAGCTGATTGACTACAAAATCCCAATAGGTAATCGATGGCATGGTTAGGACGGCGGGAAACCGATGGAGGCGCAGGACCGCACAAGGTGGCAGTATTTGGAGGAGGCCTATGTCCAGCACTGGACGTCAATAATTGGCTGATATGAAATCCCAATAGTTAGCTCAATTTAAGCTGAATTCGTCTTACCCAGGTTACCGAAGGTGATATTAATCGTATATTAGAGTGTACTGGATACCACGGACATCCTGAGATACAGTTCTTGAACTTTAACACTAGAGCATTGCCTTTACGAGAACTACCCTGCTATGTATTGAAAATGTTTTGCGGACTTGGCTTCGATAAAAGGTAACAATTAGGTATACTTACTCGTACTTAGTAATCGTTGCAGATATTATTGCTGGCCCCATGAGTTTGTTTGATCGATAATTTGGATGATATTCATGTCAGGAACAGGGGTCTTGATATTTATTCTATTTAAGTATTCAATAAGATTCTTTTTTATTGAGGAGGAGTAAGTACTTAGATATCCTGAAAATACTTAACAAAAAATTTATTGCTTACCGCAATAATAGGTACCCGTTTACATTTCATCACAATATTATTTCTATTTGTTAATCTAATTGCTAAAAAGAATAGGAGCTATTTGGGGAAGACCCCTTACTCGGATGGACTTACCTGGTTAGACGACGGCGGAAAACTTATGGATGAGGGAGGCCTAAGACTGTGTAAATTGGAGTATTTGATGATCGCTTATGTCCAGCTTTGGCCGTCAATTGGCAGATATGTTAATGATGATTACAGTTAACGAAATTTATTGTGCTTAAAATCGGTATGAACGATGGATTCAAAATTTTAATTACATTTTTTGAAATGTTACCAGATTTAAAATAAAGCAAGACAAGTTTGCGACATTTATTTTGTACGTGAGGAAAGGATACAGAGACAAACCTTACCACAACTGGGTCCGGGCCTTCACCGTCACTCAGTGGGCATATGCAGCCATAATTAATTATAGACTTATCGCTTCTGGATATATGAGGTAATTACAATGTTAGTCTTATAAACACTTAAAGAGGAAGGCGTGAATGTCTCATACCCGTGCATTTTTTTTCGAAGTAGGGCTAAGCCTTGGATTATTGCTGCCACTTGAGAACGGATAAACATACTTAGGTATAAGCTTTTATGTGCAAATACATAAATATGTCGGAAACAGTACTTAATTTGATTCATAAACAAAGCGCAGCACGAATACCGGTAGAGGCGACACTGTCGCAATGAAGGCTATATGTGTATAGCTTAGCTAGCTTCGTGCTACAACGGAGCCTAGGTGGGACGCGCCGGAGGGAGACGCCAGTCAGTTACAGTTTGACTTCGGTCGTGATCGGTGCTCCTTACCGTTACCCGTTTTGTTTGAGTAATGTTATTTCGAATATAGTGTACAAAAAACTCTTTTCGTACCATCCAATGACTACATCGACTAAGTCAGAGTGATCTTTAAATCCTTAACTTGTACGGAGATCAAACCCGCGACCTTTCCATTTTTAACTTTGTTTTCAGTGATTTGCAAGCTTTAATGTTCTTCATAGCTGCCATGGTCCACGACCTCGATCATCGTGGGACTAAGACTTCACACAGAGGTAATTGTTTCATCATCATATCAGCCAATGGCAGTCCACTGCTGGACATAGGCGTCCTAGAATTTCACACTGTGCGGTTCTGTGCTTCACTCATTCGTCGGTTTTCAGCCAGTTCTGAATAGGACCGCTGGCTACTGTATGTTACTATCTTTTAATTATTTCTACATGTTTTCTTCATGAACAGAAAGCGGTCTAGAGTCATTGTTTTCATCTGAAGGCAGCGTTATGGAGCGGCATCACCTCGGCCAAGCTCTGTGTATACTCAATACTGAAGGAGCCAATATATTAGAGAACTTGTCAAGAGATGATTATGATAGAGCACTGTTGAGTTTGAAGGAGTTTGTATTGGCTACTGATTTGTCTGCTTTCTTGAGGTAAGGGTAGTAAAATAAATACCTTTATTTGTGTCGAATACAACTCGCTGTCTATACCCGTAGGGTCATAAGAGGCGATCGTAGTTCTAGGAACCGTTTTTAATGCTTGGGGGAGAGTCAACTAAGCCGAAGTAGGGACCTCAGTACATACTCAAGCGAAAGGCCTCTCGAAATACTTTGCACGTGGATATCGTGTTCAGGGATCAGGCGGTGTACATCCAGCACATTTCTGGACAAACATTTAAAGTAACGGCCGGCGCCACAGTGTAGTTATTTTGTTAACTGCGATCCGTTGCCATTACAGTATGCAATATTTTATTTACTAAATGCACGTTTTTTGTTAAAATTAGGTAATCTTTTAAACCAAATAAGTAAATATCTTTTTTTCAAACAGAAAGAAATTTGACTACAGCGTGATAGCACAAGACTACCAACTTGGCAATCGTTTACATGGTAGTACATTAGCCAATATATTCATGATATGCGCCACTCTTAACGATCAACTCAAGGACTGGAATAATATTAAGAAAAACTCTGTTAGTATTACACTAGTATATTATCTTATTTTATTTTATAGTAGGTATATATCTGCAACTTGCAGTACGTTCTAGAGTGGCGACCGCGTACCGGAAAACGCAGGGTGGGGAGTCCCCCCCTCACACGGTGGACCGACGACCTCGTAAGGACGGCGGGAAGCCGATGGATGAGGGAGGCGCAGGACCGCACAAGGTGGCAATATTTGGAGGAGGCCTATGTCCAGCACTGGACGTCAATTGGCTGAGATGATGATGATCTGCAACTTAAAAGTCCTCTTACACAGGCAACTAAAATTGCTCAATTCCAGTCAATACTCGTCAACTATGACGTCACGACTACATCAAGTAATTAACGGCAATGGCAACAATTATCAATACCGCGCAATACAATATAATATTAAGCGATATGTCGCAACTTCATTAACTTCATTCAACATGACCTATCGCTCTCCCCGCGAAATCAAGACTGCAAGCCGCAAAACAAACAAGTGCGAACGAGATATATACAAAAATGCTAAAATATAAATGATTATATCTCCTAAACGGATGGACCTTTTTTATAATATTTTCTGTTACTGCATAATAAAATTATGCCTACGTTTACGTTACGTTACATGTGCTATGACCGTAATAAATGTTCATTTTTGTACAGGTTGGTTTATTCACGGAATATTACGATGAAACTCCTACGAGTGAAGGTTTTCTGCCAACGCACATAGACAAAGCAGCTAGACTTATTCCAGACCTTATGATTGAATTCTTAACTACTATCTGCGTGCCTGTCTTTAGGTAAGTTATTTAAAAGAAATAATAGGCCTTATAATGTTGATACCTATGAAATTGCTGTTTTTTTTCTACCCAGTCTTTAGCCTCTTTATTCTTTTCAAACATATTTAGCTCAAATTATTTTTGTTATTAATTGTCCTAAACAAATTGGATATAACCAACATCTAACAAAAGATAATAAGTAAATAAACATAATTATTAATCGTGTTAATAGTTAGCCTGTGAACATGGGTCCAATTTAAAACAGCGGATTATCCCATTTGTTAAATTGTAACTTCTTTCCTGAAACTTTTTATAATCATTAGTATACCTACTAATGTTATAAAGAGGTAAAGTTTGTGTGTTTGTGACGTTGTAGGGGGTAATCTCTGGATCTACTAAACCGATTTAAATAATTCTTCCTGTGTTGTATAGTCCATTTATCGGGGAGTGTCATAGGCTACATAGTATCACGATATGACTAATAGGAGTGGAGCAGTAATGAAATAGGTTAAAAAAGGGACGCCTTTTTTTCGGAGCCCAACGAAGTGGGCACGGGTCAGCTAGTATAATATAAGTAAGTACTTAGTTAATATAGACGGTCTAATTGAGTACTTAGACACCTGCTTTTTTGAAGTCGGTTAATTAAATACGCGTTGTGTAATCAATCAATCAATCATCTTTAATGGTTGTCTAAATGTGTAAGGAAGTGGGGATAATGTTATTGTTTTTTTCAGCATTATAAGTACAATGATACCTAAAGCTCAAAGTTGTCTTGATGTACTACAAGAGTATGTGTTACAATGGGATAATGCAAGACCTGTGTTCGCTAATGTAAGTATTTATTATATGTGCTTATATCTAACGGTACCTACTAACAGCACTTAAATGTGATATTAACGCGGGATATTATTATTTAGCGCGTTAATTTCAGTTTCTTTAGATAAAAAAATCTTTTATCATGTTTTACTAGTAAGCAGACGATTTATAATGAAACGCGATAGTTTATAAGTTATACCTAGCCCTTAAATGGCCACTGCCGGGTGTTTCTAGTGACGGAAGGAAGCTGTGTCTCTACACCGCGCTGGCCAGACGAACCAGTCCAGACGGGTGGTTGGGCTTAATGTCTAGTTTTCCTATAAGTACATCGTTTCGTAAAGATTAAAACGAAATTTGTCTTAGTCCGCTTATAGAACATCACCGGATTAGGGTCGTAGCACATATATCGAAACGTAAAGGGAACATCACCGCCTCGGCTTTTTCATTGGTGTCAAACGTCAACAATCTGATTAAGTTACGATTCCGATTAGAATTGACCTAAAGATTTATTGTATGGTCATTCTAATCTCTTGCTTGCTCACACTATGTATAAATTTGTTTTGTATAAAACCATAGGTATACTTAATACATATATGAATAATACTTAAGACACAAAACAGCCCGCTAAGTTTCTTGCCGGATTCGACCGGTCGAGGCCACATTACGAACCTGGTCCATTTGCTAAACTACCCTAATTTTTTTTGGTTGAATAACGTTTTGTAAGTGGCTTTTGGTGGGCTATGCAGAATAAACGATTTATTTGTCTTTGAATTTAAGAGGTTATTTATTTATAGGTGCCAGTTTCATCAGGATTGACATTGCTTTTAAGACCAGATCTTGATGAACTTATAGAGGAGAGTATAAGAGAAAGGCAAGCGGAATTAGAGCGCATGCAGGCTGAAGCCGAACAAGAATCGGATGAGGATTAATTACAGTATCTACGCGCAATCTTACTCGGCTGGCCTGTAGATAGCTTTCAGACTTTTGCGCATGGACAGGAACTAAAAGTTACGGGTGTTTTTGGTTCTTGCCCCATTTGGTTCCAAAAATGACATCTGCGACAACTTCAAGCCGGCCAACTTAGGGTGTTATTAGACTAATTAGATCTATCAACGTTGATCAATGTCGAACGCCTGATTTTATCATCATTCTCCTGCCCTTATCCCATTTTTTTAGGGGCGGCGCAGCATGTCTTCTTCTTCCACATGCTTGCATGCAAGTTTTGGCTATATTTTACTGACTGATTTTATATTAGCTTTGATTGACGGACTAACCAAGCGATTGATCTACGTTGACTAAAATATTCTACCATCAATCCACCCATCTTTCTAATATCAGTTTTGGATCGCGTGTACTGTAAGTACCTACTTATAAGAAGTAAGGATGGTGACAATCGATACCTATGAAACTGCGATGTTTAAGGTTTCTAAACGCTTAACCCCTTGCTCATAAACCTCTCTTAAATTTAATCACTGTTTAGCGAGATTTTTATTAGGAAAAGCGACCTTATACCAAATCCGTAAAAAATTAAGATAATCAATTGACTATTTATGAGCCGTTTATGAGTAAGGGGGTAAATGAATTGATAAGTGCGATTCGCGAATGATTATTCTGAATGAATCGGGTATAATTAGTGTCGGTTGGGGTTAGAAGTAAAAACGATTGCCTTCAATGTCTTTACTGTAACATCTTACCTATTATTCAAAAGAGATTGTACCAAAGGCTTCCTCTCTGTGCTTTTTCAACCCATTTAAACATGTTAACTTCACCTTATTTTTGTTCCGTAATGACCGTTGGTTTTTCTTCCATAATGTTTAGGTTAAACTACGAGGTTATTTTTGTTTGTTTTTTTGGCTTTACGACCTATGGTATGATATGGTCTGAATTATTAAGGTGTTTTTAAGTTTGTCATCATCCCTATTATTAGAATATATTTATATTTTACTATGGAGTTATTGTCGTTATTGTTGCGGTTAGGATACCGTTAGTTTATGTTTTTCTTAAATTATATTTATTTTGTTTAACAAATTGTATTATTTTCCTTCCTCTTTATTATTATTTTTAAAGTGGTTCAGTAGCACGTCGCCTGTTCAAAGTCGCACGGACTTTTTGCTTACATATTACGGACGAACTTTTCCTGTAAAAAAACCCAAGTACCTATTAACACTTTCATTTTCTGACCGCGCCAGGTGGAACATTTGGAGGTCTATGTCCAACAGTGGGCGTCTATTGGCTGATATGATGATGATAAATGGAAGAGTAGGAGCGGCCCATTAATACTTAAGAACGTTTACAGGCCTCACTAGAGCCGCCAATTGAAAAAAATAGCAACCTAATTCGCAAATAGGATAAATAATGTAAAATATTGATAACAAAGTCTTGAGAAAAGGCAATAAAGTATTTTCACTCTCAACACTTTAAATGTTTTTAAATTAGATAAATATTGCATTAAGTACAAACAAAAACAGCCGTTTTTTTTTAAATCTAGTGAGGCACGTAAAGGCCCCGAGATAAATATTATGAAAAGAAAACCGTTACATACAGATGATACGATTTTTAATTCATATAGGTACATTAACTTATTACAATATCTTTTAGGTATACATTAAAATGCGTTAGGTATAAACACCAAATAGACATGTTTCACAGATGGTAGTTAGGTATAAAATACTATAAGAAAAATATATTTTTAGTTTAATTTTTAAAAAAAATGACAACTACATTAGGATTGGAGTCATTTTTCACGGAGACTTTTGCAAACATCAATTTTATGGACACAATGTAACTTACATACTCTGGACAATTGATTGTGAATCGTAGACAAAATGGTCCTGCGTGGAATTTAAACCCGCGACCGCCGTATCGCCGGCCATACACACTACGGTCTACCGGAGAGTTCCACCTGTGCAGGTAGACCGGAATGTGCGTAGGAATAGACCTGTGCAGAGTTTTGAACCTGCGCAAGATTAAAAATCGATTCTTTCGAGTGTACGACGGTACACCGTACGGTGTCACTCGAAAGAATACTTCGGTCGCCTGCGCAGAACGCGTTAGTTGTGTTCTAGTGTTTCTTTAAGACGTGTCATCGTCCACATTCGATGCCATTGAAAAGAGAACTGAAGACCGCTTCAATACACGGGAACATCCCCATATACGCTACCATTGTTCGCTTACCTGCGCAGATTACCTCTCCGGTAGACTGTAGCTTGTACGGCCGGCATAACAACGAGGCTGTTTAAGTATAGTTTAAAAATATATATAAACGTGAAATAAAATAAACAGTCTCCAGTATACTTAAAACTTTTACTTAATATATTATAATGTCACATCTAACATTAATATTTTAACAATTGATACGATTTCATTTACTTTAAGCTGCTCTTTTAGCAGATAAACAGACATCAAAAACTATTATTATTTAAGTCATATTCTCCTTTAGGTCTGTTGGTTCCATTATGATGTAACGATGTGCCATGAATTTACGAGTTCCCTTGTCTCCATCATTTAAGTTAGTAGGTCCATCAGGATTTCTACAGTGCTCATGTCTCTATTAGTCCAAGAGTGGTTTCAAGATTTTTTGGATCCATTGGTGGGTGCAACAGGATTTTCAATTTCTGATGGTTCAACAACAATGGAACCAATAGAACTAAAGGGAAATTTTCAGTTAAGTATAGATTAGAGCTCGTTACAAAAAACTATGGATAATGATCTAAGCCGGCTTAAAACATCAAGTAAGTAATTATTATTAACGCGTACATATATTATTTTGGTAAATATTTAGTAATAATTTACCTTTGAGGCTCTCGACGTTTCGGCCAGGTTACACTAGCCATAGTCACGAGTAGGCAGTCTGTTACTAAATATTTACCAAAATAATATACGTGTTAATAATAATTACATAAAATGAAACACGAAAGTTTTACAGTTAATATCAAGTAAGTATAGTAGCGTGTGTATAGTCTCCGTGTGGTGACGGACTAAGAATACAGTGTGTCACCACCCTATCTCATCCCATGGGTGTCGTAAAAACCGACTAAGGGACTATCCGTCAATATTATCTTTACGAAATAAAAAGAAGGAAAACTGGAAATTAAACCCTCTACCAATCCGTCTGGCCAGCGTGGTATTAGTAGGCCAAGTATCCCTCCGTCACGGGAGGAGGCCCGTCTTTGCAGTGGGACATAAATGGGCTGTTATGATGAAGTATAGTAGCGGCTAGACAGTAGGCTGTGCCTGCAGCCAGGCGGCGACGGCGGGCAGTAGTAGTGAGTGCCAGCGCATGTTGTTCCTCACGTTCTCTAACGCTCGCTGACGTGCGCACTCTCCCGCGCCTGCCTCTGGGTATTGCGCGAAGAATGCTTCCATCTAAATAAGAAGAATTTGTTAAGTATCTGGTCTTGTGCAATGGGTGTTGTGAAAGACTAAAGGACACTTGATAAATTTGATATCTTTTTTTAGGCGGAAATCTCGAAACAAGCTAGATGTTGCCTGCATAGGACCTTCCAGTAACAGAGAAACTCTACAGTCCCTGCAGTGAGACCGACAAAATATTTTTAATTTGTTAATTTTTTTATATAATATTTAATTTTGCTGTACGAAGCTGCAGTATAGATGCAGTAATCTGCAGTATGTGACGCGCCATGGCGTCATAAGCACATTTTGATTTGACGTCAATAGGCGTCTGTTGCGATTCAAAGGTTAAGTCATTCATTGATCACCATCTACCGTGTCTCTACATTCAGTCTCAAACCCGTGTACGGTCAGCAGCAAAGAAGTCTAACCCCCTTTAAGAATATAACAGCGCGCTAAAGGGGTTAGATTTCTTTGCAGCTGACTGTACAACATAAAATAAATCTAACAATAACAAAATCAATACCAACCTCCTTATACTTCAAATCAGTATTAAAGGTCTGCGTGATAGTCGGCACTAACCCCCCCAAGTACCGACTGTTGGTGGTGAACCTGGTCAACAGTGCTGACCACGAGGCGCGCACGTCGTCCCACACGAGCGCGGTGCCGCACGGGTTGGCACTGATCTGTGCCAGCACGGTCAGGTAGTCCTGACTGCGGACGTTTGATTCGTCCCATGCTAGGAGTAAGAACCTGTATGAGATTTAAGACTTTGTTACTTGGGAATTAGGTATATATTAGTTTTTGTCTATCAACATTTTGACCTACCAAAGGTTTTTATGAGTACAAGGCAAACGTGTATTAAATGTTATGAAAAGTACAAATTTTAATACGGTCCAGTACCTTTACTTTGAGTTCGTTAATTCGAAAATAAGTCTCCGAATACTATGTTTAACCTGACAAAACAATGTGTTGAAATAGAAAGAGTCTTCGAAATTTCTGGCGTCTTATTTTATTTTAACAAAATGAAATGTTTTCATTGGATAATATTACTTTGAAGACTTATTTTGACAAGTTCAAAATAGTATACGAAAACTTTTACGACTGGTAAGTATGGAAATAAACACAAATGACGATAGTCAAAATATGACTATACCCCTTCCAGCGTAAGTTTGGTTTTTTGACAGTTCACGTCCATGAAGTTTCGTAATACTTCCGCTTATTTTTTAAACAAATAATATTGTATTTCATGGAGGTACCCATGTTTTTGTCGGTTACCATGGTTACTTAGTGATGGGCCCTTATAACGATTACCACCATTATGAAACATATTACAAATAATCGGTAGAAATAAATGCTATGAATAAACCTGAACTCTTCGTAATATGTTTATAATATGATAATATGGTATTTTAGATTAGCTATAACCCGCGAATGTGTCACGATTAATTATGTATTTTAAATAATACCTAAGCTAACTATAATTTTATCATTTTAAACTATAGGCTAATTCTCTTAACATAGATAAAGAAAGCAATAATAATAAAGTGATAATGTAAGTTGATGTAAGGATCCAAATGTGTAAAATTAAGTAATTTGAAAAATAAAAAAAATCGCAAAATCGCTTACAATTGAATGGCATTACATTCGATATACTCCTGAACGTCACTAACGTCAATCTGTCAAATGTTGTTAAATATAGTGGAAGGGGTATAACTCCATTCCTTTCCGAGTAAACCAAATACAAACTTTATTTTTAAAGGAACCTTAAGATTTAACAATATATAAGGCTTCAAAACTTACTTCCTAAGTATAGTAGTATCCCGTGGACCAGACAGAGCTCGGCGTAGCTTCAACTTCTCTTGAACGTCGTCCTCTTTCAAATATATTTGGAACAAACAATCCCAATCTGATACTGTACATGATTTCATACCTGCGAATATAACGTTGAGACTATTAGTAGTCTATCTCCGTGTGTGAGTAAGAATACAGTGTGTCACCATCCCATCTCATCCCATGGGTGTCGTAAAAACCGACTAAGGGACTATCCGTGAATATTTTCTTTACGTAATAAAAAGAAGGAAAATTATTCGAATAAAAATTTTCATGACGAATTCTTATAACCAACTAGTAATAAATAAAAAAATAATGTAATCCTCACCATAATAATACACAAGATCTCTAAGATCCTGATGTATGGACACCTCCTCAGGTGTACCTTTCAACTTGAGCCAGTTGAGGAACATTGTCTTCACTCTTTCTTCAGCATCAGGTAACTGACATTCTACTGCCAATGATAATATTCTTGTGCGAAGTAAACTGGAAATAAAAATAATTTGATAATTTAGTATATTAAATAATTGTGTAGTATTACTCACTGTAGTAGTATTTATATTACACATATACAGTACCCGGCCGTAAATATTGCACATCGACTTTTGTAAAGAGACAAAACGGCTTTGCGTGCAAGTTTTCGACAACAATCTTTTAGCAAATTCCGAACCGAAATCACGAATTTGCCTTCTAGCAAATTCGTGTCTGTGGAAGGCGTATCCTTAACAGATGCTAATAGATACCTGACTGTTTGTATTTCGTGCGACAGAGATGATGCTCTACGAAGCCGAAATTGACCTAAAGTCATCATGCAATATACCTAGTTTACCTAATATTGATGTAATATAAATGAAATACCTTTCCATGACAGGTAGATTCGTAGCATTCCAATCTTGTTTTAAATAAATAGGTTGAATAAGGCGTTGGAAGTATTTCTGTAGACAAAAAAAAATATGCAGATATAATAATTGGAAAACACACATTGTTTTTATTTTTGGTTCCATTATATTATATTACTTTGTTTTTAAATAAATAAGTTTAGGACTTAAGTTATGGAGGACGTAAGGAATGTTGCAGAGTAAAGGTTTACCTTGAAAACCAGCCCTCTATGTGATCGTTTCACAATAAAACTTTAAGCAAAGTGTGAACACTTATACGGCCGAATACTCAAACATCTGTTAAATTAAAGCGGCGCTTACATTTGTATGAGAATTTCTAGTTTAAGCGCCACTTTATTTTAAAAGACGTTTGAGTATTCGGTCATTTATTTTTTTCAAAATAATGGTCAAATCTTAGGTTAGACTATGATCTAGCCTGGATATTATTTATGTTAGTTAAATTGACGTTAAAGTCACCACGACACAGTTCATGATTATATAACAAAAAATAATAAAAAATATTTGATAAGATTTTATCTTACTTTTTGTAACACTTTGCCCAATTTTCATATTATTATAATAACACCATATAATAACATATTAATATAATAACATACAATTACAACATTAATTAACATACGTACCTGCAAATTATCATACGCTAGAGAGCAAAGTAACTTATTCTTAAGGTTCCTGTATATAGAAGAAGCCGTATCCCAGGGTGTGAGCTCATTCTCCACTAGAAGGTAGCTCGTAAGGTTTAGAGCTAACTGGTAAGGAACCATGCGAGCTTCGGCTAAAGCAAATGCGTCGTCTAAAAGTTGAGATCTGTCTGCAGTTGTTAGCTGTAAAGAGAGGTATGTTTTATTTTAATAATATTCAATTAAAAAGTAGATATCTAGTTATTTCTATTGGTAATCTTGACCGTTCCGGTTCCGTACAGTTTTAAACTACGACGAACGAATATTTAATTTTGGATTGGCAGAACTTTAGATAACTATTTTACTAAATGTGCTCGTGACTGTACATTACATCCGTCAACTTCATTTCTGTAATAGACCACACGACACATGGATCAAAAAAATAAAATTATCATACCTGACTAGTTTGTGATTTAAGTTGTTCTATCAACGTATGCCACATAGGTAACGTGTAGTTCACTCTGTAGTAACCTACTTGATCGTTGTTTAGTTTGAACCATTTGTCGTCCTCATTCAATAATATCTTTACTGGAAAAAGTATTATAATCATTATTATTAAAGCTAAAAGATTTTGAATCATTAATGAAGCTAAAAGAATTGAGTTATTATTATAGCTAATAAAATATTTGAATAATTAATAAAGCAAAGAAATATATTTGAATCGATATTGATGCTAAAAAAATATTAAATTATTAAAAGGGAAATATCGAATCGAAGCATGTTGCAAAAACTTGGAAACAGAATTAACGATTATTTGTACCATTGGTAACAAAATGACGATTATTGCTAATAAAATTAATAAGGATAATACTAACCGTTCTCTTCTTTATCTGACAACCATAAAATTTTATCGTGTGTACCATTAGCTGTCTTGTATGTTATTGGTACATACCAGCGGTAGCTAAAACAACAAAAATATACAATTAAACACCGTGTGGTGACGGAGTGTCATGTCACCACCCCATCTCATCCCATGGGTGTCGTAAAAACCGACTAAGGGACTATTCGTGAATATTATATTAACGAAATAAAAATAAGGAAAACTTGAAAATACTTAATCCATATACCAATCCGTTTGCCCAGCGTGGTATTAGTAGGCCAATTAACCTTAGATCTATCCAAATTTATTGTTAGCTATCTCTTTCCTTTAATTAGTATAAATGACGTCAAAAAAGATAAAACAAAAGTTGTATTAATTTTTAATAAAATTTAAAAAAAAATCCATTCTTAGAAAAAATCTTCGTCCAGCAGGCTACCTTTAAATTTCTCTTTCTACAAATAGTAGGAATTTCCTATTATACCCCTTCCAGCGTAAGTTTAGCTTTTTGACAGTTCACGGCCATGAAGTTTCATAATATTTCCGCTTATTTTTTGAACAAATTATTTTGTATTTCATGGACGTACCCATGTTTTTTTCAGTTACCATGGTTACTTAGTGATGGACACTCATAACGATTATCACCATTATAAAACAAATTACAAATAATCGGTAGAAATAAATGCATGAATAAACCTGAACTCTTCATAATACGTTTATAAAATGGAATATTATGATATTTTAGATTAGCTACATGGGCCGGCTGATAAGTTATCTACCTGACATAGAAAGAAAAGACATAGGAAGCTAATATTTTTCAGTATTTAATATAGTTCTCTGCAACTGTAATACACTTATTACATTTTTCAATATCAGACATTAAACCGTCAAAAAAATATTTCTTGGATTGGTCGTCAAAAATGGCCATCCACAGCGCCCTTCATTTCCTCATTGGCCAAAAATCTCTACCCTTTAGGCTTTGCTTCAATTTCAAGCTGGCAAATTCAGGTGACATTGCTGGTTACTAATCAGGACATAGTTTTTCTTCTTTGTCTTTTACCGGGTCCAAAAAGCCCTTACAACTTTCGACTCGTCGTTGTTTAATAAAGGTCGTCAGAATTCTGGGTAGGTACACATTGGGCGCTCACCTTTGACATCCCAAATAATGGTAATACGTCCTCTAAAATTTAAAATAATTACGTGAATACGTTTCTTACTTATTTTACCATCTCAAGTGAACGCCAACTGCTTAAGACTCCGATCTTAGAGTATAATTTTTTCATTATATCAAATCTGTCGCCAGTGACTCTAGAAACCGGCCGTCCGCTACGGAGGTTGCCTTCGATGCTCATACGGCCATGTTTAAATTGTTTAGACCAAAATTTTCTTAAAAACTAAGAAGGGCATGAATCATCAAACACATTAAACCTCCGCTGTTTGATTTGAAACGGCGTATTACTCTCTTTAGTTAGGCATTTAAACACAACTCGGCTCAAGTTTTAGGATTTCAATATTTTCATCCGACATGTTTACTGTGTTGGTGTACTATTCGTAACGAAAACAATTAATACAAATATATGCTATTAATTTTTAATAATGAATACATAAGTTATTAAATGACATAGTGATCAAGATCATTTTTGTAACTTTATTTAACAAAGTAGATAACTTATCAGCCACCCCTCGTATTATAACCCGCGAATGTGTCACGATAAATTATGTATTTTAAATAATACCTAAGCTAACTATAATTTTATCATTTTAAGCTATAGGCTAATTCTCTTAACATACTCGTAGAAGAAAGAAACAATAATAAAATGATAATGTAAGTTGATGTAAGGATCCAAATGTGCAAAATAAAGTAATTTGAAAAATCGCGAAATCGCTTACAATCGAATGGGATTACATTCGAGATACTGCTGAACGTCACTAACGTGAATCTGTCAAATGTTGTTAAATATTGTGGAAGGGGTATAGTCTAGTTAATTAGTTCTACGTAATCTACGTTACAAAAAAATCAGGCCTATTTAGAATATATATTATATGCAATATATACTCTTACACGACCTATAGGTAAGTATTTAGGTTAATTTAAGTATTTCTTTTTTTCTTTTTTTGTTTCATTATATTATAATCAATAATGTCAATAATTTAAATGTTGTTCACCGGGAATTTGTGCATGCGGGGTTAGCCAGTAAGTGGTTGTTACACAAGTAAATGTATGATATGTAAATGAATAATACAATATGTAACTGTGGAAACAATCGATGGTTGACCTAATAAAAATAAATAGATAGTGTAAGGGCTCGTTACGCGGTGTATGGAACAGTGCGTCGGCGTCGTCGCGCGAAGAACAAACACGCAGAGCGCGACACTATACACGCTCACAACGCTCCGGAAACATTCGCCGCACGCGACGCTCTCCTTACACGAACCCTAAGGAGTTTGCCTATGTCCAGCCACTCTTGCTAAATAGATTACTTACTTACTTGAACTTAGTATCGTTAGGGTAGACTGCCTCTGAGTCGTATAAGAACCTAGACTGCGACACAACGTATGAGTTAGGTTCGTCTCCCGGCTTCACTGTCAACACTGGGTAACCCATCTGTCGTGTCCAAGTATCCATTATATAGCTGTTGAATAATAAAAAGTTATTTGTGATATCCTACTTCTTACTAATTATAAATGCGAAAGTTTGTGAGGATCTTGGATAGATGTTTGTTACTTTTTCACGCAAAAACTACTAAATGAATTTTAATGAAATTTGGAATATAGGTAGTTTAGGGTGTAGGATAACATTTAGGGTCATAGCACATATAACGTAACGTAAATGGATCGGCACCGCCTCGCCTTTTTCCTCGGTGTCAAACGTTAAAAATCCGATTACGTTACGATTCCGATTAGTGTGCGTTGCGGTAAGGAGTTTCATACAAGGAATACTGAACGACTCGAGTTGATACGGTGACGATCCGTTTACGTTACGTTATATGTGCTATGACCCTTAAGCTACTTATACAACGTGGGTGAAGCCGCGGGCATTAGCTAGTATCTTATAAAAAGTTTTTATATATAAAAGACAATTCGCGCACTATTATCCTGCCATATGTCTCGGTGGCTTTACAAACATCAATTTAAAGGACACTAAAAAAATCTAGACTCAGGACAAAGATTTGTGGATCTCTTCATGCTATGTAGGCGCTTCCGTGATCACTGTACAATCTAAGCACGACCACTGTGGTGCACACGGTATATTACATGACTGCTACGCAGAGGTCTCGGGTTCGATTCCCGCTCAATGCAAATCTTTGTGTGCATGAACATGATTGTTTGCATTGGTCTGAGTGTTTTCTATGTATAATATGTATGCATTTACAAAAAACAAAAAAGTATTTAGGTAAGTATGTTTATCCGTTGTCTAGTACCCATAGTACAAGCTCTGCTTAGTTTGGGACTAGATGGCGTTGTGTGAATGTGTGAAGATTATTTATTTATTTATTATTTAAGCAGTTGAATATTAATTACTACTTTACCCTCTAATTAGTGTAATAACGTTTTATTTAAATAAATACATACGTAATACACAAATCAGGATTTTGTTCCTTGAAATAAGGTTCCAAAGACGACAGTAGCTCTTGTGTGACTGTGTTGCCATATTCGTATTTCTTTAAATAATCAGATACACCGCGACGGAAGTTTTCTGGACCAGCGAACCCTTCTAACATTCTTAATATTGATGCACCCTGAAATAAAAAATCAAGGTCAAAATAAATATGTAATAAATACATTAAATAAATAAATATTCCTTACACTTTCACACAACGTCATCTAGTCCCAAACTCAGAGCTTGTACTATAAAAAAAATGTCAAGGAACGGTACCTCACTTTGTACTAAATGTAAATAGAGTAAAGAATTAACGCTTTCTTTGCAAGGATGGAATATTTATTTAATAAAAGAACGGGAAAATCTTCATGGACTCAACCACAGATGAATATTAATTAATAGTTTTATAAATGTAAATCTCCGTGTGGTGCCGTCAAAAACCGAATAAGGGACTATCAGTGAATATTATGTTAACGAAATAAAAAGAAGGAAAACTTGGAAATTAAACACTATACCAATCCGTTTGGCCAGTAGACCAAGTATCCCTCCGTCAAACGGATTGGTATAGTGTTTAATTTCCAAGTTTTCCTTCTTTTTATTTCGTTAACATAATATTCACTGATATTCCCTTAGTCGGTTTTTACGACACCCATGGGATGAGATGGGATAGTGACATACTGTATTCTTACTCCGTCACCAAACGGAGATTTTTGGCGTAAATCGTTTATTCGTTCTATCGATACAGGGACATAAATAGTTTGTTATGTTACCTTATTATAAGATATGCTGTCAAATATAGCAGTGATTTGATCTGGTGTAGCTACAGTTTGTACTATAGGATGACTTGACAGTTTCGCATCTATCTCCAGCACTGGATGAAGAGTTTGCGTCAAGAAGTGATCCAGCTGGAAATATAATTAAAATAATTGTATATTATATTTACACATTAAAAACTTCAAAGTAATAAAAAAATAGTTTACATTTAAGGCACAGAGGAGCAGAGGGCGCACGTGTTGGCATGTTGTAAGCATTAGCTGTTAAGCCCGATTTACACATCGACAAGTACAGTAGCGAGTTACGTAGTAATTTGATGATTTAAATAGATCTCCATCCTATTTTTTGGCGAGTTAAGTTGGCGAGACGCGAGAGAGGGGGCTACTTCGTACTTAACTTGCCAAAAAATAGAAACTTACTACAGGTCTCCCAAAGTAATAATGCACATAGAAATCTTCGTCACTGTTCGGCAACGGTCGTATGTCCCGAGCGTCGGAAGACGATATATATATAGAGTGGTTAAGTGCATTCATGCATAATTTAGTAGAATTATGTGTTTTGTTCTAAAAGATAAATATTGATTTATCAGTAACGAAATTTGATTCGATAATTCCCTGTAAGTAAATAGTGAAGAAAACCACACGATTGCGAATATGCTACAATCTTTGTTGGATTGATTCACTTCGAAGTTGTTATAGTACTTTTCAAGTGTCTTACTGAAGCTGGTGTAGTGATGGAAGAAAAGAAGGTTTAAATAACACAAGTTTCACATCGTATCGTTTGACATCGTAGATTCATCAGAACTTTCATTATGCTCTTGTTCATTTACACTTTCCCCACTGCTATCACCTGTGTAAATAATCATTTCATCGGAAAAACTATCGATTCTTGGCTCAAATTTTTTATATTCATCTTCGCGATAACGTTCCGCGTTTATTTCTTTATGATAGTCACCTTCTGTGTCGACACATTTATGTTACATTAGAGCCCCTGGGACGAAGCCTTTTTCATTGCCTGCGTGTACAATAATTATTCGCTCTCCTTTGGAAATGGGTTGTTTGATACCTTTTTTGCTGCTATCTTGCCAAGTTTTACCCTTAGTATGTGATGTATGCACGTATAAACATAAACAACGTCCATAAACACTATGTTTCTACCAGAATTCCTCAGCTGCTGTATTTCTCTGAGATATTTGATCCTTTTTAAACGTATATCATGCTTTTCCATAAGTAACCGTCTGTTATTATCAGTTTTCAGAAACCTAAACCCCATATCTTTCAAGATCAGCCTTAAAGACTCTGCACAGCCTTTGAAATTAATAGCTTCGATCAACTTTTTTCTCAAATTATTTACAGTTGGGAGTTCTTTGAGCGTCAACTGAAAATTGTATATCATATTACGAATCACACAGTAGTCGAAATCATCAAGCCCTAGCCGAAATCTACTTTTAGGTTTTCCTTTTTTCGGTGAGGAAAATTTCATTGATTGATTCTGGTTTTTTTCGTTTAAGATGTTACTTAAAGTTCGTCGTGAAATTCCTGTAGCTTTTGTAACACGGTCCTGAACTTTTTTTAAATAATCATCATGGTCTCTTTTGAAAACATTGGCTTCATTTAAGAAATAAAGGTACACATTAAATACCATTTGTCGTGCTTGTGACTAAAGCGGCTTTCCACGTTTAAATTTATCCATTCTGGAAGAATTCGTCTGAAAAAAAAAATGGTTCGGCATATTTTTATTTATTTGTTGTATTATTGCATTATGTACTAATATACTTTATAATATTATTTATTCCTATATCTATTTGTTTATTTATGCATGTGTTTATTTATTTGTTTATTAAATTTATATAAGCCTAAATCTTAATAAATATGTATTTAACGTAGGTATTTTTAATTTTTTAATATAAAAAACCTTGAAAAATTTTAGTATACATATTTTACAAAATAAACTAATTAAATTTGAATAAAATAATTAAAGTTGAAATTAAATTTACCTTCGAAAACAAAACCAAGAAGGGTGTGTATTAGCAGCTCTATATAATTCCACAGAGAAAGAACACGTGCAGTCACCACCAATATATAAAGACGACTGACGTACTATAACTGACCGCGGCGACTGCCGCCGACCGCTCGAATTGTTTTCGATTGTGTACACATGATATTAACTCCTATTCCTTTCGTACAAAGTGGAAAATGCAAGTGCGTTGTTTAGGGCTCTTACGATTCAATGATTCGGGTGTTTCCGGGAATACGACCATTAGCGAAGATCTGCATGCGCATTATTAATTTGGGAATACTGTACTTAACTTGCTACTGTATTTGTCGATGTGTAAATAGGGCTTTAAGCCCTGTAATATAGCTTATCATAAGTCATAAGGCGAAAACCTTAATGATTGAGTTCTTGTCACTATATTGTACAAATAAAACATTAATACATCAAAAACAACTCACAATTTTCCATGAAGGCTCAATAGCATCAAGTGCTTTTACTTGCATATAAGACGCAAAACCTTCGTTCAACCATACTTCATCCCACCATTTCATAGTTACTGTAACAAAAATAAACAATGCTCTAGTCTACATATTCAGTTTTTAAATCTGTATTTCTTGATCATCATCATAACAGCCCATTAATGTCCCACTGCAGGGACGGGCCTCCTCCAGTGACGGAGGCATACTTGGCCTACTGATACCATGCTGGCCAAACGGATTGGTATAGGGTTTAATTTCAAGTTTTCCTTCTTTTTATTACGTAAAGATGTAGTACGGAGTAAAAATACGAAAGAAATTTGACTACAGCGTGATAGCACAAGACTACCAACTTGGCAATCGTTTACATGGTAGTACATTAGCCAATATATTCATGATATGCGCCACTCTTAACGATCAACTCAAGGACTGGAATAATATTAAGAAAAACTCTGTTAGTATTACACTAGTATATTATCTTATTTTATTTTATAGTAGGTATATATCTGCAACTTGCAGTACGTTCTAGAGTGGCGACCGCGTACCGGAAAACGCAGGGTGGGGAGTCCCCCCCTCACACGGTGGACCGACGACCTCGTAAGGACGGCGGGAAGCCGATGGATGAGGGAGGCGCAGGACCGCACAAGGTGGCAATATTTGGAGGAGGCCTATGTCCAGCACTGGACGTCAATTGGCTGAGATGATGATGATCTGCAACTTAAAAGTCCTCTTACACAGGCAACTAAAATTGCTCAATTCCAGTCAATACTCGTCAACTATGACGTCACGACTACATCAAGTAATTAACGGCAATGGCAACAATTATCAATACCGCGCAATACAATATAATATTAAGCGATATGTCGCAACTTCATTAACTTCATTCAACATGACCTATCGCTCTCCCCGCGAAATCAAGACTGCAAGCCGCAAAACAAACAAGTGCGAACGAGATATATACAAAAATGCTAAAATATAAATGATTATATCTCCTAAACGGATGGACCTTTTTTATAATATTTTCTGTTACTGCATAATAAAATTATGCCTACGTTTACGTTACGTTACATGTGCTATGACCGTAATAAATGTTCATTTTTGTACAGGTTGGTTTATTCACGGAATATTACGATGAAACTCCTACGAGTGAAGGTTTTCTGCCAACGCACATAGACAAAGCAGCTAGACTTATTCCAGACCTTATGATTGAATTCTTAACTACTATCTGCGTGCCTGTCTTTAGGTAAGTTATTTAAAAGAAATAATAGGCCTTATAATGTTGATACCTATGAAATTGCTGTTTTTTTTCTACCCAGTCTTTAGCCTCTTTATTCTTTTCAAACATATTTAGCTCAAATTATTTTTGTTATTAATTGTCCTAAACAAATTGGATATAACCAACATCTAACAAAAGATAATAAGTAAATAAACATAATTATTAATCGTGTTAATAGTTAGCCTGTGAACATGGGTCCAATTTAAAACAGCGGATTATCCCATTTGTTAAATTGTAACTTCTTTCCTGAAACTTTTTATAATCATTAGTATACCTACTAATGTTATAAAGAGGTAAAGTTTGTGTGTTTGTGACGTTGTAGGGGGTAATCTCTGGATCTACTAAACCGATTTAAATAATTCTTCCTGTGTTGTATAGTCCATTTATCGGGGAGTGTCATAGGCTACATAGTATCACGATATGACTAATAGGAGTGGAGCAGTAATGAAATAGGTTAAAAAAGGGACGCCTTTTTTTCGGAGCCCAACGAAGTGGGCACGGGTCAGCTAGTATAATATAAGTAAGTACTTAGTTAATATAGACGGTCTAATTGAGTACTTAGACACCTGCTTTTTTGAAGTCGGTTAATTAAATACGCGTTGTGTAATCAATCAATCAATCATCTTTAATGGTTGTCTAAATGTGTAAGGAAGTGGGGATAATGTTATTGTTTTTTTCAGCATTATAAGTACAATGATACCTAAAGCTCAAAGTTGTCTTGATGTACTACAAGAGTATGTGTTACAATGGGATAATGCAAGACCTGTGTTCGCTAATGTAAGTATTTATTATATGTGCTTATATCTAACGGTACCTACTAACAGCACTTAAATGTGATATTAACGCGGGATATTATTATTTAGCGCGTTAATTTCAGTTTCTTTAGATAAAAAAATCTTTTATCATGTTTTACTAGTAAGCAGACGATTTATAATGAAACGCGATAGTTTATAAGTTATACCTAGCCCTTAAATGGCCACTGCCGGGTGTTTCTAGTGACGGAAGGAAGCTGTGTCTCTACACCGCGCTGGCCAGACGAACCAGTCCAGACGGGTGGTTGGGCTTAATGTCTAGTTTTCCTATAAGTACATCGTTTCGTAAAGATTAAAACGAAATTTGTCTTAGTCCGCTTATAGAACATCACCGGATTAGGGTCGTAGCACATATATCGAAACGTAAAGGGAACATCACCGCCTCGGCTTTTTCATTGGTGTCAAACGTCAACAATCTGATTAAGTTACGATTCCGATTAGAATTGACCTAAAGATTTATTGTATGGTCATTCTAATCTCTTGCTTGCTCACACTATGTATAAATTTGTTTTGTATAAAACCATAGGTATACTTAATACATATATGAATAATACTTAAGACACAAAACAGCCCGCTAAGTTTCTTGCCGGATTCGACCGGTCGAGGCCACATTACGAACCTGGTCCATTTGCTAAACTACCCTAATTTTTTTTGGTTGAATAACGTTTTGTAAGTGGCTTTTGGTGGGCTATGCAGAATAAACGATTTATTTGTCTTTGAATTTAAGAGGTTATTTATTTATAGGTGCCAGTTTCATCAGGATTGACATTGCTTTTAAGACCAGATCTTGATGAACTTATAGAGGAGAGTATAAGAGAAAGGCAAGCGGAATTAGAGCGCATGCAGGCTGAAGCCGAACAAGAATCGGATGAGGATTAATTACAGTATCTACGCGCAATCTTACTCGGCTGGCCTGTAGATAGCTTTCAGACTTTTGCGCATGGACAGGAACTAAAAGTTACGGGTGTTTTTGGTTCTTGCCCCATTTGGTTCCAAAAATGACATCTGCGACAACTTCAAGCCGGCCAACTTAGGGTGTTATTAGACTAATTAGATCTATCAACGTTGATCAATGTCGAACGCCTGATTTTATCATCATTCTCCTGCCCTTATCCCATTTTTTTAGGGGCGGCGCAGCATGTCTTCTTCTTCCACATGCTTGCATGCAAGTTTTGGCTATATTTTACTGACTGATTTTATATTAGCTTTGATTGACGGACTAACCAAGCGATTGATCTACGTTGACTAAAATATTCTACCATCAATCCACCCATCTTTCTAATATCAGTTTTGGATCGCGTGTACTGTAAGTACCTACTTATAAGAAGTAAGGATGGTGACAATCGATACCTATGAAACTGCGATGTTTAAGGTTTCTAAACGCTTAACCCCTTGCTCATAAACCTCTCTTAAATTTAATCACTGTTTAGCGAGATTTTTATTAGGAAAAGCGACCTTATACCAAATCCGTAAAAAATTAAGATAATCAATTGACTATTTATGAGCCGTTTATGAGTAAGGGGGTAAATGAATTGATAAGTGCGATTCGCGAATGATTATTCTGAATGAATCGGGTATAATTAGTGTCGGTTGGGGTTAGAAGTAAAAACGATTGCCTTCAATGTCTTTACTGTAACATCTTACCTATTATTCAAAAGAGATTGTACCAAAGGCTTCCTCTCTGTGCTTTTTCAACCCATTTAAACATGTTAACTTCACCTTATTTTTGTTCCGTAATGACCGTTGGTTTTTCTTCCATAATGTTTAGGTTAAACTACGAGGTTATTTTTGTTTGTTTTTTTGGCTTTACGACCTATGGTATGATATGGTCTGAATTATTAAGGTGTTTTTAAGTTTGTCATCATCCCTATTATTAGAATATATTTATATTTTACTATGGAGTTATTGTCGTTATTGTTGCGGTTAGGATACCGTTAGTTTATGTTTTTCTTAAATTATATTTATTTTGTTTAACAAATTGTATTATTTTCCTTCCTCTTTATTATTATTTTTAAAGTGGTTCAGTAGCACGTCGCCTGTTCAAAGTCGCACGGACTTTTTGCTTACATATTACGGACGAACTTTTCCTGTAAAAAAACCCAAGTACCTATTAACACTTTCATTTTCTGACCGCGCCAGGTGGAACATTTGGAGGTCTATGTCCAACAGTGGGCGTCTATTGGCTGATATGATGATGATAAATGGAAGAGTAGGAGCGGCCCATTAATACTTAAGAACGTTTACAGGCCTCACTAGAGCCGCCAATTGAAAAAAATAGCAACCTAATTCGCAAATAGGATAAATAATGTAAAATATTGATAACAAAGTCTTGAGAAAAGGCAATAAAGTATTTTCACTCTCAACACTTTAAATGTTTTTAAATTAGATAAATATTGCATTAAGTACAAACAAAAACAGCCGTTTTTTTTTAAATCTAGTGAGGCACGTAAAGGCCCCGAGATAAATATTATGAAAAGAAAACCGTTACATACAGATGATACGATTTTTAATTCATATAGGTACATTAACTTATTACAATATCTTTTAGGTATACATTAAAATGCGTTAGGTATAAACACCAAATAGACATGTTTCACAGATGGTAGTTAGGTATAAAATACTATAAGAAAAATATATTTTTAGTTTAATTTTTAAAAAAAATGACAACTACATTAGGATTGGAGTCATTTTTCACGGAGACTTTTGCAAACATCAATTTTATGGACACAATGTAACTTACATACTCTGGACAATTGATTGTGAATCGTAGACAAAATGGTCCTGCGTGGAATTTAAACCCGCGACCGCCGTATCGCCGGCCATACACACTACGGTCTACCGGAGAGTTCCACCTGTGCAGGTAGACCGGAATGTGCGTAGGAATAGACCTGTGCAGAGTTTTGAACCTGCGCAAGATTAAAAATCGATTCTTTCGAGTGTACGACGGTACACCGTACGGTGTCACTCGAAAGAATACTTCGGTCGCCTGCGCAGAACGCGTTAGTTGTGTTCTAGTGTTTCTTTAAGACGTGTCATCGTCCACATTCGATGCCATTGAAAAGAGAACTGAAGACCGCTTCAATACACGGGAACATCCCCATATACGCTACCATTGTTCGCTTACCTGCGCAGATTACCTCTCCGGTAGACTGTAGCTTGTACGGCCGGCATAACAACGAGGCTGTTTAAGTATAGTTTAAAAATATATATAAACGTGAAATAAAATAAACAGTCTCCAGTATACTTAAAACTTTTACTTAATATATTATAATGTCACATCTAACATTAATATTTTAACAATTGATACGATTTCATTTACTTTAAGCTGCTCTTTTAGCAGATAAACAGACATCAAAAACTATTATTATTTAAGTCATATTCTCCTTTAGGTCTGTTGGTTCCATTATGATGTAACGATGTGCCATGAATTTACGAGTTCCCTTGTCTCCATCATTTAAGTTAGTAGGTCCATCAGGATTTCTACAGTGCTCATGTCTCTATTAGTCCAAGAGTGGTTTCAAGATTTTTTGGATCCATTGGTGGGTGCAACAGGATTTTCAATTTCTGATGGTTCAACAACAATGGAACCAATAGAACTAAAGGGAAATTTTCAGTTAAGTATAGATTAGAGCTCGTTACAAAAAACTATGGATAATGATCTAAGCCGGCTTAAAACATCAAGTAAGTAATTATTATTAACGCGTACATATATTATTTTGGTAAATATTTAGTAATAATTTACCTTTGAGGCTCTCGACGTTTCGGCCAGGTTACACTAGCCATAGTCACGAGTAGGCAGTCTGTTACTAAATATTTACCAAAATAATATACGTGTTAATAATAATTACATAAAATGAAACACGAAAGTTTTACAGTTAATATCAAGTAAGTATAGTAGCGTGTGTATAGTCTCCGTGTGGTGACGGACTAAGAATACAGTGTGTCACCACCCTATCTCATCCCATGGGTGTCGTAAAAACCGACTAAGGGACTATCCGTCAATATTATCTTTACGAAATAAAAAGAAGGAAAACTGGAAATTAAACCCTCTACCAATCCGTCTGGCCAGCGTGGTATTAGTAGGCCAAGTATCCCTCCGTCACGGGAGGAGGCCCGTCTTTGCAGTGGGACATAAATGGGCTGTTATGATGAAGTATAGTAGCGGCTAGACAGTAGGCTGTGCCTGCAGCCAGGCGGCGACGGCGGGCAGTAGTAGTGAGTGCCAGCGCATGTTGTTCCTCACGTTCTCTAACGCTCGCTGACGTGCGCACTCTCCCGCGCCTGCCTCTGGGTATTGCGCGAAGAATGCTTCCATCTAAATAAGAAGAATTTGTTAAGTATCTGGTCTTGTGCAATGGGTGTTGTGAAAGACTAAAGGACACTTGATAAATTTGATATCTTTTTTTAGGCGGAAATCTCGAAACAAGCTAGATGTTGCCTGCATAGGACCTTCCAGTAACAGAGAAACTCTACAGTCCCTGCAGTGAGACCGACAAAATATTTTTAATTTGTTAATTTTTTTATATAATATTTAATTTTGCTGTACGAAGCTGCAGTATAGATGCAGTAATCTGCAGTATGTGACGCGCCATGGCGTCATAAGCACATTTTGATTTGACGTCAATAGGCGTCTGTTGCGATTCAAAGGTTAAGTCATTCATTGATCACCATCTACCGTGTCTCTACATTCAGTCTCAAACCCGTGTACGGTCAGCAGCAAAGAAGTCTAACCCCCTTTAAGAATATAACAGCGCGCTAAAGGGGTTAGATTTCTTTGCAGCTGACTGTACAACATAAAATAAATCTAACAATAACAAAATCAATACCAACCTCCTTATACTTCAAATCAGTATTAAAGGTCTGCGTGATAGTCGGCACTAACCCCCCCAAGTACCGACTGTTGGTGGTGAACCTGGTCAACAGTGCTGACCACGAGGCGCGCACGTCGTCCCACACGAGCGCGGTGCCGCACGGGTTGGCACTGATCTGTGCCAGCACGGTCAGGTAGTCCTGACTGCGGACGTTTGATTCGTCCCATGCTAGGAGTAAGAACCTGTATGAGATTTAAGACTTTGTTACTTGGGAATTAGGTATATATTAGTTTTTGTCTATCAACATTTTGACCTACCAAAGGTTTTTATGAGTACAAGGCAAACGTGTATTAAATGTTATGAAAAGTACAAATTTTAATACGGTCCAGTACCTTTACTTTGAGTTCGTTAATTCGAAAATAAGTCTCCGAATACTATGTTTAACCTGACAAAACAATGTGTTGAAATAGAAAGAGTCTTCGAAATTTCTGGCGTCTTATTTTATTTTAACAAAATGAAATGTTTTCATTGGATAATATTACTTTGAAGACTTATTTTGACAAGTTCAAAATAGTATACGAAAACTTTTACGACTGGTAAGTATGGAAATAAACACAAATGACGATAGTCAAAATATGACTATACCCCTTCCAGCGTAAGTTTGGTTTTTTGACAGTTCACGTCCATGAAGTTTCGTAATACTTCCGCTTATTTTTTAAACAAATAATATTGTATTTCATGGAGGTACCCATGTTTTTGTCGGTTACCATGGTTACTTAGTGATGGGCCCTTATAACGATTACCACCATTATGAAACATATTACAAATAATCGGTAGAAATAAATGCTATGAATAAACCTGAACTCTTCGTAATATGTTTATAATATGATAATATGGTATTTTAGATTAGCTATAACCCGCGAATGTGTCACGATTAATTATGTATTTTAAATAATACCTAAGCTAACTATAATTTTATCATTTTAAACTATAGGCTAATTCTCTTAACATAGATAAAGAAAGCAATAATAATAAAGTGATAATGTAAGTTGATGTAAGGATCCAAATGTGTAAAATTAAGTAATTTGAAAAATAAAAAAAATCGCAAAATCGCTTACAATTGAATGGCATTACATTCGATATACTCCTGAACGTCACTAACGTCAATCTGTCAAATGTTGTTAAATATAGTGGAAGGGGTATAACTCCATTCCTTTCCGAGTAAACCAAATACAAACTTTATTTTTAAAGGAACCTTAAGATTTAACAATATATAAGGCTTCAAAACTTACTTCCTAAGTATAGTAGTATCCCGTGGACCAGACAGAGCTCGGCGTAGCTTCAACTTCTCTTGAACGTCGTCCTCTTTCAAATATATTTGGAACAAACAATCCCAATCTGATACTGTACATGATTTCATACCTGCGAATATAACGTTGAGACTATTAGTAGTCTATCTCCGTGTGTGAGTAAGAATACAGTGTGTCACCATCCCATCTCATCCCATGGGTGTCGTAAAAACCGACTAAGGGACTATCCGTGAATATTTTCTTTACGTAATAAAAAGAAGGAAAATTATTCGAATAAAAATTTTCATGACGAATTCTTATAACCAACTAGTAATAAATAAAAAAATAATGTAATCCTCACCATAATAATACACAAGATCTCTAAGATCCTGATGTATGGACACCTCCTCAGGTGTACCTTTCAACTTGAGCCAGTTGAGGAACATTGTCTTCACTCTTTCTTCAGCATCAGGTAACTGACATTCTACTGCCAATGATAATATTCTTGTGCGAAGTAAACTGGAAATAAAAATAATTTGATAATTTAGTATATTAAATAATTGTGTAGTATTACTCACTGTAGTAGTATTTATATTACACATATACAGTACCCGGCCGTAAATATTGCACATCGACTTTTGTAAAGAGACAAAACGGCTTTGCGTGCAAGTTTTCGACAACAATCTTTTAGCAAATTCCGAACCGAAATCACGAATTTGCCTTCTAGCAAATTCGTGTCTGTGGAAGGCGTATCCTTAACAGATGCTAATAGATACCTGACTGTTTGTATTTCGTGCGACAGAGATGATGCTCTACGAAGCCGAAATTGACCTAAAGTCATCATGCAATATACCTAGTTTACCTAATATTGATGTAATATAAATGAAATACCTTTCCATGACAGGTAGATTCGTAGCATTCCAATCTTGTTTTAAATAAATAGGTTGAATAAGGCGTTGGAAGTATTTCTGTAGACAAAAAAAAATATGCAGATATAATAATTGGAAAACACACATTGTTTTTATTTTTGGTTCCATTATATTATATTACTTTGTTTTTAAATAAATAAGTTTAGGACTTAAGTTATGGAGGACGTAAGGAATGTTGCAGAGTAAAGGTTTACCTTGAAAACCAGCCCTCTATGTGATCGTTTCACAATAAAACTTTAAGCAAAGTGTGAACACTTATACGGCCGAATACTCAAACATCTGTTAAATTAAAGCGGCGCTTACATTTGTATGAGAATTTCTAGTTTAAGCGCCACTTTATTTTAAAAGACGTTTGAGTATTCGGTCATTTATTTTTTTCAAAATAATGGTCAAATCTTAGGTTAGACTATGATCTAGCCTGGATATTATTTATGTTAGTTAAATTGACGTTAAAGTCACCACGACACAGTTCATGATTATATAACAAAAAATAATAAAAAATATTTGATAAGATTTTATCTTACTTTTTGTAACACTTTGCCCAATTTTCATATTATTATAATAACACCATATAATAACATATTAATATAATAACATACAATTACAACATTAATTAACATACGTACCTGCAAATTATCATACGCTAGAGAGCAAAGTAACTTATTCTTAAGGTTCCTGTATATAGAAGAAGCCGTATCCCAGGGTGTGAGCTCATTCTCCACTAGAAGGTAGCTCGTAAGGTTTAGAGCTAACTGGTAAGGAACCATGCGAGCTTCGGCTAAAGCAAATGCGTCGTCTAAAAGTTGAGATCTGTCTGCAGTTGTTAGCTGTAAAGAGAGGTATGTTTTATTTTAATAATATTCAATTAAAAAGTAGATATCTAGTTATTTCTATTGGTAATCTTGACCGTTCCGGTTCCGTACAGTTTTAAACTACGACGAACGAATATTTAATTTTGGATTGGCAGAACTTTAGATAACTATTTTACTAAATGTGCTCGTGACTGTACATTACATCCGTCAACTTCATTTCTGTAATAGACCACACGACACATGGATCAAAAAAATAAAATTATCATACCTGACTAGTTTGTGATTTAAGTTGTTCTATCAACGTATGCCACATAGGTAACGTGTAGTTCACTCTGTAGTAACCTACTTGATCGTTGTTTAGTTTGAACCATTTGTCGTCCTCATTCAATAATATCTTTACTGGAAAAAGTATTATAATCATTATTATTAAAGCTAAAAGATTTTGAATCATTAATGAAGCTAAAAGAATTGAGTTATTATTATAGCTAATAAAATATTTGAATAATTAATAAAGCAAAGAAATATATTTGAATCGATATTGATGCTAAAAAAATATTAAATTATTAAAAGGGAAATATCGAATCGAAGCATGTTGCAAAAACTTGGAAACAGAATTAACGATTATTTGTACCATTGGTAACAAAATGACGATTATTGCTAATAAAATTAATAAGGATAATACTAACCGTTCTCTTCTTTATCTGACAACCATAAAATTTTATCGTGTGTACCATTAGCTGTCTTGTATGTTATTGGTACATACCAGCGGTAGCTAAAACAACAAAAATATACAATTAAACACCGTGTGGTGACGGAGTGTCATGTCACCACCCCATCTCATCCCATGGGTGTCGTAAAAACCGACTAAGGGACTATTCGTGAATATTATATTAACGAAATAAAAATAAGGAAAACTTGAAAATACTTAATCCATATACCAATCCGTTTGCCCAGCGTGGTATTAGTAGGCCAATTAACCTTAGATCTATCCAAATTTATTGTTAGCTATCTCTTTCCTTTAATTAGTATAAATGACGTCAAAAAAGATAAAACAAAAGTTGTATTAATTTTTAATAAAATTTAAAAAAAAATCCATTCTTAGAAAAAATCTTCGTCCAGCAGGCTACCTTTAAATTTCTCTTTCTACAAATAGTAGGAATTTCCTATTATACCCCTTCCAGCGTAAGTTTAGCTTTTTGACAGTTCACGGCCATGAAGTTTCATAATATTTCCGCTTATTTTTTGAACAAATTATTTTGTATTTCATGGACGTACCCATGTTTTTTTCAGTTACCATGGTTACTTAGTGATGGACACTCATAACGATTATCACCATTATAAAACAAATTACAAATAATCGGTAGAAATAAATGCATGAATAAACCTGAACTCTTCATAATACGTTTATAAAATGGAATATTATGATATTTTAGATTAGCTACATGGGCCGGCTGATAAGTTATCTACCTGACATAGAAAGAAAAGACATAGGAAGCTAATATTTTTCAGTATTTAATATAGTTCTCTGCAACTGTAATACACTTATTACATTTTTCAATATCAGACATTAAACCGTCAAAAAAATATTTCTTGGATTGGTCGTCAAAAATGGCCATCCACAGCGCCCTTCATTTCCTCATTGGCCAAAAATCTCTACCCTTTAGGCTTTGCTTCAATTTCAAGCTGGCAAATTCAGGTGACATTGCTGGTTACTAATCAGGACATAGTTTTTCTTCTTTGTCTTTTACCGGGTCCAAAAAGCCCTTACAACTTTCGACTCGTCGTTGTTTAATAAAGGTCGTCAGAATTCTGGGTAGGTACACATTGGGCGCTCACCTTTGACATCCCAAATAATGGTAATACGTCCTCTAAAATTTAAAATAATTACGTGAATACGTTTCTTACTTATTTTACCATCTCAAGTGAACGCCAACTGCTTAAGACTCCGATCTTAGAGTATAATTTTTTCATTATATCAAATCTGTCGCCAGTGACTCTAGAAACCGGCCGTCCGCTACGGAGGTTGCCTTCGATGCTCATACGGCCATGTTTAAATTGTTTAGACCAAAATTTTCTTAAAAACTAAGAAGGGCATGAATCATCAAACACATTAAACCTCCGCTGTTTGATTTGAAACGGCGTATTACTCTCTTTAGTTAGGCATTTAAACACAACTCGGCTCAAGTTTTAGGATTTCAATATTTTCATCCGACATGTTTACTGTGTTGGTGTACTATTCGTAACGAAAACAATTAATACAAATATATGCTATTAATTTTTAATAATGAATACATAAGTTATTAAATGACATAGTGATCAAGATCATTTTTGTAACTTTATTTAACAAAGTAGATAACTTATCAGCCACCCCTCGTATTATAACCCGCGAATGTGTCACGATAAATTATGTATTTTAAATAATACCTAAGCTAACTATAATTTTATCATTTTAAGCTATAGGCTAATTCTCTTAACATACTCGTAGAAGAAAGAAACAATAATAAAATGATAATGTAAGTTGATGTAAGGATCCAAATGTGCAAAATAAAGTAATTTGAAAAATCGCGAAATCGCTTACAATCGAATGGGATTACATTCGAGATACTGCTGAACGTCACTAACGTGAATCTGTCAAATGTTGTTAAATATTGTGGAAGGGGTATAGTCTAGTTAATTAGTTCTACGTAATCTACGTTACAAAAAAATCAGGCCTATTTAGAATATATATTATATGCAATATATACTCTTACACGACCTATAGGTAAGTATTTAGGTTAATTTAAGTATTTCTTTTTTTCTTTTTTTGTTTCATTATATTATAATCAATAATGTCAATAATTTAAATGTTGTTCACCGGGAATTTGTGCATGCGGGGTTAGCCAGTAAGTGGTTGTTACACAAGTAAATGTATGATATGTAAATGAATAATACAATATGTAACTGTGGAAACAATCGATGGTTGACCTAATAAAAATAAATAGATAGTGTAAGGGCTCGTTACGCGGTGTATGGAACAGTGCGTCGGCGTCGTCGCGCGAAGAACAAACACGCAGAGCGCGACACTATACACGCTCACAACGCTCCGGAAACATTCGCCGCACGCGACGCTCTCCTTACACGAACCCTAAGGAGTTTGCCTATGTCCAGCCACTCTTGCTAAATAGATTACTTACTTACTTGAACTTAGTATCGTTAGGGTAGACTGCCTCTGAGTCGTATAAGAACCTAGACTGCGACACAACGTATGAGTTAGGTTCGTCTCCCGGCTTCACTGTCAACACTGGGTAACCCATCTGTCGTGTCCAAGTATCCATTATATAGCTGTTGAATAATAAAAAGTTATTTGTGATATCCTACTTCTTACTAATTATAAATGCGAAAGTTTGTGAGGATCTTGGATAGATGTTTGTTACTTTTTCACGCAAAAACTACTAAATGAATTTTAATGAAATTTGGAATATAGGTAGTTTAGGGTGTAGGATAACATTTAGGGTCATAGCACATATAACGTAACGTAAATGGATCGGCACCGCCTCGCCTTTTTCCTCGGTGTCAAACGTTAAAAATCCGATTACGTTACGATTCCGATTAGTGTGCGTTGCGGTAAGGAGTTTCATACAAGGAATACTGAACGACTCGAGTTGATACGGTGACGATCCGTTTACGTTACGTTATATGTGCTATGACCCTTAAGCTACTTATACAACGTGGGTGAAGCCGCGGGCATTAGCTAGTATCTTATAAAAAGTTTTTATATATAAAAGACAATTCGCGCACTATTATCCTGCCATATGTCTCGGTGGCTTTACAAACATCAATTTAAAGGACACTAAAAAAATCTAGACTCAGGACAAAGATTTGTGGATCTCTTCATGCTATGTAGGCGCTTCCGTGATCACTGTACAATCTAAGCACGACCACTGTGGTGCACACGGTATATTACATGACTGCTACGCAGAGGTCTCGGGTTCGATTCCCGCTCAATGCAAATCTTTGTGTGCATGAACATGATTGTTTGCATTGGTCTGAGTGTTTTCTATGTATAATATGTATGCATTTACAAAAAACAAAAAAGTATTTAGGTAAGTATGTTTATCCGTTGTCTAGTACCCATAGTACAAGCTCTGCTTAGTTTGGGACTAGATGGCGTTGTGTGAATGTGTGAAGATTATTTATTTATTTATTATTTAAGCAGTTGAATATTAATTACTACTTTACCCTCTAATTAGTGTAATAACGTTTTATTTAAATAAATACATACGTAATACACAAATCAGGATTTTGTTCCTTGAAATAAGGTTCCAAAGACGACAGTAGCTCTTGTGTGACTGTGTTGCCATATTCGTATTTCTTTAAATAATCAGATACACCGCGACGGAAGTTTTCTGGACCAGCGAACCCTTCTAACATTCTTAATATTGATGCACCCTGAAATAAAAAATCAAGGTCAAAATAAATATGTAATAAATACATTAAATAAATAAATATTCCTTACACTTTCACACAACGTCATCTAGTCCCAAACTCAGAGCTTGTACTATAAAAAAAATGTCAAGGAACGGTACCTCACTTTGTACTAAATGTAAATAGAGTAAAGAATTAACGCTTTCTTTGCAAGGATGGAATATTTATTTAATAAAAGAACGGGAAAATCTTCATGGACTCAACCACAGATGAATATTAATTAATAGTTTTATAAATGTAAATCTCCGTGTGGTGCCGTCAAAAACCGAATAAGGGACTATCAGTGAATATTATGTTAACGAAATAAAAAGAAGGAAAACTTGGAAATTAAACACTATACCAATCCGTTTGGCCAGTAGACCAAGTATCCCTCCGTCAAACGGATTGGTATAGTGTTTAATTTCCAAGTTTTCCTTCTTTTTATTTCGTTAACATAATATTCACTGATATTCCCTTAGTCGGTTTTTACGACACCCATGGGATGAGATGGGATAGTGACATACTGTATTCTTACTCCGTCACCAAACGGAGATTTTTGGCGTAAATCGTTTATTCGTTCTATCGATACAGGGACATAAATAGTTTGTTATGTTACCTTATTATAAGATATGCTGTCAAATATAGCAGTGATTTGATCTGGTGTAGCTACAGTTTGTACTATAGGATGACTTGACAGTTTCGCATCTATCTCCAGCACTGGATGAAGAGTTTGCGTCAAGAAGTGATCCAGCTGGAAATATAATTAAAATAATTGTATATTATATTTACACATTAAAAACTTCAAAGTAATAAAAAAATAGTTTACATTTAAGGCACAGAGGAGCAGAGGGCGCACGTGTTGGCATGTTGTAAGCATTAGCTGTTAAGCCCGATTTACACATCGACAAGTACAGTAGCGAGTTACGTAGTAATTTGATGATTTAAATAGATCTCCATCCTATTTTTTGGCGAGTTAAGTTGGCGAGACGCGAGAGAGGGGGCTACTTCGTACTTAACTTGCCAAAAAATAGAAACTTACTACAGGTCTCCCAAAGTAATAATGCACATAGAAATCTTCGTCACTGTTCGGCAACGGTCGTATGTCCCGAGCGTCGGAAGACGATATATATATAGAGTGGTTAAGTGCATTCATGCATAATTTAGTAGAATTATGTGTTTTGTTCTAAAAGATAAATATTGATTTATCAGTAACGAAATTTGATTCGATAATTCCCTGTAAGTAAATAGTGAAGAAAACCACACGATTGCGAATATGCTACAATCTTTGTTGGATTGATTCACTTCGAAGTTGTTATAGTACTTTTCAAGTGTCTTACTGAAGCTGGTGTAGTGATGGAAGAAAAGAAGGTTTAAATAACACAAGTTTCACATCGTATCGTTTGACATCGTAGATTCATCAGAACTTTCATTATGCTCTTGTTCATTTACACTTTCCCCACTGCTATCACCTGTGTAAATAATCATTTCATCGGAAAAACTATCGATTCTTGGCTCAAATTTTTTATATTCATCTTCGCGATAACGTTCCGCGTTTATTTCTTTATGATAGTCACCTTCTGTGTCGACACATTTATGTTACATTAGAGCCCCTGGGACGAAGCCTTTTTCATTGCCTGCGTGTACAATAATTATTCGCTCTCCTTTGGAAATGGGTTGTTTGATACCTTTTTTGCTGCTATCTTGCCAAGTTTTACCCTTAGTATGTGATGTATGCACGTATAAACATAAACAACGTCCATAAACACTATGTTTCTACCAGAATTCCTCAGCTGCTGTATTTCTCTGAGATATTTGATCCTTTTTAAACGTATATCATGCTTTTCCATAAGTAACCGTCTGTTATTATCAGTTTTCAGAAACCTAAACCCCATATCTTTCAAGATCAGCCTTAAAGACTCTGCACAGCCTTTGAAATTAATAGCTTCGATCAACTTTTTTCTCAAATTATTTACAGTTGGGAGTTCTTTGAGCGTCAACTGAAAATTGTATATCATATTACGAATCACACAGTAGTCGAAATCATCAAGCCCTAGCCGAAATCTACTTTTAGGTTTTCCTTTTTTCGGTGAGGAAAATTTCATTGATTGATTCTGGTTTTTTTCGTTTAAGATGTTACTTAAAGTTCGTCGTGAAATTCCTGTAGCTTTTGTAACACGGTCCTGAACTTTTTTTAAATAATCATCATGGTCTCTTTTGAAAACATTGGCTTCATTTAAGAAATAAAGGTACACATTAAATACCATTTGTCGTGCTTGTGACTAAAGCGGCTTTCCACGTTTAAATTTATCCATTCTGGAAGAATTCGTCTGAAAAAAAAAATGGTTCGGCATATTTTTATTTATTTGTTGTATTATTGCATTATGTACTAATATACTTTATAATATTATTTATTCCTATATCTATTTGTTTATTTATGCATGTGTTTATTTATTTGTTTATTAAATTTATATAAGCCTAAATCTTAATAAATATGTATTTAACGTAGGTATTTTTAATTTTTTAATATAAAAAACCTTGAAAAATTTTAGTATACATATTTTACAAAATAAACTAATTAAATTTGAATAAAATAATTAAAGTTGAAATTAAATTTACCTTCGAAAACAAAACCAAGAAGGGTGTGTATTAGCAGCTCTATATAATTCCACAGAGAAAGAACACGTGCAGTCACCACCAATATATAAAGACGACTGACGTACTATAACTGACCGCGGCGACTGCCGCCGACCGCTCGAATTGTTTTCGATTGTGTACACATGATATTAACTCCTATTCCTTTCGTACAAAGTGGAAAATGCAAGTGCGTTGTTTAGGGCTCTTACGATTCAATGATTCGGGTGTTTCCGGGAATACGACCATTAGCGAAGATCTGCATGCGCATTATTAATTTGGGAATACTGTACTTAACTTGCTACTGTATTTGTCGATGTGTAAATAGGGCTTTAAGCCCTGTAATATAGCTTATCATAAGTCATAAGGCGAAAACCTTAATGATTGAGTTCTTGTCACTATATTGTACAAATAAAACATTAATACATCAAAAACAACTCACAATTTTCCATGAAGGCTCAATAGCATCAAGTGCTTTTACTTGCATATAAGACGCAAAACCTTCGTTCAACCATACTTCATCCCACCATTTCATAGTTACTGTAACAAAAATAAACAATGCTCTAGTCTACATATTCAGTTTTTAAATCTGTATTTCTTGATCATCATCATAACAGCCCATTAATGTCCCACTGCAGGGACGGGCCTCCTCCAGTGACGGAGGCATACTTGGCCTACTGATACCATGCTGGCCAAACGGATTGGTATAGGGTTTAATTTCAAGTTTTCCTTCTTTTTATTACGTAAAGATGTAGTACGGAGTAAGGATACAGTGTGTCACCACCCGATCTCATCCCATGGATGTCGTAAAAACCGACTAAGGGACTATCCGTGAATATTATCTTTATGAAATAAAAAGAAGAAAATCTTGAAATTAAACCCTATACCAATCCGTCTGGCCAGCGTGATATTAGTAGGCCAAGTATCCCTCCGTCACGGGAGGAGGCCCGTCCCTGCAGTGGGACATTAATGGGCTGTAATGATGGTGATATGATGAATATTCTTACCTAAATTCCCGAACCACATGTGAGCTAGTTCATGTGCAATAGTATTGGCGACACTGATCTTGTTTGAAGCTGATGATTTCTGTTCGTCAATGAGGAAGCATGTCTCTCTGTAAGTGATTAAACCCCAATGTTCTGTTGCACCGGAAACGTAATCGGGAATTGCTATCATATCTGAAATGAAAACGGAAATAATTAAAATGTTGCATTTTTTAAATAGTTTATTTTATAATTTGGTGAGGAGTTTGGGTAAATTGTATACGAAATACAGTGTGTGCTTGGTAGAAAGATTAAAAGGAAAAAAGAGATCCTAGATACGATTAATTAAGATGTGCAATTTTTGCCACACATAATGCAGAATGCTGTTTATTGTTGATTCCCATTAATATTTCACTGTCCCCAAGTTGACTTCCTCTTTCCGATTCTCCACCCGTACGTACCGCACAGCATCTCGCAGTGGTGGTAGACACATACACCTAGTTGTGACGACCTCGGTGGCGCGACGGTAGCGCAAGCGGCTGCCGTGCAAGAGGTTGTGGGTTCGATCCCCTTCCCCACGCAGGACAATAATTTGTAAGATCCACAAATTATTGTCCTGGTCTGGGTGTTCTTTGTGTACGATGTTTGTAAAAGGTCCCCGCGACACAGGGCATGATCCCTAGTGCGGGAGTTGTCTTTTTAAAAAGAAAAGAATAACCTAGTTGTTAATTGCGATGTATCTTTTTTATGTTATTTCATTTATAGACAGTGGCGCGCAGACATTTTGTACTCGCGATGCAATAAATTGGCAGCATGTGTTGTGTCCCGACAACAAAAATCTTTATTTTACACATAGAGATACTATCATTATTAGGTTTGTAAAAATCGTGATATACATACATACCTAATTTCGGCAATGGGAAGGGTACTTCATAATATTTAATATAAAACTCAGTAGCTCTCTTTCCAATGTCCTGAGCAAAATCAATTTTATGCAATTCATGTTTCTGAGCAAATGAGCGTAGAATAAATTTGTTACCGATACCACTTGTGTCAATTTGTGTACTTTTACTGTCAAAGTCACATATCACAAAACATGCTAAGTATGTTGACATAGGTACACTTGAGGCAAAAGTAACAATATCCATATTTGTAGCTGAATCATGGGTTTTTGAAAGTTCCTAGAAAAACAGGATTACAATTTAGCAGTATATTATACATTAGCTTATGCCCGCGGCTTCACCCGCGCGAAATAGGTAGGTTAAATATTATTCTACATCCTAAGCTACCTATATTCCAAATTTCATCAAAATCCGTCCAGTAGCTTTTGTGTGAAAGAGTAACAAATCCAAGTCATATTAAAGCAATTAAGCCCGTCAATTTAAAAAGGAATGAAACTTAAAATCAAGGGTCAAGTTTAAATTTTTAATCATAGCTATCTCATCTCTTCAAGCAGAACTTAGGAACAGAGTATGCTTAAGCCAAAAGGGTTGGTAGAGGGCTTTGAACCCAATACTCTCAGACACAGAGAAAAACTCTTGGAGTTTCAAGGATTACTCTGAATGCCTTAACTTGTATTCTTTGTAAGGTTGAACTGCACTAACCTTAGTGCCAAAGATGAATGATGCTCAGATTATCCAAAAAACATTATACAATACATGTATTATTTACATTTCTAGTGTATCTTCAACTCATTAATATCCCACTGCAGGGACGGGCCTCCTCCGATAACGGAGGGATACTTCGCCTACTAATACCACGATGGCCAGACAGATTGGTATAGGGTTTAATTTCAAGTTTTCCTTCTTTTTAGTGTATATTTCTAGTGTATATCACCTAGTAAATATTACTTACATTCATATTAGACAATGCTATGTATGATTTTGGCTTCCAAAGTGTAATATCATATGTGGCTTTGAAATCTGGCTCATCAAAACAGGGGTAAGCTTGACGAGCATATGTCGGCTGGAATTTACTAGCTACCATGGTTCTGAAAAATAAATTAAATTAAATAGATATGTGAACATCATTTAGGAACATTGTTAAGATTAAGATTATTAAGCTCCATAAATATGCGTCCTTCCTCCTCTCTCCTACATTTTGCTGTGCCCGACAGGGTCCACAATTGATACCAACCTATTAAGTAGTTTATTTTAAAAACTTCTTAGTAACAATAAGTATAGAACTGTAAACAAATATTTTATCTTACCTTCCATCCTGCAGACGAGAAGAATACAGTCCAACAATATTGCGAGTTAAGTCTCCTGTGTATTCAATGTGGATTTTATAAGTTCCAGCACTAAGAGCATTTTCAAAATATATATACAGCTGTTCTAGTTGCTTTACTTCCAAATACTTAGACACAACGACTTCATCTTCACCTTTATATACTTTAACATCAGCAATATTCAAATAATTCGAGTGCAAATTTATATAATTTCGTTCTTGTTTAGCTACAACTTCAATTTTCACGCTCCCGTTAAAAGTTCCATCATTGAGATTAGGACGTAGTTCGAGTTTATAATTAACAGGACGAATTAGCGGAGAAAGCCTTTCCGACAATTTAACGTTGATACGCATGTTTTCCATAATATTTTTACCTCTATCAGATAAATGCCGGCTTTTATTTACAACACAATAGCACTTTACAAAGTGTTTTAAATTCCTAAGAGTAAAAGGCATAAATGAAAAACAAATAATTGAAATAAAATGTTAAATCATGAAACTGAAACAAGAAATTCTAAACACATTTTTAGTTTCTGTAATTAATATGCAATTCACTCATTACGTACAACAAAGAAGGAAAATTGAAATATTTTGTGTTATTTTGACAACAAAGATGACATGATGACAACGCAGTCAACTGTGAACTTTTGGCTCCGCGGCTTACTAATGATTCTGCCAAATCAAAGTTAAAATGCTGAGCAAATATACCATCAAAGAAAGAAGAATGAAACAAAAGGTATTCTTTTGGACTATTCGTCATTACATTCATTTGTATTTGAACGAAACGTACAATAATAAATTATTATAAAATAAAATTAAAATTATCAATAGAAATATTTTGTTGTATTATCCGGCCGTTCAGAGAATGCGTTCCTGACACTTATCAGTTAGTCACGACTAGTGATGGACACAACATTATACCGAGTTCGTTACCGTTACTCCAAAATGAACCGCCGCGTTATTTTTATGATTAGATTTAGACCGTTTTAAATTGGCGGAATCATTTAAAATTTATATTTTAGTTCTTTACGTGGAAACAATAAAAGGGAATATTAATATAATAAAATTGTTTTATTTATTATTTTTTACAAAGTTACAATCTGTATTTCTATGGAATAAAGTACATTGAACTAAATGTGCGTACAGAATATTAATCAGACTCCGATTCGCTTGAGGAGGTGGTGTCTTCATCATCATCTTCGCCTACATGTATAATTATATTATTATCAATTACAGAATCAATCCTGATATCTCGGTCAAAATGTTCCATAATCAGGTTTTTAGTCTTTTCGACAACCTTTGCCCAGTCATCTCTTGTGACTTTCCCGCAGGCTTCTTTTAACAGGGTCATCATCTTTTTCGTGCTGAATGGCGGGGAAGTATTGTGGCGGGCGGCGTAACCTTTTATTTGAGCCCAGATTAGCTCAATCGCGTTATATTGGCAATGATACGGTGGAATTCTTAGAACGCGATGACCGTACTCCAAAGCCATTTCATCGATTTCGTATCGCACATTTGCCGCTTTATTTTCTTTCACTAACTTAATTAGCTCTGCTTTTAGCATCTGCATATTTGCGTCAATGCCTAACAACAACAGATCGCAAACACTTGAAGAACGTGGTCTATGCGCACGAAACGACAACAGACGACTGTTTCAGCGTCACAAAATGGCGGCCCATAACGCCATTTGGGGTTACCATTTTCAACCTAAATATAAAAATGCTACTTTCCGTCTTACTAATAAACATTTACACACTCGTTATAACAAGGTTATAACAAAAACGTTACCAATAAACACACTCTAGCTATACGCCTGTTATAGCGGTGGTATAAGTTGTACGTCATTTTATACAACTGTTATACAGTCGACAGACCTCGTATAACAAGTGCATAACTTACAACATTGTGTTGATTTTTCTCTAATTATGGATTATTTACATTATTTTGAAATTTTTGACGAAATGGAGAGTGAAGAACCACCAAGAAAGTAAAAACTACTAATCTCGCTATAATCCGTTTATTTTAGAGGATTTTGAGTTTAAATCCAAATAAAGATTTACGAAGGCGTATGCAAAGGATTTAATCCGTGGTGAAATCGAACAGAGTACTAGAGGTGGTGTCTTTTCAAGAGAACTTCAAGTTGGTACAGCATTAAGAACATGGGCGCGACAGAAAGTGGAAGATGATGCTGCAGACATTCACGGCATGAGTCAACAATCCGTGACAAATGTATGCCGACACGAGTTGCTATTGTACTAGCAAGGAAAGCTTACCATTTTATTCATATTCCACGAACTCTTGAAGAGGAAGAGGAAGTCATAGCAGAATTTCGTAATATATGTGGCTTCAGAAACGTAACAGATGCTATTGCCTGATTGCACACATATTAAGATCAAAAAGGTTGGTGGTGACAATACTACATCAATAGAAAAGGAGTGTGTTCAATAGTGTGCGTACGCCCAGCGGAATGTTGTTGAATTTAAAGATTTTATGTATGCAGATATTTAGTGTGATACGTAGCGTAATTGTGTACGGTAAAAAAAAAATTGTGTGCGCAGCCATTGTGGAGAAATTTCGTCAAAACCTGATTCCGCTGGGCGAACGTTGTAAACGTTGTCCTGGCGGCACTTTTTTTGAATCCATGGACTTAGAAGAAAAGAAATGTGTCTAAAAATTAGTTTGAATTTGTGTACGATTGTGTATGTATGAATAAAATTAGTGTATGCATAAACTTCGGAGATATTCAAGTTTCCGCTGCGCGAACGTTTGGCCATTTGCTAGTTTTCATATAAAGCGCTTATATAGAGAGCTGTAGATTTTTACATACGTTGTTTTGAATTTGTTTACATAAGCGCATAAAACAGATTTAGAAAAAAGCGTAGGCTTTATAAGATAAAAATATAAACGTAAAATACGCTTATTAGGTCCTAGTTCGTATAGTATGCACTTTGGGGTTTAGATTTTCACGTTTATACAAACCTTGTAAGTGTCTGCAACATGTTGCCAAGTATCAGTGATTTTCCGTTAGTAATTAAAAAGTTAAAGGACTATTCAGCATAAACAGAGCACTGTTTACAAAGCAGTCAAATAGCACGATGTTCTGAAAGTTCTCTAAGGAATTGCATAGTAAGATGTATTCCAATTATCAGTGTAATAATTCAACTACGCACATGCAAAATTTCATCTCATTAAATTCAGTAATTAAAGAGAAATAATTAATATACTGACAGAGCTTTGAAAACCTACATAACCCGACCACGTTCGGATGGTTATAAAAAAGCGGCCGTGCCATATATTTAGGTACCATTTTAACATTTACAGTATAATACCGGTTTTGAATTGGTACAGGTGATAACACAATTAATTGTTGTTTCGATATAATCTAGGTATATTATTTATGACAAATAAAAATCATACAGCTAATATTTACTGAATATTCCACGGATTAGGATTCTAATTATAGACCTTAGGTAAATTAAATAACTACCACGTGTAAGTACTACTATTTAGGTAAATAGTTTTTATTAATGGAATCGGTACAACTCGGAAACAATAAATAGTTGTGTGTTCTAAAATAATGCCTGCTTGTCGTGCTGTAAATAGCTGTTAGAAACGGTCTCCAAACTGTAATTTGCAAAACGCCGGCATGACATTTCATGTAAGTGTTTTTATTTCTATATTATTACATTTTTATCAAAAAATCTGATAAATTCATATTATTATTTCTCAGTATCAATTAAGATTTATAGCGTCCGTACATGATATTACCGTTGTCCTGTTAGTGTCGTATGTATGTGAGCGTGTTCCCCTGCACCACACCAAAATACCTATGCAGAATTATTATGTTCGGTTAAGGTTTAAATTAACTACAAGTTATGAATTGCATAAAAATATTCAGAATACAGACAATAGGCAGACTCAAATCTGAACAACTGAATAGTCTAGTAATGTGATCTGTGATTTTAATTTTAATGAAGTTAGAAATATTATACTTACCTACCTTCATAATCATAATCGTTTATTAACCTTTGTATTTTAGTTAAAACTCATTTTAGGTTTGTTGCAATATCTAACCAATGACAGTATGATTAGCCATTTCGCCATTTTTTTTGTCTAAATACATAAATATTATGTGTGATTAAAAATATTTTTGTTTAATTAGAGAATTACTTGTTAATTAAAGATTTTTTTATCGTAGTTAGTGTCGTTTTTATTAAAAAATATATATTTATTAAAGAAATAAAATTGTTTTATTTTTTTCTAACGCTTGTGTACGCAACTGTACCATATCAATAAATACTATACTGGAAGCTTAGGAACGTTACTTATATGTATGGCACGGCCGCTTTTTTATAACCATCCGAACGTGGTCGGGTTACGTAGGTTTTCAAAGCTCTGTCATTATTTTAATTATTTCTCTTTAATTACTGAATTTAATGAGATGAAATTTTGCATGTGCGTAGTTGAATTATTACACTGATAATTGGAATACATCTTACTATGCAATTCCTTATAGAACTTTCAGAACATCGTGCTATTTGACTACTTTGTAAACAGTGCTCTGTTTATGGTGAATAGTCCTATAACTTTTTAATTACTAACGGAAAATCACTGATACTTGGCAACATGTTGCAGACACTTACAAGGTTTGTATAAACGTGAAAATCTAAACCCCAAAGTGCATACTATACGAACTAGGACCTAATAAGCGTATTTTACGTTTATATTTTTATCTTTTAAAGCCTACGCTTTTTTCTAAACCTGTTTTATGCGCTTATGTAAACAAATTCAAAACAACGTATGTAAAAATCTACAGCTCTCTATATAAGCGCTTTATATGAAAACTAGCAAATGGCCAAACGTTCGCGCAGCGGAAACTTGAATATCTCCGAAGTTTATGCATACACTAATTTTATTCATACATACACAATCGTACACAAATTCAAACTAATTTTTAGACACATTTCTTTTCTTCTAAGTCCATGGATTCAAAAAAAGTGCCGCCAGGACAACGTTTACAACGTTCGCCCAGCGGAATCAGGTTTTGACGAAATTTCTCCACAATGGCTGCGCACACAAATTTTTTTTTACCGTACACAATTACGCTACGTATCACACTAAATATCTGCATACATAAAATCTTTAAATTCAACAACATTCCGCTGGGCGTACGCACACTGTTCAATAAACGTATAAGTGGTATGCGATTCCAGCCTATTAATAAAGAACATTGTAGTATACTGGAGGGGAAGTACTCATGACTCCCGAATTTTTTTTATGGACTTACAGGTTATTTGTTTACACCTGTACAAAATCCTGCTAATATTAAGGAGGAGGCCTACAATAAGACTCATATACTGACTAGAAACCCTGTAGAAAGATGCTTTGGTGTATGGAAACAGAGATTTCGATGCCTATTACACGGATTCAGTGTATCATTAGAAAATGTTAAACTGTATTTAGTTGCACTTGCGGTTCTGCACAATATTGCAATGAAAATAGGGCAAAATACAGAAATAATGGACATAACGCCCGGTGATGAGACATAGACCACAAGAACTCAAAATAATGCAAATGGATAAGTTGCAAGGCAATTATTTATGAATTATGTTTTGTAATATAATTAATTAAGTCAAATAAAATACATTTTAGTTATCAATTTTATTTATTTTCTCTGTAAGTATTACATTTTCCAGTTCTAATTTTTTCATTTTTAACTGCTGCTCTTTGCCTTGGAGTAAATGTACTTCTTCGGCCCACTCGTGGGACTGCGTGTTATCTCATTAATCCATTTTTAAAGCTTGTTTTGTTACAAAATCACACCATACATTAGCGTATCGATATTGTCACTATTTAGTTTTCGAAGTCAATTAAATACCTTTTCTTATAAATCCCAATTTGCAAAAACGCTTCCTCTTCTTTGCTATATATCTGTAATCACTTGATTCCATTTTAATGCTTATTTTTATGAGATTGTAAATCAAAATAAACCGCGCAAACAGAATACGAAATGAAATCTCAAACCTCAACCGTTTTGACATATTATAAGAGACGTTCAAAAGTAATGTCAAAATTTGCTAATGTAAAAATATGTAAAAGTGTGTAAAATTATGCGTTTATTACGATTTCTAAGTCGAATTTCAACATTAGGGCATTATATTAATATTCTTTATGACATATTAATTTATTTAATATTTTTACAATAAGAATTAATAGGTAAAAATATGAAACTAATTTAATGACATTTTTGATTATATTACTTTTTAGAATGTTTCTGACAGTATTGCCAGTGGTCAGTGTCATAGCTATTTAATAGTTACCCAATGCTTATACATGGTTTATTAGTCAAGTAGTGTATAAACAGCTATTACGCTCCTATTCAAGGAATAACTATTCATGTGTATAACGACTGTATAAGAAAATTTTTATTAGTAAGACAGTTTGTATTTAATGTACTTTTATTTTTATATTTAATAAAAGTTATTCTAAAGTCCATTATTTTCAAATTCTTGAAAAGAAAAACAAAACGTATTATTTTATAAAGTATAACTGTATCGATAAGAACAGATTACGATACTATTATTCACTGTTATTGTTGGCACAGCACTACAAATATAAAGCGCTGACATAACCTTGTAATAGCGCAGTGTAGATTTAGAAAAATATTGTTTACCAAGTTATTTGACACTCAGTTTGACACAACATTATAACATTCATTAATTATTGATATAATAATGTTGTTTTAATGCTCATCAATAGTTAAAACGATAAACAACCAGCAAAAATATTTTTATCGTAACTGCAACGCCATTACAAAGTTACTGCGTCAGTTCAATCGCGACGTGTCAGGAACGCATTCTCTGAACGGCCGAAGTTTAGCATAGTCATTGTATCTCCGACGAGACGCAGTTTATTCCTTTTTTATTGTAAATGCGAAAGTTTGTGAGGATGTATCACGAAAGTTTGTGAGGATGTATCACGAACGTATATATAGTATACGTCCGTGGGATGTTTAAATAGATGGACAATTCGAATTTTGTTTGGATGTTTGTTACTCTTTCACGCAGTTAACTACTGAATGGATTTTGATGAAATTTGAAATGTTAGTTGTTAGTTTGGAAAAGTAGTTTAGGGTGTAGAATAACATTTAAGCTGCGGGTGAAGCCGCGGGCATCAGCTAGTAATACCTATTACCCCAATATATTACTTTACTCTATGCCTATTACCAAGGAAAACTTACTGGTGCAGTGGTTAATGTGTTATTTAAGAACGCTTGGGTTCGTGGGTTCAATCTTGGCATTTGCGTTTGTTACACCTGTTTTTAGGTTTTACGTTGATAAAAATATTATAGGCTTTTGTTAATACCTATTTTTTTATATATTATACCTTTACCTACCTATCTATTAAATTATTTGGTTATACCTACAGATAGCGCGCGAGTTGAATGCAGAGCTTAGGAATGCGGTAGTGCTGTGACCTAATTATAATTATTGATTGACATTCATGTCGATAAATTTAAACAATGTTATAAGTTTAATTTTATTTAGTACACTAGGTTAACATGATGAAAAAAAAAGAACAGTATCATAATTATCTCATGTTTTTAATAATCATAGTCCAGTCAAAATAGATATCCAGTTTGAATTAATTCCCAACAAGCTGGATTATTGTGCAGGGCTTGAATACGTCATTACAAATGATATGTCAAAAGTCCCCATCGATCCCGCTTGTGCGTTGTTTTTTATTCGAGGTCACAAATTTTTGTTTTTTGCGTATATCTCTAAAACAACAAGAGCTATCGAAAAATAGTTCATACAAAGTTTGTAGACCATAAAATTATCTACAAATAATATCTCAACACTTTTCTCCTACAAGTCATCGCTTTCGAGATATCGTGACTTTAGAGCGCAGGAAAGTCGTATTTTCGACTATATGCACACACTTGCTTTTTCCCGCGATTTCGCTCGCGTTTATAAGTATTATTAAAAATAAGGCTTATTTCAATATATAGTAGCAATATGCATGCTTGGTCTCAGCCTAATCGGTTTGAAATTGACAAAGTTACATACAAACTTTCATCCCTTATCTTATCCCTTTAAGGGTAAAATTTATCAAAATCCTTTCTTAGCGGATGCCTACGTTATATCATCTACCTGCATGCCAAAATTCAGCCAGATCTGTCCAGGGGTTTGGGCTGTGCGTTGATAGATAACTATGTCAGTCACCTTTGAGCTTTATGTAGAAGATTTCCGCACCACCTCTGAGGTAAGTAAGGTCAATCTTGCACCAACATTGAATCAAATACAACAGTACATTGAATCAAGTACACGGCGCTTTTTTTAACGTGTTTTCTCCAGTAGGAATACTCCTACCACATAGAACATGATCTATGAACGCACAGCCCAAACCACTGGACAGATCTGGCTGAATTTTGGCATGCAGGTAGATGATATAACGTAGGCATCCGCTAAGAAAGGATTTTGATAAATTTTACCCCTAAAGGGATAAGATAAGGGATGAATGTTTGTATGTAACTTTGTCAATTTCAAACCGATTAGGCTGAGACCAAGCATGCATATTGCTACTATATATTGAAATAAGCCTTATTTTTAATAATACTTATAAACGCGAGCGAAATCGCGGGAAAAAGCAAGTGTGTGCATATAGTCGAAAATACGTCTTTCCTGCGCTCTAAAGTCACGATATCTCGAAAGCGATAACTTGTAGGAGAAAAGTGTTGAGATATTATTTGTAGATAATTTTATGGTCTACAAACTTTGTCTGAACCATTTTTTGATAGCTCTTGTTGTTTCAGAGATATACGCAAAAAACGCAAATTTGTGACCTTTGACCTCGAATAAAAAACAACGCACAAGCGCGATCAATGGGGACTTTTGACATATCATTTGTAATGACGTATTCAAGGCCTGCACAAAAATCCAGCTTGTTGGGAATTAATGCAAACTTTAATCATAATTTAGTCTATTTTGACTGGGCTATCATTTCACAAAACGGAATAAAAAAATAACACGGGAACTTCAGTATAACTATTAACACAATAACACGACAAACGTACGATAGTTGACAAGGATGGCACAGCACTACACTGCAGGCGCGTGAGGTGGGGCGTGCGGATAGCGGGGGGAGATGCTCCCGCTCTTTACCTCAGACCCCGACTGCATTCAACTCGCGCGCTATCTGTACCTATGTACGTTGCTAAAGTAACAAACATTTATTATGACATTATGATTTTTGACGGAACAAGTAAATCTAAACATAAAATCACAGCTGTGTAATTGTATTTATATTGTGTTGCATTATAGTTGAATTTCAGACAGAATGTACTTCGTAGATTCGCAGCGGACGTTAACACGTCGTGATAGTTCTTTAATTTGCAGCAATGACTTAAAAATTGATGGTGACGCAATGTCTATTTGCCAAGGCCAATTTAATTACAGTTTAGCCTGTGATTCTGTAACAGAACGCCCTAGGGGTATGATAGAAAAGGAACTGGTAACTATGTTGTTCGAATCAATGTTGGACCACATAATAGAGTCGTGGGAGATTATTAAACCACCTGAAAGGGCTACTTATCTCAACCTAGAACCCGTGAGAACAGCTGCCAGTGAAACTACGTTGCAAGGGAAAAAGAAAAAACCTCAAGGTAAGGCATAAGTTATGATAACATTGGAAACTTTACGATAATATAGATTGAATCAGTGTGGCGCGACAGTCGCTGAAGTAGCTGCCATGCAGGAGGTCACCTGTTAGATTCCTACGCGAAATAGTTCTTTTTGGGATCCTCAAAGAATTAGGCCAAGTCTTGATGCTATTTGTGTCCGATAAATTGATTTCAGTTGTATAGTTTGTAAGGACCCTGCGACGATGCAACGGCATAATACCTAGTGCAGGAGTTATGTTCTGTTTAAAATAAAAAATATTGGTTTATTTACTTATACTCGTAGTATACTTTTATATTTCAGCGAGAAGTACGAAAATAAAAGCGAGTCAATCGACCTTTCTTCAAAATGAAGGGCAGGTAAATAGATTTTACATACATACGTAATACATAGATCATACAACATAACTCAAACTCAAACGTTTATTTTGCTATCTTAAGTACTTTAACCTATTTCCTGTCCCATGTATCACATATGATACATACCCATTGTTTTACTATTGTGTCTACAGGCGGGATAGGCATCTTGTTAATTCTGGTCATAACTTTAAAGTTTCTGTCGTAGAAATTCAGCTGCAAACGGTTTCATAGAAAAGTCGTATTTCATTTACACGACGATGTAAAATAAGTTGTCTGCTGAGCCTTTAGGACACTGCTCAACATTACTCTTTTTCGCAGAAATTCTGCTCCATTCGGTTTCATTTGTTGTGGCCTGATCACACCTTCTTTTCCTACTACCACCGCGCACGCAGCCCTCCTGAACAGCTCCCCGGACGGTGGCTGGGCTCGTCGCTATAAAAGAAGTCGTGCGGCGCGCTCGCGTCCGATAGGATCACGATCGCTCAACGTAGAGCTTACACGGCTCGCGAAGCCACAACAAAACGTCCGCGGTTCCGTCCTCGCCGTCGAGGCCGGAATACGCGCCGCGTTCGCTCCTAGAGGGCGTGCCTTCCGCACGTCCTGTTAGTCAGTGACGGTCCAGGCCGAGGTTCGTACCCCAAAGGGGGTGCCCCTGTGGCACGTCACTTAAATGTCTTTGGTTGAGGGCCATCCGCCCCACCACAGCCCGCGTAAAGTAGTAATGTTCGTCTGAGACCGACTACTCGTCCTCACAAAAAAAAAAAGCGCTCGCGTCCCTTTCCGTCGCTGCTCGACATGCTGCCATCACTCAAGAACTCATGTTAAGTGGTCTCCGCAATAACTAAAGCTGGGACCTTCCAGAGGCAGACCTGTATCGGACCTACGTCTAAGTGCAGCGAGTAATTCTGTTAACTTGTTATTCTCGTTTTCTTGAATTTCCTTTATCTCTCAACTCACAACCCCGTCGATAAGGGCTTAACCCATATCCACGTGACATTGTATAAGACTGAATGGAGCAGAATTAGTGCAAACGACTCAGAAAATTATGCTCCATTGACCTCACTGTTAAAGAGGAGGAATGCCTTTTCAATGGACATCTTTACAAACTGATACACAATAATATTATTATCATTTATTAGATGTCTCCAACAAAATTTTACCGCCCAGGAACCCCATTATCATGGTGGTCAAAACCAGATGAAAGAGCCATTATACGCTTTATAAATGGTAATCAATATGAAGGGGATATATCAATGAAATGTATGAATGGGGAAGGTCGTTTTGAATGGGCTGATGGCACTGTATATCTTGTAAGTATCTTGATCATTTACTTAACCATACCTACTTAGTTAAATTGGTAATCATACTTTGAGTGTCTTAACCGCAGAGATAAACCTTCTCGAGTAAGGGGAGGTGGAATATTAGATTGAAATACGGCTTCAGCAGTTACCACAGTTAATTGAAATGACGACGACGTTTAGATGAATACGTGCCACCAAACATGTATGGCGCGAACACAAACGTGTGGTGCTATAAATGATTTGAAATAAAACAAGCAAGTGCGAGTCTGACCCGCGCAACGAGGATTCCGTACTAAACCAATTTATTTTCCCGCCAAAATGCGATGACTAAGGACTCAGCTGTTTAAATATTAATTTTTCCGTAATTTTGTGACGTCATGAGTCAATCAAATCAATCAATCAACTAGCCTATCGCAGTCCATTGCTGGACACAGGCCTCTCCCAACACGCACCACAGAACTCTGTTCGGCGCCTTCCGCATTCAGTCCGACCGAGAGACCTTTTTGAGGTCGTCGGTCCACCCTTGAATTTTTTCATTAGGTACTTTTAGACTTAATTTTATTTTGTTTTAAGCATTTGTTGTTGCAACAGAAATACGTCGGATGGACGGACAGAGGAGCCAAAGTAATAAATTATGAGAATGCTTCCTTCTACGGGGCTCCTATCTTTCCTCGTTCCGCTCCCGCTACCGCTACCGCTTCCAATACCGCTACCGCTTCCGTTACCGCTTCCGCTTACAATCCCGCTACCCCTACCGCTCCCGCTTACGCTACCGCTACCGCTTCTGCTACTGCTTCCGCTCCGGCTACCGCTTCCGCTACTGCTTCCGCTCCCACTACCGCTATTTTCCGGCCAAAATTCTATGACTTCACGAATCAGCTGTCAAAAGAACATTTCCCGCCAAAATTCTATGACGCCACGCGTCACGTGACTCAAAATTATATGACGTAAACCCTAAAATGTCAGAAATCGAAACCTCGAAATTCTGAAGATCTTTCTTTTTTTAACTGTAAAACCACCTTCGGTTTAGATATTAAGTCTTGTGTCGTGGGGACTTTTACTGCCATGAAACTCACCGACACTCACATTTAGGCACCAACAGTTGTGGATCACACAAATAATTCGTTACATTCGATAACCACGACCCTGCGCAGGCGCATACACGACTTCTTTCCTGCAGAGCTATTTTCCTTCTTCATTAGAAGTCTGTAACACATTGTTTGCGAATACGATATTGTTATTACGATGTAATCCACTTATTTTTGTCTTCTAGGGGCATTTTGACAAAAATGAGATAGTTGGAGCTGGATCAATTCATTGGAAGGATGACACGTGGTATGAGGGTGAATTTGTGCACAATATCAGACATGGCCATGGACTCTACGTAGATTCTCGTCGACAAAGGTCGTATAACGGTAACTGGCACTATGGAAGTAAACATGGAAAAGGACTTTTGCATTACGATCATACTGCTACTAATTCATACGATGGCGACTGGGTTATGGTATTTTATATTTGTTATTTTTTCTTTAAAATATAAGTAAAATATGAGTGAACGTTGATAACCATTTTGATTCGGTACGCGCCAACTTACCCCCCGGCCTGAAGTTAGCAACAAGAAAAATTCGGAACAAAGAAAACACCCGGTGCGCGAACTGCTCTTAGGCAATATGAAAGTCAAAATACTTCATCTAAAAAACTTTATTTAAATTTGGTTAAGAAATAACGAAGTTTTAAGGCAACAAACGTTAACTTAAATGACAATCTCCTCGCCTTTTTAAGTTAGTAACCTAAGTTTATGGTGGTGACATACAAGTATGTACCTATATATCATTATCATACCATAGTTTTTGATAAAGTCAGCAGAAAAGTTAAGTTGAGAATAACGAGAAGGGAAAACTTGACATAAATAAAACCCTATACTAATTCATATGACCAGCATGGTGGAGAATTAAAATGAAATGAAACCAAATACCTTAAGCTAACTAGTATTCGCTTGCGTTTCTTTCCCTTATGGGTTACAGACTAACTCCGCATATTTTAAACCGTACCGGTTTACCGACCAAAATATGCGGAGTTATAGGCCGACCGTTTAACTCAGACCCCGCCTGCGGTAATAGAGGTGCGCGGGGGGCGAGGACAAAGGAGAGAGCTATCTCTTGATTTTTTGCCAAAATGGCGCCATCTCAGATACTGTGACCCGAACTACATTACATCACACAACACAGCTCTAATTTTTAGCTAGCTTATTTTTATGAAATAAAAAGAAGGAAAAATTAAAATTATACCCTAAAGCAATCGAAATATTTGGAGAGGTTGTTTTATTTTTATTTTTTTGGCTTCAAATTGTGTAATAATTTAGATTGTATAATTTTTACTAAGAAAGTACTAGTTGTAGTGCCAAGATGACGCCATCGTCTTTGACATTTGTAAATTGTATAGAAGACGGACTAGCATACTGCACTAGTGTCATACTGACATACTGACTAGGTGTCCGTTATGGTAGCGTGTAAAAATAAAAAAAGCTCTTGTTATTGTTCTTATTATCTGTAAATATTTTCTAAGATTGATTCTTACAAATTAATATGTTTAAATCATACCTGTTTTAATGTAAACTGTGATTATTGTAATGTGATTATACTGTGATTTTAATGTATACCGTATTCATCCTTACTTGATTTATTTTGTCAACAAACACCACATATTGCAAATTCACTAGTTTTTACATCAATCGCACACTTTGATATGGATAAAAGTTTCTGGAAAGTAGCATTAAACGTTTATGCAATAGAAAACACGTAAATCACTTTGATTTATCCACTATCTTTCTTAAATTTTAAATAAATATAATTTTTTCCAACGAAAAATTTCACAGATAAAATTAATTTTATGATTTGACATTTGTAGATTATAGAATTTTGTCCTTGATTCCTATACATTTTTCAAAGATTAAAGACGAAAGTCTTTAGTCTGTGGTTGACAAGACGCCATATATCGCTCCTTGAATACAAAACGGCCACAAATAAAAAATTTATGAAAATGGTTTTATTAGTAAAATGATACCTAAATCGACTATATTTTATATTTAAAAAAAACACCCATCATTTTTCTTTATATTTTGGCCACACTGACAAAACGCCCTTTTTGATTTTGAGCACTTTGATAGGTAATGTCAGTGCAAAACCGCCATTTTTTTAGTTACGTCCTGACATTCAACAAGAACGCTCGTCAGTTCCGTGAAAAAGTGCCACAACACAAAATACGTCTTTATTGCATTAAAAATTTCAGGTGAGTCTAATTATATTTTTTAATACAAAATTGCCATATTTTGGAAAACGACCGTCTTGCATTCTGAGATAAGTATTTCAAACTTAGACATATGATACAAAAGTGCCATATTTTGGAAAACGTCCATTTTACGTTCTGAGATTCGTATTTGTTAACATATTATGTAAAACAAAAGTACCATATTTTTAGAAACATCCGTTTTGCATTCTAACATCTTTATTTGTTATTATAATATGTAATACAAAAGTGCCATATATGAATTGCATCTTTTCTGTATTCCAATAATAATTGACTGTAATCATGTTTTTTAATACAACACTAGCAATTTTTTAAAATACGTCCCTTTACCATTGAAATATACTAGAATAAATTAATATTTTTTGAAATTTTGTGTTTTTTCATAAATAATAATTACTATTTTGATGTTTATTTTGTTCTGTTGTTATTGTTTCAGTGATGTTCCGCTTAAATATTGTTATTTTACAGATTACTTGAAAATAAGCAAATCACAAAAAATATTAACAATGGCAACCTTAAATGTATCAGAACAAAGCTCATTACCTGTCCACAACAATGTGCTAGATTATACTACCTATTAATTCTTCAGATACAAATTCTGTAGCAGATAGTCAAGCTGACCTTAATCTATCTATCAATATTGGACAGCGAAGACAGTGATGGAAGCTCTGTAACAAATACCAAAGTCACAAATAGGCCAAAATAGTTTTTGGGCAGAGTGACTTAAGAAGCGACAATGTCGCTTGATGAACATCTTGAATTGACAATCTCAAAACAACATCAAATCCCGATTTTTCTGCAGATGACAGTTTAAGATCCTAATTTTCTACCATCTCTTAAAGCATTTTCCGATTCTGAAGGAGATGTACCTACAGTCAACAGTAATTACCAAACCAATTTGTATTTCACCTCAACCTGGGCCTTCTCGAGTAGAACCTCACTTACTCACTGATAACCTACTAGTTACGAAGTTAGTCAATACGCGAGGCAGTGAGTCTGTCGATCGCTATAGCTAAAAAGGACTGACTACAAATGAAAGACAATACATCCAATTTGTTAAGAAAGGCACCACTAAAAATACCACCTTTAAGCCTTTTTCAGTCCTGAGTTCGGCAGACGTTTGGACACTGCTAGTTGACACGTATGAAACACAGTAGTGTGTAACACACAGAATGCCGGAGCATATCTGTGTGTCATCGTTAAGACCAGCCATATTCCTTTACTCACATTTAAAAGAGCGTGTAATACTTATTGAGCTCACGATACCGTGGAAAACTAACATCCCGAAAGACCACGCAATTAAGACATCAAATATCTACTTTCACTTGACAAATGAGATGCCGTGGAAATAGGTGCGAGGTGTACTCCAGCTAAATCCCTCTACGGCTTATTAAAAGAGCTAGGACTGCCGAGAACTTCAGTAAGCTCTCTATTATCACGAATGTCCAAAACGGCACTGTTAGGTTCCTACCAAATTTGGATAGGTAGAGGACGGAACATAGCAGACAGTGAAGGTGACCGCTAACGCGTTGTAAGGGGGCCTCCTTAAACCTACATCTGGGGCTAAGACCCAGACGTTGTTATGCAAGTGCTCCGTCCTCTATCACGCGATGAACTCGCACGGAGGATCCATGAAATGCTAAGATTAGGTCTTATTTGTATAATAGTTTTGTTTATAATTATTAAAGTGTTATTTTTATATCATTTTACGAGGATATATTCATAATGTTTAGAGAGATGTTTAATTAAACTTAGTATTTACCTACGTACAATGTTTGATCTCAATTTTATTAATGATAAGCTAATGTTGTTTAGTTTAGATTATTTAATACAAAACATTCCTGATGTCTATTCACTTTTGTTAATAAGTAGCTAGTAATATGATTAAGCTTTATAATAAAAAAATACCAAAATATTTAATAAATCCCTTTTTATTTCTAAAATTTTGTAAAATTTTTGACATATTTTATATGGTGTTGATTAAAATTTTGAATGCAAAAGAGACTTTTGTGTTATTTTATATTAACCAGTAACAGATATTACAAAGTTCAGATTGTACACCGATAGAGCTTAAAAATACGCATCTAATGATATATTAACATCTTATATTTAATTAATAAATATATAAAATTTCAAAAAAAAATCGTTTTGAAAATTTGTTTTGGCCGCCCTGTAAAATTATAGCATTTCGATTTGTGTCCCTTTTGTATTCGAGGAGCGATATGTTTACGTTTTAGAGCAAGTCTGTTTAAATAGACAGTATATATTAATGATTGTACAATTGTTATTATTTTAAATATTTTCTAAGACTTTAGTTATAATTATATTTATAGTTTAAATCAGCCATTCGTATAATAACAAATATATTTATTAAAGATAAAGATTTATTGCAAAACTGTGTATATCAGGTGTTAGTGTATGAATACATTAGTCTCAACAGTCTATCCACATCGGATATGCAAATTATAGCAATATAATATCTTAAAACTACACAAATTAAACAAAAACTTATTTAAGTAACTAAATGTTATTTTTTTCAAAACATTCATAGTCAAAATATTTGTAGATTCTTTAAAAAATAATCAAATTATTACAAATTATGTAATATTATTGTTATTTTTGGAGTCGGTGTCAGCCAACGAAATACGATAATACATAAGCTAATGGAATGGCGGCCATGAATTACAGATTATATTATTATATGACTTCGACATTAACCCCCTTACTTATATAAATCTCTAAAATTTAATCACTGTTTAGCGAGTTTTTTGTTAGCAAAACCAACCTTAAGCCAAACAAAACCGTAATAATTTAAGCTAATCAATTGACTAAAATTTAAGTTGCGTTTATGAGTCCGGGGTTTGACATAAAGTTGTTGATTGTTTATGGATTGGTTTAAAAATTAAACAAATATTAAATAACTATTTTTATCATATTTAAATAAATATATTTTAAAATACCTGTCACGTTCAAACGTTTTAATATACCTATTTAGTAACTGATTAAAGCTTTCCATAACTTATGGGCGTTTATGGGGCTAACCAGCACCGTCAATTGAAAAAAATCGTAATTCATGAATAGGATCAATAATGCAAAAAGGTTGTCTACAAAGTCGTTAGAAAAGGCAATAGAGTTTTGTCTAACACATTCTGATCACTTTAAATAGTTTTTAATTTGATAAATATTTTATTTAAAACAAACATGGCCGTTTCATTTTCGCATGAGAATTTTAGTAATTGTCTTTGATTCGTAGTACTTATTTCTCATCTTAGTCTTTAGTCAGTGTATAACACGACATCATATTTCTTTAAATTTACCCCCTTACTTATAAACGCCTCTTAAATTTAATCACTGTTTAGCGAGATTTGTTATTACGAAAACCAACCTTATCCCAAAGAACGTAAGAGCTTAGGCTAATTAATCAATTGACTAAAATTTGACAATATTTTTATGAGTAAGGGGGATATAGTCAGGAATAAAATATAGAATATAACTATCGTGGCTGTCACATTACTCCAAAAATTACAATAATATTATATTATTTGTAATAATTTGATTATATTTTAAAGAATCTTCAAATAAATATATTTGTAGACTCTTCAAGAAATATCCTTAACAATACTTTTTACAATAATTAAAAGAACCTATTCTTTAGATTATAATTAAGTAAAAATAATGTCTGATTTAATGTTGTAAAACCAAAATACAACTAATAATTTTTTACTTTTTAGTGCAATTTTTGTCTTTGAAGTCGGTTTTTTTTTATTGTAAAAACTTATTTTATTTGCCATAGTAAACAACTCGATATAGCTCTTGTGTACGCTACCATAACGGACACCGCTACCCCGCCCCCTCGTCCCTTTCATACCGCAGGCGGGGACTGAGATAAACGGTCGGCCTATAGTCTGTTTACTACCTTTTCGTGAATCCGCACTTGCCAGTCTGGACCAAAGGCGGGTGGTTAATAAAAGCCAGGTAGTAAATAATAATTGCCCACTACTGAATAATAATTACCCACTACTGAATAATAATTGCCCATTAGTAAATAATAATTTACAACTAGTAAATAATAATTGCCCTTTGTAAATACTGAACTAGGTACTAAACGCCTTGATATTAATTGTTATAGAACGAGCGGGTTGGGTTTGGTTCTCGAGAATACGGTCCCGATAGTGGTTACAGAGGCTTCTGGGATAAAGATACAAAAGAAGGAAAAGGCCTTATGATGTGGCCGAATCATGACGTAAGTTGATCATTGTTAAAAAAATACTATTAAAAAAACAATATCAGGAGAATATTCATCATATTATTATGAATTGTTGTCTATCAATACATACTGTATGTTTATCCGTATACAATAAATTACCTGATACTTTTAAAACGCATAATATGGGAATATTTAAAAACACTTATTAAATTTCCTGCTTGACAAGTACTACTCAAATAAGGATTATCTGGATACAACTTTTACACAAACATTATGACAACTTTTTAAACTATAATATTTAACTAATGTACCTATGGCTTGAATAATAATGTATACGTAATATTGATTGGAACTTATTTACATTAATGATCTGATTGTTAATACCTAATTTTATTGTAAAATATTTGTACGCCGAAAACGGTAGAATATTATGGACATTAGAATACCTGTAACACCATATTGTAACAATATTCTGACAAATAAATAAAAACATAATGTTTTCTGATTTCAGTGCTATAGCGGTGACTGGAACATGGGAAGAATGTCAGGATACGGTATCTATGTTTGGGAGAAGTGTTATAACAGCTCAATGTCATTGCCATCCTTAAAAGCTTATCGCGGTCAATGGAAAGATGGACTAAGGAATGGCTTAGGTTTATTAAATCTAGGCTCAGGTATGGGCTCATATTACAAAGGAAATTTCAAGAACAATAAAAAAAATGGCGCAGGCATGTTCGTCACTACTAACGGCTTTATACTACAAGATGAATTCTTATTTGTTGATGACAGCTTGGGTCCTTTTACTTCTGATGATCCAGAACAAAATAGCTTAAAAGAATATACTGCTCATAAACCAATGGAATGGAATTATATGCTTTATGATAGTTTGGTAGGTTTCACCTATCACGTGAAACAAGCTTTGAAAAATATAGATAGGGAAAAAGAAAATATTGACAAAGTGGTAAATGAATATTTACAAAATAATAATATGGCTATAGTTATAGAGGAAAAATATGTACAATGTCAACTTGAAAATAAGTATAATGAAAAAGAAGATAAAGAAGAAAATGAATATAAAGACCTAGATGACATCATTCATTTTGAGGAACTATCTCTGAGTGATGCAATTAAATGTTTCGAAAGTGAATTAAGGAGTATATATCACCATTACGCTACTATTTGTAACAACGAGGATATAACTTTTACCCCCATTATGATACGTATGTATCTATGGCAAATGTATTACGATTGCGATATTCACAAAAAAGGAGTAACTTTTGTTGATATTGATAAAATATTTTATAAGAATCGTGAATGGCTAGCTAAAAAAAAACATGACCCATTTGAAAAAATATATTTTTGGCAATTTATACACAGTATTATATCAATAGCAAGTAAGCTACATGCAAAAAGGGAAATGCCTGGCATACGACCTGATGCCATTTTAGCTGCAGCGTTCACCAAATTTATGGAAGATGATTTATTACCAGGATGCAGATATCCTAAAGGTAACTTTTTTTTTAGTACGTACATAGTTTATCAGTCTATAGCGTAGGTTAGGCAGACTCCTCACAAGAAGAAACGATGTTCTGGTAAAGGTCGCGGGTGTAGCTACATCACCCTCGCTTGGTCGGAGGATCCTTCCATTTCGTTGGAGGCGTGGTGCTGTTACGTCACCGCGACCTCCACACGGGAAACAGTTGGATGAGAGAAGCACTGGACAGATAAGGGGGCGACGTTAAAAGGAGGCCTATGTTCAACAGTACAGTCTGACCAACTTATTTGTAAACTGAATGGGGGCGCTGTCGTCGTTTCAGTGTTCCAAAAAAAGTAGTTGACACTTGACAATTCTACTACCGTCTTGTTAAAATTTAATTCTATTGTCATTGATAATAGAATTAAATTTCAACACTGCAGTAGAAGTTCCACTTTTTGTCATAAGTACATAATTTAAACACCTGTTTCTACCTATTTCAGTTTATATTTATACCTACTAATTAATGATTTTAGGTCACCTGGTCTCTGGTTTCGGTACATACATTCCTTTGAAAGCAGCATACGCGTTATATCAATCGATTGGAGAGCCACATACTATACGTTCGTTTATAAGAGCTGTGCGTCGTTCCCCGCACTTTTTTACTCGTGATGCTCCTTGTATGACAGATGCGCCAAGTGAATGTATACCTTTGGGTCAAAATATTTATGTCTTTTGGGATGAAATGAGTTTTATTGTTGGTGAGTAAGTCTACTTAGTATTTTTTTTAATAAAAGCCATGCTGTCCTAGGTATCGTGCCGTGTGCCACGAGGACTTATAGAGACGTTACGTTCAATTCAATCAATCAACTAGCCTATTACACTCTACTGTTGGACATAGACCTCTTCCAACACGCGCCACAGAACCGACCCAGAGACCTTTATGAGGTCATCGGTCCACCTAGACGTGAAATTAACGGATACAAAAAAAAACAGGTCCTAGATATCACTCAAATAAATATCTTGCTTGATATTCAAATACATGATCTGGAGCACGGCAGGAGAGTTCACAACCGCCTTGCCACCGAACAGTATTTGTCAGAAATTAGTGTTTGCGATTTATTGCATATAAGTAGGTACTTAATATAATTACTGATTTATGATCCATCTTTATCTTGTCTTCATTTGATTTTGGTAAAACCAGGATGTTATTTGTGTTGATTTCGTGTCAATAATGTGGATATTATGTCAAAAAATTATTGTATTTGTAGATGACACAAGCATTGATTTGACACAAGTAATAGTCTTGCGTGTGATTTGCACCCGCAGCTTCATATAAGGTAGTCGCATTCACAATCAGCTGCCATTAAGGCATAATACCAAATCATTTTAATTTTTAATGTTTCAGATGAGAAAATTCCGAAGCATCTAAAAATAGAGAAATATGGATTAGATCTTTTTAATGTATCAAATCTGTCGACACTAAGTATAGTACAAATATTTGCTAAAATATTTCCTAATATACTTGAAGATCATTATATCATTCAATCAGTTAAGCTATCGCAGTCCACTACTACTCATAAGCATTCCTTAATGCACGGTATCAAGCAAGGACCTTCCATGCCGACCCTGCGACATATTAACCAACCTCAAATACTAGATCTTAATAAAAAAATAACTTTTTATGAATTTTACCAAGCACTAATCGAATGTATTCAACAAAGTAACAAGCTGAAAATAGAAGAAATGAAATGGAGAGAGAGATTTAGTGGATATGTTCCACCCAATACCACACCTACAGGATTTACGGTCGATTCACAACGCATTCGTATTTAATGAGCTTTTATTGTCTCTCATCACTCATCATCATAACAGCCCATTAATGTCCCACTGCAGGGGCAGGCCTCCTCCCATGACGGAGGGATAATTGACGGAGGTATAGGGTTTAATTTTAAGTTTTCCTTCTTTTTACTTCGTAAAGATAATATTCACGGATAGTCCCTCAGAAGGTTGTTTCGACACCCATTGGATGAGATGGGGTGGTGACATATTGTATTCTTACTCCGTCACCACACGGAGAATCATGTCGCTCGACACAGACACAGAGCTAGCCTATTTGTGAAGTTTGTAAGTGCTGCTTCTTTCCCGTCTAAAATGGCCATACAAACTTAGGGTGCTATTAGACCAATCGATTGATGGACGGCATCGATCGATGGCAGAATAGTTTGGACGTCGATTGATAATTTCTATCACACTGACGACGTCAACTGAACTATTTTGACGTCGATTCTTTCTTCAAGGTAAGGTTCTTTACTTGACTCATTTATCACAGCTATTAAGAGTTTCATCTTATTTATGGTAATGAGAGACTTTGAAGTAACAGTGTTAATTATGCTGAATTCAGTTTGAATTTGTGGTACTTAAGTTTCATTTTTAATGTTTTGACTTTGTTGTAATTTTTTTTAGTCTTATTTGAATTATTTTAACGGATCCTTTCTTAAGGTTTTAGTTTCTTTAGCCTAGCTTGTCTAAGCAGAATTGTGTTTTGTTTTAAATAGTTTTTTTTTTAGATTAAGTCTGATTTATTTTATTTTAAAGAATACTTTATTTTAATTCCTCATTGTGCCTTGACCAATTTGCAGCCTGATCTTTAAGCACTTTTTGTCAAGTTTATTTCTTTGTACCTTTTTTAAAAGGGATTTGTTGTTATGTTAGTTTTTAGACCTCCGCTTGTTAGCTAAATTTATTTTAGAAATAAACAATTTGTTAAGCAACTTGTTACTTTATTTTAAATTAAGTAAGTCCTTATTTATTTTATTTTAAAAGAGCATGTCTTGAGATTGACTCATAGCGTTTTGGATCTTGAAGCCAGGAAGTAACTTTAGCCAGATGAACATTCGTCCATTTTATGTTGTTGCGAACATTTTCAAGTGCTCGACGTCTACCTGCCTCCCCTGCTCCTGCGTCTGGATACTGAGCAAAGAACGCTTCCATCTAGATGATAACATAAATTTCATATTAAAACGAGCTATCATAATCGTGGACTATTCAATTCCTAGATTTTAAACAGTCATTAGTAAGTCTGCGACTATGCACAAAATATAAAAAATTGTCTCTTAGGGCTTAGCTTCTGTCATCTCTTAGGGCCCTATGAGTATGGAAGAGGGGAAAGGTGATCTATCTTGATTGGGCGCGGTAAAGTTGAACTTAGGTTCCTTTACTAAAAATAGTCAATACCTGTAGCGAAACATTAAGGCACTGGTATAATACTCCTCACCTCTTGATACTTCAACTCCGTATTGAAAGTTCCCGTGATCGTTGGTATCATATTGCCCATGTAGCGATTGTTCAATGTAAAGCGCTCAACCAGCTGCGGCCATCGAGCGCGCACTTCGTCCCAGACCAGCGCTGTACCGCTGGGGTTAGCGCTGATGTGATTGAGCACTGATAAGTAGTCTTGACTGCGGACGTTCTTCTCGTCCCAGGATAATAGCAAGAACCTAATGTATATAAATGTTTTAAAAAATTGTTGTAAAATTTTATCTTTATGGTCTTAACTTCTTAAGTGAGGTCGCGAATCACTAAAAAATAGAATGATGTAAATTGTGTTAAAGTTTTGCTGTGCAGATTTGAATAATAATTTGAATTGAATGGTCATTCTCCAACTTCCTTGCCCTACCTATAAGCCAAGAAGAATGTTCATATTTTTCTTTATCACGGCATGCATGTGGTGACAATGCCATGTTCATTCGTCGCGGTGCCCATATTACAAAGAGTCGCGACGCCATTGACATAGAGCGTCGAGATACTTATGTATTAAGATTGGGAGATTTGTGTTAAACATCTGTTTCCAATTCTGTCAGCATTTTATCAAAACATACAAAAATCTTGTAGTATTATCAGCAATACATTCATCGCCAGACAAAATATATTTCGTATAAATTAATACGCCCGGGGGTATTTTATCGCGTTTCAAAATATCCCTTGTAACGTAAAAGGTGTCTCGTGTACACGAAACGAAATTGCAACGCCTGGGGCTTATTGAAATGGGATTTCTACAGATTTTTCGGCTTAAGGCTAAAAGTTTTCAATTGGTTAACTACTACTTTATAATAGTTGGCTCTCCGAATAGTTAACTAATTGAAGGCATTTAGTAATTAGATATTGCGCTGTCTAATAAAGTCTTTGTCATAATGCGATCGTGCAAGCGGCATCCGTGCGTGATCCACATATCGGATGTGTGTGATCCACAAATTACCAGTTGAGCCTGGAAGTTCTTTAGGTTTGTTAAAGTCATGAGTGTTATACACCGCGGCACAGAGTTTGCGGTTAATGTAGCGGTTAAAAAAATGCTAATTTAAAAGTTTGGTAAAATCTGTAGAAGTCGGAAATTGAGGCAGACGAAATCCATCCATACTTACTTCCTAAGGATCGTAGTATCACGTGGGCCGGAGAGAGCATACCGTAGCTTTAATTTCTCCTGAACGTCATCTTCTTTCAAATATATTTGAAATAAACGGTCCCAATCCGATGCTGTACTTGATTTCATACCTATAAAATATTTGCATATAAATATAACGATTCTAACGTGTTGAAGTCACGGGGAAAGTCATTTGCCCAGCAGTGGAATAAAGCAGGCGAACTCTAACTAGCCTGAAGTACAGTCACGAGCAATAATATGTACACATTTTCGCATTTTGTAAACCAGTTATCTAAAGTTCTGCCAATCCAAAATTGAAAATTCGAAGATTAATTCAAAACTGTACGGAACCTCTTCTAAATTACGAATTCATTTTGATATTGTAATGTCTAGATAAACGTGCAGATAGTTTAGAAAATTTGAAAATGTGTACATATTATTGCTCGTGACTGTACAAGGAGAGGGCAAAGACCAAATGTGGAATGCTGCACTGGTGATTCTAAAAGTAACTAACTAATAATGTTCTTACCGCATGTAAGTTCTAAACTAAGCAGAGTTTGCACAACTTATTTGCTTACATAAGTAGACAAATAATAATGAACTACTTTGCCTCCCTCGTTAAACTAAACTTAGTTTATAGTTGTTGTATAATACCACAGTATAGTACACATAGTACTCGTATAAGATCTAATAAAATTAGTGTGAGCAATATTAAGTAAATAGTTATATTATGTTGATATACTTAGACAATTTAGAGAAACCAGTAGTAAGTAAGAATAGCAAACATGTATTTCCTGTAACGAATAGTAGGTATGTACTATAAATAGTAAGTACTATTCGTTACAGGAAGTATACGTTCAAAATATCATCATAAGGGATGGTCATTAACGGATAAATTTTAATAGTTAATCTTCAAAAATATAATGAGTAGGTTTTAAACACTCTTACCAAAGAAATAAACAAAACGTCTAAGATCCTGATGTATGGACACCTCCTCAGGTGTACCTTTCAACTTGAGCCAGTTGAGGAACATCGTCTTCACTCTTTCTTCAGCATCAGGTAACTGACATTCTACTGCCAATGATAATATTTTTGTGCGAAGTAAACTGGAATTGAAAATTTTATAGAAAAAATGGTTTTCAGTAATTCCGTACTTTTTTCAAATAAAATCTAGTTACATAACTAGATTTTATTTGAAAAAAGTACGGAATTACTGAAAACCATTTTTTCTATAAAATTTTCAATTCCAGTTTACTTCGCACAAAAATATTATCATTGGCAGTAGAATGTCAGTTCAAACCATTTTTTCTATAAAATTTTCAAAAAAAATTTGACTGAAAATAGAAATTTCGTAAAAATAATTACATTATTATTTTTACGAAATTTCTATTTTCAGTCAAATTTTTTCGTTAAGTTAATTGAAAAATGTTAATTAAAATTAATTACAAGCACTACTACTTATGTACTATAAAATAATACCTAGTTAAAATAGTAACTATAGTCTTTATCAGACAGGAAAGGTACGGTGACATTTGATCTTATCCATGTTACTTAGTTTACTTTTGTAGAATTTAAAATAAAAGCTATCAATTTATGAATCCAAACTGATAAAAAATTAAAAATATTATTTAGACGTTAATATAATAATTAAATTATATGAAATATTTGTTTTATATTCCATCTTCAACCCTAATATGTAAAATATAAACATATAAATTTTAAAATCGTATGCGCGACTCGGAACGAATTTCAATAGAGATTGACACAATAAAATTGTTAAAATCGAATTGTTTTTTATAAAATTGATTAAATCGATTAATTTTTTTTTTATAATCACAGAAATTAATATAATAATTTCAGTTGTCTTATAACTCAATATTAGTTTTTACGAGGATAGGCCGCAAGTTTTTTTTTGGCGGGATTCGTACGTTATAGCGATTTAGCGTTAACATCTTTTTTTTTTTTTTTTTTTTATACGAAACACGGCAATATGACTATATCGAACCTGATGGAAAGCGCGAGTACAGTCCACAAATGAAGCCAACGGATAGAAGTCCAAAAACAACTTCAATCCGTCGTCATCATCTTGCCGGTTTGGCCAAATGCTTCTTCACACTGCGTTTGAAGGACCCAAAGTTTGATGGAGGAAATACGTGAGCCGGAAGCTGGTTCCACAACTTAATGGTTAGGCATAGGAAGGAATTCCCGAACTTTTTGGTGCGAGCCGATATCTGACAGACCGTCTGAGTATGACTCCGCAAACCGGCACGAGTGGTCCTGTTATGAAAAGGGGACGGAGGAACAAGATCGAATAACTAATAATCTTGATGATGTCATTATTAAAAGAGGCCTGTGACCTGTGACCACGTAACTGCCGATGATTGGAAATAACAAAAATCTAATACTTCATGACTGTGAGAGGAAGAGACATCAAAGTAGACAATTCAGTAGATTTTCACTTATTATGTCATGTAAGTGACGAATCAAGTAATTCATTAAGCTGTTCATCAGATGAATCACGCATTGATTCGGCATAATTAATAAATATTTAAAAAAAGATTAGTTTCTTATTTTGTACCCATAATCGATTTATTCTTGTTTGTAAATTATATCGGTTAGATATAGAATCGGTATTTTTAAAAACGATTTTAGTGTTACTACATCTCTAGTAATGACAAATACTAAACGTCACCGTACCCATAAGATCTGAAAAATAGTATAATTATTATTATTTGCAAAAACATAATTATTTATAATACCTCTCAATAACAGAAAGATTGACAGCATCCCAATTTTGTTGCACGTAAATAGGACGAATGAGTTGATGAAAGTATTTCTGTAAAACAAAACATTATTACTACTTATGTGAAGTGATTTGGTCACTTGGTTCACAAAGAAAGCACACCTTAACTGGGAAACATAATTACACAGCTGCACTCTTAACTCCTAGTAAAGACAAGTCTATATGCGGCCTAAACAACTCTCAACACCAGGTTAACCATTAACCATACGATAGAACAAAAAATAAACGTGGCGAGTTAGGTGTCAAAAAATTATTTTGCCGCCAAAATTTTATGACGAAATAATCAAAATATAGTATGATAAAACTAAAAATTTAAGGTTGTCGGAATTTTTCCTTTATAAGTATGTACTACTTGCATCTTGCTAAATTAGGTTTTTGCCCTTTGCTCGTCGAAAATTTTGCAAAATCGGCAAAATCGGTACGGAACCCTAAAAAGACTATGCAGAAGAAGACTATATCTTACCTGCAAACTGTCCTGCCCCAGTGAATGATGTAGTTTCTTGTCAATAGCACTGTATATTGTTGCGACGGTATTCCAGGGAGCCAGTTCTTTCTCATAAAGCAGGTAGCTTGTGAAGTTTAAAGCCAAATCATAAGGAACCATACGAGCTTCTGCCAAAGCGAATACGTCGTTCAATAATTGAGATCTATCTGCTGATGTTAGCTGAAAATATTTAAAATAATTTCATTCTTTTTTTTTATTGACGCCTGCAGCTCTCTCTTCATCATCATCATCATATCAACCAATTGACGTCCACTTTTTGGACATAATGCATCCTCCAAATATAGCTCTCTCTTGCAGCCATAAAATGAACAAAGGCAAAATACATCTAAATTCAAAACAGTCGTTTGTGGGTAGCACAAATAATATTTTCCATGATGAGAACGAGGAAAGCAGCGACAAAGTTATTGAGAAGTATAATATAGTTTGGTTTGGTCTCCGTGTGGTGACGGAGTAAGAATACTGTGTGTCACCACCCCATCTCATCCCATAGTTGTCGTAAAAACCGACTAAGGGACTATCCGTGAATATTATCTTCACCTAATAAAAAGAAGGAAAACTTGAAATTAAACCCTGTACGCCTGTGTCTGGCCAGCGTGGTATTAGAAGACCAATTACCCCTCCGTCATGGGAGGAGGCCCGTTCCTGCAGTGGGACATTAATGGGCTGTTATGAATGAATAATATAGTTTAGTCACGTTGAGAGAATGGAGGATCAGAGATCAAGCAGGAAATTATAGTGCGAATGTTTTAGGTAACATCAATAGGGTTTGCTAAAGAAGGTCTACCAAGGACCTTCAAAAAGAGCCGTTGCATAGAGCTCTGAACCTACTGGTATGTTTGAGGATTTGTATGAATAGTAACTGTTATATAATAGGTATAGTTAATATTCACGGTAAACTTAATTACAATAGTAGGTTTCCATTATTCTGTAAAAATGAGTATCATACCTGGATTGTTCGTGATTTGAGTTGTTCTATCAATGTATTCCACATAGGTAACGTGTAGTTCACTCTGTAGTAACCTACTTGATCGTTGTTTAGTTTGAGCCATTTGTCGTCCTCATTCAATTTTAACGTTACTGAAAAAAATACCATTTACAATTAAGTTTTTTCAATTTAGAATCCTTAACGTTGGACGACACACATTGTTGAGGTTTGTAAACATTATGCCTGCCTCAATAGGCAGGAGGAAGCTGACATATCGAACGAACACATGGCTTGGTATTTTTGCGCGCAGTTCCTTCGTGATGTAATCGAGGCTGCCGCGCTTGTTCCGTATCAGTTTTCTATTTATTTGCTGCATTCCTGATCTTCGTCACCCAAGCAAACTAGACGATTTCATTTTGAAACAAATATAATTATAAAAATTACTTACTGTTTTCGTCATTGTCGGATAACCATAACAGTTCCTCATGTATTCCATTGTTTGTTTTGTAAGTGATCGGTACAAACCAGCGATAGCTAAAATTGAAGAAATAATAATACTTAACTGAAATATCTAAAACTACAAGATAGTGCAAGGGAATACACAATACCTACTAGTCGCAAAGTTTTCACAGTAGAATTAATTACCGAAATTACTCCTCAATCATTTCTTGAATGTTTTTAACCGACTGCAAAACTCTGTGTTCTAAAGTAGCTCCTCCCTGTTTTGCAGTCGGTTAAAAAGTTATTTAATAAATATTTTGAAGTGACAGTCAAAAACAAAAGATAATGGTTTTTCTTGCGAAGTTATTTTGTCTGTAATTTGTAATGAGAGCGGAGTTGTTGGTAATTCAATGCCCTCGTTTGTCGAAATCCTTGACCTTTTTAATAAAACTTAGCATAAAAAAGATCTTACTTGAATTTAGAATCGTTGGAATAAACCGCCTCTAAATCGTACAAGAACCTCGACTGTGACACAACGTATGAGTTAGGTTTGTCTCCCGGCTGCACTGTTAATACAGGGTAACCCATTTGTTGGGTCCAAGTGTCCATTATATTTCTGAAATGTATATTTTTGTTTTTTACTACGATATTAGTCTCGAAAGTTGTCGTTTAATATCGGTTGTGCTTCAAAAAAGGAGATTATTTTGGTACTACTTAGGTATATCTTCAATGAACGGGTTTTACTCATCAGAAACGGGAATCACTCATCTATGGCATATTGTCAAGTTTGCTTAGCCCGTGTTATCGTTTATGAATCAGAGATTGCAACTGCCTGTCAACGCCTCACAACCAGTTACAATTATAAACTTGAAGAAAGTGGTACAATTTTCTTACAATACAAAAACACCATTTTAGCGAATTGACATCCACCGCTGGTCATCATAGGCCTCCTCCGAATATTTCCACAATACAATGTAAAAAGGAAAAACTTACGTTAAACTTAAATCGGGATATTTCTTCTTGAAATAAGGTTCCAATGAAGAAAGCAGATCTTGTGTTATTGTATTACCATATTTGTACTTCTTTAGATAATCAGTTACACCATGTCGAAAGTCTTCGCGTCCTGTGAATCCTTCTAACATTCTTAATATCGAAGCACCCTGAAATATTATCGTAAACACCAATGACATTATTAATGTTCCACTGCGGAATTAATGGAAAAATGACTCGTTACCACCTCTTTGCTCGCTTCTTCAACATCTGAGCAGCAGTATGCTAATATTACTGCGTTTAGGTGATAGGGTACTGTAGAGGTTAGTGGTTGATTAGCGGATTGACTGATCAATGTAACAGTTGCTATGCTCATAGTAATAATGTTTGCAGATTATAATAATGTGTATCTCGTCACGCTTTGCCACACTTTTCAAACCTAGTACCTAAAACTCGGATAATCTTACTTGGTCAGGGTAAAATTTCAGACACGATCGCGCATGTACAGGAACTAATACCTGTTCTCCGTAATTTAGTTCCAAAAATGATATCAGCGCAGCAATTGCAACTTTAAGCCGGTCAGCTTAGATTGAAGGCAAGAAAGAAAGAAAGTAAATAAACTTTATTTGACACAGTAGACACTATATACAAATATACAAATAGATAGATATATTAATATATTGGGCGTATTGTAACAAATGAACCAATTATGTAAGTAGGTAGTTACTAGTTATAATTGTATTCTCAATTTACCTTACTGTATGAAATACTGTCAAATATAGACGTGATTTGATCTGGTGTTGCAACCGTTTGTACTATTGGATGACTTGACAGCTTACCGTCAGTCACCATAACTGGGTGAAGCGTCTTCGTTAAGAAGTTATCCGACTGAAAAAATCAATAGTTATTGTACAATTAAAATAAATATTCCTTACACATTCACACATCGCCACCTAGTCCCAAACTAAGCAAAGCTTGTACTATGGGTACTAGACAACGGATAAACATACTTAAATACATTTTTTTTTGTAAAAACACACATATTATACATAGAAAACACTCAGACCAATGCAAACAATCATGTTCATGCACACAAAGATTTGCATTGAGCGGGTATCGAACCCAAGAACTCTGCGTAGCAGCCATGAAATATACCGACTGCGGCACAGAGGTCGTCAAATTAGTATAATACTATATTTTAATACGTAAAAGCTGTGTTGTATCGTTGTGTCAGCAGTCAGCTGTCTTCGTTTACAGGTTGTTGTTCTTGCAAATAAGAGACCAACTAAAAAGGCAATCACCGTGACCGTTTAATTCAGCTCCAAACAGTGATGTGCCAATACTACAGAGTATAGTTTTTATTTAAATTTAATTAATTAAAAAAACTATTACGATGCTGTTGGCAAAATTAACATAACTCCTATGAGTTAGGTAGACTATAAGTCATGTTATTATGTGATTGATATAACAATTGAATTCGTTAGAATAAAGAAGGGTTACTTTACAGTTTTCCACGAAGGTTCAATAGCATTCAGTGCTTTGGTTTCCATATATGATGCAAAACCTTCATTCAGCCAGATTTCATCCCACCATTTCATGGTTACTGAAAAAAATAACAATCCTAATAATTCTCTAATCAAAAAACTTCTAAATCAGATAATTCAATACTGAATATAAAACGCAATGATCTCGTATTGTTTTTTAATGAAAACCGTATTGCGATCTTTAATTTAATTTGGTAAAGTCGAATTTCTATTATGGTGCATTAGTCATCAGCAGATCGAGTTTTTTTATTGCAGTGGAGGAAACGGCGGATGTGGAAGCCACTTACCTAATGGTAAGTGGTCGCATAAGGCCGTCAGCATTGTCACAACACAGTTTAGTTGCTGATTACACTAAGTCACTGCATCCTCTGACGCTACTAAGAAGTTATTTAGTGTTATATTCTATGTATCAAAGATTATCTTACCTAAATTCCCGAACCACATATGGGCTAATTCATGTGCGATAGTACTAGCTACACTGATTTTGTTTGAAGCTGATGATTCTTTTTTGTCAATAAGGAATGACGATTCTCTGTAAGTGATCAGACCCCAATGTTCTGTAGCTCCCGAAACGTAATCTGGTATAGCTATCATATCTGAAAAAGATGGTGTAAAATAACATTGTACTCGGACACACAAATAGTGACAATAAATAGGTGTATGTGATATCCTTCAGAGAGGGCTAGTACAGTCACGAGCAATAATATGTACACATTTTCACATTTTGTAATACAGTTATCAAAAGTTCTTCTAAACCAAAATTAAAAATTCCAAGATTAATTCTAAACTGTACGGAACCTCTTACAATTACCGAAATAATTTTGGTATTCTAATGTCTAGATAAGTGAACAGATAGTTTAGAAAATTTGACAATGTGTACATATTATTGCTCGTGACTGTACCTAGCACTCGGAACCGATGGGCTGTAGATGAAACAAAACAGGTTTTTAAGGGTCGTAGTACATGCCCCTCGGTCGCCTACCTTTACGTTACAAAAAGAGACAATTTGCTAAAGATCCACTAAGATGAAAACACGATCACTTGTTCCAGCACTGTAAAATTGAACAGTTTGTTTAATTTATTGAGGATGATTTTTAGGGCAGGTAGTATTCGTAATTCATATTGTCATTATGTCTGGTCAGTATAAGTAAAAGGTCTACGGACTGATATCGATTGACGTTATGATCTAAATGATGGAGGAAAACTTGGTCTTCTTATAGACCAAATTTCCAACACTAGAAGCTGAAAGAATGCTTAAAGCTTGTGGTATTTTAGCTAGTTACAGTTAATGATGATGATGATCTTACCTAATTTTGGTAGCGGGAATGGGACATCATAATATTTAATATAAAATTCCGTGGCTCTCTTCCCGATATCCAGGGCGAAATCAATTTTGTGCAATTCATCATTCTGTGCAAAAGTGCGTAAAGTAAACTTTTTCCCATTGTTCCCAGAATCTATTTCAGCAGATCTGTTACTGAAGTCACAGAGGACATAGCAAGCTAAGTATGTTGACATTGGTACGCTTGTCGCAAATGTTACTTTATCTTTATTTGATTCAGCGTCGTGAACAGTATTGATCTCCTGGAACATGAAAAAAAGTAGGTACCTACTTATACATTTTTTTTTTAAAGCAGTCAAAGTTTAGTTTCACCTCAGTTTAGTTTTACAAACACTTAAGGGACACAACGACTATACTAGCCGTTCCAGGCACAATAAGGATTTGCATTTGCGATAATTGACTTGAAAGTCATTTGAACAAAATCTTTAGATCGCTTCAAAACTTACGGAGATAACTATTTCAAATGAAGTTAGAAATTAGTTCTTTTGGAACTTAAAACGTTCAGAAGAAGCTTAACTCATTTTAAAATAACATAAAGCGAAAATAGAACTAAAACTGTTCTATTTTCGCTTTATGTTATTTTAGCCAGTAAAAAATAAATAAGAAATTTGTGCAAAATACTGTAGGTAATCATTAAAAAACAAAAGTGTAGGTGAGAGCACTGACCTCTGTCGTGACCAGTGCCCTTGAAACCTGACTAGAATTTATGTCGAAAATCGCGACAAAAATATGTAAAAAAATTTACGCAACAAGAAACTGAATTATTATTCTTGTTTCGCTCACAAGGCAACATGTCCTGTATTGTGGTGACTTTTACTAAAAACACGGACAATGGTCTATCGAAGGGTTCAAATCTGATCAAAGTGACTCCTTCAAATCTGATAAAAAGCGCGAATACGGTCCAGGAATGAAGGTCAAACATGGTTTCACTGATTGCTTTGAATTTTTAGCAGATATGGGTTGATAGGGATTGACATGATAAACCATTACTTTATAGTATAACCATGCCTATTAAGACAGTAAGAAATCTTCCGTTCAACTTCATTGTTCATGGACTGCGATCGTGTTTAACATCAGGTGTGTTGCAGTTCTTTTGCCAAGACACTAAAAAAAGAAAGCTGACTGCTAAGTTCCGCGAGAAGTATCTTTTCTCCGGAGGTGAAGGTCACTATTGTCGTAAAAGTTTATCAAGCTAAGTATATGGTAATACTTACGTTCATATTTGAAAGTGCTATATAAGAAGGAGGTTTCCATAGAGTAATATCGTATGTAGCTTTGAAATCCGGCTCGTCAAAACATGGGTAAGTTTGACGAGCGTAAGTTGGTTCAAATTTACTTGCTACCATAGTTCTAAAAAAATGAATGAAAGTTCATTTAATTCATTATTATAATGTAAGTACATGTTTTGGGCATTAAAAGAAGTTTTTCGAATAAAAAAACCAGACTCCTACCAGAGTATATTGACATCGGTTATAATACTAACGCAATTTTGTTCACTTCAATGACTTACATAAATTCCAATTTTTGGAAAGAAAATCATATTACTTAGTTCGTCAATTTTAGTAAAATTCTTAAGGGACTCAATTCGCTCACTTTTGGTACACTTTTAAACGAAAACCAGTTTCATTCCAATTGGTCAAGAAATTAATGAGTGCTGCATTAATAAACATTAAAATTAGAATTTTAGGATAATTTGTTGAGGTATGATAGATATGTAGCTAAGATTGCTAACTTTAGGTTAATTAATATAAACTAATTATAAAGTCGTTGCTTGTGAAGTACACTGTTCACTTTCCACTGTAAGGAGTTGTTGTATCTATTATTTTCAAGAAACTTAAGTAGTCTAGACAAGGGTTTACCATATGTGCAGGGCTTTGTGTGTAGTTTTTCTTTGATTTTAAGTTAATACGTGTAATTATTATCGAGAAAAATGGTTGGGCATTGTGACGATAACAAATTTATACAAATTAAACTTAATACTCACCTACCATTTTGCAACGAGCTAGCATAAAATCCAACAATTCCTTTATCCAACCTTCCAGAATATTCCATGAATATGGTGTATTCACCTTTTTCTATTTGCTTCTCTAAATATATCTCTAAGAACTCTCTTTTATCATTTGTTTCATTAATAGACTTGATTAATAAAACTTTATTATCGCTGGATTCTATACTCGTAGAATGAATTACCAGCGATTTAGAATTTAATGTTATTTTTATTGCTGGTTCGACTACACTCACTAGTATTGAGACTGAGCCGTTGAATGTTTTACTTTCTAAGTTTGGTATTAAGTTTATTTTATAGTTTTGAGGTATTACGTTTCTTGGAAGGCGGTAAAAATCATCAGGTAGCATCTGTAAACCAAAATAAAATAATATAATATTATTGACAGCTTATTATTAAAAATTATTATTGAAACGTTTGGAGGAGGTTTATGTCCAGCAGTGGGCGTTCTATATGCTGATATGATGATGATGATGATGATTGACAGCTTATGTGTTGACGGACTAATTTCTTTACTAGATAACCCTCTTGCGTAGATTACCAGACCCCTTTTAAACTAATATACCTACGTACATTACCGAAACCCTTTTAAACGTAACGTTCAATGTACACCTACTAAGGCGCTGTCTCCACGAGCGATAGAATCGCGACGAGTCAGAACAAAAATCGCCGCGATAACATCGCCGTGTGGAGACACCTTCATACAGAGTATATAGAAATACGTTGCACGACGATAATATCGCCGCGATTTTATCGCTCGTGGAGACAGCGCCTAAGTAGCAGTAATCTGTAACAAGTTTTGCTTTTTTTATGAGTTTGCCATTTACATTTTTTCAAAGTCTGACTTGGGTGTACACGTACTCTTTCAAACAAACGAACATTTTATCAAATTGTTCATGATATAACATAGTTCAGAGGTAAACCACACAGTTGAGAGCATTGTCCTCCTCTTTATGAAATCGATAGAAAAAGAATCATCATCATAATATTAGCTAAAACACGTCTTCTGCTGGACATAGGCATCCTCCAAATAGTTCCATGTTACGCGATCGTGTGCCTTTATCAGCCATCGATTTCTTGCCGACCTAATCAGTTCGCTCGTTTATCATAATTTGAGGGGTTTGCCAACACCACGGCTTTGTCGAGTATGCGGTCGCCATTCTAGTAACTTTCAATCCAGGATCTCAGGTCTCTTGAGTCCTGGCACATGCTGAGTTGGATAGGTATCCATTTATTTGGTACACGGGGTGCATCTTTTATTGTTTTTATTTTTTATGTTTTTTGTTTACTTTAAATTGCTGTCTAATTAATTACGTAAGTCACAATCGGAGGGTGTAAGAAGGAAACTAGAATCACTAAAAACGAGATTTATTGTTTTTATTACAATCTAATTAGCCTAAAGATGAACGAGTTCGATGTTAGAACTACATTCTATCTATACTAACTACTAACTTACAAGTACTAAACGGAACTATAACTGATATACGACTACATTATAACTGATGATTCTTCTCTTGAGATGTCTTTATATAAAACTATAAAATAAGGTCGAACGTAATCGAACTGCAACTGGTCGGTCACACTTGCTGATGCTGCGCCTCGTGCTTAAAACCAGAAATATGAATTAACGTAAAGGACATTTTTGTTACACTCGATAATAATACGTATGTAATTACATCATACGATATAATACTCATTTTCGACAAAATGTCCTTTACATTAATTCATATTTCCGGTATCGGATTTCTTAACAACTGCTGATTCTGCTGATTCAGGCCACGAGAAGTGATTGAGGTCACGGAACGAATGTACGTAGTTGCACGGATACGTAACATCTCCACCCTTAGAACAGCAACTATTTGAAGACGAAGTAGAGAATAGTTCTGATCTATGAAATAGATTCGACATTTCTTGACTAGTCTTCTCTTTCTGGATACGTTTCGATGATAGTTCAAGTTGTTTCATATGACCGCAGCTCGACTTCATTTTGCTTAAACTGCTGATGCTGTATGTTCATTCGCCTGTGTGGTAATATAACGGTAATATAATATGATCATAACTTTATTTAATTATAAATCACATTATAAAATATGCTTGTACTGCCTCAATTCTGTAGTAGTAATGGATGAAATGGAGCTGGATGATATCCCGGATGATGCGGCGTCAGCGTGGTAGTTGCTACTTCATAAATTTGGAAATAATTTTTTCTTCGCTTCCTTTTCTTTCCTTTTTTTTATTGAATTCTATACACTATATTCCGAATCCTTCTTGTGTTATCAATGTCTGGATAACCTCCGTTGCGGCTTCGTGTAGATTCTGGATACTCGGATTGCTGCTTGAAAGCTGCCCAGGCGACTCGCGTACTATATAATATCGATGTTAGATACTACTATAAGCTCGCGAACCGACCTGCGAGTATCCTACCGACTGCGCCAATTACGTAAGTCACAATCGGAGGGTGTAAGAAGGAAACTAGAATCACTAAAAACGAGATTTATTGTTTTTATTACAATCTAATTAGCCTAAAGATGAACGAGTTCGATGTTAGAACTACATTCTATCTATACTAACTACTAACTTACAAGTACTAAACGGAACTATAACTGATATACGACTACATTATAACTGATGATTCTTCTCTTGAGATGTCTTTATATAAAAATAAAAAATAAGGTCGAACGTAATCGAACTGCAACTGGTCGGTCACACTTGCTGATGCTGCGCCTCGTGCTTGATTTCTTAACAACTGCTGATTATGCTGATTCAGGCCACGAGAAGTGATTGAGGTCACGGAACGAATGTACGTAGTTGCACGGATACGTAACAAATTTAACTTGTACTTTTAATTTTATTGTTATTATGTGCCTTGGTGTTACTAAATAAAATATTTTTCTATCTTTCTTTTATCCTAGCAGCCATTGGTTCTGTATAATATAGTTAGTCAGTTATTAATATAGATACTTACATTATTCAAAGGATCTGTGCTTTCATCTCTCGTCTCTTTTGAACTGCTACTCACATAATTGTTATTAACAGCTAACGCTAACGTAGATACAAATAAACAAAATGTAGTCGCCATGAAAAACAGCATACATTTATTTTTATTTGTCCACATTTTCATTTTAGATGTGCACATCTGTAAAGTAACATAATTTTATCTATACTAATATTATAAAGAGGTAAAGTTTGTGTGTTTGTGACGTTGTAGGGGGAAATCGCCGGATCTACTGAACCGATTTATAAAAAAAAATCTGTGTTAAATAGTCCAGTTATCGGGGAGTGCCATAGGCTATATAGTATCACACTATGACTAATGGAAGTAGAACAGTAATGAAATATGTTTAAAAAAAGGACGCGTTTTTTTAGCCGCCCAACGAAGTCGGCACGGGTCGGCAAGTCTTTTATAATAACATACTATTTAAATATTTGTAAAACCAGGGTTTTTGTATCGATTGTATTTTATGCATTTTTGTTTACATGAATAATTCTCTGGAATTCCATAATTTTGAGATACAAACCAAACCCTCTAGTAATAAAATATCTCCGAGACCAGCTTGGAAGCATAGGCAAATTTTTAAGCATACTGGTCAAGCTCTTTTTTAATTGTTCTAGAAATTGCATAGATCTGAGGCAACAAACATTAAATACTTAATTGAAATACTTATTAAAATTGTATAATTGGGACGCAGCAAGAATTTCGTAACAGCCTATTAATGTCCAACTTCAGGAACGGGTCTCCTGCAGTATCGGACAGGAATTTACACTTACTTACACCGTGATAACCCGACGGACTATACTGGGTTTTACGTTGAGTTTTCCATAATAAGAAGAGATTTTTTTTAAAATTTAGCCGTAAGTACAATACAAATCATTTAAAGTGTTCAGATGTATTTGGTCATATTGTCTGCTATGAAATACCTAAATTAGGTATTTCATAGCAGACAATGTGACCATTAAATGGTGATACTAAGAAGAATGTCTAGTAAGACATTAACGTACCCAATTCCGCACGACACAGGGAATCCTAGTGTAGGGCCCAGGGATCTATAATAATAATAATATGTATTTTGCTTTTCTTAGTACAATAAATAAATTTACAAAATAAATTTCAATCACGTCTACGTCAAAAACATGTCAACATTTATATAATCAAAAGACGTTCTGCTAATTATGTTGTAATGATGACTTTAATGCAATAAGAGTGTATTAATTATGTAAGAACATTATATTTTTTATTTTACATTGTTACTATGTACTGATGTACTATGTGGATAAGGAATATACCTATAAGATTCTATGTTCACCTCTTGCTCGCATATTTATTTATGCTCGCACTCACTCAAAAACTACACGAGGGATTTATAGATTACATTTTGAAATCCCATTCATTATCTTTTTTCTTATTTTTTTATACTTTTTGTGAGACTTCCGTCGATTCCAATTATAAAATAGATAATTTTACAAATCTTGTTTTACTAGGAAAATCTAATTTTATTTAATGTGATACTATGCGTTTCAAATAAGAATAGGATCGCACTTGCTGCCAACTTCATGTGGCAACTGTCATTTTAGTACGACCAACAAAAAAATTCGTAAAATAATTTAAATAAAAATATTTAGCGTTGAAAATTCCGATAGAAACAGATTGTTTTATTCAACGAAAAAAATGTTTCTTCGTTTTTTACCGTTTTATTTGTTTGTTACATTGAAACAATAACATTAAAAACCTTACAATAAATACTGGTTTTATTGAAACTTTTGCAGTTTGTTTCACATAGAATCTGATTCGGATGAAGAACGTAGCTATTTTGCCATAAGTGGTGTGGAAGAATTGAATTCCAATTAAAATTTAATTTAATAAAAAAATTATATAACAATATTGAAGTAAAAATTAATAAAATTTTGTATTTATTTTTTTCCTACCGTACATGACATTCATGAAGTTCGTTAGAAATGCGAAACAAAATGGCGCTCTGACAGTCCTATTCTTATTTGAAACGCATAGTAATTATATTTTTCCGTAGCTACAGCAATTTTATTTAAGTTGGTAATAAATTACAAAATCTTAAGTATTCAGCTTTTATAAAGTTCTGAAAGTTGGCTTCTAGCCAGACTTGAGAAGTTAATACCTTGCGATCAAGTGCAGTCTGCCTGTAAGGTCTGCGCTAATTATGATATAGCTCTGGTTTCTGACAATTTTTATATATGACGATGTAAAATGTCGTGTAAATATCCATTATATTAACGCTAATATTAATTCAATTAATTTTAATGTAATTTAATTGCATTGTAAAGTAACTATCTAGAAAATTAAACTACGGGTTACCTACCTAATTAGTGCATTACTGTCACTGCAATCCTGTTTTCTTGAACACAACAATAAAATGATATTTAACTACTTATTAAAAACAACAGGATTAACGTGGTGTCCTACATGGGCGACGAACGCGATAAACGCGACGTACGCAATCAAATCAACGGCATACCCTTCTTCTGTCTAGGACACAGCGTAAACCTATCTACGTTAAAAACGCGGAAAATTTATTTAAGTTTTTACCATGCAATAAAAACTTGCCACAACTAAATATACAGAAAATAAAAAAATATCTTTACTTAATAGTCTCTTATTTCACATAATCTTTTTCCAACGTTTTGTATAGAAACGTGTGATGTAAAAGAAATGCAAATTGTTATTGCATAAAATAGTAGATTTAACAATCACAAATTAATTAAATGCAAGGCTCACTTTAATTACACTTTACTGTTTCATCACGTTACTATTATATAACATTTATTAGCTAATTTCTATTTATATTGTTCCTACCCACTGCAGATTTTTCTCTTGAAGGTATTATAACATACTTTGACTATATAATGATTAGGTACATACCCATCCGTAATGAAGAATCAAATTATTAGATTAAATATTATACGATTTCTTTGAATAAAAGTGAAGACTACTGCTAATATAAAAGATTTTTTTATAACTGCTGTATTTTCCCTAAACTAGATTTGTAGATAGAATTCCGGTTTTATTCGATTCTGTCTCTAAACAGGACTTTATGATAGAAAAATACCAGTATTTAGTCAATATAATACGTAACAAAATGCTTAAGTTGTTCCTCAGCATTCTACAAAATGATTTTATAAATTAATTAAAATGAATTTGCAACATTTTGGCAGTGATATTTCACTGCCAATAATCTGTTTCGATTTTAATTACTTTTGCTACGTAGGTAAGTGAAGTAAGTAAAAAACTGTGGTTTTTATTTCTCCCTGAAAATGTTCTTTTTGAATAAAACATTAACTCCAGTTATAAACATTATAACGGGAAGATTAATGTGGCATGCTAATCTATACTTCTATACTAATATTATAAAGAGGTAAAGTTTGTGTGTTTGTGACGTTGTAGGGGGTAATCTCCAGATCTAATGAACCGATTTTAAAAACTCTTTCTGTGTTGAATAGTCTATTTATCGGGAAGTGTCATAGTCTATATAATATCACGCTATGACTAATAGGAATAGAGCAGAAATGAAATATGTTTAAAAAAGGGGGCGTTTTTTCCACAGCCCAACGAAGTGGGCACGGGTCAGGAGTCAGGAGGTAGTTATCTTTATTTTGCTTGCCATTTTGGCACAGGCCACTAGCAGTGGTCGCAAGCTGACTCAGCTTAATGAAATGCGATAGTTCAAAAGTTATGATTAATTCCAGTTTTTTGGGATGAATTTTAGTAGTTGTAATCACATACGCGATATCTACTTTTGTTACTAAGGGAGACTGATTGAAAGTCAAGATAATGCCTACAGTATTTTATAATTTAACTACCCTAACACAAATTAAATAAGAATCTTGTTAAAACAATAGCAAATAAACGAGTACAAGGCGATTGAAATAAATTAAAAATAATACAATAACATAGATCAAAATGAAGTCATTTTATTTTTCAAAACATCTTTCTTTATTAAACATTTCGAGGTATATTTTTAACCCATGTAGACCTACCGTACCCTATATGGTATCATCATTAGTGTGCTAATGTTACTGTGTTACTAGCTAGTAAAATTTCAAGACTGTGAGATTAGTCTCACAGCTTTAGACAGACATACATTTTAAACAGCGGCTTGGCTGTGCTCTAGCATCGACGAACTCTGTGGCGTAGTGGTTATTATAACATGACTGCTACGCAGAGGTCTCGGGTTCGATTCCCGCTCAATGAAAATCTTTGTGTGCATGAACATGATTGTTTGCATTGGTCTCGGTGTTTTCTATGTATAATATACAGGGTGGAATGTTGTAATGCCACCTGGAGGGGAAGTACTCTTAATACTTTAGATAGAAAATTTTACTCAAAGGAAACATTCCTTTATTTTTGAAAAGAAAAAAAACAGCATTAAAGATTTTTAAAAATTCGCTTGCCGCACACGGTAATCGAACCGACTAAAATCTGTAAAAGTTGCACCGTGTACTTTTATTGCATTGATTGTTAGGGTCAATAAGGATGAAATCTTTTTAACAAACTTCATAAATTGAATAACATGAAAACAATTAAATTTTAAATTAATTTAATTATGCAAAAAAAATTTAAACTAACTTATTAATTGCTCGAAATGGGCTCCATTTTCAGAAGTTAAATGAATGGAAAACAATGAAATCTTAAATTATTAATTCAATGGGTCAAGCTAAAGCACTTTTACTTAAAGATCTATCTGTGTACTTACGTTATTAATTAATTATTATCATTGACGTCATTTATCCATCGAAATTACGAATTACTATTTAGATAAGACGATTGCAATTTGCACGTGTTTGTAATGCAGACTCCTTTCTTAGATGCGACATAACTGCGTGTATGACGTAGTTTAAATATGGAATGTTACATTTGAAAACAGATTTTCATCTGTTATTCACATTTGATTGTTTTTACAAATCATTTCATAATTTTTTCACGGTAAAAATGGCTTATCAAGAGCAATTTGATTTAATGGAAGCTTAATTTTTAAATAATAAAGATGTGAATCGTGCTCTGCGGTGGTATGGAGAGAGATATCGAGACCGTCAGACACCAACTCGATTTGTACTGAAAAGAATGGTAGAAAATTTAAAGAACACTGGAAGTTTCAAAAAGCAACGGCACCCTCTTCAACAAAACAACTTTGATTTTGAATTAAATATTTTAACATACTTCGAAGCATTTCCGAAGGCTTCAAGCAGAGAAGCTGCCGAAGTAATTGGAACAACCCACACTCGCATACTTAAAGTGCTGAAAAAGTATAAGTTTAGATGTTATCGTGATGGTCGGTTGGTACAAAAATTGCATCCTGGGGATTGTGAGAGACGACTACAATTTTGTCAAAACATGCTGAGAGAAATTGACCGTAACCCTAATTTTTTGAGTAACATTGTATGGTCTGACGAAACCAACTTCAGCAATAACGGCATGTACAATCGCCGCAATAATCACTATTGGTCTAGAGTGAATCCTCTTCGTGTTCATGAAACTAACAGTCAAGTAAGATTTTCTTTTTGGTGCGGAATTATGAGAAACTAGCTGCTGTGCCCGCGACTTCGTTCGCGTGGCGGATGTTACTTACTTCGCAATTCGATTTAATACTGAAAAATGGTTTTTGAAACCTTATAACAAACATATATACCTACACACGAATTGTAAAATTAACGAACGAACCAAAACCTTTTCAAAAACAGACCTTTACAAAGACAGATCTATAAAGACTGGGTCTAAACTTATACTGAAAGACATGAGCGAACGTCATTCTTTCAAGGAAAATCTTAATACCGATACTGAAAATGAGGTCACAGGCACAATGCCATCTGTTGTTAAATTGGTAAGTTAAAATAAATGACATCGCTTATTTCATCATAACAGCCCATTAATGTCCCACTGCAAGGACGCGCCTCCTCCCGTGACGGAGGGATACTTGGCCTACTAATGCCACGTTGGCCAGTCGGATTGGTATAGGGTTTAATTTCAAGTTTTCCTTCATTTTTATTTCGTAAAGATAATATTCACCGATAGTCCCTTAGTCGGTTTTACGCCACCCATGGGATGAGATGGGGAGGTGACATATTGTATTCTTGCTCCGTCACCACACGGATAATCGCTAATTAATTATGAATGAATACATTTGCACGCCACGTTATGGTGCGGCAGAATTACCTGCCTCGGTGGCGCGACGGTCGCATTACATGGCTGGCGTGCATGAGGTCGCGGGTTCGATTCCCATGGAGGACAATTGTGATACACAAACTATTGTCCTTAGTCTGGATGTTATTTGTGTCCGTTAAATTGATATTTTTAAAGGCTAGTGTGAAGACTTATAATTGATATTACACATACGATTCATGGTTAATTTTATTAACATTTAAAAGGAATAACTTATTAATAGCACATTAGCACTTAATAATAAAATAGTTATAGATTATTTAAAAACTCATTTATTTTATGATTACTACTGGTAACGCCATCTCGTGAACAAAAAAAACGAAATTTAAATTCATTCAACATTGAACCAAATCCATTTTTCATTACCCCTGATTTGTATTGGACTGTTCTAATAAAGAGATCTAGCGATATCTCGAGTATTACTTATCCGATTCCGATTGTTTTATTATAGTATAGATAGATAGATTACCTACTTTAAACGTAATACCTAAAAACTACGTATCTATTTATTTTAATATCTAAAGCGCACTTATTCCGAGAAGAGTCAATAAGAACCACGTCCGTTCGCATTAAGAGTCAATGTGAATGAAATTATATAGATGCACCGGTTGGCCGTTTCGGACGTTAAACAAAAATCAACCGTACAGCCGTACTCATAATGGCGCGGCGACATTTGGAAATTTTCTTTCATCTATATCTTGTGTGTTTATAAACCGATTTCTATAAAAAAAAATTATGAATAAGGTATTAAAGTGTACTTTTGAAATATGGGAGTTTGAAAATGATATGTCTATGCAAATTACAATATATTTATGTATTTAATACACTTTGAAGAAAACCCTAACGATTAAACACGTTATTGTGGCTAATATATAAAGTCAAAGTCAAAGTCAAAGTCAAAATAGCTTTATTCACTTAGGTTACAAAGTAACACATGCAAATCGTTATACATGTAGTAGAATAGTATAGAGAAAAATGTCTGCCAAACTACTACCACTTTCGCAGACGACTATAGTAGAGCTCTGAGAAGAATGTGGCCAAGAAACTCAGGCCACTCTTTTCAAAATAATAATTTGACTTTGTTACAATTACCAACAGCAGCGTGAAGAATGATGTGTGCAAGCAAATCTTACATGCATAGCAATTTAAAGTTTAATTGATAAAAAAAATTTCATTGTTAATAAATTGATTTAAAAAAGCTTTAATTGCATGGCACGTTCATCAGTCATCTCGTCACTGCGATATCCGACAGAAATTAACACACAAGCATTTGTGTCGTCAAGTTGATTTTGTTAATCTTTAAGTAGTTGAGAATGGAATAGAATACCATTTAGATAATATAATTAAATACATTTACAAATGCAAGTGAAGTATTTCTATCGTTACAATAACAAATAAAACTGTAAAAGAAAGTAATAAGGTAGTAACATAACATCCGCACAACTACCTAGGTTAAGCCACAATCTACACCATGGAACAAGCAACATAAAATCACGATAATTGAAATCTAAGCCCATGAGTTTTTGTCATTAATATAATCGTTTATTGTATAATAGCCTTTCGATAATAGCTGATTTTTTACAAATGCTTTAAAGTTTAGTAAAGGTAGATCCATTACATGCTTAGGCAGTTTATTGAATAAACGTATACCGAGTCCCGCAAAAGTGTTATGTACCTTATGTAGGCGATGTTGTGGACCTATCAACTTATGCCTATTCCTCGTACCAATGCTATGAATGTCGCCATTTCTATCATACTGTTCAATATTTTGCTTAATATATATTATATTAGCATATATATATTGTGAAGCAACTGTTAAAATACCTATTTCCTTAAAACGATCTCTCAATGAAACATTCGATTCAAGATTGTAAATAGCTCGAACTGCACGCTTCTGAAGAATAAAAATAGATTCGATGTCTGCAGCCCTACCCCACAAAAGAACACCATAGGACATTAAGCTGTGAAAGTAACTAAAGTATACCAATCTTGCTGTCTCTATATTCGTTAGCTGCCTCACTTTTTTAACTGCATAAGCAGCTGAACTTAGTTTTCCTGCTAGAGCTAATATATGAGCACCCCATTGCAGCTTACTATCCAACGTTATTCCTAAAAATACAGTAGTGTCTACAAAACGAAGGACCTCACCGTTTAAAATCAGATTATTACTAAGGCTTTTAACATTGGGCATAGAGAATTTTAAGCATTTTGTTTTGGCAGCATTTAAAAGCAAATTGTTAGCAGTAAACCAGTTCAGGACTTGTGCGAGAGATTCGTTAACTTCATCTAAATTAGTTTGCTTACGGTTTACTTTGAAAACGAGTGAAGTATCATCTGCAAATAAAACAATGTCGCACAAACCCTGAGCAAGAAACGGCAAGTCATTGACATAAACTAAAAATAGAAACGGACCTAGAATGGATCCTTGAGGCACGCCCATACTTGGCGGAAGACCAGAGGACCTACTACCATTTACTTCGACATACTGAACCCTATTGCTTAAATACGAAGATAATAAATCAAGAGAAGCATCCCTAATTCCATAATGTCTAAGCTTGCACAGAAGTGTCCCATGATCAACGCAGTCAAAAGCTTTAGAAAGATCACAGAAGACGCCTATTGCATCCATAGAATTTTCCCAAGCATCATAGATATATTTCAGAAGAGAAACACCCGCATCAATCGTTGAGCTACCCTTCCTAAAACCGTATTGCTGCCTATGAAAAATATTATTTAAATGAAAGTGACTCTCCAATTGGCATAAGATAATTTTCTCATAGATTTTACTAATCACAGGTAGTATTGAAATTGGTCTAAAGTTACCAGGGTCGCTTTTTGATCCATTCTTGAACAAAGGAATAATCTTACTGTGTTTCATTAGATAAGGAAATACACCTATGGCAATACACTTATTAAATATAATAGATAAATGTGGAGATATATTAAATATAATACCCTGAAGAAGCTTGACAGACATACCCCATAAATCAGCTGATTTCTTGGAATTGAGACTTTTGAAAGCTTTTATGATATCATTATGGTTAATAGACCTAAAACTGAAGCGGTTCTTACATTCAATTACTTTATCTTTTAGTAAAAATTCTGCTTGGTTTGGAGAGGAATTTAAGGAGGTTGTTGTATGAATAGGAACATTGATAAAGAAATTATTAAAAGCATGTGCAATGTCAGCATTATTGGTGAGAACCTTATCTTGAGTTTTTAGTACATAATTAGTATCACGAATTTTCATCCGGCCGGTCTCTGCATTAATAATGTCCCATGTACTTTTAATTTTGTTGTTTGATTCCTTTATCTTATTACTCAAATAAGAAGACTTTGCTATGGCACAAGCCCTCTTAAAAGTTTTCGAGTAGTTCCTGACATATTGAATGAAATCTGGTTGAGTATTATATTGTTTCATACCATACAATTCATACAAGCGAGCTCTACTTTTATATATACCTGTTGTTGCCCAATCACAGAATTTAGTTTTAGAGTTACTAACAAAAGTCTTAGTTTTAAAAATATTATCATATTCAAGCTTGATAATGTCTAATAAATCTTTATAAATATCATCTGGGCTATACTGATTAAGATTAATTCTAGTCACTTTGATTGCAACATTATCACTAAATTGATTCAGGCGGTTTATGGTAATTGGCCTGCATGTGATTTTGTTCTCTGTGGGAGTAGTAATAGATGGAAATACTACCCTTTGCCCACAGTGGTCAGATGTTAAATCACTTAAGATATCCTTATTAACATATTCACAGTTGCAAAATACATTATCTAAGCATGTAGCAGAATGAGATGTAATCCTAGTGGCTTCTTTAAATAAAAACTGTAAATTATAAGACTGAAACAAACAAATGAATCTAGCACTAGTTGAAGATTTTTCAAGTAGATTTACATTAAAGTCCCCGCATACTATAATAAATTTATTTCCTGAGCATAGTCTTTCTAACAATTTCTCCATAACACCCTCGAATAGACTATAATCACTCTGCGGTGGTCGGTACACACAAGCTACGACATGTTGCTCAAGCTCCACACAAGAGATTTCGACTGTGCGCTCGATAGAAAGATTTGCTATGTCTTTTCTTTCTTTAAATTCAACTTTATTACTTATAAATATTAGAGAGCCACCGCGTATAGCCTTCTTTCTTACAAACGCACTTGCCAATGTAAAGTGTGCATTATTAAATAATAATTCATGTGACTGTAACCAATGCTCGGTAACACAAAAGATTTGTACATTATGTTTGTTTAAAAACAGTTCTATTTCTAGTTCTTTGCCAGATAGACCTTGTATGTTTTGATGAACTAAACAAAGATTAAGGCTACCCTTTGTCTTATCTAATAGTTTAAACTATTAGATGGTTTAATAAATGTATTAGTAGTGGACCTACTATCTCCTACCAAACTAATGAGTACTCTATTAGTACTTGTACCTATACCTATATTAAATGCTAATAAACTAGCAAGTTGTTTTCTATAATAAAAAGAAAGATACATGGTATCTTTTGTTAAGTAAAAACTGTTCCTAATAAAAATATTAGAGTCAAAAAATAAAATGTCACAGTAGTGACGTGTACTATTATATAATAGTAAATTTAATTTACCTATATGCCTATTTTGTTCTTGAGTAAGTGTATAAGAATATGGGAATGCACACATAATAAATTTGCAACCTACTGATGCCTGAATTTGTAATACCAGTTCTACTAATATAATTACATCCTTCTTGGTAATAGAAAGGCCATTTCCAAGTAATATGACAACTGTAGACTCTTCGTTAAGTTGTAACTTTTTCAGATTATTCATTATAATACTTAAACTAGCTCCAGGTGAACAAACATTAACAACAGGGCAATCTATGTAAGTCTTAATTAAACTACCCAAACCAACACCCAGTTTGTCCGAGACAATAAATGTATTTTTACTTTTACATAATTTTGAAGACTTTGTTAACATTTTAGTAGTTTTAGAACACCCTGTTTGTATATTAGGTGAGTGTTCAGAACCACCATTGCTGGTACATTGCATACTGTGATTATTACTAATAAGAGAATTGACTTTCTCTAAATTTTCTTTGCCAATTCTTGCTATTTCATCATATTTGGAAATATAATCATTAGTTATTTGTTGATTTTCTAATGTAATCCTATGTAGCTCTGCTTGTGAACTGTTTAGTTTTGTGTTTAGTTCACTAACCTGTAAATCATATTGAATCTGGTTACTTATTAATTTGCTATGGCACTTTTCTAAGTCCAGCATTGATATATTAATTTGCCTACTAAGGTCAACATTAGTAGCCTGCAGTTCCTTTACTTTATGGGACTTGTTAAGAGCAGATTTGAGTTGTTTAACCAATTTATTTAACTTATAATATTTTTTACTTTTCCTTCTGGAATCAAATTTTACTGTGCACCTATTTACCTTTGTTACATCACCTAGGAGCTCTGAAAAATGATTCTGAGTGGCAGTACTATTTAGTGTCTGTATTTTTTCTTCTAGATAAATGATTTTGCTATGCGCTTTATTCAGATCTTTCTCTAACTGTGTATTGCGACTCAGAACTTCCTCATACATAATGTTGCAATCAGCAAAGGAAGCAACTTCTTCAGCAAATCGATCCCGCTGATCTAACACATCCATATATTGGACATCTAATTCGGCAAGTTGATCCTTTAATTCAGCTACTTTACGATTGACATTGAGAATTTCCTCTTCACTGTCACTGCGTTCCTTTAGTAGCTGGCTGTTTTCCTCCATGTATTTCTTCAATTCCATCAATGCAGTCTTCAATTTGTTTTCTGTATCTTTTGCTGTAGCCCTGCGGGTCATGGTGTATGAACTCATTGTAAACTACAGCAAAAAAAACCTAAAAGTATAAAGAATAAAATGAAATAAGCAATCTATAGAATAAGAGGAAAAAAGTTAAAGGACTAGGAGGGAAGTTAGAAAATAAAAATTATATAAAAAGTATGTAGGGTAGGTATTAGAATATGGAAACTAAAATTTATAAAGATAGGGATAATATTATAAGAGGTTATAGTTTGAAAAAATACTTAAGTAAGTAAATACTATGTAAAATTGCTATTTTACTTATTTTATACTTTAAATGGGAACTATTATAATCATTATAAGTATGATTCTGTCAAAAGGAAAACTTTTATGCAACAATTATGGACAAAATAAATTATAAATCCTAAAGATATTATACTATTAAGTACATAGATGTACAATAAATGAGGTGCTTGTGAGTTTCATAAGAGTGTCTTATTGTATGGGCTGGCGTCTTAGTCTTCGATTTTACTTCCACAAGTTGTCAAGTAAAAGGAGACAGAAACTATGCCGATGAGTGATGGACGAAGCTCATATATGCAGATGAGCAGAGTTAAACGTGTTGTGGAGTGTATAAGTAATTAATACAAAACGATACGTAAATACTCCCTGGGATTTTCAAATCAAAATCCGTTTGTATGAAATCCAAACACTGTTCAGCAAGCTCCTTTTGTCATTTATAACACTTATATTGTAATCTTAGATGATTATATTTTGATTTTGTGGTTAAATTTAAGTAAAATTTATAACAATTATAATATAATTATATTAAAACAAAACTTTTAATTTGAAGAGCAAAATTTTTCACGTCTGACGTTTACAAAGCCAGTGTTGCCAGTATAAAAGATAGATATATACTATTCATGACTTTTTTGTACATCTTTTGAAGACGATTATTTTTGTAATACATATTTTTGGCGTATGATCAACGTATGCGATGATAAGAGCTCGAACGCGCGTTTTTTCAACCGACTCACTTCAAATTTTTCGTCACTGCTCAGCTCCTATGTGTCTTAGCGTTATGTTATACAGCCTATAACCTGCCCAGGAGTATGGACTACAATCGTACCAAGTTTCGTTAAAATCCCTTCAGTAGTTTTTGACCCATGCGTGCACATACAGACAGACAGACAGACAGACAGACAGACAGACAGACAGACAAAAAAATTATTGATTGCATTTTTGGCATTAGTATCGATCACCATTCATCCTCCAATATTAATTTTTAACATATATTCAATGTACAGAATTGATCTCTCTACAGTTTTATTATAAGTATATAGATTTATGGTTGTGTTAGTCCATGTGTACGAAGGCCACTTAAACACTGTTAAGTATTTAGAAATACTCGATTTATTAAGAAACGAGTTAAATGGTTTCCCCGAGGAAGAGCGAAACCAAATAATTCTACAGCAAGATGGTGCTCCAGCCCATAACAGCAGAATCACTACTGCCTACATTAATAACCATTTTAATACCTGGATTGGTACAAACGGCACAATCAGATGGCCTGCGAGATCACCAGATCTCACCCCTTTAGATTTTTTTATGTGGGGGATATGTAAAAAATCAGATTTACACTAAATCTTATGAGAATGTAAACGAGTTGAGAGTTGAAGTTCAGAATACGATTCATAACATTCACCACAATACGTTATTGAAGGTAACTAGAAATGAATTCGTTAGAAGAATAAATTTGTGTATCCAAGAAAATGGAGCCCATTTCGAGCAATTAATAAGTTAGTTTAAATTTTTGTGCATAATTAAATTAATTTAAAATTTAATTGTTTTTATGTTATTCAATTTATGAAGTTTGTTAAAGAGATTTCATCCTTATTGACCCTAACAATCAATGCAATAAAAGTACACGGTGCAACTTTTACAGACTTTAGTCGGTTCGATTACCGTGTGAGGCAAGCGAATTTTTAAAAATCTTTAATGCAGTTTTTTTTCTTTTCAAAAATAAAGGAATGTTTCCTTTGAGTAAAATTTTCTATCTAAAGTATTAAGAGTACTACCCTCCAGGTGGCATTACAACATTCCACCCTGTATATGTGTATTTACAAAAAAAAATATTTATCCGTTGTCTAGTACCCATAGTATAAGCTTTGCTTAGTTTAGGACTAGGTGGCGTTGTGTGACGATTATTTATTTATTAATTTGACTACATAATCGTCTATCACTTTAAAACAATGAAAGCCTCGAAGAAGGCGCGTTACTAAACAGTTTTTAATGAGATTGGCTATCAATCATAACTTATTTAATAAAAAAACGTATGCGTAGTGACGGCACATCATCAATCAATCCACTTTTCCTGAGAATATAATTGAAAAACGCCAGAAGGGATAATTTCGAACTGTTAAAGAGAAATGGTGGTGACGGAGTAATAATACAGTGTGTCGCCACCCCATCTCATCCCATGGGTGTCGTAAAAACCGACTAGGCGACTATCCGTGAATATTATTTTTACGTAATTAAAAGAAAGAAAACTTGAAATTAAACCATAGGGTTTAATTTCAAGTTTTCTATAGTTGGTATAGACCAAACATCAAAAAATAAAAGTATTAGTAGGCCAAGTATACCTCCGTCACGGGAGGAGACTCGTCCCTGCAGTGGGACATTAATCGACTGTTATGATGATGAAAGAGAAATGGTAGGAAAAGTGGAAGGGTAGGTGTGAATCTCTGCAGTACCACAGTAGCTTTGGAGGGATACTAATTGGCCTGCCAATACCACGCTGGCCAGACGGATTGGTATAGGGTTCATTTTTAAGTTTTCCTTCTTTTTATTTCGTAAAGATAATATACACGGATAGTCCCTTAGTCGGTTTTTACGACACCAATGGGATGAGATGGGGTGGTGACATATTGTATTCTTACTCCGTCACCACCACATGCTAATATTATTATTATCTATGATTTCCATAGTCAACTTTAACAACTAGTTAAATTAGTTTGCTGACACCGTCATACTCCAAATACACGGAGAGTCTAATAAAGTAAACAAAACCAACCTTTTCCTTCTAACTTGCTAACTGTAATCCAAGACTTTAAAAACACTTATTTATACTTCGTTTAGTTCAACAAACTAGTTATTTTTATAACACAAAATACGATATAAACATTGAACGTATAAATAAAGACTACGGTCGAAACATTCACCTCTAGATGTCGTTGTTACGACATAAGTTTCACTTGTAAGGTACGTCAACATTAGTTACGGCTATACCTGACACCTTAACATCTGAGTACGCCAAAAAGAGATAGAAGATCCTACTTAATATTAACCCCCTTACTCATAAACGCCTGTTAAATTTAATCACTGTTTAGCGAGATTTTTTATCAGGAAAACCAACCTTATTCCAAACAAAACCGTAAGAATTTAATCTAATCAATTGACTAAAATTTTAGAGGCGTTTATGAGTAAGGGGGCTAATGCGAAAGTTTGGGAGGATGAATGAATGTTTGTTACGCGAAAACTATTGAATGGATTTCAATGAAATTTGGAATATAGGTAGTTTAGGGAGTAGAATAACATTTAAGCGACATAAACAACGCGGGCATCAGCTGATAGTATTATTTAAGAACTAGCATGTGTCCGCGTTTTCGTCTGCACATTTTAGACAATTTACGCAATATCTATATAAATAGTAGTTTACTGTATGTTATTCTGATGTGTAAGGTATATTACTGCAAAGTTTCATCAGTTTTAGTTCATCAGTAGTTTTTGGGTGAAAGAGTAACAAACATCCATTTTTCATTTAAATATTTTTTTTATTATTTTTATCTATTTTTTATGTTTGTAAAAGAGTAACAAACATCCAGCCATCTATCCATACATCCTCACAAACTTTAGCATTTATAATATGAGTAGGAAGTAGGCTAGAAGACCAGTAAGTGCAAGCGAGATAGATATACAGAAATGATGTGGCTTTACAACTCAGATGGTAACGCGATGTTTATAGTAAGAGAATTTTTTTTTTTTTTTTTTTTTATTAAAAAGACAACTCCCGCACTAGGGATCATGCCCTGTGTCGCGGGGACCTTTTACAAACATCAATTAACGGACACAAGAAACACCCAGACCAGGACAATAATTTGTGGATCTCACAAATCCTTGTCCAGCGTGGGGATCGAACCCACAACCTCTTGCACGGCAGCCGCTTGCGCTACCGTCGCGCCACCGAGGTCGAAATACTGATAAACTATTTTCGCCTACGTGAGGAGAATTTAATATGTAATCAACTTGTATTATATTATACTTACTAGCTTATAAAGGGTGGCAGGGACGCGCGAATGTTGGTACGTTTAAGGGTCGTAGCGTATACCTATAACGTAACGTAAACGGATCGGCACCGTATCAACTAGAGCCGTTCAGTATTATTTGTATGAAATTTTTTACTACAACGCACACTTATCGGAATCGTAATGTAATCGGATTTTTGACATTTGACACAGAGGAAAAAGGTGAGGCGGTGCCGATCCTTTTACCTTAAGTTATATGTGCTACGTACGACCTTAAATCTTGTGTAAGTCTAACTGTGGGTATATTTTAACATATTGTTTCTGTTTTGGAACTAAAGATTTAAAGGAAAAAAAAGTTGTTAAGATAAGTAAACTAATCTTTCTGTAGTCATCGTTCCTGCTTCTTATGTCTAGCTGGCTTGAATCTAAGAGCGTTGAAAGCTGGAATCTACAGCTACTGTAAATAAGGCCGAAATTTGCCTGACAAAGTTAAGCATTATTTTTACACAGCATAAAAACTCGTCTTTGCTTTGTGCGGGGATCTAACCCAAAACCTTCAGCAAGGAAACCAGATATTTCAACCAAAAAATAAAAAGACGAGACGCTCAAATGTAATACCACTGAACGGTCACCCATCTATAGAATCATCATCATAACAACCCATCAATGTCCCACTGCAGGGACGGGCCTCCTCTCGTGACGGAGGGATACTTGGCCTACTAATACCACGCTGGCCAGACGGATTGGTATAGGGTTTAATTTCAAGTTTTCCTTCTTTCTTTGTAAAAGTAATATTCACAGATAGTCCCTTAGTCGGTTTCTACGACACACATGGGGTGAGAGGGGGTGGTGACATATTGCATTCTTACTCCGTCAACACACGGATTTCACCATCTTTAGAATGACCTCGCCTAAGTTGTTCAACTAGCGTTATCGTTTATGAATTAGTGATTGAAAGTGGCTGTGAGCTCCGCGCTACATAAATAGTAATACATTTTAGATAAGTTTTTTATTTTTATTGCCTATGCAATAAAAATAAAAAACTTATTTAATATTAGTAGGTGACGCAACAGTGGTTATTTGCAAATGTTAACGGCCTTGTTGAAGCGAAATTCTCACTGTGTATTGTTTAAAATATTACCTAAACTACAATAGGTATATTTTATCCTAAAAAGGCCACCCGAGTTGTGATGTCAAAATTGGTTAATTTGCAGAGATTAATATGTGATCATCATCATATCAATCATCATAGATGCGGACGGACCTATGTGGTGCTGGAGTCGGGCAGCAGTAGTGTTGGACATAGATAAAAATACAAAAAAATATTTATTATCGTGCACAAGTCTTCTCTTCAACGATATAACGGTATCACATAATGGTTTGCTGGAAGACAAGTCATTTTGAGCAAGTCTTTATTCTTTTTTATTTAAATTACATTTTGTGCCCCGATTCAGCAAATCGGTGTCGCGGCAGACCATCGCCAACGTAGGCGGTGGCGAGATGAGCTAGACGGGGCGACGAAACACTGGCCCTTTATTGGCCAAGGACCGACATTTGTGGAAATCAAAGGCTTCTCACCAATCTTACCTCTATACCAATCTTGCTGGCCAGCGTGGTATTGGCAGGACAAGTATCCCTCCGTTACGGGAGAAGGCCCGTCCCTGCAGTGGGACATTAAGGGGCTGTTATGATGAAAGGCCTCTCGCCTTTGTTCAGCAGTGGGATGTTAATGGCTTAAACTAACTAACTATATTAGTATTATTTCTTAGTTTATTGAATAAAAGTTTATCCGTTATGTAGTATCCGTAGTACAAGTTTACTAGGCTTAGAAATAGATGGCGCTGCTATATTATTAATGTCACGCCGGTACTATCGATCAATTTAGTGTTAATTACTCCTTTATTGACAGAGATGTATCTTAGTCGCAAGTTTCCTTATGTTATAAAGTTAGTTTTGTTACCTTATTTGTTTTTTTTTACAAATTAACTGAACGCCCGCCGTTTAGTAACGAAATAGGCAGAGCTATGGGTAGTAGACAATCAAGTGTATTATTAGATCAAGCCAAAACATTTTTTCATACAAAAAAATTGTATTGAGAGGACTTTACAGGAGTGCAAGTAACAGGTCGATCCTGGCTCTTGCCGTAGTAACACAGTCATTTGACTAAGTCAGAGAGCTATTGGTGTTAAACAATTCTCGTCACCAGGTTGACCACTAACCATACGATCAAGAAGTAGAACAACTTTAGAGGTCGTCAAATATTATTGTAACTTAACAGCTTAAACGCCGGCTTAATATTAAGTATACCTAAGTGAGGCCCATAATGTTGTCCCCCACGGCGTTTAAGCTATTAATAATAATGACATATCGGGATCCAAATTTACAATGTTCAGCTATCATTTGCTTAATACATTAGAAAAGTTATCAAAAAATATGGTTCCGATTTTCGTAGCAAGATCGCCCCGACCTTTAGCAATAAAGGCAATATAATATACCTATTAATAATATTACTTATTTATTCAAACAACGTCAATAACATCTTCTGACAACTGTAATTGATTCTGTTCATTCGTTTAGATATTATTATTACAATAATGTACAGTATGAGGACATTGATAATATGATTGGTTTTTAAAGAAGACAGACAACAATGAGGAAGCGAGAAAGTGAGATTATAATTTATTGATGATTTTGAAATTGTATATTATAATGTTAGCAATAAGTGCTATATTTTGTTGCACTGCAATGACTTTTTATCGAAGTGCAATGTTTCCGTCACCAGTGTCACTTAGTAAGACATGATGAAACATATAATGTCAAATAGAAGTAAGTAGGGATTCAATCTTTTATAATTTCAACCTTATATCGAATGATATAAGATACATTTTAATGTGATAATTTTCAAAACTTATGCTAAAGTCATTCAGCTATTTTCGGTAATCGGATGTACTTTTCTTACTCATTGATTTGCTGTCTTTCTTTAAAAGCCAATCACATTATCGATGTCCCCATACGTAATACGTAAACGTTATTTATTTTATGTTTTAAAAGAAAATTCTCGTATTGTGATCATGACCTGTGTCGCCTGTGTTTAGAAACTTATTTAAGTGAGACAAAGAAAACTTATCTGGGATCAGGAGAAGTGGGTCTGTCGATCTAATGAGTGAAAAATGGAGGATTTATGAAGAGAATCTTTACTAACTAATAAAGAGAAGAAGAAGAGTCTCCGTGTGGTGACGGAGTAAGAATACAATATTATGTCACCACCTCATCTCATCCCATGGGTGTCGTAAAAACCGACTAAGAGACTATCCGTCAATATTATCTTTACGAAATAAAAAGAAGGAAAACTTGAAATTAAGCCCTATACTAATCCGTCTGGCCAGCGGAGCCAAGGATCCCTCCGTCATGGGAGGAGGCACGCCCCTGCAGTGGGGCATTAATGGGCTGTTATGATGATGATGACGATTCGCCTCAGACCTTTTAAACTGTTATTGTTACCTCTTTATTCAAACTTGTCCATTGTCTTTAGCAGACTATCACGAAGTATTACTGCAATACTTAATAAATAAATAAAAAATAATTATTTGCTTAAAAACTTATAGGCAAGTAAACACAGGACGTCCGTGTAAGATAATCAACTACCAATATGAAAGCCTATTAAATGATAACAAAAGGAAAAGAAATGCTTCCTAGTACTGGGGAAATTGTGATAATTATTAGTTACCATTAATTAAAAAAACTTCGATGTAAGTTTGCGTGTTACTTTCAACAGTGTTAGCAACTTAATAACCTATTTCAGGCAGTCCTTTATTGGTCTTCTTTTAGTGATTTTGTCTACGATTTTAAGCAGGATTTATCAATCAGTTACAACTTACCACCAGATAGGTCGCTTGTTCCTCTGCCACTAGACAAAGAGAAGAGAAAACAATAAAAAAAAAACCTGCTAAGATGTCGTCATGATAACAGCCCATTAATGTCCCACTGCAGGGACAGGCCTCCTCCCGTGACGGAGGGATACTTGGCCTACTAATACCACGCTGGCCAGACGGATTGGTATAGGGTTTAATTTTAAGTTTTCCTTTTTTTTAATTTCATAAAGATAATAATATCACGGATAGTCCCTTAGTCGGTTTTTACGACACCCATGGGATGAGATGCGGTGGTGACATATTGTATTCTTACTCAGTCACCACACGGACATGCTATAATGCACTTACCTCATTAGTTTTATTCCTGTGCATTCCAAAAGTTTTTTTATACCAGACATTTTTAGTTTAATTTAGGTACCAGATTGCTGGACATAGGCCTCCTTTAACTGTGCACAAAGTCGCGGGTTTGATTCCTACGCAAGACATTTTTTTTGCTTTTCACGAATTATTCTGCTGAATCTGGATGTTCTTTGTGTCCCCGCGACACAGGATATGATATGATATATACGATGCCTAGTGCGGGAGGAGTTTCAAAAAAAAAAGAAACAAAAAAAAAGGAGACGTCGCCAGTTGTACAGACCTATATAAATATACTTTTAGAGACAAAAAGAAGACTTACAGCGGGCATAATTAGTAACATGTTCAGAAAGGATTCGAGGGATATAAATGAATTTTGTCAAGGCAAAGTAGATTTGTAAGTACTACTTGGCAGTAAGTATACTTAGTCTTTGCATAACCCCCATAGGAATAAAGTTTGAGTTTATGTATAACTATAGTTAGTGATTGTAGACTTGTTATTATTGTTGGCGACCTGTGTGGCGTAGTGGTTAGGTATATATCATGACTGCTACGAAAAAGTCTCGGGTTCGATTCCCGCTCAATGCAAATCTTTGTGTGCATGAACATGATTGTTTGCATTGGTCTGGGTGTTTTCTATGTATAATAATATGTATGTATTTACAAAAAAAGAAGTATTTAACCGTTTATCCGTTGTCTAGTACCCATAGTACAGGCTCTACTTAGTTTGGGACTAGATGGCGTTGTTTGAATGTGTGAGGAGTATTTATTTATAAGTATTTATTTTATAGTACCAATACATTGATAGTCTTTGTGTCATCGTATTGTTACTGATATCTAAAATTTAACGTTGAATTGTGTGAGTAATCAACCCCGTTGTGTAATCACAAACAGTATTGATATTGGGTTTGTATGCTATACAATGTAATATTATGTATTGTTTGCGACATTTGTAGGGTTAACTATGTTTGTAACAGTGTTTAAAATTTAATTACCTAGTAAGGGTCATAGCACATATATTATTATAACGCAACGTAAACGGATCGTCACCGTATCAACTCAAGCCGTTTAGTATTATTTGTATAAAACTCCTACTCCAACGCACACTAATCGGTATCGTAACGTAATTGGATTTTTGACGTTTGACACCGAGGAAAAAGGCGAGGCGGTGCCGATCCGTTTACGTTACGTTATGTGCTATGACCGTAAGTATCAAAATGGTTATTGTGTCTCAATAACGTGTAAATATTGATTTGAATCAGGTATGTTACGAGTATGATAATTTTTTAAATGTAAATATATACAGGGTGGCTCATTCAAAAGGGTCAGTATGGGAAAGTCTTAAACTATAAGTCATACGAAGATTTGTTCTTAGGAACCATGACACCGATTTTGATAAAAAAAAAAAAACTGCATTCATACATTTGAAAAAGATACTGTACCCAGCTGGGGAATCGAACCCGGTTGTTTTGCAAAAAAAAAACTTATACTTTTTCTATTTAAATATTGATTCTGTAGGTCTTGAGCAGTAAATATCTCTATGAAACATTATGTCTTAAATGAATAAAATGCATTTTTTTTCACATAGTTTAATTTATTATAGTAGGTGTTCGAAGTGGCTACCGTCTTGTTCAATACAATATTTAACACGTTTAGGCAACGATCTTCTTATTGCATTTTGTATCTTCATGCAGCCTGTTCTTCATCAGTTATACTGAAACGTTCCATTTTCAAATGAGGCTTAACTTAACACGTCTCTGTACCTATCTACAATATCTACATACCTTATGTGGGCTTTTCAATTGATTGTTAGTGTTTGATTAATAGAAGTAAGTAGTTGCATGATAATAATATTACTGTAGATAACAAAACTTCCTTAAAAGTTTAATGCAATGCCACATGATTATGTAACACGATGTATGTAACTAGTAGAGGGGTACAAACAACCGTAGGGACAATTTTACATGCCTGAACTTGTTGAATATTGTAATGGTTGAATATTGTAACATAGTTTAATTTATAATAGTAGGTGTTCGAAGTGCGAACACCTACTATAATAAATTAAACTATGTGAAAACAATGCATTTTATTCATTTAAGACATAATGTTTCATAGAGATATTTACTGCTTAAGACCTACAGAATCAATATTTAAATAGAAAAAGTATAAGCTTATTTTTGCAAAACAACCGGGTTCGATTCCCCAGCTGGGTACAGTATCTTTTTCAAATGTATGAATGCAGTTTTTCTTTTTATCAAAATCGGTGTCATGGTTCCTAAGAACAAATCTTCGTATGACTTATAGTTTAAGACTTTCCCATACTGACCCTTTTGAATGAGCCACCCTGTATATACGGGCATCACACACAACCATATCGAACCTGATGGAAAGCGCGGTTACAGTCCAGAACTTAAGGATGGTAGAGAAAAAATAACTTTAGTACGTCGTCATCACCTTGCTGGTCTGGCTACATTTGGAAGGAAGTTTTCCATCCAAATCATCATCACTCCCCTGCCCTTATCCTAATTACTTATATTTGGGGTCGGCGCAGCATGTCTTCTTCTTCCATACTTTCCTATCGGACGTCATCTCACAAGTAACTCTTCGCAGCCATATCGTCTTTTACACAATCCATCCATCGTTTTTCGACTGCCACCATTGATTTACAAAAACTGCCACGAAAGATTTTTGACAACCCTAGACAGCTGTAGTTGTGGTGGCCGGTTGGTGGAACTTAACCCTTTCACAGTGTCACCAGCAGACACAATAGTAAAACAATGCACGTGTACCATATGTGCTACACTCCACTGGGAACGTGTTAATAGATTTGTTGTGTATTGTATCTATTATTAAATAAATAAACAATTTAAAAATAAATTAACTTATTTAATAAATAAATAAAAATAAATTAAATTTCACAAATTTTGGAAACTATTTTCTTCTATTCAAGAACATTTTTCAATAAATAGTTTAGTAAGACTAAGTTTTATTTGGTATCTTCTTGTTAATAGTAAAGTTAAATTAAGTTTTTTTAATTAAAGTATGAAGAGTATTGATCTAAGGCATCTCCACGGTAGCCGTAATGTACGCTGGCCATTTGTGCATCTCTTCCCTTGAAGGAGTTGTGGTTTCTAAACGCATTGAACATTATGAGTGTAAGCGCGAGTTTTCCAACTAAAAAGGCTTTAATAAGCATGAACTTCAGGACTCCTAACACGAAGGGTGTGAGTGCTGATTGAAGAATGAACGGTATCACGAAGATTGGTAGGATTCTCTGCATTAGTTTCTTTGATTTTCCTCGACCTGTAAAATACAATTGATATGCATAAATTATCTTTAGTTTTTATGTTTGAAATTAAGCCTAAGATATGTAGTAAGTTTTATCTTTGTCTAATTAGTTCTAAGATAACATGTACCCAAGTATAATTATCTTCTTTTTAAAATACATTTGGACTTAGATATTAATTATTTTCTAATTAAATCAATAATTCCAAAATCAGAGCGTAAATATTTGGATATAATTTGCACACTGTTCTTTTATACTTTTGATAATCTAAAAATCATATTCATAACAGCCCATTAATGTCCCACTGCAGCGACGGGCCGCTTCCTGTGAGTGAGGGATACTTGGCCTACTAATACCACGCTGGCCAGACGGATTGGTATAGGGTTGAATTTCAAGTTTTCCTTCTTTTCATTTCGTCAAGATAACAATATTCACGAAAAAATCATATTAAGTACAACATAAAACGCCTGCCAGCGTGGTGGGTCTTAAAGGTTATTCCAACCATTACCAGAGGACTCTTCCCACCTGTACCTGTTTCATGGCAGCTTTTTAAAGTTTCAGAACTAGTCTCAATACTCAATTATTTATTGCATTCCACAATGTTTCTTATAGATGTAAGTAATTACATAGCAGTATCAATTGTAGACCCTGTCGGGCACAGCAAAAATTAGGAGAGAGGAGGAAGGCGCCAATACATTAAATTAAAATCTTGTTTTTAATAAGTATAATTCTTTTGAGTGATGTGTGACAGGTAATTTTGTGTGTGTTAAGTAAATGTATGTTGTAACATGGTTCATAAAAATACTTTATAACTTAAAATGAAAATATTGTATACGAAAATATACAAATATTACTTTAAAAACTTATTAATATTATTTGAAAAGTGGTAGTACAGATAAAGCCACTTGTAAATACAAATCCAGTTTAAATTGCAATATGAAGTACCCGGGAACTTTTATAGACGTTTGATCCGTTTATTGCAATTTGAACAGCGTTTATTGATAAACCACATTTCTATAGAAATTTAATATATTATTATTGCCTCAACCTATAGGCCGACCGTTTATCTCAGTCCCCGCCTGCGGTATGAAAGGGACGAGGGGGCCGGGGTAGCGGTGTCCGTTATGGTAGCGTATACAAGAGCTATATCGAGTTATGCTATGCCAAATAAAATAAGTTTTTACAAAAAAAACCGACTTCAAAGACTAAAATTGCACTAAAAAATAAAAAATAATTAGTTGTATTTTGGTTTTGCAACATTAAATCAGACATTCTTTTTACTTAATTATAATCTAAAGAATAGGTTCTTTTAATTATTGTAAAAAGTATTGTTAAGGATATTTCTTGAAGAGTCTACAAATATATTTATTTGTAGATTCTTTAAAATATAATCAAATTATTACAAATAATGTAATATTATTGTTATTTTTGGAGTCGGTGTCAGCCACGATAATTATATTCTATTTTATATTCCTGAATTTAAAGAAATATGGCGTCGTGTTATACACAGACTAAAGACTAAGATGAGAAAGTACTACGAATCAAAGACAATTACTTAAAATTAAAAACCATTTAAAGTGATCAGAATGTGTTATACAGAACTTTATTGCCTTTTCTAACGACTTTGTAGACAACATTGTGCATTATTGAGGATCAATAATGCACAATGTTATTACGATTACTCATGTTATTAAGTTACTAAATAGGTATATTAAAACGTTTGAACGTGACACAGGTATTTTAAAATATATTTATTTAAATATGATAAAAATAGTTATTTAATATTTGTTTAATTTTTAAACCAATCCATAAACAATCAACAACTTTATGTCATAATATCGAAGTCATATAATAATATAATCTGTAATTCGTGGCCGCCATTCCATTTGCTTAGGTATTATCGTATTTCGTTGGCTGACACCGACTTCAAAAATAACAATAATATTACATAATTATTATTTCATTATTAGATAAAAATGAAAAACATTTCTTTTGAAATAAAATAATTTTAAAAATAATGGCCTTTTTTATTTTGTGTCTTATTTACAATTTTATTGCATAACACCTTCCTAGTTCAAAATAGTGATTGCTTCAAAACCCCTTTAAAACGGTATCGGTTACTTTCAAATTTCACTAAAACCTAAAGTTAACTTCTAAGCCCCCTAAAACGAATCTATTTTTGCAAATAACCTCGTTTTTCAAATTGTTTTTATTAAAAAAAGATGTTTGTTGGGATTACTAGATTACAATAATAATATAATGTTAAAAATCGTACAGAATTAAGGTTGTTAGTAAGTTTAAGACGTTTTTCATGAATTGTCGACATTTAAGAAAAATCACTTTACTTTTTTTGAAATTATATGACTCATATATACATTAAAACAGGTATGATTTAAACATATTAATTTGTAAGAATCAATCTTAGAAAATATTTACAGATAATAAGAACAATAATAAGAGCTTTTTTATTTTTACACACTACCATAACGGACACCTAGTCAGTATGTCAGTATGACACTAGTGCAGTAAGCTAGTCCGTCTTCTATACAATTTACAAATTTCAAAGATGGTGGCATCATCTTGCCATTTAAACTCGTACTTTCTTAGAGAAAATATGCAATCTAAATTATTACACAATTTAAAGCCTGACCAGAAAAATAAAAAAACCTCTCCAGGTATTTCGATTGGTTTAGGGTATATTACAATATTTCCTTCTTTTTATTTCATAAAAATAAGCTAGCTAAAAATTAGAGCTGTGTTGTGATGTGATGTAGTTCGGGTCACAGTATCTAGATGGCGCCGTTTTGCCAAAAAATCAAGAGATAGCTCTCTCCTTTGTCCTCGCCCCCCGCGCACCCCTATTACCGCAGGCGGGGTCTGAGTTAAACGGTCGGCCTATAGTAACAATCACTGCACTGTTTTTAAGATAAATATGCTCTTTTTACTAGTTTTTAAAACTTATTTTCCTTTTCGCTTTGCGATGTTTATAATCATAAAATGGACTCCATGGTAATCATCTAAAATCACAATTTATTATAACCTAAATTTCGTTTCCCGTTAAAAAATTATATAAAAAATAAAAAGAAAGTATTTTCTCGTCAACAACACAATCAGTTTTATAATTGGAATGATATCAAATTTCATCTGATTGGCCTGCTACTACCTACTGCTATATTTTATTAGATTAATATTCTGAAAGGTACTAATTCCAACATGTCTGGTATTTTTTATACCGAAAAACGTTGATACTTTAATGTTCCAACATTAACACGACCTCATCAAGTCACAAACTAAGAAGAACTTGTTGTATAGATTTTTGAATGATTTTTAGAAGTTTGTATAGAAAGGATAAACATACCTACTTAAAAACCTTTTTTTGTGTGTGCACCAGATTTTATACAGTGTCACAGAATACAAAATAAATAGAAGTCAGACAGTATTTTCAATTTTAAAATGTAAACTTCAAAATTTAATAAAATGTCGGTCGATACGTTTATTGAATTTTCAAAGAGCCGTATATTTTATCTACAAACTACATTTTAAAAATTTAATATTCTCGTCACAACCGAAGAACAATTGCACTTAAATTGCATCGCTCTGTTTCTTTGAGTTGTGTGTTTTCACTGCTTTCTATTAACTACATATTTAGATGTAAAACATATGATTGTAGTTGTAGCTAGTACGTTCGGGTCTCCCTTGTTTCATCAAAGAGATTTTGACAAATTAATTTCTTCCCAAACAATGTTTCGCATAATTTCATTTGCCAAATTATTACTTGGCAAATAAACTCTTCACAAGTGATTGTCACCCAAATCTAATGCTTTCCAAGTAAATGTTTCAACAACAAGTCGTTTACTAACTTGTACTTATAACCAATTTTAATTTAGTTAAATGTTTCAGTTAGTATTATATATACATATATATATATATATATATATATATACGTCATTTTACCCAAAACAAAGCCAAATAATTAGTCTTGTCAATCTAGTTATATTTAAAAAAAAATGTTTCTAGAACTCTGTGCTAGAAAATGTGCCGCACCGACTAGCCCTTTTACACTAGCCTTGTATACTTGTTTCGTCAAACACTCATCGTATGAACACATGTTTGGTCACAATGAGAGAATGATCTCTCAATGTGACCAAACCAACGCAACATTCCTTTCTCGATTTTGGTCACTATATCATCTTTCAGGCCACAACGTATTCTTATCACATCATTCCTTACTCTATCTCTCAGTCTTAATCCACTTAAACTTCTCGCATTAATTCTACTTTCATGCTTCTTCTGCCATACCCAAATCTCGCTACCATACATTATTAACACACTCGTATTGCTTTATCAAAAGACCCAATTTCTCAATGGAGTCCTAAATTCTAAACATGTTTATTGCCAACGTAAACTACATTCAATACATCAACAACTGAATGATGAAGTAGGTATTTCATACAGCGTGTGAACGATCAATCAAATTATGAATATTGCGTGAAAAAATTGTAATAAATATTAAACACACTAGCTGGAATGATGGATACTTGAATGAGGCCTATGTCTAGCAGTGGACGTCGATTGGCCGATATTTTGATGATGATGACTAGCTAGCTGGTGCCCGCGAATTCGTCTGCCCAAAATTAGCATTTCGAATAGCTTGCAATACTATCTAAAATACTATCTTTATAATCTGTAGTCTATGTGTTGTATTATCATGTAAAAGCTATATTATTACAGAGTTTTATTTAGTAAAAGAGTAACAAACATCCATTCCAAAAAACTTTCGCGTTAATGATATTAAATAATAGGATAGGACAAACAAATAGCGTGATTATATTTCTATACTTAATGCGTTATAAGCGTGTTCAGAAAAAAAACAGTTGAGCCGTACTAATTATAATAGCAACTATAATTATTCACACATGCATAAGATGGAGATCTGTTTTTTTTGCTACTGGTATGATAAACAAATCACTGGTTTAGTAGTAAAAGCTATAGTAATTATTCTTTCTAATTTGCGTAGTAAGCATTTAAATCATAACTATCAATTAATATTCCAATACAAGGACGGGTTGACAACTTTGTTCTACGCACAAGCCTTTTTCTATTCCTTGAGTGACAGAGAAAAATTTGCCCACTAATATTACTTACAGTACCATTTTACTGTCAATAACTTTTTAGTTGTATATATTTAAGACATAGACCGATATAGTATCCGGTGGGATTCTGACTTATAATAGGGTTAGTCCCAGTTAGTCCCGCTTTAAATAGGGTATGTAGGTACCTTCAAAATGATAGCAGATAGCAATCTGCTATCAGTTTCTGATACTGTTGTAGTGTTCTTACTCCTATATAAAATTTAACAGTGAAAGTGACAGTCAATTACTTATAATTAATAAAAATAAGCATAAAGAAATCAACATACCTATCTGTAAGTATAGGAATTTTTGAACGCGTGACCAATTACTCTGTACCTATGCGTGATTATATCTACATACTTTAAATGTGTCTATCACACACACAATAAATACCTTTCTTGATTATTATCGTGACTGAAACGTATTTCAGTAATTACTGTTTACGATTAATTACTAGTAAATGAAATGTAGTAAATTTTCTTTAATAATTTTTTCTTAGTAAATGCGTGAAACGATGCGATTTCCTTGTGTTATGTAGATAACTTTGTTTACGATGTGACGACTCATTAAATGCGATTAATGTATAATGAAATTGTTGTATTTCCTTTATTTTTTTAAGTGGAAGTGTCTAGGGAAGTGTTTATGTAGGGAAGCAGTAATGTCTACTGTACAACAACAATGGTCTTTAGTAGTAATACCTATCTGTCTTTCTACGAGTATACGCTTTCTACGAGGCTAGAGAGGGTGGAGGCTAATCTATGCAGTGTAAATAAAAAATAAACTACGTCACCATCCCAAAAATAAAGCTGTTCTTTAGACAAACGAAATTATTTTAGTCGGAAACTCATTTAAAAACTCACTACAAATCCTGTTAATTATGACTTGTTCTATGACAATGTTATTAAAATAGTGTTAAAAGTTAAAACAAAGCTCATTTGCATACATAATTAATTTAATACCAAAAAAACCCTACTGGATATAGGGTGTTTTTGACAACGCTACGTGCCTACTAGCAATCATGTACCTACTTATTATTTCTCTTATATCTCATTTAAAATTTTCAATTAAACTAAAAACATATCGTTATACACATTTTTTAAAGATCGTAGCAATCGATAACGTGTTATTATGCAGCTAGCATGTATGTATTAATGGCGGTCGATTAAAAAGTCATTAGGAGAAAGATTCTGTGTTATTAAACTGTTAACTGGTGTTTTGTAGAATTTCTTGTGATATCTTGATTTATTAAATGTTCAATAGATTTATGGAACTAATTGAACAGACATAAACGCCTTCTTCTTCTTTTTAAATATTGCTCCATCGTTTATCGATGATTCTGCCCGACGGGTAAACGCCATATACAATCATGCATCATGTATATTTTTGGCTGGTTTTAGTAGTTTGACACTTGTCATTACTGTCACCCATAAAGAGACTAAGTAGTCACACTTTGCCACACATGTGAATCTTCTAAGGTAGGGTCTGACCTTGCAGCTATCATAACACCGAGACCCGAAATAAGTTTTATCAGAAAATGTTTTAGAAATTTCTCTCCTTTTGTCAGAAGGTAAAAGCAGGAGACTTGAATGCAAATAATAGTAGATTACACTTATATAAAATGAGGAAATATCTTGCAGTTATTATGATATCGAAAATCACAGGAAAATATAAAAAAAAATTGACAATAAATGTTGTGAAAGATATTGTCAGATCAACATAGAGACGGGGCGGGACGGGACAAATATCGCGCTTCTTGATATTTATCCTATATTGATAAAATGTTTTTCTTTTTTATATTTTGGTAGAAATGATTTACTTATAATAATGATATTGATATTTAGCACGATTTCTGTGCTTTAGTAGTAAAAGCTGCTAAGAAGTTTTTGAATCGATTCCCAAATTAAAAAAAATATACATGTTGATCTCACAAATAATTGGGTTTCGGTCTTTCTTTCTTTCTTTTCTTTCATTTAACCAAGTCAAATGTTAAGAATGTATTCAGTAGAATTGATAAAGGTATTTAACAGGTCTCAGACAGAATTGAATAAACTATAACTTAGTTACTTAGATGGTGACTAGAAAGTCACACATCATCGTATCTTAAATCTTATCGTAAAGTATGTTCTTAAATATACTTGGAAAGTACGAAGTCCTATAATAATATAACAGACACGTCTGGCGAACGTGGTTAAGTAGACCAATAATCTCACTATCGTATTTCAATAGCGTAGTTGAAATTGGTATAGAAGTAGAACTTATAATTCGTTAACCAGTTCACAATAAAACTGCCACAATTTTAACTATAGAAAAAAAAATGCAAGGAGTTAATATTTTAGTAAAGCTAAAAACACGACTGCTAAAAAAATTTTGGCGCCAAATTCCGCCATTTTGTTTTTTTTAATATAAGTACTTTATCCAGTCTCTCTTTACTCTCACAATTAATATGAATATAACGACACCTTTTAATCTAAAATCCATCAAGCCATTCAGAATAAAATTGATTTTTACAAAAAAAAAAAACCGACTTCAAAAACACAAATTGCACTAAAAAGTAAAAAATAAATTAGTTGTATTTTGGTTTAGCCACGATAGTTTATATACCTACCATTTTTTATTTCTGACTTAATATTTAAACAAACATTATGGCGTCATGTTACACACAGGCTAAAGACTAACAATTACTTAAAATTCGCATTAGAAAATGAAACGGCCGTTTTTGTTTTCAATGCAATATTTATCTAATTAAAAACCATTTAAAGTGATTCGAGTGTGTTAGAAAAGGCAATAAAGTTTTGTATAACTTTATCGTACTTATTGCGTTGGCTGACACCGACTCCAAAAATAACAATAATATTACATTATTTGTAATAATTTGATTATCTTTTAAAGAATCTACAAATCAATATATTTACAGACTCTTCAAAAAATATCTTAAACAATACTTTTTACAATAATTATAAGAACCTATTCTTTAGATTAAAATTCAGTAGAAGCAATGGCTGATTTAATGTTGTAAAACCAAAATACAACTAATTTATTTTTTACTTTTTAGTGCAATTTGTGTTTTTGAAGTCGGTTTTTTTTTTTTGTAAAAATCAATTTTATTTTCAAATTTTTAGTGAATACCAATTCTATAAATCCGTGTGGTGACGGAGTGAGAATGCATGTCACCACCTTATCTCAACCCATGGGTGTCGTAAAAACCAACTTAGGGACTATCCGTGTATATTATCTTTGAGAAATAAAAAGAAGGAAAACTTGAAATTAAACCCTATACCAATCCGTCTGGCCAGCGTGGTATTAGTAGGCTAAATATCCCTCCGTCAGTGGAGGAGGCCCGTCCCTGCAGTGGGACATTATTTTGTCTAAATATGGGTAGACCTACGAAACGCGCTGCTCATGAGACAGCGCTGATTGTATGAGACTGTAGAGGTGATAAAGAAAACGTGACGGTTATTTACAAGACTATTTACTTAATGACACAGAATGAAAGAGAATACAGAGTTATTAAGTTAGTTAAGTTCACAGCACTGAAGTTAAGTAAAGTTATACAAGAATAAAAAACAAGATGTAGATTAACTAGACGTAGCTTAGACTGCGAGTATATAGGAGTAGAAAACAAGATGTAAATTAGAATCTAGAGATCGAGTTAATTGCGTACGCATGAAGTGCGGGCGAACGTGCATTCGCCGTCGGTCTACGTCTCGCACTGGTCCACTGGTCGCTTGCGACTGAGCGGTAGCGGGCGGACCGGTCACCGTCGGGTCGCGGGGCGCGCGGGGAGTGCAGCGCGGGCTCCGCCGCGGTATGTTCATTGGTGCGCGTCACAGGTCACAAGACTTGACGCGCCCGCCACGGGTTCGATTCGATGACAACCGAAGAAAGGAATAAACGCCATTCTCGAAGTAGGAAATCTACCTCCAATGCCATTTCAAAAGAGACTAGTGAACAACGTAAGAATCAGCTTTCACAAAAAAAGACCTACATGAAAAAAGTTTTAAATAGGGAGAACATCGAAAAGCGTAGCCACACCGTCTCGGCGTGGTTAATTAGTAATAAAAATTATTAATTTATTGTGCGACATGCACACTAAATTGATAATTTAAATAAATTGACATAAAAATAAATCAAATAAATATAATAGTTAATATTATCAATTTGTTGTACCTAAAGAATAAGTTTAAAATAAATGAAATGCAATTTATAGTCTATTTATAATCCGGTATTAATTCCTATTTTAAATTCAAATAAGAACTTCATTATTAAGTCTTAAACCATACCTTCAATTACAGTCATAATGTTAGTGTAAAGTTTTCATCAATACGAATAAAATAAGCCCAAACACTAGGTAGCTGCTATTTACTATTAAAAAGTTCCCTTGACCCTCAATCTTCTTCATCATTAGATTATGTTTGTGTAAAGTTGTGTAAAGCTTTTATCAATGCGAATAAAATAAGCCCAAACACTAGGTAGCTGCTATATACCGTTAAAAAGTTTCCTCGACCCTCAGTATTCTTCATCATCAGATGATGTTTGTGTCAAGTTTTGTAAAGTTTTCATCAATACGAATAAAATAAGCCCAAACACTAGGTAGCTGCTATATACCGTTGAGGAGTTGCCTCGACCCTCAATCTTCTTCATCATCAGATCATGTTTGTGTAAAGTTTTGTAAAGTCTTCATCAATACAATTAAAATAAGCCCAAACACAAGGTAGCTGCTATATGCCGTTAAGGTGTTCCCTCGACTCTCTCTGGTCTCCAGGATCGGACCAGTTCTAATTCTTGACTATTTGGTAGTGACGTTAAAGATGCACATGTATGACAAGATTTTACACAATGCGTCCCTACAATTTTCAAGAGATGCCCTCGATTTCTCTGGGATCCCCTCATCCAGATCCAGATCTGGTGACAATGGGACCAAATGGGAAGCATACCGATACGAACAAAAAAAAAATTTTTCAAATCGGTCTAGCCGTTTTCGAGAAATCAGGTAACAAACACAAAAAATAAAAAAAAAAATAAAAAAAAAAAAAATACAACCGAATTGAGAACCTCCTCCTTTTTGAAGTCGGTTGAAAAATAGAGGCTAAATGTTGGCCATTAAAGAGTAAAGAAACACGATTACATAATTTTTTGAAGTTATTATTACATACTATCATCATAACAGCCCATTAATGTCCCACTGCAGGGACGGGCCTCCTCCCGTAATGGAGGGATACTTGACCTACTAATACCACGCTGGCCAGACGGATTGGTATAGGGTTTAATTCAAGTTTTCCTTCTTTTTATTTCGTAAAGATTACGAAAAGATTCACGGATACATTATAAGTTTATAGTTATAGTTTATTACATACTATTAGTTTACCGTTATCTTCAACAAATTCAATTATTTCCAAAATATATTGGTAGCCTAAAGGTAAACAAGCCTAAAACATCGCTAGCTAATTTGATTGGGAAATTGGTTTTCTCTACAAACTGATTCCAAAAAAGAAAAGAGAAGATGTTATCAATTCGGTTGTATTATTTCATGTTTGTTATCTCAAAGATTGTAGGACAATTTAAAAATAAAATAGTTTATTTGTTTACCTACCAATAGTTGCTACATAAACTCTATTTATCAACATAATAAAACCATAATAAATAAATTAAAATATCACCAATAAATCATACGAAATTAGAGTGATAATCATCCAAATAAACAAAATTGTATGTTATGTCCAATGTGTATCAACAATCACAGTAGACAGTAGTCGTTTTTAAAGTATTACATTTTTAGTTTAGAAACTCGTTTAATACTACGTTTAAAAAATCTAAACAAATTAACGAATAAGCGATATGTTAAAAAAACCTACAAACTTAATCTAAGATTATAATAAAAACAAAACATCATTTGAGTATTTAAAAAAAAATAAAAAACAAAAAGAATTCAAATAACGAAACGAATTTCTCCAAACGACAATTTCAGAACAAAGCTTTCCGTTAAACTTAAAAAGTTTCTCAACTAATTAACGTTTCCAAACAGTAAATTTCTTTACGTAATTACATTCAGGCTATTACCTACTTGAAAAACATAGGAACTATTTAAAGCTACATTAAATAAACTGTTTAGCCTATAATAACAATGCAAATTCTTACCTTCATTTAAATTTGATGCCGTATCAATTTCAAAAGATAACCTCGTGCTATTTTCCTTTGGAAATGACATAAAAACACCGTCAATTAACTCCATTTTTCTATCGTCCTGCGTGCCTTCTTCATTTTGCACAGACGCTAAACAATTTGTGAAAAACAACGCGACTAGAAACAGATACATTATAGTTTGTCGTGCGTCCATTCTGCCGTCCGCTTGGGCAGTGCATCGGTGCAAGCGAACCCCTCCATACATTCAATATCCCTAATTTGTTCTCAGAGGAAATGTATTAACAGCTTTACAAGCTATATTTACTATTTTTATATAACTTTTCCGTGTTTTTGTTGTTAAATATAGCCGCGTTTTATTGATTTATTATTGAAAAGGAAATCGTTTACTTATATAATTGTTTTCCGTTGAATAGTCTTACGTTATAAAGCCTTTATTATTATTTTGTTGTTATAGAAGATAGAGTTGCGGGAAGTATGTAGGGTGCTTAGAAATCAAATATGAATTTGCGTAAATCTGGAATAATCTGGATACATTATTCCGTGTAAGCTGCTTGAGGCGTTCTTGTGCATTATGGAATTTATATTAGAATAATACTGATAGTATCTACAAATTTTGTTTATTTACTGAAGTATTTAGTTTTTTTTTAAATAGTGCTGTGATGGTCACTTTTGATGTATTTAGGATTTGTACGTGCTTTATGTGTATTTTTATGATTCTTTGTGTTCCTTAATTCGATGTTTGTAAAAGTCCTAGCCATAGGTACTATTCAATATCTCTAGTGCCGCCGGAGTTGCTTTTTTAATCTAATTATTAAGATGAAACTAAGTAGGTTACAAAGTACTCCCAGACTTAAGATAAGCATTTCGTTCCCACAAATAATTGTCTTGCGTGGGAATTGAAACTGTAACCTACAACCCTGACCCCTTTGTCATTGAGCCTCTCGACATACTTTGTATCCTACTCCTACTAATATTATAAATGCGAAAGTTTTTGAGAATGTATGGATGGATGGATCTTTGTTACTCTCTCTCTCTCTCGCAAAAACTACTGAATGGAATTTTAAGTAATTTAGAATATGGATAGTTTACGGTGTAGAATAACATTTAAGCTGTCTATAAAACGCGAGTAAAGTCGCGGGCTAGTAGTACATAAGTTCACAATTTTTAATTTTTCAAGAGTTTTAACAGAATAGCAATTTATATGGCAGTGAAATTGATAATTGTTATGTCAAAAAAAGTTAAAAAAAATTCCAAGAATTTCGTTGAAGAGTATTTTATAAAACTCGGTAATGAAGAGAACGGAAAAATTCAAAATAACTCCTTTGTTCTAAATTATTTTCTTTTAGAGCAAATTCTGGAAATTTTCGTTATTGTGTCAGTGGCATTTTTATTATAGACTAGCTGTAGCCCGCGACTTCGTTCACGCAAAAAAAAAATTCGTATTACAAACGATTTTTTGTTTTTGCAGAACCCTATAAAAGCCTATGACGTAGCTTAACTACTTTGTCGCAACAACGATAGCCGGGATTGACGCATCCAAAGCACGGAGATGCTTAGATGAAATACACTGAGTGGTCACCCATATATAGAATGACCTCGCCGACATTGCTTAACCACCATTATTGTTTCTGAATCAGTGATTGCAACTGGCTAAAAGTGGCTGCTAGTGAAAATTCATTTAAACCAAAAAAAACCGGTCAAGTGCGAGTCTGACTCGCGCACCGAGGGTTTAGTACAAACCTATTTATTTCCCCTCCGAAATGCGATGACGTCACGACTCCTAAGTCAAAAATCCTTTGAAGTCACAGTTCGTCTGTCAAAAATTCTATAACATCACGACTCAGCTATCAAAAAATATTTTACCGCCATATATCTATGAACTAACGACTCATATGTCAAAAATTCTATAACATTACGACTCAGCTGTCGAAATTCTATGACGTCACGACTGATCTGTCAAAAAGTTCTATGACGTCACGTATCATCTGAAAAAACTATATGACGTCACAACTTATCTGTCAAAAATTCTATGACGTCACGACTCAGCTGTCAAAATACTATGACGTCACGACTTAATTTCTACCGTTTTACCATCATTTTCCTTCACTGCTCTGCTCCTATTGATCGTAGCGTGATGAAAAGTATACTTTAACCTGACCAGGAGTATGGAGAATAATTGTACCAAGTTTCATTAATATCCGTCAAGTAGTTTTTGTTTCTATAACGAACATACAGACAGACAGACAGACAGACAAAAATTTTACTGATTGCATTTTTGGCATCAGTATCGATCACTTATCACACCCTGATAGTTATTTTAAGAAAATATTTCATGTACAGAATTGACTTCTCTACAGATTTATTATATGTATAGATAGGTTTGTTTTTATACGTGTGAACGTAGTTTTATTTGTATTATTTTGACAAGTCACGATAATTATTAAGAACATAAATATTGATAGCAGATTGATAGTACTACCAGACGTTAGTTATCATCAGTGGCTGAATACCTAAACTTTGACCTCCTTACTCATAAACGCCTCTTAAATTTTAGTCAATTGATTAGCTTAAATTTTTACGTTTTTGTTTGGTTTTCGTAATAAAAATCTCGCTAAACAATGATTTAATTTAAGAGGCCTTTAAGAGTAAGGGGGTGAGCCTCCCGTCGGCATCGCGCCGGTACCTTCCCTGTGACAGCTTAATCTAGCAGTATGAAAACGTTACAATGTTTAGGTAGAAGATTCCAGTAGCTACTGACATTAAATGGCTCTAAGACTAAACTGTTTATGTGGAAAGTAGGCAGCGACTTCGATGTGCTCTGGGACAGCTGATATCGGCGTTTACCTCTTACCATTATCATAACAGCTCATTAATGTCCCACTGCAGGGATGGACGTCCTCCCGTGACGGAGGGATACTTGGCCTACTAATACCACGCTGGCCAGGCGAATTAGTATACCTACCCATGGGATGAGATATGGTGGTGACATATTGTATTCTTACTTCTCTTACCATCAGGTTAGCCAAAAATACTAACAAGCTCAGACCTGAAGTGGTGTGGGTTAAACTACTGTTTGTTATTTGATCCCGCGACCTCGTGCTCGACAGCAGCAGACACCCTGCTACCAGAGCATGGTCTCTAACATTCAAAGTTTTCTACTAGTCATCCTAGGTGGCGTTATCTAGAAAATAGAATCACGCCTCATCAATCATTGAGGTAATATATTACCTCAATGTCATCAATGGGCAAATTTAAATATCGAAGTAAGAATTTGAATGGCGGCGCGTAGTGATATTAAACAAAACAATTTTTTCTCATTGACAAAAAATCTGTGTTTTTACAAATCTGTGAGGTTATCTTGTTAAAATTTGGTGAACGCAACGAAAACAAAACGAAAACAACGAACTCAAATAAAAAATAACAAGCCAACCGCATTTTCCAATACTGTTTATTTTACCCAGCGGATGTGATTTCTTCGTACTTGTATAACTGATGGAAACATAACCTCACTCGTCATGATTCACTGGTCTGAGTCGCTGTGTCGATCTGCTCCACTTACACCGTTAGATATGACCCAATAAAAGGAAAATATGCCATAATAAATGTGTTGGCTTTCATTTAGTGGTTGGTATGTGATACTGTTGAGTACGAGGTTCGAATTTCAGAGAGTATTATTTATGTATTTAGTAATGCATTTAGTTCAAACTTGGTAAATGAAAAACAACAAAATAAAAAACAAATAGGTACTGTCTTATTTTTTTTATCTTAATTTAACTTTGCTAAATATAAAATAAAACACAAACAAATCATTTATAAAATACCAGTAAGACTTGCCTTGAAAAACAGATTTTGCCTGAAAATAATGACATTGTATTATTAGGCAAACTAAGATCTTATTCTTTCGAGAAAATCTAGATCGAAATTGAGACGCTTAACGTCTCATCAAACTGAAGCTACTCAGGAAAAAATAACTTTGCTAAAATGTTTTAGAGTACTTGGACTATTTTAAAAGAACAAAAAACATGAATGAAATACAATGTCTGGGGATATTTTGTATTTACTCAATTTACTGAAAAAATATTAAAGATAACATACAATATGTTTATCTATACTAATATTATAAAGAGGTAAAGTTTGTGTGTTTGTGACGTTGTAGGGGGTAATCTCTGGATCTACTGAACCGATTTTAAAAATTATTTCTGTGTTGAATAGTCCATTTATCGGAGAGTGTCATAGGCTATAATATAGTATCACGCTGTGGTATCACGCTATGACTAATAAAAGTACAGCGGTAATGAAATATGTTTTAAAAAGAGACACGTTTATTTTTGCCGCTCAACGAAGTGGGCACGGGTCAGGTAGTAATTTTATAAAGGCCATTTATCTGACTACAAATTATTATATTTTATGCGATGCTGCGCTTTGGTGATAATTTAACATTCATTCCAATGTATATTTTTTTTTCCATGAGCTATCTATCCCCTAAGCTTATATTAGTTTTTAAACCTTATCTTTTGATTCCAAACTGCCTGAGGCGTTTTTGATGCTAACTTATCAGTGTATCAATAATACTTTCATTGATTTGCAATAAACGAATACAAAAAAAAAGTGAAAAGACGAAAGTTTTCTAACTCCCTTTAACGCTGATATTCTCAATGTTGTTTTGTCACTATCACTATATATAGCTAATGTTATTGTGCATTATGTCATGGGAACTAAAGCGAAATGGATCCATAAACACAATGTCAAATTATTGACACATTCCACTTTTATAGTTTTTATTCAGTCGATAAAGTACGTTCCATAAAATAATTTCAGAGTTTTTATCTTTAGCCATACAGTGATAGGCATACAGGTTTGAGATTAGGTCTTATTCTTATCTTGGATTATTTTTCAAATTAGATTAAGTAATTTGAAGTTTCTTATGAACCTCCAACGGACATCGGGACTAATATTTTTAGTAAATTCCGCAGCTTGGGATCTTCCACTATTTGTTCTGTAAACAGTGGTAGTTTTCTCTTGTAGAAATATAGCCCTAATGACGGAATAAAAATGCACGGTGTATCTACTCTAATTCATTGAACAATCAATTAATTCACTCACGATCTTGCATGTTATCCTTCTGGCTGTATTCTAAAAATGGTATGGTCCTAGAATATTTAAATAAATATTCACTGTAGCCCTAAACGGAGTTTATGTTTTAACAATTCGCACAGCGTTGTAAACCGGTTAGAAATTGGTCTACTTTTAGTAAGTATAAACTTAAACCCTATTTCTAGTCTTTATAGTAACGGTATAACAAGTGAAACAGAAAGTTTTGAGTCTAGATTATGTTATTATATTGTTAAGATTTTGCCTGATAAACACAGTTTCGTTGAAGGTTGATATTTGGTGCCTATGTCGAGCAGTTCTTTGGCTGATAGATAGATGGATGGCCTCATAAAAATAATTTATTGAATATGTGTACATTATTATGTTCTGTTTAATATCCTTTTTAAATACACATGACTGTTTTTTAAATCAAATTATATACGTATTTTATGTTGTCTCATAATCTGTAATCTGTATTGTTCTTTTGAGAATAAAGATCTTTGACTCTTAATTCTTAAGCTGTAATTAAGTTAACGATAACAGTAAACTTTTAAACGGATCAAGTAATACTTTATGTAATAAGTACTTAATTGTAAAATCGCCCTTATTTAGAAATTGGTGCCATTGAAATGTAATCAAAATCGTTTAAAAAGCAAATATTGAGTCTTAAAACAATAGAATTGCCTCTAGAAATCAGGATGTCAACTAGTCGTCAAATGTTTAAATATAAAGTACGTCATCTTATGTTAAACAAACCTTAGTTGAACTTCAGATTGAATCATTGGGCTCTATTTATCTATTTATATAATATGTTCGAGTTAATTATTTATGTATGTATATTATATTGTTATTTATATATATTATTATATATATACTTATTATATAATTATAAGTATTTTTTTATATGTGTAAGAATTGGTTATCTATGTTTGTAGTTTATGTATTTGTTACATTACACACTATTTTACATTTTCCTCATTTTAATCACATTAACACCTACCACATTTATCTCTGCATCACCTAAGGTTGACTGGTAGAGTCCGCTTGTATACAATATTGTATGAAGTGTTAAATAAATAAATTACTGTTAAAAGGATTAAATGAAATTTCTTATTTACAGTAACTATCGTTTGGGTTTTCTTAACTTTGGTGGATTGAGACATGATCCCTTAGGTCGGTAAAAACTAATTATAAGTGTACTGTAGTAATATTTTACAATACCATTGTGATGAAATGGAAAGTGTATGTAAACATAATCTGATATTTCATAATTTGTACCTTTTTTATTTTTTTGGCAATAGCAACTGTGACTGTGTCAAATCTGATAAGGCGCAACGGATGGTACCTAGTCAGAAAATAGTTGCAATCTGTCTCTATAATTTTGTCAGTCTGATCACACATGTGCGCTGGTTTCGCACCGGCTGATCCCCAAACACGATATGCAATTACAAATCCTTTAGGAGCCTTTTCATTGTACGGTGTACGCCAGTTAGGCAGCCATTAGTTGTCCTACTAACAAAGTTGAAAAATAGAAATACGACGATACCACTACCATATACGATGCACCTATCCATACATAGGAATAGCGGTTTATCATTAATTCAAACTGCACACCTTTCTCCTAATACCGGTTAGTTGATCCTCGCATACAACTATAGGAAGATTAAACTCTCGATTACACTTAAACCGGACACTTACTACTAACTTTTACTTGTGAAAATGTAATATTTTTTGTTTATTAAGAAACTGGACAAGTTTTGCTTGAAAATTTATATTTTCTGATGTTAATTTTAATACGTTTGACGTTGTAGGGGGTAATCTCTGGATCTACTGAACCGATTTAAAAAATTCTTTCTGTGTTGAATAGTCCATTTATCGGGGAGTGTCATAGGCTATAATAATATAGTATCACGCTATGAGTAATAGAAGTGGAGCAGTAATGAAATATGTTTAAAAAAGTGACGCGTTTTTTTCGCCGTCTAACGAAGCGGGCACGGGTCCGCTAGTGATAGATAAGTGTCTAGTATTTCACATTATGTTTATTATAAATTCTTGTCTTATGCAGCATTACCTACCCTCGATCTTCCATCAATTTGGCTGCTGTCACCAGGCCGAGAAATAATTTTATGCAGGAAATGAAAAACATGTTTGTTGTAAGGTACATAAATTTATTTTAAATAATTTATTAATTTCTACATAGTGCGTCTATCTTTGTTATAAAACCTCACAACTTTTATCAGAGGCATACCTACGCTAAAAAAGTTTTCCCTACCGTTCAGGCTCGAACAATCTAATAAGATATCAATATTGATATAAATAAACGCTGTATTTCCGTGTCAATGAACCTAATAATATGAAAAACTTATCTGCAATACTTTTTGGAATGTTATGTCTCTATTCGCAATTTGAATCTAGGTTATTGTTGTTTTTGCGTTCTCAACCTAAGAATACATATTTCACCACCCAATTCTATTACGTTGCTTGTAAGGGTCTAAGTCTACGAAATGGGTAGATAAGAAAACAGGAAGAAAAGGAAATTTCGATAGGAACGGTGCGATATCGTGGTCCTATTTACTATAGATGAAAGGGTGTATAATGATTTACGAGAAAAGCTTGTTTATGGAAATATGTTCAAAGGGTTTCTAAAGGTGAACTCTTTGAAAGTGAACTTCCTGTAATGTTAGGGAGTATAAGTTTAGTTATTTAGGAGAAAAAGGATAAAGTTCTCCAAAAAGCGCTGATGCGTTGCAATCTGGAATCGATATGCTTGTACTCGTATATCGCCCACATGGGAATAAAGATCAAGCAACGCAGTTTTCTAAGAATCTAGTAACTAGATGGAGTTCAGTAGTCTCCGGTTAACTCCATCAGTACAAGGTGTGGGTTTATATACTTACGAATAAAATACAATACCACTAATATTTTGTTTTAATATTTAACGACCTCTGTGGCGTAATGGTTGTATAACTTGACTGCTACGCAGAGGTCTCGAGTTCGGTTCCCGCTCAATGCAAATCTTTGGTTGAACATGATTGTTTGCATTGGTCTGTGTGTTTCTATGTATAATATCTACGTATTTACAAAAAAAAAAAATCATTTAAGTATGTTTATCCCTTGTCTAGTAACCATAGTATAAGCTTTGCTTAGTTTGGGAGTAGGTGGGCTTGTGTGAATGCGTGAGGAATATTTATATATTTATATTAGAGAAGACGTTCATCAAACAGAAGCTCATTGATAACGGAACGGCGATCACTTACTAGAAAGAGAGTGGAGAGTTCTCCTAGAAGTTATTATTAGTAGGCCAGGGTTTGTACCACAATTGGAGGATCATTTATTTAGAAACCGCTGGAATACCGTTTCTGGATACGTACATTTATGGTCTGTTAAGACGATGATTCCTTAATTAATATCAAGTTTATTCATCTTTAACCCTTTATAGGACGGTCTATACAAAGTGGCCAGTAAACTGGACAGTCACTTTAAGGTCGATAGTTCAAAGACTTTTATAGCAATGAAAACACTTATGATTATAAACGATAGTCGATAAGATACACTGCCTGTTTGCAAGCCAGCATTCAAGTACGTCGCGTACGGCCAAAAACTCGCGTCATTTTTTACGGTGGCCTGTCAACTGGCCACTGCATACCCCCGCCCTAGTTAGGTAGTAGCTAACATCGCAAGCAAACGTCAAGTTCAACTAAGTGTAGTGCAAAGAAAAAATATGTCTTTAAGTAAAGGGTGAGTAAAATGATTGAGTTATAGCATATTCTTTATTAATATGTACAAATATAATCGAGTACCGTACAATAAACATGTTATTTTTGCAATTACACACAGACCGGTGTGTCAAAAAAACCTAGACTAGAAATTGCACACGTGAGTTTGACGTAGTCTCAGAATTATATATTTAGATTATCACATATAAACTGTATCATTTCATACGACGTATATAGTAAATTTATAAGATATAAAAACATAATGAGCATAAATATTCAGGTTCGGTAGTTATAACCTAATTTCGTAATTTCTTAGGTATTTTTTAAATCAAATTATGTCGATTTGTAGGTACGTACAATTATTATCATTTTATTCTTTCCGAGTATTATTGTTTTTAGGAAGGAATTTATTCATAAGGATCTGGAGATGCAGAATGGTGACCAATAGGCTGAAATCGACGGGTCCTACGTATACTAATGTAACCCGCAAATTGACGAAAATGACGTTTTTGCTTGAATGGCCTTAAAATAACCTATTCTTCTCAAATCAGTAAGAAAAAAATTAAAATTTCTTTTAGTTTCGGCGATACAAACTCGTAAACTGATGTAAGTAACACAATTTAATGCAAGGAGACGGTCAAAACTGATATAAGTTACTTGCATTAGTTTACGTGGTTACGATCTACGTGACGCGTGAGTGTAAGTGACCGTTGCACCAGTATACGCGCGGCGACGATACAGCGCGTACGTACGATACGGGTGTAACTGCAACGAATTTTACTTTATGTATTGAATTTCTAAAAACTATTCATATTTTTACAACGTTTTTAGTGTATATGATCAGTGAAAATAAAAATAATAATAAGTATGAAGCGTTCTCGGAGTCAATTAACCCAGATACTCCTGAAACTATTAAGGGTCTCAGATCTTTAAAAAAATTTGATATGTTGGTATTTGTGTCACTAACGTTTTAGAAAAACTACATAAAAAGTAATCCTGGTCCTCTGGGAAACCTGGAAAATGATCGGTGTTATAACACCTGGTAGGAGAATGGGTAGCATATTGCTAGTAGAGAACTATGGGGAATATTTTGAATAAAATTTTACACTTTATTGATTTTTAAATTTTTGCTGGTTTTTTATATATTTTAATAAATTGTGGGTAAATGAATAAATAAGCAGCTAAAATTTACGTTAGCTGTGCAATGAAAGAACTCATAGGGAGCAAATAAACTTAACATTTCTAACATACAAAAGTTAGATTTTGCATTATTTACAAGTTAGAGCTTAAATTGCTTGCAGCTATAGCTACCACAATAAGGCAACGTTACTTTATAGATAATATAATTCTACAGAGCCATATAGCTAAGACATTTTTGTTTAATACATTAAAAAAAATCTCACATTCATAAATTTGTCATCACTTGTAACCACTTGTGTATTAGCACAGCCGTGAATTATACGTGACATTATGCAATTCAATCGATCTTGTGAAAGAGTGAGAAGTTATCACGGGAGAATTAGTATCTGACAACTTTTCCCAGTACATCCACTTGGAGGGACAACAATGTTTCCACTAAACAAAAAGATGGCCATCCTGCACGCCTTCTTGTAATAATTTTTTTTTTTTTTTTTTTAAAAAGACAACTCCCGCACTAGGGATCATGCCCTGTGTCGCGGGGACTTTTACAAACATCAATTAACGGACACATAGAACACCCAGACTCAGGACAATAATTTGTGGATCTCACAAATTATTGTCCTGCGTGGGGATCGAACCCACAATCTCATGCGCGGCAGCCGCTGGCTCTACCGGCGCGCCACCGAGGTCGTCAATATAAAACGTTAGAACGTTTTTTAAATACGTAAGCGTATCTGACTAGGTTTTTATTTTAATAGAAGTCTTATTTTTTTAGTTATTTTTACCACTTAGTAGATTTTTGTTGTGGTACAAAATTAATTGTGCAATGTATATTTTATTTTGATGAGTCTGTAAGACAACTATTTAATTTAGTCTTAGTAGTCGTACAGTTCTTACCTAAAAAGAATCGAACATTTTGTTATAGATACATATTATTTTATTAACAAGGTAAAGAAAGCACTGATTACTTTAACTAATTATTATTACTAAAAAGATGAAGCCAAGTATATATTTTATTAAAGTTTATAGCTTGTTAAAGACTGATTTAATAATTTTATATCTCCTTAACCTATTAAAGATGATATTTACTATCTGAGCGAAAATCATGTTAAATTTTTAACATTTTAAAATTAAATGGAAAAGACTTCAAAATTTAAAGTCATTACAAAAATAGTAAATACGTTTATTTTTACACATTTAATGTTACACAATAAACGTGTTTTACTATTTTGTACGTTTGTTGTTTCATTTTTCCATAAAAAAATCAGGTTCATGCCTACAAAACTACATAAATTATTGGTACAACTAGTTCTTGGTAGCTTGTAAAGTAGTGCAAGTGCTAAAAGTAGATAAATTAAATTATTTTCCCATATTTCGAGGTTTCATGATTTACAAATTACACTCATATGTATGACTAATAATGTGTATTTCTTTTATTTTCATTATTTAAAAACTAAGTCAGAACTTTGTAAACTAGTACAAGTGGTTACTTGTAACAGTTTACTTGTTTGGATACTTTGATCAAAACAAGCTAAACAAAATGCAAGTACAGCTATTTTCTAAAATACAAAGAAATACAAAAATATATTTAGTCCGGTTTTTTCCTTTTATTTCCAGGTATAACCTATCAAAATTTCAGTAATTTCTGTAGAACTTTGACAAAGTTATAAGCTTTTGAACCTTTGAATTGCTCTCCTGTAAACTTGTGTTTTTGCACTTATACTAGTCTACGTAGGACCCGTCGAAATGATGGCCATCACTGATGACCAGGCCTTCGACTCGGAAATTGGTGGCGATTCCGACGCGGATGACTGTTTTGACGATCTTGTCTCCAATATCAACACCGTTAGTAACCGTAGCAATCTCGCGTCATGTTCCTCAGAACCTCAAGACGTATATCCGCTTCTTCCACCAGCACCTCCACATCAGCTTTCCCCAACACCCCCTATAGTACCATCGCATGCACTCTCCCTCTTAGTTCCTACCGATAGTTACGAATCAGACTCCCGAAGATACCCCCGAAAATCTAAATAAATGGAGCTAGAAAAAGAAATTAGAAATCCACAGTGCATAAAAAAATTAAATTTAGTAACTACTTAGGTATAAATGAGGAAGTTGACCTAAGGTCACCAATGAACATTATTTTCCCTTTGTTTAGAAGTGATGAGTTCTTTATGTTATGTTTTTGAGGCTAATTAAAGACTGATTAAGAAATACACAATGATTTTATTTTACTATGTTATTTATACTGAAAATAACCTGATTTTATAAGTGTCCAGTTTATTGGCCACTGATCATACAAAGATTGTTACTGATGTAGAACGGTCAGTGGACAGTATAGTGGCCACTATATTTTCTGAATTTTCTCGGAAAATAAAAAGTTACGGAAAAAAATATTTAAACATGTTGTTTTAAAAAACCCACTAAAGCATATATTTGTTAAAAAATATAGCAAATTCAAAAAAAGTGAAGGTGTGCGTTAAAGGGTTAATAAATAATTTATTTTAACATAATAAATGCATTAAAATTAACATGACTGAATGGCCTCAGTCTTCGAGGTAAAATAAGTTCTATTGAGTTTTGGTGGGTTATACTCTATCTAGATGTTTCATTTTAGTCGCTAATGTTGGCATCGTTGTCAGATCTAGCCCAGGGTGATAGCAGTGGGCCAGGTGCTGGCCAGGGAGCTGCTACAGCTGGTGCAGGCAGGAATTCAGCTCGAGGATGTAAGTGTACTAGAGGTGATGAAGCAGCAGTAGACAAAAATAATCTGGATACAGCCTGTGGAAGAAAAACTGTTTGCTTAGCAAGATGGTTTAGTTGACTTTCTTCGTTTGGTACTAGACACAAACGTGTGAATGTAAAAAAAATGTATAGTACCTATGTATTTTATTATTTTAAATAAGATGCACTGTCTGTTTTCGCTCGTTGTTTAAATAAATTCGAAGGCTCGTCCTGGGCGATCCTCCGAAATAAACGTAAAGACTACCTACTATTTTCAATTCAATTAATCCAATCCATTAACAAAACTGTGTCGTTTGAATCCATATTGCTTCGTAACGTAATTTTATTTATATCATTTTGAAGTCATCGAAGATGTACTCATACTACCTCATATTGAAGGTACGATTAATTTAATTTAATTAATTTTTATAATGTTCCGTACCAGTTTTGAAAAAACGGAACCTTTATAGGATCACTTCGTTGTCCGTTTGTCTGTCAAGACCATTTATCTCAGAAACGCGTGGAGGTATCAAGCTGAAATTTTCACCAAATACTAAGGCTTGTTGCCTCTTAGTGCTGTAAAAAAATCAAACTGCTAATCCAACGCAATCAAGAGATATAGCCGTTTTTGTCGCAAATTTTAGAGGGGTAAGGGCAAAAACCTACAGGGTACTTCTAGTCTACCTACAAACTTGAAATTTGGCATGAAGCAAGGTCTTATAGTACATGTAATGGGAAAATTCCAAAAACCTTAAATTTTTACTTTAATTATATTATATTTTGATTTCATAGCATTTTGGCGGGAAAGCTAAGTCACGTGACCAGTGACGTCATGGAATTTTGACAGCTGTCAAAGTGACAGCTGTCATAGAATTTTGACAGATGAGTGATAACGTCACAGAATTTTGGCGGGAAAATATATTATGACAGCTGAGTCGTGACGTCATTGAATTTTTGACAGATTATGAGTCGTGACATCACATAGTTTTTGACAGATGAGTTGTGACCTCATAGTATTTTGGCGGGAAAATATTTTTTAACAGAGCTGAGTCGTGCCGTCATTAAATTTTGGCGGGAAAAATTGTTTTTTAACAACCTGACGTTATCACAATTTGGCAAATAGCTTTGTACGGAACCCTCGGTGCGCGAGTCAGACTCGCACTTGACCGGTTTTATTCGATTATACAGCGACAATAACGCTGTTCAGATGGTTGTGATAATCACTTGTGTTCCTACATCTGGGTCATAAATTCTAGACAAAGTCACAGTAGTGTTTCCATCTCAACAACGAGGTGAACCCGGCACCCATGGAAAAATCCATGTATTTTTAAGTAATAAATCTATACAAGTACGTAAACATTTATCAGTTTTTTTGGAGCTATAGCCCAAGGTTTACTAAATTTGTAACTATAAGATAGTGTTGTGTAAAATCCTGAAAGTATTATTAACTACTAAGAAAAGGTACAATAATCCTCACCTGACTAACAGACACAATAAGTAGCAGTACACCGATAGCTAAATTCTTGACTGATATCACAGCTAATGCCATCAGCAGTGTGGAGATCACGCCGAGTGTGAACATCACTGGTAAGAAGATGAAGGATAGCCGCTTCAGAGCATTGTGGCCAAATGTTCTGCTGGCACTGGTATCTGAAAATATAATATTACACGGTGTTAACAATAACGTATTAAGATTTTAAAGTAGTTAAGAACTTCCTTACTTGAGTTTTGAAGTAAAAATGCTATTGGTCAGCATGATAAGATAATTTGTCTGAAAGATAGAGCGCGCGAAATAGCGGAAAACGTAGTCTACTTTGACCAAGCATAAAGTTTTTGGCAGATACGCATACTTTTGTTGGCTTTTCCGACACCCATATGGTAAGATACTTCACATAAATTACGATGTTTTATGAGCTAAAACCCAAATTAGTAAACCAATTTTAATATACTTACTTAACTATTTTAGAAGTTGTATTATATTATTATGTATGTATTTAGAAAAAAAAAGTATTTAAGTATGTTTATGCGTTGTCTGGTACCCATAGTAGAAGCTCTGCTTAGTTTGGGACTAGATGACGTTGTGTGAATGTGTGAGGATTATTTATTTATTTATAATTATATTATATAAAGCTGAAGAGTTTGTTTGAACGCGCTAATCTCAGGAACTACTTCTTCGAATTGAATTTAGTTTTCAGTTTTGGATAGACCATTGATCGAGGAAGGCTATAGGCTATATAACATCAAGCTATGACAAAAAAAAAATTTTCATATTTAGGGGACCTAAGGGCATACTTAGAAGGCTCATGGTCACTCAGAGGGCAATGGAGATACCTATGTTGTAGCCTGACCTATGGACCTACTCAGAAGGCTCATGGTGTCTCAGAGGGCAATGGAGAGAGCTATGTTGTAGCTTAACCAATGGGCCTGCTCAGAAGGCTCATGGTCACTCAGAGGGCAATGGAGAGAGCTATGTTGTAGCCTGACCTATGGGCCTACTCTGAAGAATCATGGTCACTCAGAGGGCATTGGAGAGAGCTATGTTGGGAGTTTCCCTGCATGATCGAATCAAAAATGAGGAGATTCGTAAGAAAACCAAAGTAACCGACATAACCGGTTAAAGTAGCGACAATACTTGGAGAAGGCATATGTACAGCAGTTGACGTCGATTGGCTGATATGATGATGATGAATAGACTTAAACTTGTATGAATTATACAAGATTTTTTTATTTCATTTCAAAAATCGCGGACTAAGTCGCGTTTTACAGCTAGTTTATTTATAATGTAGGATCATATAAATTAGTCAAGAAATTACTAAGTTCAGCGTCAGCATTAACAAATATTAAACTAATAAAAGAAAGCTAGTTAGTAAAGCAACTAGTTTCATCTAATATGTCGAGACTTGGACCATGCATGAAGTGTCAAAGTAATAAGTTACTTCGCACACGATAGTCTTGCTACACTGTGTTTATTGCATATTAGTAAATAGAGGATGTTGTTAATTAAATAAAAATATTTGCTGAATACAGTTCTGCAAGTAATGTTGTAATACATGTAGTGGGCTGCCATTGATAGCAGTCCTGCTTTTCACGAAGACGGAGTAGAAGGCTAGTCACTCTTAGTCCTAAATCGTTACATTAAGAAAAACTATTCGAATTCTATCATGAACCAGTCAAAACAATGCGACACTAATAAATTATTTTATTTTTAATCTAAGGATAAATGAGTAGAGAAATATAGAGTAAAGCGCCGATTACACTAGACATGTAGTCTGTCCTACAAGATGTAGTCTCCTACAAGATATAGTGTCCTACAAGATGTAGTCTCCTACAAGATATAGTGTCCTACAAGATGTAGTCTCCTACAAGATGTAGTTGACTACATCTAATCTAGTGTAATCGGCGCTTAAGGCTCGAAGTTCTTCTGAAAAGGCCCCAACACCCATAATAAAAAAAGGTAGAATATCTGAGATAACGATCACGATCGATCTGATGACGTGGTGGGCCTTCAACCAAAACATTAGGCGACGTACGGGATATGGGTAGATCTCCAGAGGCATTTTTTATCGTGTCGGAGTGGAGAAACCCATTTTGAAATCGATAAACGTTTTCATTACATTTTTTTATGTATACTTTGGTGTCTAATCTATGTGGTGCAGAGTTGAAATTATGAATTAGTTTATTAGAAATATTTAAAAAAAAATCATAAACCCTAAAATCCTGATTGCTCTGGGTTGACCTAACTCCCGATTGAATGAGAAAACATTGTGTAACTTTTTATTGAGAAGGTTCATATGTCCGATGTTATTTTATATTACATAACAAATAGTTAATCTTCATTGTAATATTTTTTTTTAAATTATATTAACAATATTTTTGGCACAATTTAAATTTATCGTCATGACCTGGCATTTTATCTCATCGCTCTGCGCTGGAGTAAAACATCGCGCTCATCCCTCATTTTACGAAATAGAAACTCTATTCCCCTCCCCCGGGGTAGTGGCTGTAGTGGTGTAACCGCCGAGGAAGATACATTTGTGCCACGGTCCCCCACTACAATATTACGAGGCTAAGTTTATGATTTATCTGGGTTTGGTTCTCGAATTTGATGATTGATATGGCATGTTTTATAAATTAAATAGTAAGGTTGTAAATGTGCTTATTAAGTGAATTAAGTGATAGTAATGATGTTCTTTATGAGGCGTAAACACAACTTTCTACTGTTTTTATTTTGGGCTATATTAATGCTTTTATGACTTTTTTTGATCGCTATGGCTATGATTGCTCTGTCCAAAAGACCAGAGCGATGATATTTTGCAATAATTGTACGTTATAAAACTACTTTAAGTAATAATACCAGATTGTTACAACGACAAATGTCACGACTCAGCTGTCAAAAATTCTGTGACGTCACGACTCATCTGTCAAAAATTCTATAACGTCACGACTCCTCTGCAAAATATTTTCCCGCCAATATTCTATGACGTCACGACTCATCTGTTAAAATTCTATGACGTCACGTGTCACGTGACCAAAATTCTATGGCGTCACTAGTCACGTGACTCAGCTGTCAAAATTATTATGACTATGACGAAATTATCAAAATATAATATGATGGAAGCCAAAATTTTAAGTTTTCGGAAGTTTTCCTTTACATGCACTATAAGACCTTGCTTCATGCCAAATTTCAAGTTTGTATGTAGACTAGAAGTACCCTGTAGCTTTTTGCCCTTTGCTCATCGAAAATTTGCGACATAAACGGCTATATGTCTTGATTTCGTTAGATTAGAAGTTTGATTTTTTTACAGCACTAAAAGGCAACAGACAGGTAAAAATTTCAGCTTGATACCTCTACGCGTTCCTGAGATAAATAGTCTTGATAGAGAAACGGACAACAAAGGGTTCCGTTTTTCCAAAATCGGTACGGAACCCTTATAAAACCGGTCAAGTGCGAGTCTCACTCGCGCACCGAGGGTTCCGTACAAACCTATTTACTTTCTCGCCAAATTGTGATGACGTCAGGACTCAGCTGTCTAAATATTATTTTTCCCGCCAAAATTCTATGACGTCACGACTCATCTGTCAAAAATTCTGTGATTTCACGACACATCAGATGTGAATGTGAGAGTTCTTGACAGATTCTGTCAAAAAATCAATGACGTCACGACTCATCTGTCAAAGATTCTGTAATGTCACGACACATCTGTCAAAAATTCAGTGACGTCACGACTCAGCTGTCAAAAAAAATTTTCCTGCCACAATTATGTGACGTCACGACTTACTTATCTGTCAAAAATTTTATGACGTCACCTCTCATCATTAATAAATAATATTTGTTGAAAATTGATACCTCCACGCGTTCCTGAGATAAATGGTCTTGACAGACAGACAGACAGACAGACAGACGGACAACGAAGTGATCCTATAAGGATTCCGTTGTTTCAAAATCGGTACGCTGCCCTAAAATGAACAAGTTTCCAACTGATGAGCTCTCAAAAAGCTGTAGATATATCCCCTAAACATAAAATCATAAAATCTTGTAACATGCAAGACTAAAAATGACTAAATAAATAATATATTACCAATTTTATTATTTTTGTTTCACCATTTATGATCGCTCTAGCGCCTATCATGATTGCTCTGGACGCGAAAATGTTTGAACTTAAATATTTCCGTAACTGTTTGTCAAAAATGAAGGCCAATAGTAAAAATGTAGTATTTTAATATCATTCTTTTCAATGAGATACATAATTACCAAAAAATATCAAGATCTGAAAAGCACCAGAGCGATCACACGAATACGCCCGATTTGGAGATTGACCCATATACTCTAGGAACGATCGCAGCACGTATTTCGCCCTTAACGGCGAAGACGGAATCACGGACAACTTGTTGTGGTTTCGCGAGTCGTGCGTGCCATTTATCATACCATACTTTTCAGGTCGACAAATTTGAAGATACTCTAAAGAAAGTGAATCCGTAAGTCATAACCATTAGTTGATAAAGTTAAATAAATAATTTAATAACTACCGAGATCTTCTTTCCATTCAAAAGACAAGTCCCACATGCGGCATGCCCTGTATCGCAGGGACTTTAGAAATATGAATTTAACGGACGCAAAGAACATCAAGACTCAGAACAGTACTTAATTTGTGGATCGCACAAAGAGTTGTCCTGTGTGGGATTTGATCCCGAGAGCTTGTGCCAAGAAAACCAAGAGATGCAGCTATTCTTAACGTCAATCAGCTAAATATTTGAAATTAGAAGTCGTATGCACGTAGGTCACATTCAGCCCACGCTTACATCATACCTCCTTTATGATAAACGTGTAAGTTTTTTTTTAATTTCATACACATGTCACGTCGTTCCGTCTACAAAGTTCGCCATTGTCATGCAAAGAACCGTTCTAAATTCAAATTAATTCTAAATTCAAATTTTTAATTGAGTACTATACCGACTCCAGATTAAACTGGATTATCATTTTAAATGCATTTTAATAAAGGTTTCTCTACTTTAAGCTTGATCAAAGTAAGTTTAAAAAGTCAGTTGTGTCTTCACAATAAGGAGATTTTAACAGTGTTGTTAGTAATAAATAATAATAATAATTTATTTCCAAATTAGCATACATATTAGTTATATCAATGGCCCCACACTAGGCAAGCCTGTCCTGTGGGTGCCAAGTATAATTAACAAAACGATTATAAAATGCACACTCGGTCGACATCAAGAAATCAAACATTAAAAATAAAGAAATAGAATAAGACTAAAAGAAACTTCCTTGTAAACTACACAGACAATAATCAGTAATGGAAACCTGAACAATAATTTTATTCACGACAGATTTTCAATCATTTTACTTGTTGAAATGTACATTTCGTCGAAAAACAGGCTATATCTTCAGTTACATCTTCTCTATTATATTCTAGTGAGTTTTTTCTTTTGTCAACTAAGTACATCAGAGCTTTGATCTACATGTAAGTCTTTTTAATTTTTTTCAAAAACATCCATGATATTTATACTGAAACACCCTGTATTAATTAAAAAGTCACGCTACTCTACAATAATTAACACTACCGTATCAATTAGTCAATTACTACTATATTATTGAGAATGCGGCTGTTTCTTTCATTTTATTACTCAATTCTCACTTCTAATTAAATTGCTTTTAAAATAGTTTATTTTTGTCCCATTGTTAGGATAATTATATTAAATAGTTAATTTCTCTATTTTTTTCCACATCAGCTAGGATCATTTTTAGGATTTTACTCAACTGAATTCTAAATGTAGTAGTGCAAGCTTGCCTTTAGGCCTGTATTTCAGGACACCAGGTCCCATTTCGATTAATGGTTTTAAATTTTATGGCTTGGGAGACATAATAATTACAAGGATTGAAATCGAGACGGGAACTGATACTTTCCGTCCTAGAGTCTATCGCGGTTATCTATAGTATCTTAATTCTCATTATCCTGAAGTATGGAAATCACTTATTAAAATCATTAATTACCTTCGCTCAAGAAATCCTTATCTTCCACATTATCACAATTCACAAAAGAAACGAAGACCACAAGATAAGCTAAGCTCAACAACGCAAATTTGTTGCACATTTTGTCTAATTATTACTTAAAATATTTAATTAAAAATTAAACGATGATCGATAGACCACAGTTCGATTATTACTGATGGGTTTAGTGGTAAAATGGCAGGATATAAAGTCTTTTGAAGACGAAACAATGAAAGAAAGTGCAGGACAACGTGACATCACGTTTGATGTGTCGCCCTCAATATTTGAGACCGTTTAAGGAGCAACATTGAATCAATAACGGTATGAATGCTCCCGTTGGAAATTCTTTTGATCCTTATCGAATGAAATGAAATGGTGAAAGTGATAATTAAAACGATTTCGTCTTCCTTTCGATAGATTAATGGAGACATTAGAAATATTATAATAGGAACAAGATGATTAATTTGAAATGTAATTCTAATTCACAAAGTGCAGCACTATTGGACTGTAAGCGATATTTTTGAATTTTAATCCTCCTTTAAATAATAGAGTGAATTGAAAATGTGTTATGGTGGAAGGATAAAAGTATAATTTTTTTTTTCGCGCAATTCTGTTCGCTTGACAATTCATAAGGAATAGGTTAAAACGTTAGTTGCGTATAACAAATAAATGCGATCGTGTGAAGTCAACAATATTTTACAGCTGTTCTGCAGTGGAGTATTGAAAAGATGTGGTAAAATAAGATAACTTGATAACTTCGGTGTCATCTCTGTGCCTTAGTTGTTGTGTGTCCATGGCTGTTATGCAGAGGTCTCGGAATCGATGCATAACTTTGTGTAGATGTTTGCATTAATCTGTCTACTCATGTAAAAAAAAAAAATGTAAGTATGTTTTTTAACCGTCTTGTGTAAAAAGGCACTGGATGACGTTGTATGAATGATTATTGAGCTTTGTTGAAATACAAATATTTAGCACGTAAAACACCATACAACTTGACACAATTCTTTTCAGTTTTATAACGATTATATCCATTTATGCCGTGCGGAAACCAATTGGACATTTCCTCGTTTCCGCTTCGCTACGCTTCAATTCGTTTTAATAGCAACATAGCGAAAATTCTCTAAATTTTCAACGAAAATTTAAAGGTTTTTAGTTAGCCGGGCGACACTTTTATAGCAATAAACGCTTTTGATTTCCTTTGTAGTCTAATTTATAGTGGTTTGATAACGGAAATCGAAAAATGATTTTCGGAAAATGTGGTTGGAAAAATACTTTCATAAGTTTACAGTAATTTTACATCCTGGCCGTTCATTAATGTACCTATATGCATAGATAATCGAATTGAACGAGGTCTCACGTTCGAGTTTCACGCATGATAATTGTTATTTGTGTGATCCACAAATAATTAATTATCATCTTGAGTCTGGATGTTCTTTGTGTCTGTTACATAATGTCTGTAAAAGTCCCCGCAATAGATACATGTATTCATCCCTAGTGCGGGAAAGGTCTTAAAAAAAATACATACATACAACCTGTATTTACTTTTCATCATAATTATGTTGTATGTACGTAATTGATTGCTGTCTTAACTCGATAACCAAGTTTGTCTTCATCAACAATTAAACCGCTTAAGGAACTCTATACGTCTGAGGGAGACATAATGTTTGTCTATGAACGCTTAGAAATTTCCCCTGATACAAGCTCTAAAGTCTACAAACCATTTTGCAAGTAGCTCGTGAATTATGATCGCGATATTAAACGGCTACATTTTGTGCAGTGACCACTTAATTTAAAAATCAATAGCGTGTATCTGACTAAGGAAATTATGCTTTTTAGATGTAAAAGTTCATACGAAAATTGAAAGCTTATTTAGATTAAGATTTCAGCTAGAACTACAGTTTTTGTTTTACTAAGAAGTTATATTTATAGAAAACAGCAAATTGAAGAGTCAAGCTCTGCTCAGGTTGGAACTAAGGAGATGTGAGTAATAAAGAACATTATTATTTATTATTAATAACTATACGGGTATTAACACGATTAATTGTAGTAAATGTTGAAACTATCTGCCTTTGAGGCACTCGACGTTTCGGCCAGATTTCACCAGTCATGGTCACGAGATGACTGATTATTTATAATAAGTTATAATGCTACACGAACGTTTTAAAATTAAAAACATTATTATTATTAACCTGATATTATTTGTTTAAAATTGACAAATGTATTCTTCATTTTAGGTCTTAATTGTCTCTGTGACACAAGGTCCCTAGAGCCGCAATTGTTTTTTTAAATAAAGAAAAATAAAATTGGATATTCTTTTGGCGCGAGACATGTTTTCTTGGGAAATATTTTACTTTTAGGTTTTATTTTATAGAATATAATTATTAAATCTATATCTATAGTGTAATTTAGTTATTTTCCTTTACCGAATGACTTTTTATTTGACTTTGAGGTCGTAACATTTACAGCAAAATAAGCATTTTATTTTATACTAGCAGATGCTGCGGCTTCACCTGCGTAGTATACCTATACTAGCCTAAATGTTATTCTACACCCTAAACTACCTATGTTCCAAATTTCATCAAAATCTGTTCAGTAGTTTTTTGCGTGAAAGAGTAACAAATATCCATTCATCTTTACATACTCTCAAACTTTCCCATTTATTATATTAGTAGGAAGTAGGACTATTCCTGTTCGAGAAATTGTGCATTTTATTGCTGGGAATTTTACCAAATAATAATTAATTAATGTACATAGGCCAACAGCAATTATAACCGTGAAATGTCCACAATTTTCCTGCGTGTAACCACATACCACCCGCGAAACCACCGAAGCAGTTAAGTATTCAATAAAATTATAATTAGCTAATATAATAATATATCAGTAGTTTTCTCTTATAATTTAATAGCTAATATTTTAATAATTTTATTATTCTCGTATTTATTTTATCTATAGCATTATTTAAATAAGACAGTCTACACCACTAGAAAATACTATACTTACTTGTTATTTTATGTGCGTTGCGTGGTATCGTAAAACAATTACTTAATAAAAAAGATTAAATTATAATAGTCTTACGGTATTTAATAAGCAACGTAATTATTCATTATAACTATTAAATTAATGAATACAATACGTCTCCACCCCATCTCATCCCATGGGTGTCGTATAAACCGACTAAGGGAATATTCGTAAATATTATCTTTACGTACGTACCTACTTTAGTAAAAAGAAGGAAAACTTTAATTTAAACCCTATACCAATCCGTCTGGCCAGCGTGGTATCAGTAGGCCAAGTCTCCCTCTGTCGCGGGAGGAGGCCCGGTCCTGCAGTGGGACATTAATGTGCTGTTATGATGATGATGATGTCTTGATCGCAGATTTATCTACTACTTTATTGAGACTGGTAGAGCGGTACTCCCAAACCTGAGATATTAAGTGATGTTCCTTTGCGGCATCGCGGGGTGGAGATGTGGGATAAGATCTTTGCCCTGACTGCCACTTTCACTGACTAACAGGACGTGCAGAAGGCACACCAAACTATAAAGAATTAGTTACGCCCCCGACACACGGCAGGGCAGAATCGCAGACGGTTTGATGCAACAAGAAGGTCACTTCGGAACGAACATGCGGCATAAAATTACATTGTAATAAATCGGGATCCCTTTTTTTCTCAAAATGGTTTTGTCCTAATTTAAATGGTCTTAATAAGTTAGGCATAGTTGTCCTGTAATTGTCCTTGCAATAATAATAGTTTGATCTCGTTTTATTATATTTTCATTTGTACTAATATTGTTTGCCATAATCGTCCTCAGTCATAATATTTATTTGCCATAGTAAAAAAAAATTGTTAAAACCCCGAGTTAGAGCAGTCCGACTAGTATAGGTAACCTATAGGTTAGGTTTATTCTTTAAACCACCCAGAGGTAGGAGACCCGAGAAGCGGGGCTCCGTCGAGCTTAAGTATTTGGCGTTATGTCTAATGAAATTATGGCAAATATCAGTATGGCCAAGACTATTAGGATTAAAAAGTTATGGTAAATAATTATGACAAAATCTTAGGAATAAAAATAGAGAACCTAATTAAACCACTTACCGATATTTTCTTAAAATACAAAGATTATTTAAAAAATGACATTGCATGTCAAACACTATAATGCAATACAAACATTAATATAGAACCATCTTGCTCGTGTTCATCATGATAAATTCCAAGACAATGAAATTTCACTGCATGAATAAATCGATCGCGTCTCAGAATACATGCAACAAACAAGGAAATGCAAAAACGAAAGAAAGCATAAAATATTCTTGAATTCTAGGTGATACAGTTTTTTTGGTATTCAGGCAGGAAATTTGACCTATAATGCTTCTTTGATAGATTAGCATAAACAAAGTCACGGACATCAATAGGTTAAGTTTGTCGTGTATCGAAGCGGTGCTACAATCGAACGAGTTTCACCGCGTACGTGTTGGGACTGCTCATAAATCGCTTCTCTAATTAAGCTACGCACACGCAAATCACGTTTTCACTAATACTTAGTCAATAAATGAAAGGAAAACTGTTTATCGTTGGATCAAGTAGATGTTTATTTGATGATTAGGTAGTAATTAGAATACTATAAAAATAAAAAGGTACACATCTTGCATTTTAACAATAGAAAGTGTAGTAGAAAGAAGATACACAGACACATCGGTGGATAAAGATTGATAATCAATTTCAAGAGATACTGACTGACCCAATAGTAGATACATGACTGTAACTGCAAAATCACGACCTGATAAAGATGTCTGGACATTTCCTTCGTCAGTGCCTTCACTGGAGGAAACGTTTCCCGCAGTAATACGTTTAAGGATTGGTAAGCTTTATATCTCCGTGTGGTGACGGAGTAAGAATACAATAGGTATGTCACCACCTCATCTCATCCCATGGGTGTCGTAAAAACCGACTAAGGGACTATCCGTGAATATTATCTTTACGAAATAAAAAGAAGGAAGACTTGAAATAAAACCTTATACTAATCCGTCTGGCCAGCGTGGTATTAGTAGGCCAAGTATCCCTGCGTCATGGGAGGAGTACCGTCCCTGCAGTGGGACATTAATGGGCTGTTATGATGACGAAGCTTTATATTGCTAGTCTTGATAGCATATTATAGTTATTTCCAATAACCTGGCATACTGTGTCAGGACTTCTCAGGTAATTGAGGGTAAGCCTATCGGTCTGTACGGGCCAACGACCGTACATTTGCCGCGGTCAGCATTTTACGTCCACAACGACGATTTTGTAATAAGTTACGTTAGTTCACTTTCAGCAAGCGTATCGTGTACTCATTATCATAAATCATATAGCATTATTAAGTTTAGATTGTTCATAATTACAGTGAAAATATACATTTGTGTTCACTCTAAACAGACTTATCATTTCTATCAATTATCAATTCGCATTTGATGTACGGTGTAGCACGAATCCCTACATCAATTTGGTCCTTCGACGGTTGACCAATCGCGCGTGTCTGTAAAAAGGAGGCCCGTAGCCTAACGCGTGTGAGGACAATAACCAGTGGCTATCAAGGTTATCAAGCAAGCGGCGCTGAGCTAGCAGGAACGCACAGCGACCACAGCAGCAACCAAGCGGTACATCAGTTATCAAGTAAGATCTTTCCGATTTTTTAATATAAAAATGGAAGACATTTTAGCCAACCAGGAACAAGTAGTCGCGGCGATGGAGCAGCTTTTAACTTCATTCAAGAAGTCGGGCCGGGACCGTCGCACGGCCGATTACGTCAGCAGAAAACTGGTGACGTTAGACGCGTATTGGAAAGAATTTGAATCCAATCACACTCTACTTATACAATACGAAGTAGAGAATGTCACGTATTTCCAGGACAATCATTATGAACAGGCTTTCGAATTTTACAAAAATGCGAAAGCCCATATGCAGCAATGTATAACGAAGCCTACCACTCCGAGCGTAACGTCGGGGGAGAGGTACCTTCAAACACTCAGCCCTAGCATGCCGGGCCCTTCGAAGGTTTGTCCGGACGTTAAATCTCAAGGTTCTGATAGCAAGACTGAAGAGCTGTTGAAAAAGCAATCAAGCAATTTTAGAGCCTTTATTCGCACGGTTGAAGACTTCGATTTAGAGGCGGTAACAGAGAAGTGGGAGTTTGAAGATTTGTTACAGCAGCTCAAGTCAAGGTGGTCAATCATAGACTCACTCCACTGGGAGATCGATAGCGATCTCAACGGCGGGAACGTAGAGTATGAGCAGGCATTTGCCACTCATGAGAAACAATACAAGAGCATGAAAAAGGCAATCAACGGCAAACTATGGTCAACATCTCATAGAGAGAAGTATACACCTAAGATTGAGATCCCTACCTTTGGAGGTAATTATTATCAGTGGGCATCGTTTAAGGATTTATTTACAGAAACAATTCACAACAATCCTTCACTTAACAATGCCCAGAAAATGCAATTCCTTAAAAGCAAAGTAAGAGGGGAAGCTGAGAAATTGATTCAGCATCTGGCGATTAATTCCGACAATTATCAAGTTTGTTGGGAATTATTAAATCAAAGGTATAATAATAAAAGGCTCATATTCACTTCACACGTAAATATCCTTTTGAATTTACCGACCATGCAGCATCCTAATGTTTCTCTCATCAAACGCATTCATGACACAACCAACGAGTGTCTAAACTCTATCAAAAACCTTGGTGTTGATGTAAGCACCTGGGGTCCGTTATTAGTTCAACTTATATCATTAAAATTAGATTCGGATACATATAACGACTATTTGGAATCATTAAAGCAGCCACGTGAACTACCAACATTAAAGGAATTTCTAGACTTCCTAGAAATTAAGTTCACTACCATGGAGTCTTCGGCTACACGAAGAAAGCAAGAAAATATTTTCAAATCTAGCTCAACGATGCTGTCACAAAAATCATCAAAATCTCATTTTAAATCCTTTGCTACCAATCAGGTTGCAAGAAAATTTTCGAAGACAAATAATAAATTGTATAAAAAATTTCATAATTCATGTCCAATGTGTAACGAAGAACATGGTATTTATCATTGTCAGCAGTTTTTAAGTATGTCACCGGATGACAAAAGAATAACAATTTCGAAATTCAATTTATGTAAAAATTGTTTATTCGACCATCAAGGCAAGAAATGCATCTCAAGCAAAACGTGCCGCGAGTGCAATGGTCAACACAATACAATTTTGCACGAGGCCTTCGTGGGTTCATCAAACTCTAACAAGAATAAACCTTCGAATTCTGAAACATCCCACGGCAACGCATACGTGTCGCAGAACACAACTTCAACGGAGATTCTTATAACGACAGCTATTATCAATGTACAAGATAAAGATGGTACTTACCATAGGATGCGGGCATTAGTAGATCAGTGTTCTCAGATGACCTTAATAACAGAAAGGGCTGCACAAATTTTACAACTACCGAGAAGGAGATGTAAAGGAGTTATTTCAGGAGTAGGCGGGCAGGAAAGTTATTGCAAAGGCGTTATCACATTGAATTTCTCTTCTATATACAACAAAGGCTTTACATTAAAAGTGGAAACTTATATAATGAACAAGATAGTAAAGAACTTACCTAGCTGTACATTAATCAAGCAGGATTGGCCTCATCTAGAAGGATTACAACTAGCAGATAGCGATTTCAACATTAGCCGACCCGTAGACATAATATTAGGATCGGACGTTTTTCCATCACTCATCTTAGATGGCCTTCGTAAAGGAAAGAGTCCTTCTATGCCAGTAGCACAGCAGACCCAGCTTGGGTGGATAGTTTGCGGTAGTAGTAACATGGCGTCACAAGATCGACAATGTTACGTAATTGTTAGCGACATGGACGATATCCAACGCTTTTGGCAAATAGAAGACATTACAGAAGATACCGGCTTATCGGCGGAAGATATGCGTTGTGTTACGTACTTTGAGAATACTACGGTTCGTAAGCAAGACGGACGGTATGAAGTACGCCTTCCTATCAAACAAGATCATGAACAGCGATTAGGGTCTTCAAGGTCAAAGGCGGTTGCTCAGTTTCGTCAACTAGAACAAAGATTTTCACGCAATAAAAATATAAGCAACGATTATAAGTTGTTTATAAACGAGTACATTGCACTCGGTCATATGAAACACGTATTAAATAACACGACACCTGACTACTACTTACCGCACCATTGTGTACTTCGCGCAGATTCAGCAACTACAAAGCTACGCGTTGTATTTAATGCATCTTCTAAAACAATAAATGGGTTAAGCCTAAATGATATCATGGCACGGGGCCCGAACCTGCAAAAGGACCTTCAATCTCTCATTATAAAATGGCGTCAATATCAATATGCTTTTACGGCTGATATTGAAAAAATGTTTAGGCAGATTTGGATAGCGGAAGAAGATCAAAAACTACAAAAAATTGTTTGGAGAGATTCCCCTAGGCAGCCGTTACAAGAATATCAGCTTACCACAGTCACTTATGGCACAAAGGCAGCACCATTTTTGGCCATGATGACCCTGAAACAACTGGCTAAAGATGAGCAAGAGAGACCCGGAGCAAGCGAAGCAATCAAAGCTTTGAATGAGTCATTCTATATGGACGATTTACTCCGAGGAGAGCACAGTATTCCATTAGCAAAAGATTTACAAGAAAAGCTAAAAGAAGTTTTACTATCAGGTGGGTTTAACTTACGAAAGTGGGCATCAAATTCTATAGAGTTACTCAACGAAACAAGCCCAGGTCAGCCTGAGCAAGATGGCTATGACTTTAAACAAGCAGAGTCAACAAAGACCTTAGGGCTTCGTTGGGATTGTAAACAAGATAATTTTTGGTTTGATTTCAAGTTAAAACCAAACATTTTAAACCCCACTAAACGCTCTATGCTTTCAGATATATCAAAATTATTTGACCCATTGGGGTGGCTTTCACCCTTAACAACACATTTGAAAATCATGTTTCAATCAGTATGGAAAACTGATATGCAATGGGATGACAAGTTACCTGAAAGTATTAAACAACAATGGGTCAAAGCAGTAGAAGACATAGATATTATCAAGCACTGTCAAGTACAGAGATGGATAGGTATACGTCCAAACCATGACATAGAGTTACATGGATTCTGTGACGCTTCTACTAAGGCCTACGCATGTGTTATCTATTGCAAGGTCGCCACAGGATCGAATTACAATATATATTTAGTAGCAGGAAAAGCTAGATTAGTTCCCATTAATAAGGAAATTTCTTTACCTAAGTTAGAATTAATGGGCGCATATTTGTTATCAAGATTAATGTCTAAGATCAAAATTTGTTATAGCGACTACAACATTAAAATGTACACTTGGATTGATTCGATGGTAGTCCTCGGGTGGTTAAATGGTGATCCCGGAAGATGGAAGCCGTTTGTAGAAAATAGAGTTCAGCAAATCAGGGAGGTGATACCAGTAGAGTCATGGAGATATGTCAAATCTGCCGAAAATCCAGCAGACTGTAGTAGTCGAGGTATATCTGCAACACAACTGAAAGAACATACCCTTTGGTGGCATGGACCGATTTGGTTACAGGAATCGAACTCCACATATGACATCGAACGTCCGAAATATTCCACTGAGCAAGAGGAGAAAAAATCGTACCGTAAGCAAGTAAACGTCGTCGCTAAGCAAGACAAGGACAGCGATATCATAGCAATACTCATAACACGATTCAGCAGTTTTTTATTTATTATACGCCACGTAGATGGCCACGTTCGAGTCGTAACACTTAAGACAAAAAACGGTTTCATAAAGAGACCTATCATAAAACTGTCTATCCTGCCAGTCCACTGTGAACAAAAACAACAAACCTCGCCGTTAACGTCAACAAACACACAAACTAAGGAAAAAGAGAAACCTAAACGTTTTTCCCTAAATTCAGTAGTTATGACATTACTATTCTTTACATCAATTATATCATGTGCATCGAGTTCTTATAATATAACAGAAATCAAAGATAAATATGTATATTTCGACAAGGTGTCTGATATGAGACTTATAAGCGATGAGTGGCGTATATTAGCATATTACGACATGCGGCCATATCAGCAAGGAATATTGGCTTTAAATAAATATATACAGTACTTAGACACTCAATGTACAAAAATAAACAAAGCAGTTAGATGTGAATTAATATTACTCCAATTACGTCACGGTTACAATGAATTGGAGTACTATAACCATATGCTACTGAGTCAGCATTCCAGCACGCGACACCGCCGAGGCCTTATCAACGGTGTCGGTTACCTCGCCAACAGCCTGTTCGGCGTATTAGATCAACATTTCGCAGAACAGTATCAAAAAGATATCCAGCTAATTAAAGAAAATCACAATCATATGACTTCTCTGTGGAGGAATCAGACCTCTATCATCGAATCAGAATACGACGTTTTGAAACGGACTACGAGTTTAATTGATAAACAACATAAAGCAATAAATCAGCGTTTATTAAGTATAGAAACGACAGTATATAACACGCAAAAAGAAACTCAAATGAACATAGACATTAATTCATACACATTAACAGCAGTTATAGCCAGCAATATGTTATTAAACTTAAAAAACATACAAGACATTTTATCTGACACAATAATCGACATATATCATGGTAGATTTAATCCTCATTTGTTGTCACCAGAACAATTGATAAACGAACTGAGTAACATCGCTAGTCAATTACCTAAGGACTTCAGCCTACCGGTCGAGCACGTACAAACTGACATCAAGGATATATACCAGCTGTTAACTGTAAAAGCCCGAGCAACAGAAAAATATTGCCTGTTTGAAATAAAGGTGCCATTAGTCAGTCAGGACTATTTTGAAATTTATAGACTCATTCCGATACCACAACAAAAAGGTAGCAGCAAGGTCAGCATTATGCCAAAATCGGATTACGTCGGTATCAATCTCCATAAGGATATTTACTTAACAATGACGGAATTGGATTTAAAACAATGTTTACATAGTGCTGAAACTTCACTCTGTTATATACAGGGGCCTGTCCACCACCTCACAAATGATAATGACCTTTGTGAGGTGAATCATCAAACAAATCAATGCATAACTAACATAAATGTATGCAGTAATGAATGGATTAAAATGTACAACGTTAATTCATTTGTTTACTTTTGCTGTAATGGGTGTCAAGTGCGAATATTATGCAAGGATCAGGTTACCGTACGACAGCTGTGGCAGTCTGGAATTATTTATATCGGACAAAATTGTATGTTAAAAACAAACAATTTTACTATCCATTCACACAGGGATATGAGCAGTGACATAAAAATTTCACCCCCTCTTACTAGCTGGGATTATATGCCACCTATAAATCACATTATCAACTTCACAACAACGCACTCAGAAATTACTAACTCATCATTAGCATTAGATACAGAAAAGGAGCTAAACGAAATACATGACAAAATTCGTAATTTAAAGGAAAATCAATGGGAAGCCGAAAGTATCTCATATCACGATGTACATCATTACGTTGCGATATATATATTGGGCGGTGCGCTAGTGATACTTGGTTGTATCGTCGTATATCACATGTACGTAAAGCGACGCGCGTCTGTCGGGATACCGGCCACCTCGCCGGCGCCGGCGGCGCGTTGGGGCGGAGAAGCCGCGCCGTCGCAGGCTCCGACCGAAAGAGCCTCCTCCAGCAGCAGTGTAATGAAAGAACAGTGTCAGTGTAAAGTGTTAAGTTTTCATAGAGCAAACAGTGAGCGTAAAAATAAGCGCGATAAAGGCACGTCGCCTTTTGTGAAAAAATCTGTGTTTAAAGTGTGTGAACAAGAAGTTTAGCGTGTGGTTTAACAAAATTAATTAGAGACATTAAGTAATAGGTATATCACCTTTATTGGTTAAGGACCTAATGTCTCACCTTGTTAAATCATTTTCATTTATCATTAATCAGTCATTTTTATTTTCTCTTTGTTGTCCCCCGGGAACATGTACGGGCCAACGACCGTACATTTGCCGCGGTCAGCATTTTACGTCCACAACGACGATTTTGTAATAAGTTACGTTAGTTCACTTTCAGCAAGCGTATCGTGTACTCATTATCATAAATCATATAGCATTATTAAGTTTAGATTGTTCATAATTACAGTGAAAATATACATTTGTGTTCACTCTAAACAGACTTATCATTTCTATCAATTATCAATTCGCATTTGATGTACGGTGTAGCACGAATCCCTACACGGTCTATTACGCTGTTATAGGTAAGGGTTTAGTTTTCCGTCTTTAGATGACTTTCCTGCCGACGATAAGGAGTAGTATCATTATTCCAGTCCATCACCATACTGACATGTAAATATTAGCTAACTATAATGGGTAACCAGCAACAATAATCAATCGCTTTCTAATACTACTTATATCCTACTGTCCATATCAAAGAAAACTGTACATAGCAAGGAAATACTATTTTTTTATTGCTGCTTCCGGAAAATAATCGACCGTGGTGAATGGTAATTGGCTAACGTAATTATATTTGGATTAGTGTATCAGTGAACTACTTTATTAGAATTCTTTAACCCTAGATAGCTAACCTTCCTAAACTGCTATGAAAAGCTAACCATTCGACTTTTTGACGACCATTTTTTAAAATGAGATTTTTATGTACTTAAAACTATATTTCAATTAAGATTATTAAACTGAGGGGAAATATAGGGTATAAATTAAAAATAATTAATACAAAAGTAAACGTTATGTAACTCTTAATTATTAAATCAATTTTTTTTAATGACCCATACTTTTTTTAATCAAAAAGGCACTCTAAATATTATAATGACTAAATATTATTTTTGGCACAAGTTGGACTAAATCAACTGTATGTTCACCACAAATAGGAGTTTTGCAACTGTTACAATTATTCTTTGCCATACGCCTCATCTTATAGGAACAAAATCTCCAGCTTTAGATGCACCTCGGCGTTCACTTAGTTGGTTTAAATTGGCAAACGTGTAGGTAAAAACGTTAGAAAGATAAATAAAGATAATTATGGCATGTTCGTCATTTTGACGAACGTTAGCTATCTAGGGTAAACGGAGTAGGCTAAATATTTTAACTAATAAATGGAAGTTTTTTTAAAATTAAATTTTGGTTATTGAACACCTTGACAAGATAAGTCGATACAAATGTCAAAAAGAGCGCACGGTTGAGCATGAGGACGATCATCGCGACTTATAGGTACCTTTTTGAGCGTCTGGACCAGTAACAGACGCTCGTCAAGGCGCTTTTATCCAGACAAGAGTTGAGCGATACAACGTGCGTCGGGATGAGCGTCGCGTACAATCAATGTCTCGACCAGCGCCTGGATTACCGTTAAGGCATGCGTTTAGACCTACGTTCTGATATTTATGGTTAAGACGAATGTGGGAATAAGGATCCTGGCGATTTTCGCAATAAGTGTCTAGAAGAACCTTGCAACAAGTATCGCCATGAGAATCGGGCAAGCGTCGTGATGAGTCTCTAGACAAGCGATGAGATAAATCGTATCACTTATTTGAGAACAAATCTAAAAACACGAACAAAAGAAACATAAGTACATTAAACAAAGAAAAATAAATTCAAAATCATCTATTGATGCTACAGATAGACATACGGATCCGTCATACTTAATAACAAGACTTCATTTTCGGGTCACGGGTTAAAAAGCCAAGAGTTTTTCTATATTAAACTAAAAGTACGAAACAGCCTGGATGTTTGATATTATAAATTGTTATTGAGACAATTGGCCTCCTTTGTAACTATCTGTTTTAGTGATTACAATAAGTTTTGTAATTTTATTTTATTTTTCTTTTGTTCCCATTTTTATGCTAAATAAACTAGACTCCGCCATTTGTAGGATAATGGTTAGTTATGTGAGTTGTTGTAGAAATTAATAATGAATTGTGTCTTTGATATTTACAACTACATACAAAATTCAAGATAAACCTAACATCTTTGTTAAAAGCCCTCAAATTGTGACAAATATGACATGTTTTTTTAACAAAAAAGTGCTTGGGTATTACGAGTAGGCTTACTAGTATTTAATATACGTCACATGCATAAGATTAACTACCTACATGCGTATAACTTAAAGAATGCATGGCACATAGCAGGAAGATAGCCGATGGGTTAGAATGGTTCTGGAATAGCGACCATGGACTGGAAGAGTACTGGACTAGGTAAATACCGTACGCGGTGGACCGATGATCTGACTATGAGGGAAGCCCAAGAGCTTACGCGATTGAGGCAATTAAAAGAGGTCTATGATCAAATGTCAACGTCTTTTGGCTGAAATAACAATGGTGTTACTTATTTTCACCAAATAAATAAAAAGATAAAATAAATATTATGTTTATGCTAAGTTTACGTGACTTGAGCGATGATGAAAGCCGCGTCCTATGTTGAGGTACACTGCTGCTCCACTAATCATGACTTGCTTCATTAATATTAAAAACAATAATGAAGCTAGGAAAACTATACCCTGCTAGAAAAGGAAATTCGAAATATTCTTTTATACCAATAGCTAGGTAGGTACTAATAAATCGGTTAAATGATCATAACGATTTAATATCTGCTGGAAATGTAGTAAAAGTTTTAAAAAGTAAATAAAAGAAAAACCCAAGTACCTATTGCAATAAGAGAAAGCACCTATAATAAAGTATAATAAAGTAAAATTATGTTATAAACTTTTTATTTATATTTAAGTAAATTAAAACAACTTGTCTATGTCGAGCTTAAACTATATTATTTTCGAAATACTTCCGCGTACCGGAAAACGCAGGGTAGAGAGTCGGCGGAAAACTGATGGATTAAGAAGCCTGTGCCTTCTATATCGTACCGCACAAGGTGGCGATATTAGAAGAAGGCTTATTTCCAGCAGTGGACGTCAATAGCCTGATATGATATAATAATGATGACTAAGCCGTGTAGCCTTGGTAAAAAAATGCTAGAAAAGGTTAAAAAAGTAAAAGGAAAAAAAGAATAACATTCATATAATTTAATAGCGTTATACAAAACATAAATAAAGGAACATTCGTAAAGTAAGTAGGTAGTAATAAGAGGATGCATACATAAACTCACGCCTTATTGCCACCCATGGGGATATGGAGATATACTGAGCGCCAAGAAAGTAGCTTCGTCTGCATTCATACATATTTCATTAGTCATTATAATAGCCCACTAATTTCCCACTGCAGGGACGGGCCTCCTTCCGTGACGGAGGGATCCTTGGGCTACTAATACCACGCTGGCCAGACGGGTTGGTATAGGATTTAATATCAAGTTTTCCTTCTTTTTACTTCGCAAAGGTTATGGGATGAGTTGGGTGGAGACATATTGTATTCTTACTCCGTCACCACACGGAGATTACTCCGTCACCACAAGGAGATTCATCTAAGTAATAACAACATAATAATAAATTCATTACAGTAATTTTTTATCACAATGTAGGTTAAAATCCGAGTAGTAATACGACTATCATTACTCTCTATCTGTGTCTCGTAAACACATCAGCAGCCGATCCTACTAATCTTGCAGTGAAAACTATTACAGCCTTAGTTTTACGAGGTACAATATGATTATTTTAATGATTGAGTCACATCAAGATAGAGTTATGTACCGCTATTTTGTACCTGAAGCAAAAAGCAGCACAAAGTAATTGGATCAAAAAATAAACAATAAACTTTACTAAAAACAATTACCTAAGTAACAAATAAAATGAAAACCAATACATCATATTGTTTTGACTATAACAAATTTCCGGTAAAATATTTCATTGATTGTAATCGTCCAAATAAAGCTTTCGCGCGTAGTGGCGATGCAGTTACCATTTGGGGCACGAGTAGTGAGGGAACAGCAAGCCGCCTCAGTCAAGCCGCAACGATGCGCCCGCTCACCGCACTCCTCATAGTGGCCGCGTGCCAGTGTTTACATGCGCATCAGTTACGAACAACGCGAGATATCCTCAAACGTACCTTACAAGACTTGATCGGTAAAGAGAGCAAACCGGTCCGACGCATCGTCTCATGTACCGAAACACTTGGACTATCAAAATGTATCAGTGCTTTAGGTGTGTGGCGTGCAGAACGCGCTGTAGAAGCCTTCTCAACAAACCCGATGGCTAAATTCAACCTGACAGAAGATGTGGAAAGATTCCCTTGGAAGAAATATATGAATGTAACAGATAGTGAACTGAACTCACAACTTCTTGATGGTACAACGAAATTGCTGCAGTATCGGCCCCTCACGTTCAATATGATATCTGGATACGAAGCGAATCTTAATTCTAAAGGAAATGGATCGCTTAACATTGATGTACACAAAAGTAAGTAAATAGTTTGTTTCGCTAAGAGTCTGTGAGCATTGACCTTCTTGTGTTATGTGCATTCACTTAACGGTGAATGCACTCCTACTGTACATGCAATTAGCTAATCAGATACTTAACATGACCACACGATAGTTAAATCGATATGATTTTCTAATACATTTAAGTCGCAAGTTGAATTCCATTTAGAGAAATTATTTGTATGATTCACAAATTATTGCTGTGAGCTCAAACATTTTTTTATGCTTGCACAAATCCCAGCAACACAGGGTGAAATTCTGGGCGGGAGCTGTGTGTTTTTAATAATATAAGAAAAAATAAAAAAAAATCATCTTGATTGAGATTTCTTCCATTTACATAATATAATTAATTGAAATCAATAATTATTATAATTTACACTGCACATTACAATGCACTGCATTATTTACCAAGCAAAATGGGTGCACTACATATTTATAAAACGCAGAGTATATTGAATAAATGTTACGTTAACTGATTTCTAACTATGTACTACTGCGCGGATTGTTTTTCTCTATAAGAAGGTAAACTTAGGCTCAAGAAACCATGCTCGCCAGACCTATCTTGTTGCTCTTCTTCGTTGCATATTCTATTGTTCTTCATTAGTTATCATCTTAGCCATAAACTTCCTCTGTTGAATACCTATAGGCTCCTCCTCAGGTCTCTACCTTCCTCTGCCCGCTTCTCTCAACCAACCCTTACCAGATTGTCGGTCCATCTTGTTACAAATAAATATTCTTCACACTTTCACGCCATCTAGTCCCAAACTAAGCAGAGCTTGTACCTACTATGGATACTAGACAACGGATAAACATACTTAAATACTTTTTTTTTTGTAAATACATACACAGAAAACAACCAGACCAATGCAAACAATCATGTTTATGCAGACAAAGATTTGCATTGAGCGGGAATCGAACCCGAGACCTCTGTGTAGCAGCCATGTTATATAACCACTACGTCACAGAGGTCGTTTACTTAAGAGGCTACTAATTCTTTAGTCGCTTTTACGACGCATCTTAAGTTTAAAGATTGCTTACTTAAGACGGTCAATTTAGTCAATAAATCTGTTTAGACTTAGATGGTAGTAATGAGAAATAAATTGTTCATTATAAATGCTATGTAAAGCTGTAACTAATTACGACTCCAATATTTATGATACTGATTAAATGAAAAGTTATTTCTCTTGAACAATCATTAATCTTTCATGAGTTTAATATATTTTTTTACCTTGAGTATGTTTTTTGTATTTATTTTTGCAATACCTTTAAAACTTTTATAGTATAATGCGGTTTAGATGTTCAAGGCTGCTTCGCTACGTTTGTGGGTATGATTCCTGTCATGCAAATCTTTGTGTGCTACTAACATCAAAATAATTAATACACCAAATAATCAAGCTTATTATATTCATTTATGGATGGCACAAAGAATTTCCGTAATGAAATGAAATTTTTAACCTTTGGCAGCAGTGTATCGCGACCGGGACGGTCGCTATCGAGGCAATTTGTATAATATAAACAATCTACTAAAATATGTCTCAAAATATAATTAGACATTTAATTAAATACCTATCTAGCTAATCAGAGGCCTGAGACTTCAGCCGTTATTAATTATAAATTACGACAATTAGTCTAGTTGACTTAATTGTTTCTTAGTAAATATAAATCTAAAGTAGTAAATATAAAATCTTATAGCTTGTTGTTATCTTCGCGTGTTTATGCGTACAATTTCATACTCGCGCGTCCATCGATAGTTTCTTTTTACTCATGAAACGCAATTGTAGGAAAATAATGACATGAAAGTAGTACACGACAACGGTACCAATTTCTAGTTAATTCTGTTAGTACACTTTTTTATTTGTTGCTCTGTGTTGTTTACAGCCAATGAAGTGGAAGGACGATCAACTATAAAGAAAATACAAAAGGAATTCTATAGGTTAGCTCCGTTTATACTTGCTCCAGGAATTTTCATATCATCTCTTGTACCTTTCGTACTGCCTAGCTTGAAAATGATGATCTTAATGGTTGGCTTCGTGAACAAAATAGCATTATTAGGAGCTATCTTCACAATAATGAGGAATAATGCTTTCGATAATAGTCGACCTGTTCAGAAGATTGTATACGTTAACAACGGATATCAGAACGATAGATTAAAGTTTTCAGCATCAAATAACGAAGAACATTTCCATACAGATCATCTTGGTATTCTTTACGAAGATCAAAAGGCACCTGTACCTATCTCAAACATGGAAGATAACGGATTTGGACAAGGTTTTGGTAATATAGAAGAAATAAATCCTGAATGGATCAAAGAATTTACTGATAATAAAATGATAGGGCTTATGAAAAACCATCCAAATAATGAGGTTTATTTCAATGGAGGTTTACCTACCTTAAGAAGGACACAGGATTATTCTGAAGATGAAGCTAATGCCAAAACATAATATTTATATATAGTTATTAATTAAAAATTTAAAAATATTTATTTGCAACTAAACCAAATTTATTTTCTTGACTGAATATTTATAGCAATGTTTTACTAGCTTTAAACCAAACCACGTTATTTATGATATAGAATATGATTTTATAAAAGCTATTTAATAAGATGACTAGAAGATGATATTGTTTATCTTGCCAATATATTTAATATAAATTAACTATAATTAATGCTCAATCACTAAGCTCAGTTTTTTATTATACTTATTTTATATTAGCAATTATTCATTATTTAGATCATGTGTCCATGTTATAGACTGTTTATTTTAATTGTTATTTTACTTTTAGCTTTAAAATGTCTTATATTTTCATGCCATAGTTTCTTGTCATTCATCGTCCAGATTTTATTCTGATACCTGTTTATCATCATAACAGCCTATTAATGTCCCACTGTAGGGACAGGCCTCCTCCCGTGACGGAGGGATACTTGACCTACTTATACCACGCTGGCCAGACGGATTGGTATAATATGGTTTAATTTCAAGTTTTCCTTCTTTTTATTTCGTAAAGATAATATTCACGGAGAGTCCCTTAGTTGGTTTTTACAACACCTATGGGATGAGATTGGGTGGTGACATATTGTATTCTTACTCCGTCACCACACGGAGAACTGTTTATAGTCTTGCCATAATTTTAAGTTCGATTTTTCTGTAAGTTCTTTAAGGTAGTAATTTATTTATTTGTTTATCATACTTAGAGCAAACTTTGTTTTGTCAGCAATTCGCTTACTAAGCCTATGGAATACTTATAGAAAAGTTAGATAATATGACTGACTCCATTTAACTGTGTTTTCTAGATTAATTAAAGTAATATTTAGACATTATTATTTATTTCATTAACTTTAAGATTCCTACTATTACTTGTACTGTATTAAATAAAAATATATTATTAGTAAATACGATGTAATGCTTGTTATAAAATGAAGGTAGTAAAATGATTGATTTAATGTAAATGAGCATTACAAGATCAAAATAAAAACAGATTGGAATACAGTTAATGTTTTTTTAATCTCTCCAAAAGCACAATGGTTGGGTGCAAATAGTACGTAATATGCTATAGGTGCAGCAACTTATCAATGGTTAAGATTTAATTTAGAAGTGTCTCCCGAGCAAAAACTGTTCTTATCATCTTCTCCTTCTCTTGAGAGGACCCTCAAGGATGCACTTCAACTTCATTGGATCTTTTGTGCTTTTACCTTACCACTTCTATTATAGAAATAAATCCTATATCCTCCCTACCTTCGCAAAGGTGATGAGCAAGTTTAGCGGTAGCATTTTGAAGTCACTAGGTTATCCTACTTGCAGTAGCTTCAATCTTTGTCTGGTGAGGTTTTCACATTTGCACATCAAGTGTTCCACCGTTTCATCTTCTTCACAACTCTTGCAATATTGGTTGTTGTGTGATAGTACTACTTTCATTAAAAAATTGTTGACGGGGTGTGACTGTAAACATACCGATTATCAGTCAGTTGGATGTTTAATTAAGAGTCTACTTAAGGTGATTTTCACCAGAGGGGTGAGACGAGACGAGAAAAGGCGGGTCCTTCTAGTGGTAAATCAGCTTAACTCTTTAGTACCTTTTTATCTCATGTCTTAGGTATTTCATTCAACAATCTATTTAGACTTAGCATGACCAGAATTCGACGGTAGTCGCATATACGTGACCGCTGTGCCTAGTGTGGATTGCAAAAACAAATATTCTGTGAGGAGTTCGCACTGGAAACCTCGTGCAAAGTAGCTGTATGCGATATACGACTGCTTGCCCCATACCAAGGCAGTCTTACAATCAAGAATTATTGTAGGGTTTACAATATTATAAACAGGCCTGAGACTTCAGTTGTTAATAATAATAAATTACGCTTATGCGTGTCTATGCGTACAAATTCATATTCTTACACCCATCGATAGTTTCTTTTTACTCATGAAACGCAAATTGTAGGAAAATAATCATATGAAAGTAGTACAAGCCACGATACCATTTTATAGTTAAGTAATTCTATAAGTACACTTCTTTATTTGTTCTCTGTTTTGTTTTCAGTAAGTGAAGTGGAAGGACGTTCTACTATTAAGAAAATACAAAAGGAATTCTATAGGTTAGCTCCGTTTATACTTACTCCAGGAATTATCATCTCATCTATCATACCTTTCTTACTGCCTAGCTTGAAAATCATGATCGTCATGGTTGGTTTAATGAACCAAGTAGCATTGATAGGAGCTATCTTCACAATACTGAGAAATAATGCTTTCGATGACAAAAATGTTCAGAAGGTTGTATACGTTAACAATGGATATCAGAACGATAATTTAAAGTTTGCATCATCAAATAACGAAGAACATTTCCATACAGATCATCTTGGTATGTTTTATGAAGATCAAAAGGCTCCTGTACCTCACTCAGAAATGCAAGAACTTGGGTTTGATCAAGGTTTTGGTCAAATAGAAGAAATACCACCACTATCAGTAAACCAAGACTGGATAAAAGAATATACAGATAATAAAATGATGGCACTTATACAAAAACATCCAAGCAATGCGATTTACTTTAATGGAGGATTGCCTATAAGACGGAAACAGGATTATCCTACAGATGCAGCTAATGCTGAAACATAATAACTATTCTTTATTGTATTTAATTATATTTATCTTTAGTTTTTACGGAAGTTTAGAGCTGTAAAAATATTTATTTGAATCTACACCTTTATTTTCTTGGCTGAATTTACACTTTTATTTTTTTTAAGCTTTAACTCAAACTACTACATTTTAGTATAAAACTAAGTACCTACATAAAATTACTAGAAGATGTATCTACGTTCTCTTGCCAATATTTCTTGTAAAACAAATATTAAGTACTGGGTTGAATAGGTACAAATATACCTACTAAGTTTGCTTTTTTCAACTATTTTATGAGTTTATTGAATATTACAAATATCGTACAGTCACGAGCAATAATATGTACACATTGTCAAATTTTCTAAACCATCTGCACGTTCATCTAGACATTAGAATAATAAAATTATTTCATAATTTCGAAGAGGTTTCGTACAGTTTTGAACTAATCTTCGAATATTCAATTTTGGATTAGCAGAACTTTAGATAAATGTTTTACAAAATGTGAAAATGTGTACATATTATTGCTCGTGACTGTACCAATAGCTATTAGTATTGTTAGGAACCAATGATGCTATATGCGGTCGATTGGGTCAACGGGTGACGTTCTAACGTATCTAATATACTTTCAGAGTGACGCTTTCGATAAGTAGGGCGAAGCTTTGGCAGTAAGTCTGGATATCGCCAAGGCTTTCGATTAGGTCTTTCAACCTGGCCTCAGTAGCAAGCTTGGGGCTAAGGTCTTCCCAACCATCTTTGTGAGTGGATCTCCGGCTTCCTGCACGAGCCAAAAATAGGTGTTCTAGTTGAACGGGGGCACGTCGAGGCTCGTGTCAGTCAATGCCGGTGTGCCTCAAGGCTCCGTGCTGTCACCCACAATTTTTCTTCTGCATATCAATGATTAGCTTTCTTCTGGCTGTATTCATTGTAAAGCAGATGACAGCATGTTACACGGGTGCTATCATATGCATGCCAGGAGCAATCGGGAAGACCTCAAAAGGAACAGGGAACATCTTGTCGTCTAGCTCAATCAGGCCCTTGAGCAAGTCTCAGTGTGGGGTTCCATAATATAGTTGAGTTCATAGCCGAAATACAGGCTTGCGCGTTTAGCACCAAAAAGTCCCCCATTCTGTCACCCTCTGTTTAGGGCATATCGCTGTCGCTATAGACTAATTTAAATATAATAAATACGACGGAGTCGTAGTTTAAGCTACTATCCGTTGGCCAAATTTTTGGCCTGTATTTACGTCAAACTTTCTCGATATGGCCATACTGACATGTTTTTATGAAAAAAATAATTTAAGTACTCATGAATATTATTATTTTCATATTAACATTGATTTTAGCTGTAAAAGGGTACAGTTTAAAAAAAATACCTCTCTGTACATTCTTGCCACAGTTTCGTGTTTATACCAATTTTAATTTATGATAATATCTATCTATAGTCTTGTCCTGATTTTTAGTTTTCTGAATGTTCTCTGTTAGTTATTTAATTATTTGCTTATCATACTTATAGCAATATAAGCTTAAAATTAACAGTGATTTGTTTATACTATAAATTAACTCTGTTTAATACATTCTGAAATCATGACAGTATTTTTCTAGATTATTATAGAATTTGAAACTTTTTATTTAATTTAGACATCATTATTTATTTTATTAACTTAAGTACTTTTATTTTGATGTTGTAATTATATTAGTTATATTAAATACGATCTAATGTTTGTTATAAAGTTATTAATTGATTGTAAATGAGCGTTACAAAATCGAAAAAAAGATCGATTGGAAATAAATTGTTGTTTTCTTAAAAGTTTCTCTTAAAGTACAATGGTGGTTGGTTGAAAATTGTCCCTGCAGTGGGACATTAATGGGCAGTTATGATGATGATGATGAAGTTACATCGCAGCGTCTAATCCCACGTAAGATAAATTTGATTTACAGTGCTGGTCTCGGACCTGAGAGTTTTAATTTGAATAAATAATTGATTTCGTTTCAAAAGGTAGTTACTTTCTGTATTGGACTATCATCGTGCCGCATAATATCAGCCTTGTAAGTATAACATGTCCTCGGTAATAAAGATAAGTGCATACACGCGTAGTAAGTATATAAGGAAGTTATCGTATCAAGAAATACAAAAATGACTGGCACTCACGAAAAAAATAATCAGCTGTTGAGGAAATTAACTCTGTGTGTTGATGCAATTTTGGCAGCAGTCCTTTATTGCTTGACTGCAAGGATGGGTTTTAGCGATAGATGAATCTTGACCTTATCATCACCTCGACTAGATGGTTTGGTTTACGGTTTGTTTCAAGTTTTCTTGTCTTGTTTTATTGCTTTGCTTATCGAATCTCCTTTATTTTTTTTTTATTTTTATATTTTTTTACTTCTTATTTTTCTTTTCTTTCTTTACACTATTGATTTATTTATTTATAAAGGGTTACCAACATAAGAACAGCAATATCAAACATTTTTAGACTTAAAATTACGTATAGCTATTTGCACTTACAATTACAGGTTAACCACAACATGCATTAAAATTTAAATAAAATCTGTAATAATAAAAGGAAATAAAATATAGTAACATTCAATATGAAACAATAACTTCAATCTAAAGTACGTCATTAGCTTATAGTAAATTCATAAAGTTAGGATATGAGACAGGGTGGCGACACCATTCATAGTCATAAATAAAAGGTATTAGACATAAGTCAAATTTTGAAGAACCTTCTATAAGATTTCTCAACAAATAAATTTTTAGTATGCGGATTTACACACAAGAAGACGTCGGTAAAACCAATTATTAGAAAGTTAGCAGAATGTTATCTCTACGAAAACAAAAGGAGGATAATTTGATACAAATCCGAATGTTACCTGTGTTTATGGGTGAAGCGAGCTTTTGGCATGTCATCTGTCTGTAGTGTGAGCTGGTCACATACATCATCCGATAACAAGGAATAGAAGGTAATAGGTTGTACTATAACTATCATAAGATACTAAGATAAGACATTAAGATAGTAATATAGCTATAAGACACGTAGATATTAAGTATATAAATCGTGGTAAGATGTAATTAAAGGGGCATTCAACATGTCATCATAGTATCATTTACTACCCCACTTCTACAACATCTGACGAGTTCCGGTGCCCACTCCACATGGCGACCCTGCCGTAAGAAGTCTAGAAAAGCAGAATGAGATTCGGAACAGGTTATGGATACGCGGAAAACTAAAATAGAGGTACAAATATTAAATTTATTTTAAAATGGGTGGTTCTACTTCGAAGGAGGAAGTAATCATAGCTCAGACAGCTTCTGGTGGATCCAACAACACAACAACAACTGTCAGCCATAAGTACAGTCGTTTGGTTCATGGCAGCGTGTTTTTTGGTTATTATTGTGAGCGCAGTGGGTTATCTCTACCGAAGGTGCCACATGAACTGGATACAAGGAGAAATAAATAAGAGGGATGTCCAGCGAGTGATGCAGGCATAACAAGAAGGAAGGAAACGTGAGTGAAAATCAGTGTTATTTTATGTTTGTGTACGGAATGTGTTTAAAGACTATAAGTTTATCATAATCGGTTATTATTAAATTATGGAAGTAGAATTAACTACAATTTTTGTACAATTAAAAAATTTAAGAGAAAATATTGTTAAACTAGGACCCAGTAGAAGGGTAGGAAGTAATTTTGAAGGAAAAATTAACGAAATACAAACTTTATACGATAAATTTAAAACAATTATTTCGGGAAGTTGCAAATTTTCAACAGAAATTGTAGAATTAATTAATAAAATAGAGAAACTTTATTTAGACACTATAAAATTCGAAAGTAAGATTACACCGTCAGAAATGGGTACCGAGAGTTTTTCTCTGAGGACGGCCGTGGGGCTATTGCCTAAAGTAACGGGAGAAGAACATGTCACTCAAGACCTTATAGACTCTATTGAGTTATACAGTTCAATGATTAAAGAGGAAGACAAAAAATTATTAATAAAATTTGTATTAAAAACACGGTTAAATCAAGGGGCTAAAATACGGTTATCAGGAGAGTACGATTCGGTTGAACAATTAGTAAATGACATGAAAAAACATCTATTGACAATAAAATCAGACGTAGCTATTCAAAATAAATTTTCTAGGGCTACTCAAAGTAATAAATCGATAACAGAATTCGGGATAGAAATAGAAAAGTATATGATAGACTTAACCATTGCGCAGGCAGGAAACGATAAGGAAGCATACAAAGTGTTACGGCCATTAAACGAAAAATACGCAGTAAAAAGATTCGCTGACGGGCTTCGAAATCAACGTATAAGCACGATCATTTCAGCACAGAATATAACAACATTAAAAGATGCAATTAGGATAGCAGAAGACGAAAGTTGTAATTCCTTAGAACAGGTATTAACTTTTCAACGACAGTTCAGGACAAATGGATTCTACAGGAATAATAGAGGTAGTGGAAATAATAATAATTTCCAACAAAATTATCGCGCAAAACAAAACACAGCTGATAGGTACGTGTTTAATAATACAAAGAGATGGCATGGTAATGGAATTCGCGGACGTAGCGGTTATCGTGAACAACCGAGTCAGCAAGGTCGGCGAGCTGTAGCATGTTTAGAAGTAGAACATACGTCAGGCGATAATGAACTTGACACATTGGAACAACAAATAGAGCCGAGTCAGTTTTTTCGTGAATAAAGATAAACATATATTAACGTATAATAGTATAAACTGGGTTTATTTTTTTCTTAATGGCCTACACTCGGAATGGCTAATTGATACGGGTGCGTCAATATCAGCCATAAAAAATGAATTTTTAGAATGTTACCCGGGATGTTACAATATTATTAAGGATAAGGTAGTAGTTAACGGTGTAGGTGGTAAAATACAAGCGATAGGTTACGTGTACTTAAATTTAAATTTCGAACAGTGTTCGTTTATGCATAAGTTTTATGTATTTAATGAATTACCATGTAAATCGGTCGGCATAATAGGTCAAGATTTTTTACAAAAATATAAAGGCGTTATAGATTTCTCAGAAAATAAACTAACTCTTAAGGAATACCGAGAGCAAGTTATTTCGATGCCACTTAGATATTATGATTATGTATTAAGTATTCCGCCGCGTTGCGAGGTAATTAAATATTTTCCAGTTAGCATAACCGAAGATTGTGTGGTATCAAAACAAGAGTTACAGGAAGGGGTTTTTTTGGCCAGCTTAATAGCTAAACCGAAAAATGGAATGATACCTATTAGGATATTGAATACAAAAGACGAGGAAATTGAATGTATTTTAAAAAATATAGATATTCAACCCTTAAGGAATTATAGCTATTGTTATTTTCCGGAGTCAAGTAAGAGTGTTGAACGTATTAAGGAAATATTTTCAATTTTAAAATTAGACTATTTAAACAATGAGGAACGATTAATGATTGAACAGATTTGTGCGAAATATCCAGATATATTTCATTTACCGGGAGATAAGTTGACTGTAACTAATATATATGAGCAATCTATAAAATTAAAAGACAATGTATCACCGGGATATAAAAAACAGTACAGGATACCAATTGCTCAAAAGAAAGAGGTCGATAGGCAAGTACAAGAAATGTTAAAAAATGGAATTATTGAAGAGACGGTTAGTGAGTGGTCTAGTCCTGTGTTAATTGTCCCTAAAAAAGCAGACCGGGACGGGGATAAAAAATGGCGGCTTGTAATAGATTATAGGCAATTAAACGAAAAAATTCAAGACGATAAGTTTCCTTTACCAAATATTAATGAAATTTTAGATTCATTATCAGGAGCTATGTATTTTAGTCACTGTGATTTGTCGCAATCATATTATCAATGTCAATTAGACGAAAAAAGTAAACAGTATACAGCATTTACGACAGACAAAGGACAATATCAAATGAACAGATTACCAATGGGTTTAAAAATTAGTCCGAGTTCATTTAGTAGAATGATGACTGTGGCGATGTCCGGATTAAATTATAATAAATGTTTAATATACCAGGACGATTTGGTTATCTTTGGGCAAAATTTAGAAATACATAACCGAAATTTAATGTCAATTTTTACACGATTAAGAAAAACTAATCTTAAACTAAATCCATCTAAATGCGAGTTTTTAAGGAAGCAAATACTTTATTTAGGACACGTTATATCAAATGACGGTATCTCTCCAGATCTGGGAAAAATTGAAGTAGTAAGAAATTACCCACGTCCCGCTAATAGTGATGAAATAAAACGGTTTATAGCCTTTGCGAATTATTACAGAAAATTCATCCCTAAGTTCGCTAAAATAGTTGCACCAATGAATGAAATGTGTAAGAAAAATGCTGTATTTAATTGGTCAGAAGAATGCGAGGAAGCATTTTTAATACTTAAGGAGGCATTAATATCACCACCAATTTTAGATTTTCCCGATTTTTCCGAAAAAAACACGTTTGTACTGCAAACAGACAGTTCAGGTTTTGCGATAGGAAGTGTCTTGAGTAATGGAAACGGCAAACCCATCGCGTACGCGAGTAGAATTTTAGGGAAAAGCGAGTTAAATTATCCTATTATAGAAAAAGAATTATTGGCTATAGTTTGGTCAATTAAACATTTTAGGACATATCTATATGGTAGGAAATTTATCGTAAAAACAGATCATAAGCCATTAATATATTTATTTAATATGACGGACCCATCAAGTCGGTTAATGAAGTTTCGTCTGTATTTAGAGGAATACGATTTTGAGGTCGAATATGTGAAAGGGAAGGACAATGTGCTAGCGAACGCATTATCTAGAATAAAAATCTCCATTAAAGATTTAAAAGATATGGGAAATAATAGTATATCAGTAATGACGAGAATGCAGAATAGGCGGTTGCAGGAATTGGGTAGAGAACAGGATATTCGGAAGGATAATATAATAGATTCTAGCATAGGGCATCCCAGAATAGTAGAAGTACTGAAGAAACAAGGGAATGATGTGGAATTACGCAGAATAAATGCAAATAAATGGGGAAAATTGATACGTGACAAAAATTGTAAAATAATTATGTCTAAGTCACGAAATAAATTGATGTACGTGCCAGAACACTTAAGTGTTTATATTAACTATGAATCTTTATCAGCTTCTTCCCTAGACGAGTTGCTGAAAGACATAGTAAAGTTTTGTTTTGAACAAAACTTGGAACATATTATTATGTTAAAAAATAATGATAACGAGTATTTGATAAAAGGAATGGCACGATATTTAAAGGAAAACAATAGTTCATTACAAAAGAACTTTAAAGTATGTATAGTGAAAGATGTACGTAGGATAGAGGACAGGGAAGAAATGAAGGTAGTCATGAACGATTTTCATATATTACCAACTAGCGGTCATGCAGGGATACGAAGGATGATTAATAATAAAGAAATCTTTTTACTGGCCAGGTATCGAAAAAGATGTAGTAGAATACGTCCAAAAATGTGATAAGTGTCAGAAACAAAAATTTCAGAAAAATATTAGGGAACCAATGACAATTACGACGACTGCGTCAACAGCTTTTGAGAAAATTTACTTGGATATAGTAGGACCATTCGATAAGGATACGAATGCAAATATATATATTTTAACATTACAGTGTGAGTTAACAAAATTTGTGGAAGCTTATCCTTTAAAAAACAAATCAACCAATGAGGTAGCAAAAGCGTTAGGGGAAAATTTCATTTTGAGATATGGGATACCGCAAAACATTGCTACAGATAGGGGAAGTGAGTTTATTTCTAAAGTCATGGTAGAATTATTCAAAATTTTAGGCATAAATAAAATATTAGCAACGTCGTATCATCATGAAAGTATTGGTTCGCTAGAAAATGCTCATAAAACTTTGGGTGCGTATTTAAGAATTCAGACAAATAACAACTCGTCATCATGGAGTTCTTGGATCCCTTATTGGTGTTTTTCATACAACACAACAGTAAATACTGTAACTAAATATACTCCATATGAGTTAGTGTTCGGAAAATTATGCAACTTACCAAGTAATTTAAATAATGGGAGTGTTGAACCTATATATAATTTCGATGATTATCCTTTAGAGTTTAAGTTTCGTTTACAGAAAGCTCAAGCGGATGCTAGAGAAAACTTGATAACTAGTAAATTGGCCAGGAAAATTGTTTATGATAAAAATAGTAACCCTGTAACATATAAGGAAGGTGATTTAATATTGTTGAAAAATGAGAATGCAAGTAAGTTAGATAATGTGTACAATGGACCATTTTATGTAATAAAAGATGAGTCACCAAATGTAAAAATAAAGTATAAAAATAAAATAGAAACTGTACATAAAAATAGAACCAAATTGTATTATGATAGTTAAAATTAATTATAGTAGTTATAATCAAAACAATAAAATTAACTTAGATTTAATTTTATTTTTTTTCTCTGGAAGGGTGATGTAGTGTGAGCTGGTCACATACATCATCCGATAACAAGGAATAGATTAAGGTTGTACTATAACTATCATAAGATACTAAGATAAGACATTAAGATAGTAATATAGCTATAAGACACGTAGATATTAAGTATATAAATCGTGGTAAGATGTAATTAAAGGGGCATTCAACATGTCATCATAGTATCATTTACTACCCCACTTCTACAACATCTGACGAGTTCCGGTGCCCACTCCACATGTCAACGAAGTAGGTAAGTTTGTTTTGCTCCAAATGCAATTATCGAATGTATTTCCGATAAGCTTATATGTACTTACATTAAGAAGAATATTACGAGTCCATAACATGTTTCATTTTCGTTATTCAGACAGATCCCTAAATGTAAAACATCATATAAAATCACAGGAGAGAGATTAAATTAGAAGTCTCAATTAAGAATCTTATTGGAGTAGGTAGGTATGATGTTCGATATTATTGGTACGCTGCCGCTGCCTAAATAAGCGTAAATCATCTACACCCGTCTTAATATGCGTAGAGTTTTTTCTTAAAAGTCAGCAAGGCTCTTTCAATGTGATTCGCAGAATTGGCACTTTACGAAATCGCAAAAGGTGTAGGTACCTTTTAGATGTAGGACTTTAGGTACCTAACCCAGGTAAAGAGAAATCCATTAAGATTTGAATTCTTAGCCTGGAAGTCTGCTACTACGCTACGATACATAAGTATTATTATACTGTGTGTTATGAAATAAAACGTTCGTCCGTAAAAATATTATATACCACTATATTTGACGTATAAACACGTTTATAGCAATGCGCAGTTAAATGAATTGCCGCGTATTTCGTTACAGGCGCCGTATATTTTTCCCTTTATAATAAATATAACTCCATTAACCTACTAACCTACCAAATTAGAGTATCGAAGACATCTTTGTAAACATTAGCAAAAAATACTTCGTATTATTAAGTTATGAAAGAAATAACTTCCTTTCTTTTACCTTTTAATATTATTATTGAATTTATTCGGAATGTACAAGATAATGGAAACAATACAGTTAGGTAAGTCCCAAATTACGTTATTGGATGTTCCAGGAACGTTTCGACAAAGGACAGCAAAAATAATATTACAAGAACTATATAGTTCTTTTAGCTTAAAACGTGCCAAAGATAATAAGTGCCTACAGGAGGAGAATAGGGGCAAAATGGTCTTAATTTTTTTAGTATCATTTTAAAATGATACAGAAAACATCCACAAACTGCAATAGGCTAGTTGATTCAGGCATCTTATATTAAAAGCTATATTTTTTTCATGAGTGTATCGAGCCTGATGGAAAACGCGATGGATTACATATATGCCAGTTAGTTGCCGGTGCCAGTAGTTCTTTCTTCTTAGTAGGTAGATTTAAAATTACTTTAGTTTTATCACTTTAAACTGCACTGAATGAAACGTGCCGTATAATATCTGGCTGTCTAAAGCCAACGCCGCTGAGCAAGCTTTACCCCCTAGTTGGTATCGCTCCACCGTGTGTCAGAAGGGAAATTTGCTGTGCCGTGGAAAAACAAAACCAGGAGGTAGACCCACGCCATTCCCTGCATGGGTATAGCCCAGCACCAGGGAGGTTAAAGAGTCGACACAGCTTTCTGCGTAAAACCACACCAGTCCATGACGAACCATCTGCGGCTAGAGTCAAACTGTGGCAAGAGAAACATGCCCCACCACCCAACTATGTGAAATGCAAGGAGCGCCTGTCACCCGGTTCCCATTTCAACTGGTCCGATTGGAAATCCCTTAACCGCCTAAGGACCCAGGTAGGCCGTTGCAAACAAAACCTGGTGAAATGGGGTATGACAAACTCATCAGATATCTGCTGTGATTGCGGGGAAGAACAGCAAACAATGGCACACCTACTGAACTGTCCAAGGTGCCCAGATAGCTGCACAGAAAAAGACCTCATAGACGCCACTGACAATGCAATCAACGTGGCCAAGTTCTGGGCTGATTGCATTTGACCACCGATGGTACTGCATTGTGTGCCTTACGACTCGAAAGAAGAAGAAGATCACTTTAAAAAGCCAATCCTTATCGTTGAGCAATCCATTCGTTTATTATTACTTAACACGCTATTTATTAGTCACAGAAAGGCTATGCGTAAATAGTACGAAGTTAGCAGCGGTCTAATATACGGTAGAAGGTAAAAAAATGGCAATTCAGTAACTTATTTAATGATCAGCTATCCCCTATTGTCCCCTATTAAGGTTATAACAAAACTTTTTGTACAACTTATAATAATTAAATCAGACTGATGTTTTTTTCTAGATAGGCGATGAGATACCTTCGAGCGTTGCCCTGTGTCCAGTGTTTTTGTAGATATGAAAGAAAGAAAGAAAGAAAAATTAGTTTATTCACGTAAGATATAAAAATACCGCGTGTGAAGGTCGTTTTATAGTGATCACATAATATGCTCGTCTAACTTAACGGCTAAGTTTACTGAGGGTTCGGAACACGACCATGTCAGAGAAGACACCCACAAGAAACTCTGCTGGGTTCCTATCGCTCTTTTGGTGATCACTTCACAAATATTATTTTAATTAGTAAACAGGACAATTCAGATCCAAGCATTTTTATCGTTTAAGTAATCCTTTACACTATAATATGATTTCGATATTAACTTATGTTTAATAAAAGATTTAAATTTATTAACTGAAAATTCTTTAACTTCCCTAGGGAGCTTATTATAAAAACGAATACCATTACCAGCGAAAGAATTACTTATTTTATGAAGCCTAGTGTGGAGAACAGCAAGTTTATTTTTATTTCTAGTGTTAACATTATGTATATCACTCATTTTTTTATATTTGTTAATATTTTTGTGTACGTACATTAAATTATCAAATATATACTGGCAATGCACAGTCATAATCTTAATTATTTTAAATTTATCTCTAAGAGACTCTCTTGGGCCCATATTATATATACAACGTATCGCTCTTTTTTGCAAAACAAATATTGTGTTAATATCAGCCGCACTACCCCACAACAGAATACCATACGACATTATGCTATGAAAATAACTAAAATAAACTAGCCTAGCTGTGTCTATATCTGTTAACTGACGTATTTTTTTTACTGCGTATGCTGCTGAAGAAAGCCTACCTGACAATTTTTCAATATGGGGGCCCCATTGTAATTTATTGTCTAAAGTAATGCCTAGGAATACTGTAGTGTTAATTATTTCCAGTTCCTCATCATTGATTTTAACTATTGGTTTTATATCAAGAACGTTTGGCATGGTAAATTTTATGCATTTTGTCTTTGTTTTATTTAGAGACAAATTATTTGAACTGAACCAATATACTATTTCCAAAAGAGAATTATTTATGTAGTCTACCGCAGGTTGTCGTCTATTAATTTTAAAAATAAAGGATGTATCATCGGCAAACAAAATTATCTCGGGGTTCTTTTTAACTAAATTTGGCAAATCGTTTATATATATAAGAAATAGAAATGGTCCTAGTATTGAGCCTTGTGGTACCCCCATTTTAACAACTGATCCGGGCGAACGCTTACCATTTACATCTACTTTTTGTACTCTATCGCTTAAATATGATTTCATTATACCTAAAGCGGAATCTCTAACACCATAGTGACCTAATTTCCTTAGTAAAGTCTCGTGATCGACACAATCAAATGCTTTGGATAAATCGCAAAAAACGCCAAAAGCATCCTGTGACTCCTCCCAAGCCTCAAATATGTGTTCTACTAAATTAACTCCGGCATCGGTAGTTGAACGACCACGTGTAAATCCAAATTGTCTATCGTGAAGCAAAACATTCTTATTAAAGTGACTAATTAATTGATTAAGAATTAGTTTTTCAAATATCTTACTAAACGCAGGCAACACAGATATTGGTCTAAAGTTTGAAGGATCTAAATTACTACCTGATTTGAAAAGAGGTGTTATTTTACTTGGTTTCATAAGGTCTGGGAATATACCTAGGTCTATACTATTATTAAAAATAAAAGCTAATTCCGGTGCAATGATGTCTATAACTGTTTTTAAAATGCTAACAGAGATTCCCCATAGATCAGCTGTTTTCTTAACATTTAGAGAATTAAAAGTTTTAATAATGTCAAGTGGGCTAACATGACTAAATTTAAATGTTTCGTTACAATGTGGTACATTTTCTTCTAAGAGAGTGATAGCCGCATGGGGTGAGGAGTTCAAAGATTTGGTAATATCTATAGAGATATTGGTGAAATATGTTTCAAATGTATTCGCTATATCTAAATCAGAATCTATAATATTATCTTCAACTTTTAATTTTAGGTCTTTGTGTTGTTGATTTTTTCGACCTGTTTCCTCATTTATAATATTCCAAGTAGTCTTAATTTTATTATTACTGTTTTTTATTTTAGAGGTTATATATTGTGCTTTGGTATTTTTACAGTTAATTTTAAAGTTTTTTGAAAATTCTTTTACATACTCTTTGAACTCATCACTGGTGTTAATTGATTTTTCTTCATATAAGTTATACAATAATTGCCTATCTTTGTGTAACTCCGCTGTTGCCCAGTCATTAAATGCTAATGTATTAGTAACTGCAAATGTTTTACAGGTAAAAATCTCACAAAATAATTTATGAAATGTAGTAAAAAAAGAGTTATACATTTCATTTGGATGTGATATATTTAATAAAAATGAATAATCAATACTAAGTAACTTTGTTTTCAAATTATTCAAACGGTTTGCAGTTACCGGTACACAAGTTATATACTTCTTTGATATTATTTTATTTACATTATCGAATTGGATTAATTGGCCACTATGATCTGAATTTAATTTGTTAATAATACATTTCTGAGTTGGAATTATATTTGTAAAAATATTATCTATACATGTTGCACTATTTGATGTTATCCTAGTAGGTTCCATAAACATATTAAATAAGTTGTATGATTTAAATAGATTTATCAATCTAAGACTTAATTTGCTACATTCTAAAATATTAATATTAAAATCTCCACATATAATAAGTTTCTTGTTTGATTTTGACAGTTTAAATAAAACCTCTTCCATGATTAATTCAAAAATATCAAAGGAACCTAGTGGTGGTCTATATACTGATACTACTATGAATTGTCCTGTTTCCAATGATGCCAATTCAATTGTTCGTTCAACAGATAGATTTACTATGTCTTTACGTTCCTTAAATTTAAATTGTTTATTAATTATTATTAATGAACCTCCATGTATTGAATTTGCTCTGGTGAATGAACTACCAACCTGGTGGCCACTGAAATTAAACATTAATTCAAAACTTTTTAACCAATGTTCAGTTATACATAAAATACTGATATTGCAACTATTCAAAAAAAGTTCTATTTCTAGCTCTTTATTTCTTAAACACTGAATGTTCTGGTGCACCAAGTTAATATGATTGGCATTTTTTTTATAATTATGAAAGGTATTACATTTTACTAAGCCTGAGGGAAACTCTATTGTCTTAATATCTAGTTTAAATTAATTGGAACAGATTCCAAAATAAAATTAGATGCACTAAAGCATTGTTCAATATGAGCAAATTGTTTAGCAAAATTATTTGCTGTAATATCAAAAAAATATGATAGCGAAATAGCTACTTGTCGTTTAAAATAAGTAGATAGAAAATACCTATCCTTGTGTAAATTATAAGAAATTCTAACAATATTGTTAGTGTCTAAAATTGTAAATTTAGTGTTATAAGTACTCATATTGTACATTAACATATTAAGCTTATACCTAATTAGATTTTCATGATGTGGCAACTGACTACAATATGGAAATGTAAACATAACTATATTTTTAACCTTTATTTTTTCTAACATTTCAAAACATTGTTTTAAATTTATTCTATTAGTATTTAACCTATTCCCTAACATTATTATTAAGTTTGTATTTGCTTTATAATTATTTTGGTTTTTAAAAATAATATCTGTTATACTATTAAGATTTGCGTGAGGGTAACAGTTGTTTTCAGTTAGACCTGTCAAATGTTGATTTAAAATAGTGCTAAAATTAGTACCAATTTCATCAGAAAACATAACTGTATCAATACTTAATCTAGAATTCAAATTCAAATCCTTAGTCCTACCTTGGGTTGGGAAGTTGAGACTGTCACACAAGTTCTCTGATGTTACTTGTTTAGGTGGTAAAGTAACTGGTGTTGGGGGTGGAAGGCTGCGATTACATACACAGGTGTTGTAGTTTCTGGTCAATGAATCAAACTGGCTAGCGTTAGTCTCTGACAATTTGACAATTTCATCCATTGCCAGTGTGTATTCTTTCATCATGTTTTGTGATGATTCATATTTACTTGAGAGTGAATCCCAAGAGTCTTGTAGCCTTGCTATATGAGCTTCTAGTAGTTGTGTGTCAGACTCATACTTCCTTTCATTAAGTTTAAGTTCTAAGTCATAGTTTACCAACTTATCTAACATACTAACCCGTTGTCTTTTTAATGAACCTATAGATTTTTTTTGAGATTTAATTTGCTTTTGTGTCTTTATAATGTACCTATTAATTTTAAAATACTTTTTAATTTTATTTCTACTACTATGCACAAAATGTTCTAAAGGTAAAGTGTCATTTGTTAAATCTATTACAGTGTGTTCTTTTAATTTTAATTTTTGATTGTGATTATTGGGTTTACTAGTGATCAATTCGTCAAATAAGCTTTGTGTATTTGTGTCCTTTTCCTGTAAAACCAAATTTTGAAAATGTGTTATTTTGGAATGTGCATCACGCAGTTCTATTTCTAAAGTGTCAATGCGTACTAGTGCATGTTCATATTCTTTACTACACTGACTAAAGGTGTCGTATGTATTAATGTTTTAATGTTCAGAGCAATTTATTTATGTTTAACCAAAAGAGAATACGTGTAATCTATACTAAGATTATAAAGAGGTAAAGTTTGAGTGTTTGTGACGTTGTAGGGGGTAATCTATGGATCTACTGACCGATTTTCAAAATTCTTTCTGTGTTGAATAGTCCATTTATCGGGGAGTGTCATAGGCTATATTGTATCACGCTATGACTAATAGGAGTGGAGCAGTAATGAAATAAATATTTAAAAAAGGGACGCGTTTTTTTCGCCGCCCAACGAAGTGGGCACGGTTCAGCTAGTGTCTCAGTAAAGAGACATGCTTTCAAGTATAGAGGGTAAACTTGGCAAGTAGAGGTTATCATTATTATCATCATAACCCATTAATGTCCTAAGGCTTGATGGATGAGTGGTTTATAAAATCCTGTGGTTTTATTTAATGTTTTCCTACCTCATCATAACAGCCCATTCATGTCCTACTGCAGGGACGGGCCTCCTCCCGTGACGGAGAGATACTTGGCCTACTAATACCACGCTGGCCAGACGGATTGGCATAGGTTTTAATTTCAAGGTTTCTTTCTTTCTAATGTAAAGGTAATATTCCCAGATAGCCCCTTAGTCGGTATTTACGACACCCATGGGATGAGATGGGGTGGTGACATACCTATTGTATTACTCCGTCACCACACAAATATGATTTCGAAGAAGGATTTTCCTACTTATGTAGAGATAATATCTACGAAATTATTTTATTTTGCTTCTAGGATATTCTTATGAGGTCATGGGGAGAAACTCAGGACTGGACAATAAAATAACATAAATAACAATCCACTAATTTATTTCTTTATCTAAATATTAGGTACTCACATCCAAAAATAGTTTAAACCTTATTTATAGCAGCCACTCTATCAACATTACGCCGCAACAATAAATTACAACTTACAACAAGTTTGTGTCAAGTTTCATTAAGGGCCATTGCACATCTACTAATAAGAATACAACTCGCGCAATCTTACTAGGCCGGCTTGAAGTTGGCCTTCAGATACCTTTGCGCATTTAGACTGACTAAAAAAACACCCACTCTCCTGCATTTAGTTTCAAAACTGACATTTGCGCAGCTATTCGCAACAACTTCTAGCCGGCCAACTGAGATTGCGCTCATCGTTCATATACAATACAAAATGATTTACTACTTATATGAAAATGTTAAGGAACTGGCCCTTAATAAAAATAATAATAAATTAATATAAATATCTATTAAACAGTCACCACAATTGCTTTACAATGTGTTACGAAAAGCTTTTGTATAAGATATTTTGCTTACTAAGTAGAAACACTCAACATTGTTTAAAAATTATTTTCAAAATACATTGTAAAACAAGTAAAATCAATAATAAAATATCACAAATATGTGTAAGTATATAATACCTAACTATAAAACATATCCAATAGCTTACAAATACTACCCACAATGCTTATTTAATACATTTGATAAACAAAGTACGTGACATGAAGATAGGACGAGACGAGACGAGTAAATACAATAACAACTGAAAACACGTTTGGACTAAAGATGAAATATTTAGGTATTACTGCTTTATTCTTCAAGTGAACGACTTTCGACCTTAAAGTACATAAAATTAGGTTCTAAATAATTTGTAAAACAGTATTTAAAATGGTATATTCAGCGTTTTTGTAAGGTATTAACGTCACGTTTCTTTGTGATCCCGTCCCGTCTGTTAATAAAGTGACTTTGAGCAAATTTCAATCGATTAACATATTTGATGTGTAGGTAACACATACAAATACAACTAGAAAAAAATAAATTTATTTACATTAATACATATTATAAATATATATTTAAGTTTTGTAATACTTGCATCGCAATTTCAATGCCAGAAAAACGTTGTTATGAAGGTCGGATGAGCATAATTGAAGGCAGGAAAATACGTTTTGTAAGTGACGTTTGAAATTAAAAAATAAAACCGGAGATATGAGCTGTCTGATGTTAATTGAGCTTGACCTTGTAAAAAATATTAACTATTAAGTATCAGGCTAAAATGTTATTCATGAGTGATTGGAATCGCTCGATTTCACCCTATTTTTGCCGATATATATCAAAATGCCCGTTTCATTTACTTCTAATTTCCAAATATTCTATTCCGCAAAAACCTTTTGAAATGGACAATATTTTAATTAGTGTGTCAGCTACACATATAATTGAATATTTGCAAATGAGTTGTAACAACAAATTTAATATAATAATTAATAGTACTTATTAATAAAATGCTCATATAATACAATAGTCAGTCAGTCGTACGAAAGACTTGAAATTATTAAAACTCAGAAAATTACGAATTAATTCAAATTAAAGAATTCATTCGGTTTTTCTGTGATTAATTTCGGCAAATTGTTTTTCCTCTTGCGTCATGTCCTGGTCTTCCCATCCCCAGACTGGGTTTTCTGGATGATAATGATCGTGATCGGAGGAATCCAAAGTTTCTCTTGCCCAAGGATGGGATCCGTCGCCTGTCCTATTTATCCTTTTTCTGATCATATCAGCTGACACTGTCTTCAAGTCGTAAGCCAATCCTGGAAAAGAAAGGGTATTTTGTTACCCGTCGCACATGAGCATAAAGACAAGATGTCGTAAGGCAGCAAAAGTTCATTGTTACATAGAAATTATTCCAAGGTGTGTCCTTCAAAACATTGAGAGGCAAGCAACTGTGTAAATATGCAAACATTACAAATCTAAGTTTCGTTGTTCATGTTTGTCCGAAACAATACGGTACTGCTGTGCACAAATAACACTATGTGTTATGAGACAGCAGTGTAAGGATTATTAAGATAACATTTATTCATCACCGCAGCTAACTAAACATAGAAATTTCCTTTTGATTGCAGTGTAGGTACCTACACATATTTTTCTGGTGGCAGATTTATTTAGCGAGAAACCGTCTAGATTGATAGCACTACTGTGCCTGCTTAATCCATTTTCAAATATAACTATGCAAATGTTACAGTTCTTAAGAGGATAAATTAAAAAATTGCGTTTCGGAATTTCGTTAAACTATAAAATTTGTAAAGAACAGAGTCACTCCGTATTTTGTTCGAATAAGTGTGAAGACTAAGAGACTTGTTTTTTTTTGCCTTTTGCCTATTTGAATTAGAAGAACGAAAGATTGCTTACCATGCTTAGCTGCCCAGTCAATCAAAGCTGTAGAGAAGTTGCTGCTGTAGTTTCCAAGTTCAGCCGCTTTGTAATCCCAAGGGAAGACGTGGTGGTAGTTGTGCCAGCCTTCGCCGAACGCGAATATAGCAACAGTCTTGTTGTCTGTGGCGCCTATGTTTCTGTAATAGCAATACGCAATATTGTAACAATGATGTTGAATTTTATAAGTATGTTAAGTTAACTTTGTAATAACATATTAATCATTTTAAGGTATTTTTTACTTATTGTCCTGTGCCTGGATGTTCTTTATATATGTTAAAAGTGTGTTCGAATTCACATAGGACTAAACCTTACTCTTAGTGGACGTGTCTTTCATAAATAAAAAACGACAAACATCTATACCTGAGTTACTTTTATTTTGGGCTTAAATATTTTATGGACCGTAAGTAAAAATGATTAAGCTCATAAAAAGGTTCAATAGATTTATTTTATTTCGGCAAAATATAAATCAACATTTCAATTTACAATTAAATTAAAACCTTCCTCGAAAACCGTTAAATGTCGACCACAGTTCAGTAGTTACGAGTCAAACGTTTAATTATTTACTTCGTTTTATTTTATTGAAAATACCAAAATATCAATGCAATAAAAATAAATGTGCTCTATTGTGATAGCGTTTGTAGGTAAACTCGTAGGCGGTAGACGAGCAAGCAGGCACTTGGTGGTAAGTGTTAACGGGCGGTGATAGAAGTTAGCTATTCTAAAACATTACCTACCCTAGATTAATGTTGGTGTACGGTTTCATTACTGTAATTTTGCTTATTTGTTCACATATTTTCGCCCTCTACTCAGACATAGGCATACGTAATTACTAATCAAATAATTGTATTAATAAGATAATATTAAGCATTTTAATTGTAGACCATTTATAGCCGTGGTTCTATCCACGTTACTTAATAAACTTTACTGAAGTTTGTGACGTGTTTCAACTTCACATCATCCCTGATGTAAGGTTTCTTATAAGTCCGTAAAGTTGGTATATTTCGAAAAGCCCCGTAATCTTAAAGACTAGTGCTTTTACACTACTGCCTGGAGGTCGATTCAGCAATCAGGTTTGGAATATACAAACTATAACTACTGATTTCTATCCCTTAATATATGATCCCTTTATGCAGTCACCGGACCGACAGATTTACAAAAAATAAACAATCGAGATGACCAGATAAAACCAGATTACTTACTTGTCATAAGGTCTGTTGCCCCAGATATGAGCGGCTGAGTTGACAAGCCACGTGAAATGAAGCGACACGGTGTATCTGGTAATAGACGCCACATACCACGAATTCCACGCGTTCTCACCCCAGAAGTGGTATGGGATCCACGCGGGGATTATGAAACATAGTAGCGGCATTACTACTAGGTAGGTTCTGGAAAAAAATGCCAAAACTATGAGTGAAGTACGTATTATTTTAAAATGGTGGCGTAAATTGGGTTTTGTTCGCCGCGTGGTGGCTAAAGACTAACCCCCTTACTCATAAACGCCTCTTGAATTTAGTCACTGTTTAGCGAGATTTTTATTAGAAAAACCACCCTTATGCCAAACAATACCGTAAGAATTTAAGCTAATCAATTGACTAAAATTTTAAAGGCGTTTCTAAGTAAGGGAGTAAGAATACAACTCACACTTATTTCTTTTAATTCATGAACAAGGACATAGTGACGTTGCCAGGCGATATAACAAAACAAGTGAGGGTAAACTCTAAGGCCAGGCTCGCACTACGAGTTTTTCGCCGCGCGGCAGAAAAGCGCAGCGGTATAATGTCGCACTGTAATACTGTACCAAACAGTTTTACATTGTATTGCGCGCACTTGACGGCAGAGCCACCGCAGCCCACCAGTATTACTGTGCGACATTATACCGCTGCGCTTTTCTGCCGCGCGGCGAAAAACTCGTAGTGCGCGCCTGGCCTAAGAATACCGATATATCTGCCTGGAGACTATTAAAAAGGCTTTCACTTTTGACTGGTGACGGAAATATCACCATTCTTGAGGGTACCATTAACAACCAGTATGCTTAGTACGTACCTATATTACATTTTAAAACAAGAATTACACATACAAACTTATGCATAAAGTGTTATAACTTTTAAACTATCGCGTTTCATTATTATAAATATTATATAAATATATATTATAGAGTATACCCTCGAATATTATAACATTCGCACCGTACATCGTTTTCTGTGGACAATACCTATATTTATAATAAAGAGTTAATTCACAAATAGTATATTTAGTTCTATACTTACTTTTTCTGGAACATAACAATGGGATCCCTTTCCAGGTCTGACATATCTACTGTAGCGCCTTTCTCGAAGACATCCTTATGTTTCCTAACCATCAGCCATCCTATGTGAGAGAAGAAGAATCCTCGCTTAGCGTTGTGAGGATCTGCATCCGTCTCTGTGAACTTGTGATGGACTCTGTGGCAACAAAACATAGCTTGGTTAATATTGATAAAAGTACTTATGGTGTGACGATGGACTAAGAATACTTACTAAATAAGTAGCACCATTCTATCTTATCACTAACCCCCATAAACGCCTCTTAAATTTAAGTCCATTGATTAGCTTAAATTCTTACGGTTTTGTTTAGCATAAGGTTGGTTTTCCTAATCAAAATTAAATTTAAGAGGCGTTTTTGTCTAAAATAATATCATTGCTTGATAAGGAAAAATAGATATAAACTCTATACCAATCTGCTTGTAAAACTGGATAAGACGCATTAAATTTTGTATAGAGACGGACTAGAGTATTTTGCAATTAAAATATTTGCTGGTTTCTTTTCCGCCGAGGTTAGAATCTAGTAAGTATTATTTGCTACTCCTTGTATCCAGTGCTGGTAGGTATACTTTTTTATATAATTCTTAAATATTTATGTCGTTTTTATTTATACCTAAATACAAATCTAATAATATAATGAAAAAAGGTAAATTATAATAATATTAAGTTCATAAAATCGTATATGTAATTATAGAATCTCATCCTATTTTCTCGGCTTTTTATATTAAGTTGTTAGGGTGTTATGGCTACCTTAACACTATAATAAGCAGTAAAGCATGGTATCGTTTCCCCAGTTACACCGTCATTAAATATGAGTTTTATTAACATATCCCTATCAAAGGTGACCCTCATAAAGTGGCCCTTTTTTATTTTTGCAAATTTGCTTAAAATGGTATTCGTTTTACTCAAAGGAGTCGTTGGCTTATATTTAACACCGCTTAATCTGTCTCGAAATAAGGTCAACTACTTACTTAGTTGCCGTATAAATTAGCTTTTTAAAGTGTATTACATATTTAAATGGATTATTTATTTTTTTAGATCTATGAAGCCTAGCGCACAGGATCTCGCGAAACAGAAACATTAATGGGTAACGCAGACCTGGACGGCATGGCAAAGTATTTTAATTTTTACTAATGGAAATTCAATCGTACTGTTACAGAAATACGACATAAATTGCTATGCTTTAAAATGATGCCGCGGCATTGAAAGGGATTTTTGAATGCCGCGGCATCATTTTAGAAGAGGCCCATGTCGAGCAGTGAGCAGGATCACATCTAAAAGTCCACCATGTTTGGTTTTATGGATTAAAGATTGATCTTAAGTAAGTACGCGTGATGCATTTACTTCCCAATGTAAGAGAACATTTTTTTTGAAATTATGGCATTTTTTTTTAAATTTATATTATTATTATTGAAATTATGACGAATTTCATTAAATATCACAGTAATTTTTATTTTCTGGTACGTATTATATGACGCCAGGCCCCAAAAGGTTAAGTTAACTCTGAATTCAATGTTTCTATTATATTATTGTTCTTAGACATTAAATCAATGCTATAAAATTATTTCCACAAAATGAAATCAAACTATAAACAACTTTATGATAATAACGAAATAATGTAGGAATGAGAAATATGTAAATAAAGCTACAATAATGGCAAAGCCTTGTTGCTCAGTCAACAAAAGCTAAAACGAAATTACAGAATATAATTTTCAATAAAATTTAAATTAATATCTATCTGGAATACTTAAATATGTTATTCAAATTTATAATAATAATAAATTAGATAATATATTAAAAGGATAAGCAAGTATTCTATCATATAGTGTATTCGCGGAGACGAGTTAGTATAGCGCCTTCTTTATCGCACATTATCATACAAATGACAAGGACAAAAAATACTTTTCTAGGGTCGGTGGGCGTTAACAAATCCTTAGAAATGTAAATGTGCGTTCACACTGCGCTTCTTAAAAGATCGCTTAGTTTATTACTGCGGCTTCGTCTGTCGTATAAATTGAGAGACATTAATTTGATAGATTTTTTTATGGGTATCTGATGGATATGAAGGAAAGAAATAAATTCGAGGATTTAATTCGCAATGATACGGCGGCAGTCTCAATACAGTTTTGGTTTGTGATTTTGACATTTCGTCTATAATGCAAGCGTCGTATGGTCGGTCTATGATTTTTAACGATGTTTAATAATTCATGTTTTAACATTTCAGCGTTATAGGTAATATTTTTTTCTCGTAACCAATTACAAGTATCCTGTTTTTTTAAATTGGGCCGTTGGGATTCCCTCTATTTTTCTAGAGTGATAAGAAGCGTTATCCATGACTATCACAGAATTATCATCTAGCTTATTTAAAACTTCTCTAAACCAATTTTCAAATTCTTCGGCATTCATCTCCTTGTGATAATCGCATTGTTTCTTCGACTCAAACATATTTAGACCACCTTTCATCCTCCACCCTCATCCTCACTCTCAACGAGAATATAAAAATGTTATAAAACACGTGTTTCAACAATGAGAATATAACAATAACTTAATGATAATAATAACAATGGATATAGCGCACCAGTTTAATATACCAAAATTGGGAAATAGTATTTTACTATGGTAATGCTCATTTATGACAAAAGAACAATAAACGGGTCATTAGCACACCTGCGATGCTTAAAAATTACCATGGACCATTTATTAAAAAAAAATGCACACCTGAAGGTGTTTTCAAGCCAGTCGTTAGTTCATTAATAAATTATAAAATCCAATACACCAGCCGGTTCACAAGTCGAGCATACAGTCACAAGTATGAGCACGTCTGCACAGCACGGGAAGTATGAGTAGACTAAAAAGTACTCGTACTGTGTACACCGCCTTAGCGTTTATCACTGACCAATCGCAATTAAAAAATTGTGTGAGTGAGATAGCGCTCTACTAACTCGTCTCCCTGAATACACTATAGTTTCGAATAACTGACTATTCAAAGGATTATGTGAAGTTTTATCCTATTAAAATTATTATTCTCCGTTAAATATTTCAATGTTGCACCTGCAAGAAGCCTTTTACTACTTTTCGTAAAAACATTATTTTTTGTTTTTAATATAAAAATTAAACAATAGACTGATAATGTTCTTTAATAAAAATGTGTACACCTGACGGAAAAGTCCCCTAATGATCTAGATACAGGTAGTGTTTAGCTTACGTGTAGTCAGATCGGCAAAATGATGGCGACTAAGCGATCTAAGTAAATATTTAATTCTCTAATAATAAAAGCGAAGTAAAAGAAGCCGGAAAGCAGACCCCAGGCTCCATGACTTTCGAGCTGTGGACGTAACTGGGAACTCGCAATGATGAAGAAGGAAATTTACTTCTCTAGTAGGTAATTTTTTTTTAATAATAATCCTTACACATTCTCACAACGTTATCTAGTCCCAAACTAAGCAGAGTTTGTACTGTAGGAACTAGACAACGGATAAACATACTTAATGATTTTTTTGTAAATTCATACATATTATACATAGAAACACTCAGACTGACTCAGACTAATGCAAACAATCATGTTCATGCAGACAAAGATTTGCATTGAGCGGGAATCGAACCCGAGACCTCTGCGTAGCAGTCATGTTATATAACTACTACGCTACAGAGGTCGTCTATGAGTGAAAAGATTTAAAAAAATTAAATTGTAAAGTTTATTCTTACCTATGGTCTCGTACCCATTCATAAATATGGTTTTGGAAGGCCATAGTCTGCATGAGAGCGAGGTAGAGACGTAATGGCCAGCGTGCCTTGTACGCGTTGTGTGCCCACAGTCTGTGAGCGCCGGCTGTCACTCCCAGAGCTGACATACTTGCGAAGAAAAGTCCTGGAAAATGGTAAAACAAATATTTAATTGAATAATTATCTAATTTAAAAAACAGACTACATTCCTGGTGTTGATATCAATATTTTTTTTGGAAATAGCGTATTTTCTGATAAAAAAAACTAAATTACTTAAATAAAAATGTATATAACACCAACTTAAAAGTATCACATTTCGTCAAAAGATAAGTATAGTGAATCATTTTGATCGTGCTATACGTGGACGTCAGCAATTCCTGAAGCTAACCAAGCCGCTGCCTATACTAGACAGAAGCTGCTAGTTCTCATACAGACAGTAATCTGTTTAGACCAATTTTTGGAGGTTGAACAAACAAACAAACAAAAAAATCATTTATTCACGTAAGATATAACGATATCGCTTGTGAAAGTCGTTTTATAGTGATCACATATGCACGTCTAACTTAACGGCTAAGTTTACTGAGGGTTCGGAACACGACCATGTCAGAGAAGACACCCACAATAAACTCTACTGGGTTCCTATCGCTCTTTTGGTGATCACTTTACAAATATTATTTTATTTAGTAAACAGAACAATTCAGACCCAAGCATGGTTAAGTAGGTATTACGTTTTTACGAAACTACAGGACAATTTGCAGTTTATACAGAAGAAATTCGATTGAAGCAATAGTTTTTTCTAGGTGTAATTCCTTGAAAAACTATTTCTTCAAAAGAATTTCTCTAATTTCCTCTTTCCTATGCCTTCCTCATTCATCTTTTGATACTGGGTTACAAAACCAACTTACCAAATAAAACAGTCCATACTCGTACGCTTCCAGTAATCATGAGGTAAAATCCATACAGCGCAGCGATATGAAGGTATACAAATGCTAATACATTCCTCCATACAACTTGCCACCTGTAATTAAAAATAAATTGCATCATACAACCATTTAACATGGTGATTGTGACTTGCTAATTTAATAAGCCGTTATTTAATAAACACGAGATTTCCGTATAACGTTTGTCATTTTATAGTGTACGAATCAGGTGATTCAGAAACGATAACGTTGGTTAAGCAGCGTTGGCGAGTTCATTTAATAGATGGGTGACCTGGCTCTGTAGTATTTTTCTTTGAGCGTAGTGACACATACGTTAAACCATCTTATCAGCCCTTTAATGTCCCACTGCAAGGAGGGGCCCCCTCTCGTGACGGAGGGATACTTGGGCTACTATTACCACGCTGGTCAGCCGGATTGGTAGGTATAGAGTTTAATTTTATTTTTTCCTTCTTTTTACTTCGTAAAGATAATAGTTATGGTTAGTCCCTTAGTCGGTTTTTACGACACCCATGGGATGAGTTGGGATGGTATTGTATTCTTACTCCATCACCACACGGATAAACCATGTCAGAGTCTGATCCACCGCTGGAAGAACTCTCTGACCCCAATCAAAAAAGAAAAATATGCGAATAAAGTAGAAAGACTTATTATAAATTGTAGTCTTAGTTAGTAGGTTTCGTGTATGACTTGTAAATGTAAATTTTAATACTTATTCGTCAGATTAGATTGTATGAGTGGGCGAGTAAAAGTTGACATAGTAATATAACATGCTAGAAATGGTATGTCAAAATAAAAACACTTGACACTAAACAACAATACCGAAACGTGACCAAAGTATCATTATTATTTCAGCCAAATTACGTCCAGTGCTGGGCATCAATGCCTGAGGTTGCGTTTCCCACCCTGCCATTTCCGTTTGCGGTCGTCATTCTAGAACTTTTCTGCGCTACTTTAATAATAAATATTCACACAACGCCATCTAGTCCCAAACTAAGCAAAGCTTGTACAATGGGTACTAGACAACGGATAAACATACTTAAATACTTTTTTTTTTTGTAAATACATACATAATACATAGAAAACACCCAGACCAATGCAACTTTAAGTTTAAATAGTTATATCGTATACTTTAATTCTCTCCTTCAAGAAAGTAAGTAGGTATGCATGTAAAAAATTAGGACCTCCGGTCTCATTTACAATAACAGTTTCTCAATCAATACAAGCAGGAATTCTTGGGAAACGGTCATCCATTAATCGTTTGTTTGTTCACAAAGCATGACGGCGTTAAGTAACAGTACTGACAATGCATGCAGTCGCATCACTCATTTACATTTGTAAATATAACCTGTGATACTTGAAAATCCTTTTGACTTAACTAGTTTGAGGCTTCTAGGCTAGGTTTAACTTTACTATCTATACCAAAACCTTTTAGGTCCTGCCTTTGAAATGATAAAAGAGGATTTGGTGAAGTTGCCTGTTTAAATAGTAGAAAGGCCCCTAATATATTTATGTCTAAATCAAGTAAGTATAACAATATAATTTTCGTCAAAGATGCACACAACGCCATCTAGTCATAAACTAAAAATAATTGTACACTTTTTTTTTGTAAATGCGAGTACATACCCCAACAAATAAAAACGTAGAATCACGTTTGTCTTTATTCAGATTTGCATTAAGCGAGATTTGAACACAAGACCTCTAGCACCCACACAAGAGAAAAAACCAGTCCGGGGCAGTGGTCCAACTGCTCTGTCCAACTAGTTGGACCACGGGTCTTTACTAGGGGCAGTTGTCCAACTTTCAAAATAGTTGGACTACTGCACCTTTTGAGAGTTCCGTGGTCCAATTGATTTAAAAAATCCATAAAATACCAGACCTGAGGTATTAAAAGAGCCTCTATAGACGCAAATGGCATGTAATTTTGGCCAACTAATAGATCATCATAACATCCCTTTAATGTGCCACTGCAGGGACGGGCCTTCTCCCGTGACGGAGGGATACTTGGCCTACTAATACCACGCTGGCCAGGCGGATTGGTATAGGGTTTAATTTCAAGTTTTCCTTCAACTAATGGATAGTTGGTCAAAATTACATGCCATTTGCGTCTAACAAGAGAGTAAAGATGGAAAGTCCTTTAGCCTTTAATGACCTTTCTAACACAATAAAAGCTCTCAAATTGCTAATTTTGACATTTAATGAAATTATTTGGTAAGATTAGATGTCTCTTGTTTCTTCAAGCATAGTTAAGTATTAAGCAAAGGTCAAGATAAGCCCACCATGTAGGTTCAAATGTCTTTAATTTAGCTTACAGAGAAACGTTGAAAACTAACATTTGTGAAATTAATAGCTAGTGAAATTGCAGGTGTATATGACTAAATGTAAAGAGGCACTCTGAATATTTTAGTCATTAAAGAGTTCTGCTTCTACTATGGACAAGCATGACTCCATAAGTCGATAGAGGCAGTCGATAGAGTCATTCGTCAAAAAACTTAAAACTAAACTAAACTTAAAATTTGGTGATTTCTATGGTGTGGTTCATGACTGATACGTCAAGGTATTCGATTCCCTGCTTAATGCAAATCTTTGTGTTCGTGAACATGAACGTTTCTATTGTTCTAGATGGTTTCTATGTTTAAGAAGTAGGTACTTGTGCATTTACAAAAATAAATGTATTATGTTCATTAGATCGTCAGTAGTCCAAGCATTGCTTAGTTCAGGATAAACAGGGAATGGCATTGAATGTTGTAGGCACATTCTATTACATTTAATTACAATGTTGTATAAAAAAGAGAAACAGACAGTACTTACTCATAATCTCTATTTTTTTTCTGTGGCTCAGGATGTGTGAGGTCATCGTTCGATATCTTCTTACTAATCATAGTATTCGCCAGGAGCAACGAAGTGCCCGACATACCCGTCATTTCACCGCTCTGAAACCAATAAAAAATAAGTATTAAAAAAACGGTGACACGACAAAAACAATGGTGACAGAGTAAGAATACAATATGTCACCACACCATCTCATCCCATGGGTGTATACTATCTATCTACTACGACTATCCGTGAATACTATCGTGAATCTTTACTAAATAAAAAGAAGGAAATCTTGAAATTAAACCCTATACCAATCCGTCTGGCCAGTATTAGTAGAAAGTAAGTATCCCTCCGTCATGGGAGGAGGCCTGTCCCTGCAGTGGGACATTAATAGGCTGTTATGATGATGATAATTGAAAAAAAAAAGTATATGAGGCCTATGTCCAGCAGTCGACGTCAATTGGCTGATAAATATGATGATAAAAAAAAGTAAAGTATAAAGTACGTATTACATGATTTATTATACATTATACTTGGTCCAATAAATATTGTTCAAGAAGAAGAAAAATCTCAGCTTTTCCACGACAATGATTTAATAAGATTATGTTTTCTTTGTGTAAGTAGATTTTTTTTTTCGTTTTAATTTAAACGAACGGACAAGTAAGTAGGGTAAGGTTGCGACTATTGGACCACTTAATTTTAAACTGACCTAGTAGCTAAAATAGAGAGAGAAATAAAACAAAATCTGTGTAAACGAGTAGTCTGTATATTCAATTATTGGTAACTAACATAATTAAGCTAATTTTATTATGTATATAGTCACAAAAGAAGAAAATAAAACTTTGTGATGGTTTCCTTGTTTGAACCACCGTCTCTTTCATCGGACCACTTAGTTGCTATAATTGGACTTAGGGCATTATAGGTGGCTGGTCCATTCAAGGTGCATGTAAAAAAATTATAAAGTAAAATATTTTTTTATTAAATTTCTTTTATTTTTGAAAATAAATTGATAGTTACATTAATTAGTCGATTCTAATTATATTTCTTTATTTGGCATGCAAAAACACAAAAAATTTTTCTTTTTGCGATGCTAAAACAAAAAGATTTGTTTTTTTAAATAACAGACATTATAGAAGTTGCCACGATTGGACCGGTTCAATGAAAGAGCATCGTGCCAGTCCATTGATAGAAACTCACTAACATCCACTGAAATATTTATTTTAAAAAAAGTAGCACGTTACTCAACAAAAATATACTATAATATGAATTCTTAATTACCGTACTATACTAGTAAAAAAAATCACATTAAAATAATTATTATAAGAGTACTTACATGCTATTATTTGCCGCGTAAAAATTATATTCGAGGTCCAAGAAACAAAGTGAAGTACGTCCACCCCTCATGCTGCCTGCTGCGGTACTGCCGGTTGGAGGGCGGTGTGGGGTGTTGTAAAGCTATCGTTTCGATGCAAATACCGGGTTCAAATATGAATAGATCGCGAAATATTGAAGTGGTCCAAACAAAGCGCTAGTCCAATGATCGCAACCTTACCCTATGTATGAGGATTCATACTTCAAAATTAATAATCTTGACTGTTTCTACAAAATACATTGTTGTATTACGAAAATAAATTAGTATACACAGCATAATAACAGCCCTGTAGTTATTTGTGATGAGACACATTTTCACTATTTACTTAATCATTATTTTAGATTGATATTTGGCTAGAGAATGTTGAGTGAATGTGTGTGGCGTATCAATTATTATTTGTTTTAAACATTAACCCCCTTACTCATAAACGCCTCTTAAATTTAACCACTATTTAGCGAAATTTTTATTACTTAAATCAACCTTATACCAAAAAATACCGTAAGAATATAAGCTAATCAATTGAGTAATATTTAAAAGGCGTTTATTAGTAAGGGGGTAAATTGTTTATATACTAATCATCATTATGTATCTAAAAAGTAAATATAAAAGCATACTTTCACCCTGTCTTTAAACAAATGAAATAAAAAGTTTAGTTTAAAAATTTCTATCCGTCACAAACGGTTAAACCATCGTAATAATCTCCAAGGTACAGTCAAGTACGAATGTTTATTTAAAAATCCAATATTACAAAACATCTAATGCCCGATTTACACATCGACAAGTACAGTAGCGAGTTAAGTAGTAAGTTGTTGATTAAGTTGATTTAAATAGATCTCCATCCTATTTTTTGGCAAGTTAAGTACGAAGTAGCCCCCTCTCTTGCGTCTCGCCAACTGAACTCGCCAAAATATAATGGAGATCTATTTAAATCAACTTAATCAACAACTTACTACTTAACTCGCTACTGTACTTGTCGATGTGTAAATCGGGCTTAAGCGCTAAAAGCTTCCATAAGTAAGTGTCGTGACGAGAAGAGAAAATTGTCTTATCGTTAGTAATGTCCAATAAATACTGGAAACCAATTTTCCTTAAACTGCTAAATACGAAAACCGACCTTGAATATTGGATGAGTTAGTCAACTTTTGTTGTCGACTGTATTACCTAGAACGCCGTGTCTATGCTCTATGAAATTACGGTTATCGCAATGTCATAGACATTCTTTAAAGGAAAATCTTTGAATACTTACTTAGTAAGAATTCTGAGTGCGAATGTAAATAATATTGAATAACAGACTGTGGTGTGGTTTTTGAAATTTATGAAAAGTATTTGACTGTAATCTTTATTAATTCAAAGGACTTTGACATCGAAAACTTATAGATAACATTTCTAGGTAAGATCGTAATCTATACCTTTTATGAAAGACTAGCTTTTGCTCGCGGCTTCGGTCGCGTTCAGTAGTATTATTATTAATTAGGCTAATTTTTGTTTAGCGTATGGAAAAATAAGGGGCCTGCAAAACTTCTTTGTACACAACATTTTTAATAACTAATCTGTCATTAGGCGCCAAGATATTAAGCTATTGGGAGAATTTACTCGTGGGCAAACAACATAAAACATGCAGTCCACGAGAGAAGTAATGTTCTCTCAAGTCAATACCCTCAAATTTTTGAGTTTGCACCTAAGACTTATTTATTGTCATGGCAAAGCAGACTTTTAGGGGAAACTGTAATCGTTTAAATTTGAACGTGATCGTGGTATTAATACAACTGCACCTTTCGCATCCCCAGTTAATACCTATAGTGGCTTCCACTATATTGCAATGTAACGCTTTCAGTTGCAGTCACGTACCTACCTCGTACCACATATCTGACAATGTCTGAACGCACCTCCATCGCTCTATCTTGTGGTCCGTAGATTATATATGAGAGATACGAAATTAACATGCACCGTCATCAGCAATAGGGACGACATTATATTCTACAACTTCTCCATTAATTCATCATAGTAGCTCCAATCTTTAATTTTAGTTTAATTAGTCGAAAATCTAAGAAGATTTATACAAACTTTCATTCCCTATTTTATCCCTATAGGCGTGAAATTTTTATCAAAATCCTTTCTAAGGGAGTGTCAAAGTATATGCATGCAAAGTCTCAGCCCGATCGGGTTGAAACTGACAAAGTTTGATACTAACTTTCATCGCCTATTTTATCCCCTTGGGGGTAGAATTTATAAAAGTCCTTACTAATGGGGTGCCTACGTCATAGTAGCTATATGCATGCAAAGTCTCAGCCCGATCGGTTTAAAACTGACAAAGTTTCATACTAACTTTCATCGCCTATTTTATCCCCTTGGGGGTAGAATTTATCAAAATCCTTTCTAAGGGAGTGCCTACGTCATAGTAGCTATATGCATGCAAAGTCTCAGCCCGATCGGGTAGAAACTGACAAAGTTTGATACTAACTTTCATCGCCTATTTTATCACCTTGGGGGTAGAATTCAACAAAGTCCTTACTAATGGGGTGCCTTCGTCATAGTAGCTATATGCATGCCAAGTCTCAGCCCGATCGGTTTGAAACTGACAAAGTTTCATACAAACTTTAATCGCCTATTTCATCCCCTTGGGGGTAGAATTTATAAAAGTCCTTACTAAGGGAGTGCCTACGTCATAGTAGCTATATGCATGCAAAGTCTCAGCCCGATCGGGTTGAAACTGACAAAGTTTGATGCTTACTTTCATCGCCTATTTTATCCCCTTGGGGATAGAATTCAACAAAGTCCTTACTAATGGGGTGCCTACGTCATAGTAGCTATATGCATGCCAAGTCTCAGCCCGATCGGTTTGAAACTGACAAAGTTTTATACAAACTTTAATCGCCTATTTCATCCCCTTGGGGGTAGAATTTATCAAAATCCTTTCTAAGGGAGTTCCAACGTCATAGTAACTATATGCATGCAAAGTCTCAGCCCGATCGGTTTGAAACTGACAAAGTTTCATACTAACTTTCATTCCCTATTTTATCCCCTTGGGGGTAGAATTCATCAAAATCCTTTCTTAGCGGATGCCTAAGTTATTACATCTACCTGCATGCCAAATTTCAGCCTGATCCCTCCAGCGGTTTGGGCTGTGCGTTGATAGATCACTATGTCAGTCACCTTTGAGTTTTATATACACTTCTCATCAAAAAAATCGAAACGGTCTGCAAGTTTGTGTTTTGTATGGATTATGAGAAAAATGTGTATATTTAGGAATACGTGTTATATGTCATTTAATAGGGAATTTAATGAGGTTTTCAAATAAAAATGTTAACGTTCTAAATTAAAATTTAATTTTCGTAGATTTCGTATTTCGTTTAACAAGTCGTTTTTACCCTGTACGTAGTTTGACGAAAATTGATAAAATTACGCACGTACATAAAAAAAAAGCTAGGAAACGTTTATTTAATAACCCGTAACGCGCTTCCAGAGTTCCTCGCGCCTCTTATTAATGCATCCATGCGATGTTCACAAGCAAAAACCATCAAGTGGTGGCATTGCTGAAATCCTGACTTAGTCAGCGTGTTACGGTTGAAAGATTGAATCTAAGCCAGTCATCTTTTCATAGAATCTACAAACGCTATTAAGGGACTTGTTTGTTCTCATGCCGTTAGAGATCTGGCAGAAAACAGGTGATTTCTGACCGAAAAAATCGATTTATAGTAACAACTTCCTTACAAAATCTACGCATTAATGTCTTTCAACCGCAGCAGCAGCTTCATGATGAACCTATGGTAGCTTTAAGTGACTCTATAATTAGAAGAAGGTTGAAGGAACGTAAACTGTTACCATACAAGTCAGCATATATGGAGAAATTATCTGCAGATCATCGAAAAGCGTGTCTTAACTTTTCACGTAATTACCTAAAATGGTCATACATCTAGTGAAACAAATTTCTCCTTTCTAATGAGTGTTAAATTATACTATATGGTAATGATAGAAGGACTAAGGTCTACAGGAGAGACGGAGAACACTTTGCACTATGCTGGATTAAAAGAAAAGGTCATCCATGGTGGTGGTTCGTGGACTATTTACGGAAAAAGTAGTGGCAACGACAAGACAGAGTTTGTCTTTATGTTTGGGTCACGTCTGCCCTTATTTAACAGTCATAGGGACATTGAACAGTGTCTTGAACCTCATGTGATGCCCTATGCACATTTTATTGACCGCGGTTTGACATTTACGCACAAGGATACTAGGGCAAACACAGCGAGCGTCGTATGAGATTATGATACTGTAGTATATATCTCTATTATTGATTGGCCAGCAAGAAGGGCGGACATGAATCCGATTTAACATCTATGCAATAAGTAAAAAAGACGAATTAGTGCAAGAGATCATGCCTTAAAAACACTTAGCCAGCTGTAAAATACAATTTAAGAGGAATAGAATAGAACGCCGCTATATTTGATCGTGACTCTCATCCGATCGAAGAAGAACCGTACAGAAGCAGTTATGAGACCTTGGGGAGGGTATATGAGCCACTAAATAAACGCTTCCTAGCTTTTTTTTCATTTACGTGCGTAATTTTATCAATTTCCGTCAAACTACGTACAGGGTAAAAACGACTTGTTAAACAAAACACAAAATCTACGAAAATTAAATTTGCATTTAGAACGTCAACATCATTATTTGAAAACCTCATTAAATTCCCTATTAAATGACGTACAACACGTATTCCTAAATATACACATTTTTCTCATAATCCATACAAAACACAAACTTCCTGACTGTTTCGATTTTTTTGATGAGAAGTGTATATAGAAGAAGAAGAAGAACATTAAAGTAGTGGTTTTATAATAAATATCTTTTAAGAAGGCTCATTCTGTCAAAACCAACTCAGCTGTCGGCGAAGCCTAAAACATTGTTGTTTCACCAAACGTCGCGTGAGAAAGAGAACAACTCATAGAAAAGCAGTAAGAAACATGCACACGCACGCACACGCGCTCGATTGTATTTATTACAAATCAAAATGTCGTTCAAAATATAAATATTGTTCTTCTTGATTGTTAGGGTTGACACTAATACTAGCTGTAGGTAGTTACTCAAAAAGTAATAAATAAGGAGTAAATAAAGATAACTAAAATGGGTTTTTAAAAAATATTTTATTGTAAGTTTTGTTGCGGAAGACACACCAAGCGAGGCATCAATTTATCTTGTAAGTGGTGTAGGTATGACACCGTAAAACATTATAATTTTTTTTTTTTTAAGTTAAACTTTTTTTAGACCGTGCATCGTTAATAGGGGTTCCATACCGTACACAATAATATCTTACTTCACATACAGTACATGAAGTTAATTTTAGCTGGATTTAAAAAAAAAGAAGAAAAATCATATAATTTTCTAATTAAAAAACCGACTTCAACAGGAGTCGGTTAAAAACCATGCTGATTACAATTTCTAAGATTAGTATTAAATAAATTTCTGCAGTTGTCTTCATCTTATGATCATGTTTGTGTAAAGTTTTCATTAATACGAATAAAATAAGCCCAAACACTAGGTAGCTGCTATATACCGTTGAAAAGTTTCCTCGACCCTCAGTCGTCTTCATCATCAGATCATGTTTGTGTAAAGTTGTGTAAAGTTTTCATCAATACAATTAAAATAATCCCAAACACAAGGTAGCTGCTATATGCCGTTGAGGTGTTCCCTCGACTCTCGGTGGTCTCCAGGATCTGACCAGTTCTAACTCTTGATTATTTTTATTAAAAATAAATAATAATCATAAAATCTGGAAATGCTAGTTGACAAGAAATGATACTTGATCAGTCATTCAGATACCGGGGCGGGGGTGAGTCACGTAAATATTAAAAAAAAAATACAAAATGAATTACAAAAAAAAATACAGTTTGTGCAATGTGACAGCCTTAGCTATGCTCTATTGACTATTGTAATAATAGGTGAGTTTTGACAGTTGATTTTAGTCAAGAATGTCACTGATGTAGGTATTTTATTTAACTGGTTATGCATCTGATAATAATTGGATCTCTTTGATAAAAGAAATTACGAAACTTCTTACTGGCAAGCGATACGTAATTGTCATAAATGACATAAATTAAAGTTTATTGAAGTTTAAAAAAAAAAATTCGGTAACATTCGACGACGGTCGGCTCGCTGTCGTACCTCCCCTCCGCCGACCCGAGGGGTGCAGAAAGTGGAGGCGAGATGCAAGATGTCGATGGCGGAAACGAGCACGGTAAAATTTCCTAAAATGGTTTTGGGAAAAAGGTAATTGCGTACAAACTTTAGAATGTATCTAGTCAATATAAAATTATTTGAATTTTCGAATAAATAATCTATTCCTAGTCCCAAAATATATTTACCTTTATAAACGTTTAATCCTATTTTATTACGCTAAAAGTTGTCATAAAATGTGCATAGAATTATGAACTTTGAAGCCTCATAACTTGTAAATGAATATTTTTTTTACTGTTTTATTAATCAATAAGACTAGATAATAACGAGTCAAAACGATATCATCTATAGTTTTGAGTATTTATTATCTAATGAAGGAGGAATTAACTTTCTTTGTTTGTATGGAATTGCGATTGAATTGTTTCCCCTTAAGGTTTTCTTTAGAAAAAAGTAAAAAAAAAAAGATCTACTTAGCATTTATTTATTTGTTGATATTTTAGATTTTTATGTAACTTGATGAAGCGGTTTTTTTGTTAATAAACTTGTTAGTTTTGATTATAATGTATTTAGTAGTTACTTAACGTACTAAAAATCCAATATATGGATACTACCATTGATTATCCAAGGTAACTTCACCTTGTTTAACTGCAACAGACTTTCTTTAATAAGGTCTTATTCTTGCAGTGATAAATAAGGTTGGCCGCTGTAGAGCAAATATGTGTGAGGATTCAGAGTCGACTGTCTTCCTCAATGTTACTGCGGCAATCCAGTGCAATCGATGTCGCATCTACTGGTGTGCCCTTTGTGCCCTGAGCGGTGTACGACGGCCGATCTCTACGCGGCCACTCCAAATGCCATTGAAGTGGCCGCCCACTATTCAAAAAAGGTTTGAGTTCTCGACCATTGACACGAGAGAAGAAGAAGTGATAAATTATGAATAATAAGAAAAATATATACATATTTAATTTGTCGTACATCTCTCGTCCTTCAATGGGATAGACCTCCTCTAATCATGTCAAATCCTTGACACAAATTATTCCGCAAATGGCATGACGTCATCGAAGTACGTAAAACACCTAATGTGACCTAATTTACTATGACTTCCATTCTTAACAATAAAGATGTACAGAATAAGCGAGCTTCGAGAGAAAAATTAACCTTTTGTTCGTAAAAGGCAACAATAAATACATATATATTTTGAATTTCCGTATCTCTGTCAAGGAAGAAAAGCTTGACAACACAAAACATGAACCAGGCAGCAAGTGACTATGATATGTATAATGACCGTGCTTTATAGGAAGTAAAAACGTGTCGTTAGCGTTACAATATGTGCCAGGCAGGCAAATGCTAAGACCGTAAAGAGGCAGTTGTTACAGAATCCGACCAGGAGTAAGATCTATTTAGCAAGAGCTAGCAGCAGTATGAAAATGTTACAGTGTTTAAGTGCAATAGTGCAGCTAGTGTAATAACAGAGCTGTGAGACTTAACAACTTCTGTCTATGGTATACATCGACTAGACTGTGTTCTTGAGCTGACGACCCTAAGCAGTGGTTACCACTTATAAATAGACATCTGCCACTTTAAATTACCAACGAAAGTCCATCTTTTCTAAGCTGTTGTTTAAGTAAACCGATTAAAACTAACCGTTTTATTCACTGTACATTACAATAGTACTTTTATAATTAGGGCTTGAACACACTGACGCAATCTTAGCGGGTAGACCTTGTATTCAGTGTGCAATAGACTCCTCGCATAATCGCACAATAGCTAAGTGAAAATTAGTTTAGAATATTTGTTTATTTTTTATTTGTGTGGATGGAGTAAAAATACATTCTGTATTCTTTCTTACTCTCGACCTTTTTAATTATATTTTTATATTACAGTGTATGAATCGAGCCCTGTGTTGTGACTTTTTCAGATCATACATTACATGTAGGTACGCATATCAACATCAAAAAAAAATATTGGAAAATGTATTTAATTACAAAGGAATAAGGTCTACCTACAGGTATCTAAGTTTATGTATGTGCTAGTTACCTTCAACAAACATTGTGACTAACAAACGAACAAATATAAATAGTTTGTTGGCGATTTCTGTGTTTCAAAGTTAAGAGTAATTAGTGAATAGAAAGTGCCTCTTAATTTTACAGGGCATTAAAATGAAAGTACCTTGCACTTAAATATATGTATAGCTATACACATTGTACTTTAATTAATTATGAGTGTGTTTGTGTGGTGAGTGATTTAGAATACAGGTTGTTATTGCTCCATATTATTCCAAGGGTATCGTATAAATCAACAATGGGGGTTTTAACAGTCAATGTCGGCGCACTCTACTAAAACTCTATTAAAAGAAGGAAATATTGACCTAACCCGATACTGAACTATCTAGACTAGAGAGCGTTGTAAATAGCACAAGTTTTTCCTAATCTACAGTCTCTAAAATGTGAAATGGATTAAGAATAAAAGAATAACCACTTCTTCCCATCCCGTCTGAATCGTTAAACACAAATACGACCAAGCGTAGACTTTGATAGACACCTGTTCTGTAAATAAAAATATTTTCATACCTCGCTTTGTGGCAGATTTATTAGTTTTTGCTAAAGACTAGATGGCATTTCCTTTTATATCTGACAGAGATTCAGTTCTGATGCAGGCCATTGAGAACAGTTACGATTAAGAACAAAGACAGCACGACAAACTTTGTTGTATAACAAAGTTTGAAACAAAAGAGTTAAGGTCAATGACCATAGTATTACAACTTTAAAACTATAATTTTCACTAAAATAAGAGGTTAGTTATAATCTGTAACTACTATCGATACTCCAATCTCGTTCATGTCAATAAGGTTCAAAATTGATTGACGAAACATAAAATTTCACCAAACGCTTACACATGAAAGTTTTTACTTTCCATCGTGCCACAGTTTATTAAAATGCCACCTTATCTGCCTTTATCGTCAGCTTGAACTAAATGCTTACTTTTACCTATTATACTCATTATAATTACGTGGTCATAATGAGTGATATTATTTTCCATTTCATGCACTTTGATGTTACTAAGCGCATCTTATCTTGGAGTAATTTTTTTCTAAAAGAACTGTTCCGAATGTTGTAACACACTGTTCCGAATTCTGTTTCTAAATAAACCTAAGAATACTTTTTATGATGACCTGGGTTCGATCCGCGCACTAGTCATACATTGTGTCCATAAATATAGCTGATTCATTTTGTTTCTTTTTCTTTTTAAAATGCCACCAGTTTCGAGTTTTAGACCGATGATGTTAGTGAGTGTTTTCAATGTGTAATATGCATTTGGTAAAAAGTTCAATGGTTCCTAATGAAATGGTCAAACTTCATCGACAAAGAAGACGTGTCCGATAATAGTGATTCTATTGAAATAGCAGAAGGAAAGAAGGGCAAGAAAAATAGTAGAGGGAATACATGATTAACTAGATCACTCTCCGCCATAAATACCATAGAAAACGGTTAATTTGGGTAACTTACTGGGAATGGTTTAAGATCTACAAATTTCGCTCCGAAACACCGTTTGATCTGTAGCTTAAAGAATCGAATCATCATCATCATAACAGCCCATTAATGTCCCACTGCAGGGACGGGCCTTCTCCCGGATAAAGAATCGAATATATAACTAAAACGTAAAATGAAAGCTCATAACCGCTCACGTACTGATACTCACTTGTTATTGAAAGTTAACTTGAACGAAAGTGAAATGTAACCAATGTTGATAATGACCGAAATTTTATACTAAAAGTATGTTATCTTTAGATGAAAGATACGGACATTGCTTTAACAAATCAATTATAAGTGTAAAATTATTAAATTGCATTGATAGAAAAAAGTTTATTGAATAGTTTTGGAGAATAAAAACTTTTTGTATAGATGGCCATTCATGGCAATCATGTAATAGAAGACGCTAAGTAGGCAGAACCATCATGCGCAAATACACAAAAATTAAACGTTTCTAAAATGTGAATTATTCTGAAGACAAATACCTATTTACAAAAAAATCCAAATTTTTTTTGTTTAAGAAGTAGTCTGTCCCTTATTCCTAGTAGGGACTAAGGAATCTACTTCTAGACCGCAAAAGCGTCCAGGACGGGACTGCGGACGAATTGATGTGGCTTTCATACCGTGTACCTCATTGAGCGATCGTAAACCTTCCGTTGTCAAGGGCAACGAACTTTGAAATTGCCGAAGGGATGTATCCCGAGCGACGCCGCAACCACTAGTCGGTTGGGATTTATGGATCACCAAATTTATTTTACTTATATCTTGATAATATGTTTAAAAATCTCTGTGATTTTAAGTACTTAAAGTAATGTTTATTTATCTACTTATACATTCTGAACTTGAAAATAATTTGATTGGCATTTTAGAACTTTAATTTAATCTGTAATAGCATGCAAATAAAAGGCACTTTACCTAAACTAAATTAATCTAGTGGCAGTAAAATTGACTTAGCTTCTAAATCAAAGCAACTTAAACTTTTATTTAAAAACTTTGATCTTAAAGATAAAAGGCTTGTCAAAGTTCTAAACAGACAATTCGGTGCAGTAGTTTTGATTATAAGATACATTGAAATTACTGCAATGAACACGTGTAAATTATTTTATGAGGGAGTACACAGAATGTTTTAATTATGTCTTATTTAGAATGGTTTTTTGTCGTGTATGTCCTTTGTTGAAGATCTATACAATAAGTAAATAAATAAACTCTGTAATATAAATTGTACTTACTATTTTGATAATAGGAGATTTGCAATGAAACATCAAAAATATTGAAAATTTTCGCGAATAATTTGAATAAGTTCTCATCAATGCGTATGTATGTCAATATGAGTTCAATGACAAGATAATTATCACTCGATAATTACCTGACGATGTAACTGTGACAAAGGAAACAATAGTAGGTACCTTCCTATAGTATTTTTCGTGTGAATTTATGGTGATTTTTAAGGCACAGGCATATAACTTATAAGTTAACGACGTAATCAACGGTTAAATAAATAAATATAAATATTCCCTACACATTCACACAACGCCATCTAGTCCCAAACTAAGCAAGCTTGTACTATGGGTACTAGACAACGGATTAACATACTTAAATACTTTTTTTTTGTAAATACATACATATTATACATAGAGAACACCCAGACCAATGCAAATAATCGTGTTCATGCACACAAAGATTTGCATTGAGCGGGAATCGAACCCCGAGACTGCATAGCAGTCATGTTATATAACCACTACGCCACAGAGGTCGTATTGTACATTAAGCAGTATTGTACATTTTGTTTTCTATGTGTTGTTGGAAAGTTCTCGAGAAAATTGTTGTGAGGTGACAGTATACTTTCACATCTGTCGTACAGCTAGTCCCCAAGTGTGAGTGACGTGAGATGACACATGCATAGCTTAATGTGGGTATTGTTTGTTTGTTGTATGAAAGACTTAGGTAGGTAGGGCTCTCCGTGTGGTGACGTAGTAAGAATACAATGTCACCACCCTATCTCATCCCATGGGTGTCGTAAAAACCGACTAAGGGACTATTCGTGAATTGTTCATTGTGTGATTCGTTTCCAATGGACAAGTTTGGATAGTCAGTTCGGATGGCCTTGGGGTCAATGTGTCTAACTGCCAGATTCAGAGACCGCACTTTGACTTTACTTTAGCAAAGTCTAGTTATTATCTCTGAATTTGAACAACATTAAAGTAATTTTTCGCATGAAAAAGTTTACTTTCATTATTTATTACTACAAAGTAAACTTTTCATGCGAAAAGATTACTTTAATGTTGTTCAAATTCAGAGATAATAACTAGACTTTGCTAAAGTAAAGTCAAAGTGCGGTCTCTGAATCTGGCCATCAGACTCTGAGGCGAATACTCAAAAAAAACTATTTCTTGATCTCTACCATGAGTTTTAAAATTGTGCTGATTGTTTTTATATGTATTTCAATAATAAACTTAATGGGTAACAGACATTATTTGTAACTCTAAATCAAGTTACATAAACAATATTTAAAAAGAAAACATGAAAATGTATTCCTAAAATGTTTTGCTTTGATTATACTACCTTTACATAAATTACTCGAACAACATGCTTATTAGGGTCACAAATGCGTTCAGAGATGGAAATTAAGAAGTTAAAACTTTCACCTTACATTTTCATAAACTTCTAATTAACCTATTAATTACATAGATCTCTCGATGATATTAAAATTGGACTGCTGAGTAAGCTCAGTTACTCATCAATGATTTAACCCTTTCACAGTGCCGCCAGCAGACACAATAGTAAAACAATGCACGTGTACCATATATGGTACACTGCACTGGGAACGTGTTAATATCTTTGTTAACTATTCTGATAGCTTCTGCACTCGGAATAAATCCTTAAACAATATGTTCAAAATGTACTCTGTATTTAAAATATATGTTAATAATTTTAGAAAATACTGGTATTATGTTTTTCTATTCGTAGGCCAAGTATCCCTCCGTCATGGGAGGAGGCCCGTCCTTGCAGTGGGACATTAATGGGCTGTTATCTATATATATAAAAGAAAGTCGTGTTAGTTACACCACTTATAACTCAAGAACGGCAGAACCGATTTAGCTGAAAATTGGTATGGAGTTAGCTTAAAGCCAGGAGAAGGACATAGGATACTTTTTAGGGTTCCGTAACGATTTTGAAAAAAAACGGGTTTGAGTCGTGACGTCATAGAATTTTTGACAGATGAGTCGTGACGTCACATAATTTTTAACAAATGAGTTTTGACGTAATAGTAATTTTGGCGGGCAATATTTTTTGACAGCCGAGTCGTGCCGTCATTGGCGCTATGTGAAGAAACTGCAACTGACAACAAACATGAAAGTTACATTGCTTAATGATACATCTGCTGAATATTTCTCAGAGCAATTGCTGACTATCGGTAATGGTCAAGTACCTGTCGATGAATCGAGCGGCTTAATATCATTTCCAAATAATTTCTGTAATTTTGTCTCATCAAAAGACGAACTTATCAACAATGTATTTCCAGAAATTATTTCATACTACAAAAACAATGAATGGTTTAGTGAGCGAGCAATTTTAGCGGCTAAGAATAAAGATGTAGATGATCTAAACTACATAATTCAAAATAAGATCATTGGAACAATGCGTTCATTCAAATCTATTGACTGCGTCACAAATGAAGATGAAGCCACCAACTATCCAATTGAATTTTTAAACTCTTTGGACGTGCCTGGCTTACCACCGCACAATTTACGCCTAAACGTCGGCTCCATAGTAATAATGCTTCGAAACATAAACCAACCAAAACTGTGCAACGGTACGCGTTTGGTGATTAGAAAATTTATGAACAATGTAATTTACGCTATGATAATGATAGGAAAATTCAAAGTGATTTGTTGATAGTCATGGCAAATGCAAGACGTATCGGAAATTGAAGTCTTTTAAATTCAAACGGCATATCGGTTGGGATTATCGGTATCCTCGTAATGAGAACTTCCTCACCTTTGAATTTTCCTATCATTATCATAGCGTAAATTACATTGTTCATAAATTTTCTAATCACCAAACGCGTACCGTTGCACAGTTTTGGTTGGTTTATGTTTCGAAGCATTATTACTATGGAGCCGACCTTTAGGCGTAAATTGTGCGGTGGTAAGCCAGGCACGTCCAAAGAGTTTAAAAATTCAATTGGATAGTTGGTGGCTTCATTTTCATTTGTGACGCAGTCAATAGATTTGAATGAATTCATTGTTTCAATGATCTTATTTTGAATTATGTAGTTTAGGTCGTCTACATCTTTATTCTTAGCCGCTAAAATTGCTCGCTCACTAAACCATTCATTGTTTTTGTAGTTTGAAATAATTTCTGGAAATACGTTGTTGATAAGTTCGTCTTTTGATGAGACAAAATTACAGAAATTATTTGGAAATGATATTAAGCCGCTCGATTCATCGACAGGTACTTGACCATTACCGATAGTCAGCAATTGCTCTGAGAAATATTCAGCAGATGTATCATTAAGCAATGTAACTTTCATGTTTGTTGTCAGTTGCAGTTTCTTCACATAGCGCCAATGACGGCACGACTCGGCTGTCAAAAAATATTTCCCGCCAAAATTACTATTACGTCACAACTCATTTGTTAAAAATTATGTGACGTCACGACTCATCTGTCAAAAATTCTATGACGTCACGACTCAAATCCGTTTTTTTCAAAATCGTTACGGAACCCTAAAAAGTATCCTATGTCCTTCTCCTGGCTCTAAGCTAACTCCATACCAATTTTCAGCTAAATCGGTTAAGCCGTTTTTTTTGTTTTTTTTTTTTTGTTTGTGACGTTGTAGGGGGTAATCTCTGGATCTAATAAACCGATTTAAAAAAATTCTTTTTGTGTTGAATAGTCCATTTATCGGGTAATGTCATAGGCTATATAGTATCACGCTATGACTAATAGAAGTGAAGCAGTAAAGAAATATGATTAAAAAACGGACACGTTTTTTTCGCCTCCCAACGAAGTGGGCACGGGTCAGCTAGTGAAAAATAAAACTGGTATACACTTTTCATTTAGTGTGTATTATGTTTTTCTGTTTAAGAATATAGTAAAAAGAAATATGCATAGATAAAATGTATAGCTTTTGCACTCGGTATAATTTTCCGAAGAGTGTGCTGAGTAAAGACGCCAACAGATGGAAATTCTATTTTAACTTTCACATAATTTCTTAATTTAATGAACTGGCCATCAACCAATATTTAAATGGATCTCCCGTTGCTACTTAATTTATATTTAAATTCTTTACTAATTAAGAAAAAAGTTAACACTTAGGTGCAAAACCTCGTAACCCGTTGTAAAGCTTTTGCTCAGATCTACCGCTTTTACAAAACCAGACAATTACGAAAAACGCGAAGCAATGTTTTTGAAAAATTCCTTTTTAAAATTTAATAAATATTATACTTATTCTAAATTTTAACCAGGCCTTTTTTTTCTTATTGTTTTCGCTGGGGTAAAATGCCTACGCATCCCCTTCCGTTGTGGGACGGGAGGGGTATGTGGGGCTCCCAGCTAACCACACCTACGAGAGCAAAACCAAAAACAAAGCTATTCAGAAATAAATTCGTTGCAGTTAGTTAACTTTTTACTGCAGCTGTAAATGCCTATGAATGGGTTATAACGCAGAAAGTCTTAAAGTCTTGACACACATTTATTTATATTTATTTACGAGCAATACTCAATAAAATTGCAGCACCTTAAACCTTATTATCTTGATTTTATGTACTATGTAGACAGTCAGTTTAGTTTAAATTCAAATACAAACGTTTCTTTGATAAACCGAGCTAAAAACAAAAGAGATGCAACGAAATTATAAAGTGTTTTTCCGTTTCTTGCCAGTACTGATTTGGTATGAATACTTTCAGACAATATTCTTTCTTCTTAAAAAAAGAGACAACTCCCAAACTAGGGATCATATCCTGTATCGCGGGGATTTTGCAAACATCAATTTAACGGACACAAAGCACAGTCAGAACCCTACATAAACATAAGTTTTTAAATGGACTTTGTGTCGTGACTGGGTGAATACACAACCAACCATAGTATTCCCAATCCTATCTCATCCCATAGTTCCTTTCTCAGAGGTAAACTTGACCTACTTATACCATATAAGAAATTAACGAGACTGAACTCTAAGAACCCTTTTATTCCCATATATTTTAGAATTTAATTAACTTTTTAACTTTTCTGAATACAGCTGTCTTTGACATCACATTAAACTTATGGATATATCAAAAAGTAAGTTAAAGTTATAAAGGAAAAGTTCTTGGAAAGAGAATATTGAATTTTTAAGTAAATGCTTTTCCTTGTACACAAATTGGGTTACAATATTTCAAAGATAGTTACTTCCTGTTTTTACTGGGAGTATAAGAATTGCTGCCTTATAAAGAAAAGCTTTGTGATCAGATCAGATGTTGAGAAAAACGTAACGTTTTGTTGCCCTTTACAGGCATAAAATCAACGGAAATAAAGTGCTGCTGGCATGCTGCTGGTCTCAATACAATCATTTGTCGATGGCACAAATTATTATTATGCTTGGAATTAGAATCCGCGACCTCGCAAACAGCAGCCGTATACGTGATTACATATACCTACACAAAAAAATACATTACTGAAGTAGCTTCCTGCGATAGTAACTAAATATTCTGGAATGTATAACTACATACTTTTACACAAAAGACTACATATTTTTATGCTTAAGCTGTCAAAAGAAACAAAAGTAACCTGTTAAAGAAACATGGCCGCGTCTTTTGACACATCACACGTAATAATTGCCCGCAATGCATCGCTAACTTTTACTTCCTCTCAAAGAAAAGTAAATAATGCGAACGAAACATGTTCTGCGCTTGACCTCATCTTACCCGAAGGTGATTGGACACTTTCACCGACGAGCTGCGAGCGACGAATCAACCGGTAACATTTATAGAGAGCTAACACGTGGGTACATAAATCTTGAAGTTAAATTCATGTTTAAACGCTGAATTAAAATGTCTAGACGCTTTAGAACTAAAGAGGAGTTTAGAACATTAATCATTTGCAGCCTAAATGACTTTTAGACTATCTCAATTCAAGAGACGGATATTTTGTTTAAGATAATGTTTCGATTAGGTATGCCATACTACCTACCTACAAAAGACGAGGGAGAGACAGTTCTATCATACGGTAGGCAGATAACCAAGTAAATGCAGCGAAAATAAAACTAAAAAATCAGAAGACTGTAAATTTTATGGAGGTTTATGTACAATGGAATGGAAGTCACTTTTTTAACATGGGTGTAACCTAAAAACTCGGTCGCTTTCTTCTAAGCTGATCCTACATAAGGACTCATAAACTAAATAGTAGTCTAAAAGTAATAAGCAGCCATTTTTCTGTAAACGGTCGCACAAGCCTTTGATGAAAACCTCAATTACAGCCGCAACATTGAATGCGCTTTTCATTTTAGATGATTTAATTTAAAAAACTCGTTTGTTTTTTTTTTGTAATTAAATTAATTGCTTTAGCTGAATTCAAACTCAAACCGTTTAATGCACTCCATAAGTATTTACAAAGGTGTAATATATAAACATAAGTATCATTTACGGACCCTGTCGGGTAAGGCAAAACAAGGCAAGAAGAGAGGAGAGATAACAAACATTAAGCTTTATATTACAAAAAGTATATAGTTCATAGCTACCTATTTTTTTAATTCAAATCGGTAATCTGTAAATTTTACTACATAACTTTCATGTCTCTACAATGAGATTTGTTCTTTTTGCATGACGGTAGGACAATTTGACAGAAATAGTTTATTAAACTTTGGTTGTATTGTAAGTAGTTTCCGTCACAGTAAGATATTTAAAGGCTGTTATGGCTGTAAAATCTTTTGTCTCATTGTGATCGCGATCACTGCACCGACGCATTAACATTGACGTGAAATGAAATTTTGTAGGCGCAGTATTTTACTCGAAAGATGAACTTTCACTTTTTAATGCAAAGTGCCACGGGATAATGGTTATGCAGGTACCGTTACCGACATCTAAGAGAATTATGAACATAAAGCATTGTCTGTCTGTTGGCTGATGTATATAAATCATCATAACAGCCCATTAACGCCCCACTGCAGGGACGGGCCTTCTCCACGGAGGGATACATGGCATACTAATACCACGCTGGCCAAACGGCTAAGTTTAATTTCAAGTTTTCCTTCTTTTTATTACGTAAAGATAATATTCACGGATAGTCCCTAAGTAGGTTTTATACGACACCCATGGGATAAGATGGGGTGGTGACACACTGTTCTTACTCCGGTACCACAAGGATAGTATAATAAATAATTATGAGGAGATTAACAAAGAAAAGATTAATTATTAAAATATTAATTATTAGATTGATTTATTAAAAGGGTAGCGCGAATGTATTAGATAGAGTCAGTAAGGAACGGTCCTAAAAAGACTTACAATGACATTATTGATGACCTTCGAAAGGCCTAGTAAGTACACTAGGAATTTACAGGCATGTATGAATAAATCTCCGTTTGGTAACGGAGTAAGAATACAATATGCCACCACCCCATCTCATCCCATGGGTGTCGTAAATACCGACTAAGGGTCTATCCGCGAATATTATCTATACGAAATAAAAAGAAGGAAAACTTGAAATTAAACCCTATACCAATCCGTCTGGCCAGCGTGGTATTAGTAGGCCAAGTATCACTCCGTTACGGGAGGAGGCCCGTCCCTGCAGTGGGAGATTAATAGGCTGTTATAATGATGATGATCGCCATGTCGTCACCGAATACATAACCACTTTGCCACCGAAGTAGTTTACTAGTTATTTTTTGCAACTAACTAATTATACCATAAAGTATTTGCAATGGCTGTTAAAATTAAAAACGGTAAATGATTCGCCATTCAAATTGTTAAAAAATGTAGGTCACTTGTCTTTGACCTGGTTTTAAACGCATTTGTAACTGACTGTACTATACAATAGTACAATCGTGTACAGATGTATTAATGTTGATCTAACGGATGCTTTCAAATGAGATATTGGCATGTCTTACTATATTTTATGTTTTATTTTGGCTTTTTTTTATTATATTTTGCCGGTGGCTGTAAGAAAGATACTATCACATCTTTCTTTTTCTTTTTTAACCAATTACAAAAGGAGGTTCTCAATTCAGTTGTAGGTAGGTAGGTATCGCCGCGTGCCAAGCGATTCTCGCCTAAGGGTGGTCGAGCGGCAAATACCCCGACTGTACGTTATGTCTAATATAATTATGGCAAATGAAATTCGGGCATAAGAATATTATGGTATATAATTTTCGGGCAAACAATAGATAACCCTATGAAATAAACACTCGCAGACCAATTCATGTTTTTACACACAAAGAATTGTATTGAGCGGCAATCGAACCCGTCTCTACGTGCCAGAGGCGTTAAATAAAATCTAGAATATTTTTCAGTCATATTCTACGACACCCACGGAATAAGTGCCATAGATAGTAATTTAATTTATCACAGATAATATTTTTTGAAATTTATAATTCGTTTAAAAAACAATAAAAATAACACAATTTTCTATTGGACAAGAGAATGTTAGTTGTTAAATAGTTTAAATATTAGTAAGCCACTTATGTACCCAGTCGTTTATAACGCATACATAATAATATGTAAATACATAAAGCTGTTAGTTATGTACAAACAAAAATATATATTGACAAACTAATTTGAGTAAATAACGTTCGGAAAGCGAATACTAGGCAAGATTTACGAGAAAAAATATTATCTATGTATGTAGTGAAGAATAAGAATTATCTCACCACCCCATTTCATCTCAAAGATAAACAAAATAAGGAAAAACCCTGTACCGATTCGTCTAACTAACGTAGTATTAGCAGGAAATATTTCCCATTAATACGCTGTTATTTTATTTAGGTTGAATTCTAAAGTTATTATCCCTTAAAGTCAATATCCGATATTAATTATTGTAATTCAATTAATATTATTATAATTACGGTAACTAACAATTAAAAAAGTAAAAAAATCTATTGAAAAACACGGACTTAAGGTACAAAAAGGCCCTGCATTTATGGAAAAATAAAAAAAGTTAAAACAACACAAGGTTTTACGATAACACCTTATAGTGTGCAGTACTTCTTTATATTGCGATGGCTAATTGTTTTACAGGGCTGTGTAATAGACGCTGTTAGGAAACTAATAATATAATAGCAATATCCTACGTTCATTGTAGATACGTGAAATAACAAACTACACTGGCATAGTGGACAAAGGCAGTTTTCTTAATTTTTGCATTGAACCTTAAAGAGATGACAAGAAGTCAAAGAGTCTGTGTAGGTTTATCGAAATATAAAATGTAAGTATTATCCTTATTACAGAAAACAATTCTGATTTATTTCTATAGATGTAACGTTGACGGGTAATAACCCGTCAACGTTACAACGAAATAAATCAGAAATTACAATTGTAAGTTAACCTTAACTGAGTTATTGTTATTATGTATTAAACACTTATGTATGTTGTTGCAAATAAATTCAAATAAATAAAAAAAATTAGGTACCACAAAAAACATTATTTTCGTGTATATTAACCTAAACCTAATTTTGCCGCCAATCAGTCTCAAATTCATTAAAATGCCAGTAAGGTAACTAGCTCCTGTTTTCCTTTGATACTAATTGGCGGGAAACGTACGTTCACAAAACGTCTTTCATAGAGAAAAGAGAAGCGCACATCATTACAAATTCTGACATAATTTAATGAGACTGAATTAGTCTTTGTTAAAAAACTTAACTAACCATAAAGTCTTGTTTGGTTCGAAGAAATAAAACATGACATTTTTATTTATGTAAAACACTAGTATACAAATATCTATTAAATTTTTTGCACATTTGCAAAACGCTATTTAGCCCCAATATAGGCAGATCTTGTGTTATTTGTACTAGGACACAGATAAAGACACTAATAAACCTTTTTTTTGTTGTAAATACTTACATAACACATAGAATATCACAAGTATCAATGCAAACAATCATGTTCATGCACACAAAGATTTGTCTTAATTAAAGGACCCAAAGAATCGAACCTAAGACCTCAGTCAATTTTTCTTGACTTGACTTTAGTCTCTTTCTCTTTCATACACAAACGGTACAGTGTACACAAAAAATCTTCAAAAAGTTAATCATATTTTTATATACACGCTATACACAAGAATGTTACATATATTTTAATACATATATCTGAAAATCTATATAAACCTGAGCTATAGCGCATACTCTTACATATTCATTCGTAAGAGGAAGGCGACAGAATCTCTGACGCGATTTAATTAGCACGCGCACTGACATTCACAGTATCTGACAGATAATATTATTGCATTACCTAATATTATACCCAGATATAACACGAAGATACAGACGAAATTGTATTATGGCTTCCGAAATATTTTTTTATAAAACAATCTATTATATTGAAGTGATGAACAGGAATATTATCGTGAATTTTGCCTTTACGAAATAAAAAGAAGGAAAACTTGAAATAAAACCTATACCAATCCGTCTGGCCAGCTTGGTATTAGTAGGCCAAGTATCCCTCCGTCACGGGAGATGGCCCGTCCCTGCAGTTGGATTTTAATGGGCTGTTATGATGAACAGGAACGCGTAGGGTGAAAATATTTTGAAGAAGCCTGGGTCCAGTAGTAGACGTCTATTGAGTGATATAATGATGATGACAATGATGATGATTCAGTTTGCCTTTTATTCTAGTCTACTGCTGGACATATTACGTCTCTTCCAACACGCTCTACTGAACACGGTACAGTTTTCAGTCAGTCCGACCCGGCGACCTAATTATTATACTTGTACTTATTTATTTGAGATAATATCCTGTCCTATGGATAGAGCCCTGTATTACGGGGACTTTTACAGATATGAAATTAACGTAGGTACACCCAGAACATCAAGGCTCAAGGCAATTTGTGGCATTTATTCGCGCCCTACCTCGTCCTTAGTACCTATATTAAGACTGCCATACCCCAATCAAAACTATATACTTACACTAAAAAAGTTTTGCTCTTCATGTCGATTCTCCTACCTAAAAATCGTTAAAAATTCGGTTAAGTTAACTTTAGTTGTCAAATCGTCTTACCTATTGTGTGACAATTTGACAACTAAAGTTAACTTAACCGAATTTTTAACGATTTTAAGGTACGAGAATTGACATGCTTATTAATGGTATTCAATGTATTTTAACCGTGTCAATACTTCGAGAATGAACATTCAGGTCAAATATCATCCATACTAAAAATAGTATGAGCATAATATCAATGTAAAACAATATTCTATTACCTACGTTTTAATTAACCGTAAATAATTGTGGATTTCTAGACGTACTCGTACGAATGCGGTTTGCGTGTGTTAGATTTAGTAACAATCGGTTAAATATTTACACATTGTTAGTCAATAAATGATGTAGTTAGGTCTTTATATTACTGGACAATGTTAGTTAGTTAAATGATTTTTGTATTGTTTTATTTTTAAATGGTATATTGATTGTATTGAAGTGTACTGGGCCTTAAATGTGAGTGACCTGTGTTAATCAATATGACAAAAATGTAATTGCTCCCTGGAACTTACTAATACAACAGTTGAAATAATACGAACTTACCCCCTTACTCATAAACGCCTCTTAAATTTTAGTCAATTGATTAGCTTAAATTCTTACGGTTTTGTTTAGCATAAGATTGGTTTTACTAATAAAAATCTGGATAAACAGGGATTAAATTTAAGAGGCGTTTATAAGTAAGGAGGTTAGTCTATTTATTAATTTTCTTAATTATATTCTATTGATATTATAATGAGAACTTAATCAGAACGATCAAAAGGCAACGAATGCTAATAATGAAATTATTTCAGCCATACGCGATCGTTTTGTCGGTCTAAGCTAACCAAACATTTCTTCATTTGTTTGTTAGACCCAATTTCATTAAGTTATTCTCCATGTGGTAACGTAGTAACAATGCATGGATAAGTTTCCCTCCTTCACTAGAAGAGGTCTTTGCAATGGATTCGAAATATGCTAATACGATTTTTTTTATACAAATAAGACATTTTTATTTAGGAGGCTAGCTAATCATCCTAATGATCTAGCAGTGGAGTTGATCCGTACCAGGCATGAAACACGAAAAGGCGTGTGATCCAGGGTCTGGACCAGGTTTAGCCATTTACATTTAGGAGCTGCTTCACAGACATTGGGAGACTCACTCTGCATGGCACAACGCACACAACAGATTTGCTTATAGTCATCGACTGATTGCAAATAAAGTCAGAAAAAAAAAGATAAGACATGACTATATCGAAACTATGAACGAAATCGAAAATAGGTACTTACAAACCAGAAATGAAGGTGGTAAGCGGTAGTCAATAAATAAATAATTTTACTCCTTTGCCTTCCCGGTCTGGCCAAATGCTTCTTTACACAACTTTTGAAGGGCCAAAATATAAAATTAAAAAAATAACTAAGATGAATATTTTGAAAACATAAAGTTAAAATCTAAGTTTGTTACCAAATATTTAACAACTTGTTTGTCCTAGAAACTATTGGTCGTAAAATTTATTCAAGCAATGCAAAGTGGTTGCAACGATGCTCTGTTTAGCAACTTTACCTACGAGTACAATGCTTAGGCTTTATGCCTATCATATGTGTAGCTATGTAGTACTAGGTCACTGAAAATATTATTATTTTCAGGGTCACGTACCGATTTTGAAAAAACGGAACCCTATCTAGGATCACTTTGATGTCCGTTTATCTGTTAGTTTTGACAGGTGAGACGTCATAGAATTTTTGACAGATAAGTCAGGACGTCACAGAATTTTGACAATTATTTTTTTTAATTTAGGTAATTGGAAATACTAACTTTAGGGCTTACATAATCTGGACGGGTAGATACCCATGTGTACTGACAGTTATTTTTTTTGTAATTGGTATTATCAAAAATCAGTACCAGTTCTTGCCATTGAAATTTCTTACTTTGAAATGCAGTTCGATAACAGAAAGGTACACAATTTGTTTTGACACTAAAATTACAAACATAGAAATATCTACAATTTGTTTTCGTCATTTAAAAAAGGTAATTTAAAAAAATAAATGTTTATATATACGTATTATGCTCTATATTATTCGGCAGTAGGTATAAATATAATTACTTACTTATTATCCCTTCGACAAATAATTACATATACAAGCAAATAATTAAAATCATAAATAGGTTAAGTTTTCCTCATTTACCAGTGCAGTGCAGAACAAGTTCTTCGTATGAGATGATTTAAATATCTTCTGAGAAGCATAATTTATTTGCATACCCATCTTACAAAAATAAGAACTGCGTTTATTTACCTTAGATACTTATTATTATGAATAACAATTAATAGAATAATTAAATTATCTTCGTACATAATGCACATTACAAATTAATCTTTACAAAAAAAAACTCTAAGTACTTAGTATTATAAAAAAATAACAATTAAAATATGAAATAATGCATATTTATTACCTACGGCTTAGGCTTTAGCTGATGTTAAGATAACTTATCAAGGTTGAAGTACAATGACCTAAGCAAAAACAATTAATGAATATCGCACCTCTCCACAAACAATACGCCGTTATAGTCCCTAAGACACGACGTGTGAACATTTATTTATTTTTATTATTTAGTTACCCATTATTGGTTTACCACAAAACATATTTTACCCTAAATTATATAAATTATCAGTGTTATAATAACATCCAATATACATTTTTTTAGGTATTTAATATTCAATATTAAAAACATCAAATTAAAGTGTATCTTTAATCTATATCACCGCGGAAAGGCAGACCCTGACTACCTAATTAAATACTAAGTTCGCATAAATACTCTTTGCCAAAACAAGGTACCTATCTCTACCTATCTGGCCATCTTGGTTATAGCTGACCAAGTACCCTTTATTTATAGCAAATCTTGAGAGAATACCTTTAACCAACATATTTGACTAGCGTGGTATAAATAGGCCAACTTCGCGTCAATCATTGCAAAGATATAGAGAATACTTTAAACGACTCGTTTGGCTATCATCATACTAGGGCATGTTTTTCGAAAAGGTTCGTAAAATAAAAAGATAAAAACAGCCCATTAATGACCCACTGCAGGGACGGCCCTCCCGTGACAGAGGGATACTTGGCCTACTAATACCACGCTGCCAAGCGGATTGGTATAGGATTTAATTTGTAGTTTTCCTTCTTTTTTTCTTTATAAAATGTAAAGATAACATTTACGGATAGTCCCTTTGTCGGTTTTTACGACACCCATGGGACGACATATTGTATTCTTACTCCGTCACCACACGTAAATAAAAACATACCTACTATAATAACAATAGTTCTAACAATAATAAGTAAATATAAACAGTACATAAAATATTAAAGTTTACGTTAAGTCATTGCTCATTACGATAACCATGATTATTTGTTTTAATATTTGAGTGTTCATTCTATTCAGTGTGCCCTTTGCACTAAATAATTTAGTCAGTGTACCGACAATGCCCTTCACCTTGAACTTTATGGAGGTTCTGAAGGACATACTGTCTTCACAATAACCTTTAGGTTTAGTTGTTACTGGCATGTAGCTTGTTCTATCGTATATATCACAGAGAAAGTGCTTTGAAGAGTTATTTGATCTTTTCTTTTTACAATAAAACAACTCGAGATATCCTTATATGTCATAGTGACAAGAGGATTGGTAATTCCTTCCTTTGTCGAACCATGTAAATGTTAAAAACTTTTAATGAACACAGTTAAAATTATTTCTAAAATGCCTGTATTTTGTAAGTAAACGTAAAAAACTTAACCGAATTAAAAACCTTCTTTTTGAAGTTAAAAATAAAGGCTTTCCCATGTGGGCAAGGATATCAAATTAGTCATCGATCGCATCTACGAGTAACAGTTAGCATTAGTTAGACAAATATTTAAGTTTTTTAATAGGTACTTGTTACATACCATCACTGGTAACGTCACTAAATAACGATTTGACACCTATTACTTTCCCATCACTATCTCTCATGTGTCAATTATTTTTGACGTTTATAAATACGACCTGATTTACCATTTTTTGTGAATGAATAATATTTTTCTCTGTACTTAAGGTACCTATTTCGAAGTTTTCGTTTTGCTTTCTAACATCGGATTTGCTGGTCTTATTTATAAGCTCTCCTGTTTAGTTAAGCTTCGAATCGTTTAAAAGGTTCTCACGAATTGGAATTCGATTAATTAAAACCTGGGGAATTTCTAAAGACTGCAAATAAAGTTATTTTACTCCAATAGGTTTAAATCAATTCGGTTGTATTTTTTTCAAATGACCTCAAAAATAAATGAAGTTTGATCGATAAAAAAAATGTTACTATACTTTTAAGAAAAAAAAGAGGAACACTAAACCTAAAAGACATCTGCCCAGCGCGATGTTTGTAGATGAAACTTCCTTTAAGTGATGGAATGACATGATGATAAAGATAATATACTTATTTAAAAAAACATCAGACATTAAAATCAAAAGGCCCTTAAAACAATAAAAAACTAAATAAATCTTGATAAGCGAACGTATAAACGGCCCTAACCATACTAAAAGACGTTGGGCAAGATCGATAACTTTTCACTTTCCACTTCTAAAACCAGTTCGAGTGAGATTAAACCTTCTCGTTTCACAAAAAGTAACAAGTTCATTGTAATTTAAAATAGATTATGTATAACATTAACATACATACCGTTAAGATTTAACTCGAGTGCAGTTTCGATGTTCATAAAGATGATAATACGCTGCCTACATTTTATGTACTTCGACGCGTGGAGTTAAATTGAAATTTCACTCTACCTTTCACTCTGATTTTCAAAATCATAACTAGGTGCTTGATGGCAAAGTTACCGTGTATACGGCTACCGTACGTGAAGTCGCGGGTTTAAATATTTTGTGTGATATGTACCTATGTTTGACAGTGTCCGTTAGTTAAAATGTCTGTAAAAACCCTGTGGCACAGGATTGTCATAGTGTAGGGGTTGTCTTATTAAAAACAGAAAAAAAAACATTTGAATACTATGCCAATTCTTTTAACAAACGTGATACTTGGATAACGTGAATTTTTTCGCAAAGATGAATAATTGCATAACTTCTACTTTAGTCGGCTTTTACTTGAGATTAAGAGGACATTCGGTAGTTTTAGTCTCTTACTACATATAAGAGAACTAATATGATAAATCACAGAAAAGTATCATCCGAGCAACTTTTTCCCGGTTAGGTACCCCGAGAAATAGTTGCTCGGTTGAAACATTTCTGTAGTATCTAGAACCAACCAACGAACGAATCTTTAAAACTATCGATCTAACCCAAGATTTTTCTGAGTAAAGTATCACAGAAACAAATCATAAAACTATGCATCTCTCTGATGTAAATTTACCTTGAAATATTAAAGGCAGACAACCGCGGCCCTACTCCGTAACAACGGTATCTACTCTAAACTATGTTCTTGTTTAAAATTGCTAATCTCTGTTTCATATTACTTTTAGAGCGTGTTATTTTGATACTTTGTATTCAAATAAAATTAATTACACTGTTACAGACTGAATTATTAAGCGTAAAACATCATTTAATTGCTTTATAGAACAGAAAAATTTTAATTATCTTTTTCTTATACTAATAACTGCGTAGGTAGCAAGGCTAGTATTCTATTTAAGTTTCTCCAATAAGTTATATTATATTTTTTTAATTGACTTGACTTTAGTAGTCTTTAGGCAGCTTAATTGTTCCCTAAGTACGTTAAAGTTAATGTGGTTACATAGGCATTGCATTGGCGGGAAAATAAATAAGTTTGTACCGAACCCTCGGTGCGCGAGTCAGACTCGCACTTGACCGGTTTTATTTTTAATAATATTGTACAAAACTCTTTCATAAATTATACTTAGTTAGTTTAAAAGTATTAATTTTAAATAAAATATTAATTATACAAATAAATAAAACATAATCTGAATGCGGTTATTATTATATCATAAATCATCTAAAATTATAAATGTTAATTTAAGCAACTTTCTGTAGAAAACTTATGTTCTTTTAATTTACACTTAATTAAACAAGTAGGTAGAAAATAAATAATATTTAACTGTAAATTCATGAATTAGTAATAAAAAATAATAGTATTTTAATGTAAATTATTATTAATAAATAAACATTGTACAAGTAGAGTTCTTAAGGTTATAAATAAAGGTATTTTATTACAGTCCATATTTTTAAATAGTCATTATTGTACTATACTAAATCATACGCCGATTTTTAAGTTAGTTACAAAATTCTTAAAATATAAATTGCATTAGTACGGTTTCAAATAAAAGACGAACTAACTTAATCCTGCGCTTACATTACTAAAAATACATTTTCCGTTATACAGTCACGAGCAATAATATGTACACATTTTCAAATTTTCTAAACTATCTGCACGTTTATCTAGACATTACAATATCAAAATGAATTCGTAATTTAGAAGAGGTTCCGTACAGTTTTGAATTAATCTTCGAATTTTCAATTTTGGATTGGCAGAACTTTAGATAACTGGTTTACAAAATGCGAAAATGTGTACATATTATTGCTCGTGACTGTACAAAGGCTTTACGTAAGACAGAGCCTTAAGTTAAGCTAAGGCTAGATTTAAAAAAAAATGTGTGTTATAAAATGACATTTCGTATAACTTCATTTATGACATAATAAAACATCAAATTTAAACCTTAAATAAATAAGAAAAAACACGTACCTCATACTTCGAGTTTGTCATAATCTTGTCGAAATTAATAAAATCACACATATCTTTATAAACGAAATTTAAACACAAAATAAAACTGTATCGTACTTAAAACACACCAAAAAGAATAAACGGTCAGTGTCCTTTTCGTTCTAACAACACTATACTAAAACTTATAATATTTGCAATGATTTTTATATAACTATCGATTAGCAAATAATTAGTACAAAACTAATTACTAATTGAACATGTTAATTAATTGATATACAAGTTTATTCTGACGTAATTGCACTTTCTAATACCATGGTTGTCGTAACAGGAATGTTTGCTTTCATTAACAACTTGTCACAATGATTCAAATGCATTAGTAAAGTCGTAATGCAGAATTGTATGGTTTAGCGTGTATGAGTGATAGATTTGTATGAGGGTAATATTTTTATAATATCTATTAGGAAGGCAGAATAAAAGATGGATAGACTGAATAAAAGAAGATTTGGAAAATAAGGGAGTGAATACTTTAATATACAATACAGACATTGATTAGAATACCGATACAAGAGCTCAAGTGATCTAGTAATTAAAAGCTAGGCCACTCACAAAAGGATTAGTTCCTAATCCAGAATCGAGTTTCAATATACTCAACATTTTTTTTTACTCAACTTTTCAACATACGCTACCTTTATTGGCTAGATATTGTAACGTGTTGAATAGAGGTTAAAACTAGGTGCTTTTGATAACAGTATACTGTCCTAATACAAAGTCCTTTTCAAATGAAAATGAGAAACTGTGATAAGCAAGACTAGTCATAAGTTGTATGTATGAAGGGCACTGTAGCCTGAGATACAGGCGTTAAGCCTAATTCAGGCACAGATATAAAAATGTATCTTCTTTTAGTTTAATGCTGAATAAATAAATATTACTATATACTATATAGTAATATTACTATCTAGTAATATTTATTTATTCAGGTAAGCAAAGCTTGTACTGGTAGGCATAGTACAAGCTCTGCTTAGTTTGGGACCAGTTAACGTAGATAAATTATATTATACCTACTGTATAATTGTTATGTAATATTTTATATTTGTCGCAGGGAAATGAGGAAACCAGGGATTTCACGAAATCACTAGGGATATGACGAAATCCCGTTTGTACTAGAAAAGAAATGCTTATATTTTTGTTTGTAGATTAAAAAACACAAGGATTCCAACTTCTATAGGTTAGGTTAGGTTGGAACTGTGACCATAATGCACGAGGCGAGCGAGCGAAGCGAGCGTGCCGCGGCAGCGGCCGCCGAAGTGCAAGGCATTTTCGTCATTTACCGGGATTTCGTGATATCCCTAGTGATTTCGTGAAATCGCTGGTTTTCTCATTTCCCTGCGACATATATAAATAAAATTTGATTTGATTTGATATATACTTCACTGAACAGAAGAATTGCAAAAGGCTTTTACACGGGCTTGGAACGTCAAACAAGAATACGCTTGTACGACACGACTACAAAGAAAGTACAGCTATATAGAAGTCACTATTCAAAGACAGCACTTTTCGTCAAATCATAAAATATCTCTAGGCACTTTTACACCACCTTTTATTGTCTGTGTAACCACCCCATCTCATCCCATGGGTGTCGTAAAAACCGACTAAGGGACTATCCGTGAATATTATCTTTACGAAATAATAAAAAGAAGGAAAACTTGAAATTAAACCTTATACCAATCCGTCTGGCCAGCGTGGTATTAGTAGGCCAAGTATCCCAACGGGAGGAGGCCCGTCCCTGCAGTGAGACATTAATGGGCTTTTATGATGACGTTTCGTCAAATTATAAAATATCTCTAGGCACTTTTACAACAAGTTTTCTACTAGATAATTTAAAGAAATAAATTAAAAAACTGTATCATTTAAAACTCAACTGAAAGATATAAATTATTAAAAACAGTTTTATTAAGAGCTCAACTGAAAGCAATAAAGTAATAACAATTTTATAAAGATCTCAATGAATAAGAGCTGTACATAATAACTGTTACGTTGAGATCTTAATGATAAAAAGTTTAATTTATAAACCAAAAAAAAATCTGCAAAGAAACTATTCGTCTTATGATCTAAGTAAAAAAGTTGTACTAAATTTTTGGAACGGTGTCAGTGTGTTACGTTTTGGCATCTGAACAATTAGAGGTAACGAAACTTGGTTAACGGTTATGGAAGTTTTTTTTTTATTTTGTGCACCGGTAGTTCAATGCTTTACATTGTTTCATTTTTTTATGAGTATGTTAGGAGAGTATTCTTTATGTTACCAGTCGGTTTTGTTGTAAGGATATTAATATATCTATACTAATATTATAAAGAGGTAAAGTTTGTGTGATTGTGTGTTTGTGCAGTTGTAGCGGGTAATCTCTGGATCTACTGAACCGATTTTAAAAATTCTTTCTGTGTTGAATAGTCCATTTATCGGAAGTGTCTTATGCTATATAGTATCTATCACGCTATGACTAAAAGGAGTAATGAAATATGTCGCGTTTTTTTCGCTGCCCAACGAAGTGGGCACGGGTCAGCTAGTCTTGAATATAGTGATGGTGTAAGATGGCGTCACTACTTTATCTTATCATCATAAGTTCACAGAAAATAACAAAATAAGGCCCAAATTTATTCGTCTGGTTATTACAAGGTCCAGTTTTCTTTTGGCACTTGAGGAGTTTTATCCCTGCAGTAGGATATAAATGGGATGAACGATGATGACATTATATTATAAATGTAGGATAATTAAAAGTATAAGTCTAATGCGTTCATAATTTTTCCTAATCATAATTATATAGAAAGTCTTTACTGTTATGATTTCCAATATAAACACTTATATCTATTCTTTTACAAGTGCAATACTAGCATAAAAGGTTGGTACATAATGAAACCAACGACCTGATCAAGGTTGTGTGAAGCCGATGGCTGAAGGAGACATTGTATCGTCATGTAAGATTGACAGTGATCGAATGTTTAGCAGTGAACATCTTTTGGTGTATATGATGATGATACAAATTAAATCTTTTTGTGTTATGATGGGGTGAATATACACGGTGGCAATTTCATCCCAACTCGTCACGTGATTTCCTAAAAGCGGGTTAAGGGAGATTGCACTGATTTTATCAAAAACACTAGTTGTATACACCCATAGTGTCAAATTCCGATAGTACCTAATAAAGTGCAAGGTCTGCTAATATTATTAAATAACGTTATGTGAATGTTTAAGGATAATAACTATTTTTAGATAGATATAATACAATACTCGTATGTATAAGGTTTAGTATGGTTTCTCTAGATTATGTATTACAATACCCAGTTATCACATTGGGTTGATAGCCTGTAATGTTAACAGAGAAATAAATAAATAAAAATAAACAAAGGTCTAAAAATCTCTCGATGCATCTAGAACAAAAACATTCAAATAACAAAATATTTTAAATAAGCAAACTTGCTAAAATTGCAGTACGAACTCGGTGGTTAAGCACTAAACGTTGCATTTGCGGTCTCGGCGGGACCGCGTCACTGATTGTTTCAACGTAGCCTTCAACATCCAGTTTTAGTTCAATATCATGCACATCATTGGCTCTTTCGTTCAGATTTCTTTTAGCATCGTTTAGATAATAACATCATGTGTATACCTAATTATATTATTTTTATTAAATAGCTGTTGTATCATTCTGTAGTGTTGGTAAAACCTCATCCGTATGAATAAATCGTGTCATGGGTAATTGAATATAATACTTTTGAAAGTCGCTTAGGTCTATTTATTGCGATGGACGTCTCAAGGATTACCCTTTCCAAGGCTGCCTGGAGGTGTTTAGTGGGTTTAAATTAGATGTGGCCATGAACCTGATAACTTTGAGTGTCACGAAATAAACCGTTCGGAAGCAAAAATGTTAGTTTTGTATAATATTTAGTGTTTAAATATTACTTTAAAATTACATAAATATTTTTCTATTATTTGTTATTTATTTTTTAACCTTGTACTTATTATATCGTTATTTTAAACCTTACTATTACATTTTCTTATCCAAATTCAAATCATATTGTTATTCGTATTTGAATAAGTTGTGTAAACAAAAATATAATTACGTGACAATTTAATAATATAGAACGTCACTACTCCGTGTACTAATGACTAAGGGATTAATACCGTGAGTCTAACATCTTTTAGCAAAAAATGTAATTTTGACATAAATAGTAACAATATCACTAAGCTACTAAATTTCCTTTCAAATTTATATCGAGGTTAAAATCCCTGGAAAAGGATATTTTGGACTGTGACTATGAAATTAATTATTAAAACCAGTTAATTTAATAAAAATATAAATATCAACTTTTTTTTGTGTATGCTCATATTATTACAATAGTATCATCATATTATCGACCAACTGACCGTCCATTGCTGGTCATAGACTCTTCCAAATATTTTCAACTTGCGTTCAATCTTCAAGTTTTATTTATTTTTTCTTTACCAAATATAAAAGATTATTTTACTATCTAATTCTTTAATGATTACTTTAGTTGATTATTCAGTAATATTGGAAAATTGGAAAGCTTCAAAGTCCTCAATTTAAATAATAGTTATTGAACATTAAAGTTTTATGAATATAATTGTTTGGGTTAATAGGTTATGCGATGTCATGATTGACATGTACCGTATAACAATTATAAGGCACGCTATGAGTTTTAGCTATGTGGTACATACCTACCTACTGTTCGATACGATCGTAAATGATGTTTCGTTTTTTGTTTTAAGAGCGTTTATAGGGCTCACTAGCGCCGCCAATAGAAAAAAAATCATAATTCGGAAATAAGATAAATAATGTTAAATGTTGATAACAAAGTCTTGAGAAAAGGCAATAAAGTATTTGTATAACACACTCTCAACACTTTAAATGTTTTTTAAATAGTTAAATTTCGCATTCGAAAAAAAAGCGGCCGTTTTTGTTTATAATGCAATATTTATTTAATTGAAAAACATTTCAAACGTTGAGAGTGTGTTATTCAAATACTTTATTGCCTTTTCTCAAGACTTTGTTATCAACATTTAACATTATTTATCTTATTTGCGAATTATGATTTTTTTTCTATTGGCGGCGCTAGTGAGCTACGTAAAGGGCCTTAAAAGTAAGTCGTATAAAGTAAAATTAAATTATTAACTTAAGCAGTTAATCTATAAGTTTTTGTGTTTGTTTATTTTATTTTTATATTCTTAAACTTTTTGTTATTGTCACTATTATATAAAAAAATATTTCTATGTTTTGTGTAACTATACAAAACGGAAAATAAATTAACAAGGCATCACAGTGTAGTAGAAATAATTATGTTGGCTGTCATTACCTATAAAAGGTAAAATCCTCTAAATAAAATAAGAAAAAAAAAATAAAACAAAAAAATAGATAATTTAAATAGATCATGCATATCATTATATTTTTTATTATGAAAATAAAAAATTAAAAATATTTTATTTCTATAATTTTTACTAAATTTTTAAAAACTTTTTTTTGTTTTATATTTTTAATCTAAAAAGATAAAAGGTAAAATCTTACCTTTTATGTAATTCTAGGTTGTGATGTTATAAATCCAGAAAGTATAACACACACTGTTACAAAATGATGCACTGTATTATAGTGAATATTTATTCGCACGGCGTACCATACGCCCGTGACACTGCGATGTCAGTCAGAGCTTTGAAATGCGCGTGCGCATACAGCTCTTACTTATAGCTTCACTCGTTCGCTGTAACACTTTCCCCTCCTATCTTCATCTCTTTATAAATATAAGAAATATACGAATTTCTCTTAACTTTTCGTACAGTTAACTTTTTTGTTAAGTCTGTAGTCACTGCTCTTTTACTGGTAGTTATGAATGTCTAATACATTCAACTGTACTGTATGTTCTTATATTATTATAAATGTTTGATTGAAGTTTCAGTGCTACTTCGTGTTTAATTACGCGGTATCTTCTTTATTTTTTAACAAACATACTTTTTAACGAACACAGTAAACATTCTGACTCAGGGTGATAATTGCATTTAAGGATTCATTTCAATTTTCAAGTTATTTTATTTGTAAACTTCATCCAATTTTGTAAACAGGATTGGGTCCCTTCAACCTTGTACCATCCAACCACGTCCCTTAATATTTTATTACATAAATACATTAGGATATACGAAGAGGAAGACCCGTTTTATAAAAGGTCATAATAAATGATCCGCTTACATCTTCTAATTAATTTCGTTTCAGGTTCCAAGATGTTTTAATTTTTTTCCTAATGTCTAGAGTGGTAGTACATATGCACCGAGTGACATCTTCGGCTATTTTTTCGAGTTCTTGGCTTATTATAGTCACTGGTTCTGGGAAAGTGGGTTGGATAAGTCTCAAAAAAAGTCCTACTTCATTTGTAAATCAGTTTCATCATAATATGTAGTTCATTTTTGTCCCACTGTGATGGACTTTTTGCAGTAAAGGAGTAAAACTTGACCTACAAACTACACCTACAACGGTTGAAATGTTAGGGCCAGATTCAGGGACCGCACTTTGACTTTACTTTAGCAAAGTCTAGTTATTATCTCTGAATTTGAAAAACATTAAAGTAATCTTTCGCATGAAAAGTTTACTTTGGGAAGATTACTTTGAAAGAAAGTAAAGTCACGACTCTGAATCTGGGCCGTATATCTCGTTTTTGTATCAAAGTCGAACTTTCCTTCAAAGTAAAGTCAAAGTGCGGTCTCTGAATCTGGCCCTTAGTCTGCCAGAAAAAGTTTGGATTTCATTAGATTGTTTTTTAATTAAAACACAACTCCAAAACTGTAGCATTGATACAAATTGTTATACAGATTTTTTTCAAACTGGTCAAGCAAGAAATGGCCGAGATCTGACGTAATAAGCATTGAAAACAAAAACAACCGAATTCTACCTCTTTTTAGAAAAAAAAAGAAGTAATAAAAAGTGTCGCTACATGTTATTTATAGAGGGTAACATTTAAATAATATATTAATTTAAGGTACGTGTTTTAGGACAATGAACTAAATTCCTACGCAAAATAATTATTTGCTAAATTCACTATTGATTGCGAATCGAAATGAGTCTGAATAGTTTTTATGTCCGTTAATTGCGATTGAAAGTCACAAGCCTGGCTAGATAGATAGTGGGAAAGTAAAGTTTTTTTTTTAATATTAAAAAACCGACTAGTGCAACGCGCTATGACACTAATTAGATATAATAGTATGGCATTTTTTTACATCGATTACATACATTGACCGTGTGGTGACGGAGTAAGAATACAATTTGTCACCACCCCATCACATCGTGTGTCGTAGAAACCGACTAAGGGACTATCCGTAAATATTATCTTTACGAAGTAAAAGAAGGAAAACTTGAAATTAAACCCTATACCAATCCGTCTGGCCAGCGTGGTATTAGTAGGCCAAGTATCCCTCCGTCATAGGAGGAGGCCCGTTTCTGCAGTGGGACATTAATGGGCTGTTATGATATGATGACAAACATTGAATATTTTGTAAAATAAAAACCGAATAATTATTACATTTGACGTAAACAACTACATATTCAAAGATGTGAATATTTTGAACTATTTTATTTATTTATTTATTCAACTTACTTACAGTGGATCACTATTCTTACAGGGTACACCCTAATACAATAGTGTTGCCTACATACTATACTACAATTAAAAATAAAATTAAAATAACTTAATAAACTAACTAAGTATAACAAATTGCAGTGACTTATACGAAAACCTACTATTATGTCGTCTCTGCCTACCTCTAACAGGATAAAGCGTGAGTTTATCTATATGTATGTATAGGTACTATTATGTGTATTAGGAATAATATCTACTTTTACAAAAGTATGTGACGCACAGAAATCTGGGTAATTAAATAAACTGCTCCTTGCGAGCCTTAGAAAGGTTAGTGATTCTTTTAAGGGTGTACGCATTTAGAATACGCTACCTGAGTCGGTCCTTGCTATGCATGACTATAAATTTAAAACCTTTATGAAGACCATTTTATGTAAACAGGATATTAAGGGAGATTATATTAAGATTATTACCCGATAAGAATGTCTGGCTTGATCTTGGCCCATGGGTGATGGTGCATAATATAATATTAATACAAGATTTTTGCAGGTACATTATACAACATAGGCCTCTGGACTCTTTTTAATCATATTTTTTACATACCAATTAATAATTTGACACGAGAAAAATGTGAACTAGTGATTATTTAGTTTTTAAGAAATTATTTATTAAAAGTTGATTGACTTTTGAGAATCCCGGAATGGATTTTCTTCCGCCCTTCCGCGCTTGTGAAGTTTAAAAGAAAAAAAATAAGTACCTATGTTTTTCATGTTAAGTAAAATAAAATTAACGTTACTTATATGATAAAAGTAAATGAGTTAAATTGAATTGAGTAAAAGAAGTTTCCAAAAAACTGGTCAAAAAATAACTGAATTTAGACTCCCTCCATCTTTAAAGTGGGTTAATAAAATACTACAGCCCTTCCAGAAATCAACACAGATACATAATATGTATGTCTAAAATATACAAACCTATCGATTAATAACCCTATTAACCTCTAGATCGCCATTACTACTGAGAACTACACGTGCATACATCAAATTGCCCTAGAAAAGTTGTACGATATAAATATGTACCAAGTTATGAATACTAATCGCAAAACGGCTAATTGTTGTACGTTGAGAGCCACAATAAATTAATATACAGAAGTCAGTGGTTGATTTCATGTTTGTACTGCACTTTTTATCCGCGTGGTGAAGGAGTAAGAATACAATATGTCACCACCCCACCCCATCTCATCCCATGGGTGTCGTAAAAATCGACTAAGGGACTAACCGTAAATTTTATCTTTACGAAGTAAAAAGAAGGAAAAGTTGAAATTAAACCCTATACCAAACCCCTCTGGCCAGCGTGGTATTAGTAGGCCAAGTATCCCTCTGTCACGGGAGGCCTGTACCTGCAGTGGGACATTGATGGGCTGTTATGATGATGATGATTGAGGTTGCGTGGTTGTCTTTGGATTATGCATAAAAATTATATTGCAAAAACAAAAATATTATCGTGATAGTACCTAGCCTGCAGACGTAGTTAATTATTTTTACGTCTTAAAGTTCTTAATTTGAAGATCCTTTTTTTATAGTGACCTAATTCGAGTTTAAAAGTTAGAAATCCATCCATTTATAAGAACTTGCTTATTATAGCGTCAGTTTTTTTATTGTTAAATTATTTACTGATAATATCATAATAATAATAATATAATAATATAACTTTATTTGATCCACAAAATACAAGTATACACTTAAAATATTACAAACACATGAGCCTTAAAATTAGTTACATTGAGTAAACCTTGCCTTCTACACGCAATAATTAGTCCAGAAATCCGCGGCATCTGATCATGTACCGGAACCTAGTCGTAATACATATATAAACCATATTAGTTAACTAAAACATTTAAAATCTTGTTATTTATTAGCCACAGAGAATATTTGGCGGCACTTGTCCTCGCCGTGTGGTGACGGAGTAAGAATACAATATGTCACCACCCCATTTCATCCCATGGGTGTCGTACAAAGCGACTTAGGGACTATTATCTTTAAATTAAACCCTGTACCAATCCGTCTGGCCAGCGTGGTATTAGTAGGCTAAATTTCACTTCGTCACGGGAGGAGGCCCGTCCCTGCAGTGGGACATTGATGAGCTGTTATGATGATGATGACTTGCCCTCGCATTGGTCCCATCCGGTCTGTAAAAACCGTGTGCATGACCGATATTTATATTCTGTGCGTTGTTTGAACCAGCATTGTACGTAGTTTGACTTCTGTGAAATTCCTTATAAGTGGTTCCTCAATCGGAAGCTCTGAATGCTCTGTTCGAATCAGTAAACAAATTAAACTACCTTATTGCTTCCATAAACGCAGAAAGAAGTCAAAGGTCTATGTAAACCGTTTTTCTCCATTACTTTATCTACTAATGTTTACTTGTAAAATCTATTGCCAAGCAAAAAAAACAATGAATATCATAATACTCGTAAAATACATGTCAGCCATTTTTATGATTTATTTATTATTCGAAACACTTACCAAACTTAGATACTCAATATTAAAAAAATAAAAATAATATAGAATTACCTACAGTCTTCGAAGCTATAATTACAGTCAATATAAAAAACATTAAGCACTAAATAATCAAAATATAGGCGAAGTACTGCAAGTTTTTAGTTGCATATAACGACCGAAGATTCTCATTGTGGCTCATATGCTTTCTAAATGAACAGTTATAGTTTTAGTTAGAACATTTTTAACTGTGCTCTAAGCCAGACTTACAAAAAATATAACTTAAGTCATCTCGATCCCGTTTGATTGTATTGAGCGTAATAAATTACTATCTAAATGTGATTATTCATTTTATGTAATGACATGAAATAAAAAAAAAATCAAGTCTAGCTCTTAGAAAAAAACTAGGAATACTATATTTTGTACCTACTGTGTTGACGGGTTAAGATTAATACTACGTTTTATCACCCTATTTTACTCCTTGGTGGCATAAAAGCCGAGTAAATCCCATTCATTACTCAGCTATTATAATAGTGGTCCATTGTGTTATGACAGGGGGTGATCATCATAACAGCCCATTAATGCCCTACTGCAGGGACGGGCCTCCTCCCGTGACAGAGGGTTACTTGGCCTACTAATACCACACTGACCAGACGGATTGGTAAAGGGATCAGTTCGTATTTTTATGACATTATTGCCGAATTAACTACAATGACAACACAGGACGGAAAAGGTAAAATATAAAATATTTGCACGCCTATGTTCAGCTGTGGGCGACAATTAAGTCAGTCTAGTCAGCTCTTGGCGCCTATGTCATGCCTTTTCTCGAAATAAAAGATACAACAGGGAAATTTGATATTAAGTAAGTAATATAAAAATAATCTATAACTTTTGCTCGTATTATTTTTTTTTTTTTTTCGTTTATTGATCAAAATATTACAATAATTTTTACTACAAACTAGGAAAAACCCGCTGAAACCACAAAGGTATTTTACGCCTTTTCTCCAAATAAAACATACAATAGAGATATAATTATTTCATTTTGATCTAAAACTAATTTAGAACTCTGGCTCTAATTATTTTTAAATTATTAGGAAATTTACAACCTTTAAGCCCTAACAATTTACACGTCACGGCTCTCTTTGCTAACAATAACAAATTTCATAGAATTTCGTTTTGTAAAAACATGTCCTAAACAATATTGTCCGTTTACATTATGAAAATGTGAGTTGTGAAACACAATTTAATTAATATTTAATACTAACAAAATATTATAAATAACTGTACGATGTTTTTTTAATTTGCACAAACAAACAAAAATGTGTGGTTAGGACTTCGACAATTTCAGACTCTATACTTCTTAACCACATTTGACGTTTAAGGTGTCACCACATTCTAATTCTTCCCTCAATCAATCAATCAACTAGCCTATTACAGCCCACTGCTGGACAAAGGCCTCTCCCAACACGCGCCACAGAACTCGGTCCTGCGCCTTCCGCATTCAGTCCGACCCAGAGACTTTTATGAGGTCGTCGGTCCACCTAGCTGGGGGGCGTCCTACACTACGTTTGCCGAGTCGCGGTCTCCACTCTAGGACACGTTTGCTCCAACGGCCATCGGTCCTTCAATTATTTAATGTTTCAATTATTTACTTTATTTAATTTTCTTCCTCTTTCACCATATATTTATAAAATCATTGAAAGAACTTCGACAGATATGACCACCCCATTGCCACTTCAGCTTACTAATACTACGAGCTATGTCGGTAACTTTAGTTCTTTGTCGGATAACCTCGTTTCGTTCTCGTTTAATTCTTCTCTGAAGTGCTATAAATATCACAATGTTCAATGTTGACAATGTAAATGGTTCTGACCTCCTGTGGGGGTGGGGTGGTGACATATTGCCCAAAGTTTAAAATGTCATAATATTTATTTTTATTTTTTGTTTCTTGAAGACAACCGTTTTTTATTCAATTATGACTGTCATCTTTTGTCCGTTATCATAAGACATTATATCCACATCCTTATTTTAAAAGACCGATTTTATTTATTTTCTTTGCCAGCCCACGTGTTTCCTTCAAACTACGATCCTGGTTCTTTCAAGCGAGGCGTGAAAAAACATCTTCTTAAGCCGCCATAGTGGAGACATTCATGCCTCTACAAATATTGTAGGTGGCAAAAATGGCGAGCGCCATTTTTGGACTCTAGTAGATGCTTAATATCAGGCACCATAGACCATTGACCCACCATTCTGGTAAGCCAATAAAAAAAAAAGTCCATTTGAGTCAATTTAATGAAAACAGCCTTCAAAAGCTACAATGGGAATGTCAATTCATTTTGATAATTTAATTAAGTGTAGAGAAGGTTCAGTAATCCAATTAAGAAAGCATTTAGAGTAGAGAATAAACGTAATTGAAGATTCCTTACAATCTTTGTTAAAGTTTGGATTTTTATGTAGATGAATAGCTAACAGTAAAAACTTCCTTTATAAAATTAGCAATAATGATAAAATAACAAAATATTTGGACTTGGCTTACGAGGTTGTCGACATGTGGAGTGTTGATTCGGCGATCATTGTTCCGATAGTACTTTTAGTAAATTGACTTATTCCAAAGAGTCTCTATCAACATCTCAGGAGACTCGCGCTTGACCGTTAAATCATAGGTCTGATGCAGAAAGCAGTACCGCTTGACACTGCACGCATTGTGAGGAGGTTCCTATCTCTGGAACCCTAACCACCGGTAGCTTGGTCCCTGTACCGGTTTATTCCCACGAGCGCGAGTCGCAGAATGTGGAGACCCACTACGTCTACTTTGAAAAATTTTCGTTTTTTATGTAGATTTTATAAATTTAAATTTGTACAATCACTCCCATCAATGCTTCGATTATTTTAATTTATAAAAATAAATAAATGATTTTAATTCATACTAAGAGTTGAATCATGATTAAACCAGGAGGGGGACACCTTAGCGCGTTATCTACTGGGATATTGGGAGATTGATACGAAAAAAAAAAAGAATATTATGATTTTTTTTTCATAAATATGTACTTACAATAAATAAGAATATTATGATTTGACTCACTTGTTTCATTCACTGTACTTTTCATTAACGTTCGACATAGTGGCACTAGATGAAAGAGATTTTCAACCACTCGACTAGGTGGGAATTAAAGCGAGAATTAGACGTAGTGGGGACTCGACATTCTGCGACTCGCGCTCGTGGGAATAAACCCTGTACCGGTCTGTACCCGATGCCGGTGGGTCTACATTTTTTTTTTATATTTATAAATGTATATTTATATTTAAAAATGTAATTAAATGTGATAAATGTAAATAAAGAGAATAAGAATAGTGTTAGGTACTTTACGGAAGTCCAAAACTTAATTTATTATCATCATCATATCAACACCACATGGATAACGGTCTCCGTGTCTCGCGAGCAATGTTTTCTTCAATCTTATCTATATCTATATGTGTATGTTACGGGCAACGTGATTAAGTGGGCATTATTAATAAGGACCGGTCTTTATTAATAATGCCCAATAACGACGGCCAAAGTGATAAATTATTCACTTTGACCGGCCATTATTAATAATGGCCGACGGCCCGTGGTCCATGTAATAAGTTAGTGTTTAAGATAGCTTAAAAAAAGTCAAAAGTCAGAAACAGTTGGTTAGGTTAGGTTAGTATGGCGACCACAACGCGCACGAGCCGAGCGAGCGAAGCGAGCGGGCCGCGGCAGCGGCCGGCGAGTGCCAGAAACATTTTTTTAATAAATAATTAAAATAATAAAATGTTTAATTTTGTAATTACTAAGTATGTCTAATAGTTTATTTTTTGTTAACTTTTCATGAAAATTTTGTAAGTTTAATTTCATTTAATAAATAAAAACAGTAAAGTTCACCTATTTTATTACTTTGCCCAAGATAGGGTGGGCATTATTAATAATGGCCGGGAAAAGTGATTAATTATGCAGTTTTTATCACATTGCCCAATTGAGTCGGGATTTATGAATAAAGACCGGCCATTATTCATAGTGCCCGGATTTATCAAATTGCCCGTAACATATATATAAAACTCAAAGGTGACTGACATAGTGATCTATCAACGCACAGCCCAAACCACTGGAGGGATCTGGCTGAAATTTGGCATACAGGTAGATATTATGACGTAGGCATCCGCTAAGAAAGGATTTTGATAAATTCTACCCCCAAGGGGATGAAAGATTGTATGAAACTTTGTCAATTTTAAACCGATCGGGTTGAGGCTTTGCATGCAAATAGTTACTATGACGTAGGCATCCCCTTAAAAAGGCCTTTATTAAATTCAACCCCTATAGGGATAAAATAGGGAACGAAAGTTAATTTGAAATTTTGTCAAATTCAAACTGATCGGGCTGAGGCTTTGCATACATATAGTTACTATGACGTCGGCATCTCCTTTGAAAGGACTTTAAAAATTCTATCCCCAAGGGGATAAAATAGGGGATAAGAGTTTGTATGAAACTTTGTCAGTTTTAAACCGATCGGGCTGAGACTTTGCATGCAGTTAGCTACTATGAAGTAGGCATCTCATTAAAAAGTATTTTGATAAATTCTACTCCTAAAAGGGTAAAAAAGGATGAAAGTTTGTATAAAGCTTCTTACATTTTCGAATGATTGAACTGAAATTAAAGATTGGAGCTACTATGATGAAGACGTCCTCTAATATAGGATTTTGATCAATTCAGCACCTATTGGGACGTCACGTCTCAGCTGCGAAAAATTCTATAAAGTTACGACTCAGCTGTTAAAATTCTATAAAGTTACGACGAAGTTGTCAAAAAAAATAAAATAATCTCGCCATAATTTTATGAAGTCACAACATAGCTATAAAAAAAAATTCCTGCCACTATTTTATGACGTCACGATGTAGCTGTAAAAAAAATTTTACCGCCACTATTTTATGACGTCACGACATAGCTGTAAAAATAAAATTTTCCCGCCATAATTTTATGACGTCACAACGTAGCTGTAAAAAAAAAATCCCGCCACTATTTTATGACGTCACGACGTAGTTGTAAAAAAAATTCCCGCCACTATTTTATGACGTCACGATGTAGCTGTAAAAATAAAAAACTTTATGACGTCACGACGTAAGTAGCTGTCAAAAAAAATCCCTCCAAAATTCTATGACGTTACGTCTCATCTGTCAGTATTTCTATGACGTCACGACGCAACTGTCAAAAATTCTATGACGTCACGAATCATCTTTCCAAAATTCTGTGTCATTACGACTTAGCTACTCCACGCATTCCTTAGAAAAATTGTTTTGACAAACAGGCAGACATACGGACAACAAAATGATCTCATAAGGGTTCCGGTTTTTTTTTTTATAATTTATAATAATACTTTTTAACACGAGCGAAGCCGCGGGCAAAAGCTAGTGTAATTATAATTTTCTGTTACAATGTTTGTTAAGTTTAAGCACGAAACATAAACAATCTGGTGCAATTAACACCGGTTCGCACCTAATTATATTCTAATTCAATCATGTAATCAAAGTGCTATCTGGTTTAGTTTACTAAATGTTTTGTAATGTCAAGGGTGTTTATTTAAGCGTAGTTTTAAAATTCTTTTGTCTAAAGAATTTACATTAAATAGTGTATCATGCTATTAGCTAGAAGAGGTCTATATCATTATACCAGTCCATTAATATCTCACTGCAGGGACGGACCTCCTCTCGTAATGGAGAAATACTTGCCTACTAGCACCACGTTGGCCAGACGGATTGGTATAGGGTTTATTTTTAAGTTTTCCTTCTTTTTATTTTGTAAAGATAATATTCACGGATAATCCCTTAGTCGGTTTTTACGACACCCATGGGACGAGATGGGGTGGTGACATATTGTATTCTTACTCCGTCACCACACGGAGAAGCAATGCATGAAGAGGTCTATATGCTTCTATATATAATTTCACTTTTTGCCGTCATTTGACTCCCTGATCTTATGCACCAAGATTGTCAGGACATCACTAATCAGGGGGTTGCCTACTCTCCATCTCTGTCGTGGTCAATTTCACCCAGAATTTTTATACCACAGTGGCCGTCGATTCTACGGGCTATGTGCTAGACACCTAAAGTTGCCAAATTAGACTTGTAATTTACCACGATAACTTTGTAAGCCTACAAATATGGGCGTATCATCATAACAGCACATCAATGTCCCACTACAGGGACGGGCCTCCTCCCGTGACGGAGGGATATTTGGCCTACTAATACCACGCTGGCCAGACGGATTGGTACAGGGTTTAATTTCAAGTTTTTCTTTGTCTTATTTCGTTAAGATCATAGTCCCTTAGTCTGTTTTTACGGCACCCATGGGATGAGATTAGGTGGTGATATATTGTATTCTTACTCCGTCACGAAGATGGGCTTATAACAAATAGATTTTTTTATTCGTTTCGATGTGATTTCCAGATGATAAAAAGAGGCGTATTCTAAAGTTGTCCTTGCTTTATACTTAAGTTGTTTACATATTTTGATGAAGGGCCAAGCTGTTTAACTGCCACAGGTATAAACTAATACCTGCCAAAAAAAAGATGGTTGCCAAAAAAGTTCTCAAATTAAGGCGACAGTTTGTGTGTATGTTTGTAACTTTTTATAGTTACTCCATGTGCTGAAGAAAGAAGAATGGGCATTTTTGTATGGAAGCCGTCCCCACCCTTGTAATACTTATAGTCATACATCAAATGAAAGTACTTGAAAAGTGAAGTATTTTATTGTATGAAACTAATCTGTCAGTCATGGGAGAACAGAGTTATTGAGGATAAGAGAATAAAAAAATTAAACGATAATATTACATACTTTATGTTAATATTTACTTTTTAAGCACGATAAAGTCAAAGGCTATCTTACTAGTAGCCGGACCATACATCTAGATCATCCAGAAAATCATCCACAGCATTTTCCTGACTTTCGGATAGCTAGCCTTGCTAAACTAAACATTAAGAGAACCATTTAAGAAATATTCTTTATCCAGCAACCATTGCAGAAATAGTAAACGACAGAATTTAGGTTCCTCAGGCTCGGCAACGGCTCGACTCAGACTAATAGGTCGATAACCAGCCGGTTCGGACTTCTTTTATCGGGTTTCGGAATTCCGATAACCACGGCGTCTTTCCATTGTTGTGGGAAGACACAATTTGATATCGCGACATTGAAGATGTATGTTAAGGATCAAGACACGTTCGGGGAATAAATTGATGACTATATTTGTTATTCTTTCTGAGCCGGGTGCCTTTTTAGGGGACGAGAAGTTTAATGTCCGTATGGTGACGGACTAAGAATACATGATGTCACCATCCCCTTTCGTCCCGCGGGTGTCGTAAAAGCTGACTAAGGGAATCCTTACGCAGATGTTATCACTGCTAGAGAAGGAAAACTCTAAATAAACCCTTTACCAAACCCGTCTGACCAGCGTGGTAAAGTAGGCCAAATAACCCTCCAAAATGAATATTCCTGGTCAAGGTAGCGGTCATGGTAATGGTGGAGTAGGGGGTGCGAAGAATCTCCGGGGGAGGTCAGGTTACCAACACAACCTAGCTTTGGCCCTGGCAACATACAACACGCGCACACTGCGGACCGACGAGAAGGTCGTAGAACTGGAGGAAGAATTGAGAAGGTTACGGTGGGACATTGTTGGCTTATCTAAAGTCCGAAGACAGGGGAGGACTCGATAACCATGATAGATTAAGTCTGGTAACCTGCTCTATTTCCGGGAGGGCGACCAACAGTCCTAGATAGGTGTCGGGTTTTTACATCCACAAGTCTCTCGTGAACAACGTGGTGAAGATCGAGAGTGCCCTAGAAGCATCTGCGAAGTTGGGCTCTAGAAGTGGATGAGTGGAGAGTGAGATTCTTTGGATATGGACAAAGAAGTCAACGGGGCCAAATGCTTGCGGACTTCATGGAGAAAGGAGGTACTTTTTATGATGAACTCCTTCTTCAAGAAGCGTTACTGCCGCAAGTGGACTTGGATTAGTCCTGATAGTGTCACTAAAAATGAGATTGACTTCATCATGTCGACAAAACGCCATAATATATATTTAATGATGTCTCAGTGATCAATTCGGTATAAACCAGAAGCGATCACCGGATGGTAAGAGGCAAATTAAATATCAATCCTAGGCTGGAAAGAAGTCGGCTGATGAAGTCTATGCTCCGACCTACACCAGTCTACATCCCCGAGAATTTCCAACTCATATTACAGAACCGCTTTGAGAGCCTAAGCGAAGCATTACATTTGAAGTAGTTGCCGCATCAGGTCTTTATACCCAACTTATCTTTCTAATATACCCAACTATGCATACGAACACAGTGCTCAGAATTGCCCGGTTAAAGTGGCGGTAGGCAGGGGACATAGCACGGAGAACCGATAGCCGTTGGGGTTGAAAGGTTTTGGAATGGCGACCGCCTATCAGAAAGCGCAAGGTGGAGAGACCCCCCACCACGACCTAGTTAAGACGGCGGGAAACCGATGGATGAGGGTGCCACCCTCGCCATGTTTCGAGGAGGCCTATGTTCAGTAGTGGACATCAATTGGCTGATATGACGTACGAATTTTTATTTTTATAAAAGCTGTATGTTTTTTATTTGAAAAGCGAAATTCATGGTTTTCTGGATGATGTAGGATATTCTAGATGTATGGTCACTCTACTTGTAAGATAGCCTTTGACTCTATCGTGCTTATATAGTAAATATTAGCTTAAAGTATGTAATATTATCGTTTATTATTTTTGTTCTCTTCTCCTCAATAACTCTGTTCTCCCATGACTTACAAACTTGCTGTCATACAATAAAACGCTTAACTTTTCAAGGGCTTTCATTTGATGTATAGATGAAAGTGTTACAAGGGTGGGGACGTTTCGCCCATTCTTCTTTTCTATAAACTCTAAAGTACACCAGATATTATTTCAACGAAACAAAGAAAAAATGTTAAAAAAAAACTCTACCCAATCAGTCTGGTTGGCGAGAATTCAGTAGTTCATTTTTCTAATGTACTTAGTAAAAAAATTTTTTGTTTCCTATGACCTGTATAAGCAAGTGAAGCAGTAAAACGTTTGTTGTATAATATAAATTCAATAAGTAACTGAATCCACAAGTCAATGGTGACCTTAAGAATCTGTCAGAGCATAAAGTATGGGTATGAAAATAATCGAAATTTTTTTAAAATAAAAAAAAATAATTATTTATCTTTTTTACACATCTTTAATTTATACAAGGTAATTAATATACACGTATATTAATTCACACTTTGTTCCAGTGACGGTAGGCAGAGAACAAACGCTTTGTACTACGAACTTTACAAACATGACGGAGTAAGAATACAATATGTCACCATCCCATCTCATCCCATGGGTGTCGTAAAAACCGACTAAAGGACTATCCGTGAATATTATCTTTACGAAATAAAAAGAAGGAAAACTTGAAATTAAACCCTATACCAATCCGTCTGGCCAGCGTGGTATTAGTAGGCCAAGTATCCCTCCGTCACGGGAGGAGGCTCATCCCTGCAGTGGGACATTAATGGGCTGTTATAATGATTGTGCGGCTGGCACATAAACTTGAAAAAACGTGAACTTATTAAAATACCAGCTACAAGTAACCATTGTGCACATCCAAACAATTTATTTTTAAATCGTCTAATAATCCGGAAGAAGGTATATATTGCAAGAAAATCACCCTTTTTACGAACGTTATGCCTTTGTGTATCAAATTTGGTATTACCCTGGCAACGGACAACTTCAAAGCATTGTCATATTTTCGAAGAATCGACATCTTTGACTCAAACGGAGACCTTATACATTTGACCTTTTTATTTTCAACGAAGAAGCAGACATACATCGGTTTTTTATAACAATTAAAATGAAAATAAAACCCCTGATCCATGAAAACAGCCAAGATGTATATCGGGGTTTTTACTTACAACTTTCTTTTCTCTAAGTCATATGTAAAGAAAGAATGGTAGATTATACAAAAACACGTGTACTAAGCTGTGACTGAATCAAATTTTGACCAAGCCTCCTCCAAGCTCGTCAGGCATATGGCAAATGTGACCAGCTCAGTCCCACTTCTTGTACACAACTTCAGGAATCTGTATCTCGAACCGCAGCGTAGCTGACTTTTAGATAATCTTTCTTGAAGCTGAAAATTTCCCCTCTACGTCCACAAAGATCCATTGAAAAGATCCATTTCTTGAATTAACTAAAGATAGTAAACAAAAATGCAAATTACATAAAAAAAAACGTCTTTAGAAGACGCATTGTACTCTTTAACGTCTATTAAATAGTTTAGTCCGTTATTATTGCCTACTTCGGTCTGGTAGCTTCTAATTTACATTAAAATACCATTTTGTAGAGCAAATCCTTAACCACAGGCACAGTACAACCAGTAGTCTATCTTGGCCGAATATTTGTTATCAATACGTAATCAAGCGATAGGGTTGCCCACCTCCAGCTTTTTAATTACATTTACCTACTTTCTCGCTCATTACTGCGGCACAGTCGCAACAGCTGTTCCCTCCGCAAAGCCACCGTTATCGTGAGCGTGTACTCTCGCGTTTCGTCCATTTCTATGAAGTCGAAATACTGTATATATTTGTACTATGCCACAGGCATTGTTCTTAAGAGATGCATTAGATCAATCTTTAAAATTAAAGCAACAGACAGCTGCAAACCTTTCTCTTTTAAAAATGTATTAGACCACCTCTGTGGCATAGTCGGTATATTGCATGGTTGCTACGCAGAGGTCTCGGGTTCGATTCCCGCTCAATGCAAATCTTTGTGTGTATGAACATGATTGTTTCGATTGGTCTGCGTGTTTTCTATGTATGTAATAATTTATAAAAAAAAATGTATTTAAGTATGTTTATCGTTGTCTAGTACCCATAGTACAAGCTATGTTTAGTTTGGGACTAGGTGGCGTTGTCTGAATGTGTGAGAAATATTTATTTAAATTATCAACATAAAATTGTTTTTATTTTATTTAACAAGATTACACTAAAGACACGAAGAATAATAAATGCTAATTTAAACTTACATATTTCAAGTTCTAATATTAGTTTAGACTAATCCCAATTCGTTTTCTCGTTACCATGTCACTGTACCACGAAATAGATAAGACAATACAACAATACGCCTACACAAAGCTAAAACAAATCTCGTACGTAGTAGAGTTCTTGTACGACAAAGTTTGTCGTACAAACTACGTAAATGCTGTAATGATTAGGGTAATGATGCATTTAGGAAACAATTGAAGGGCTTCTTGAAAGCCACATCAATCTATAGAGTGAGCGAGTTTATGCGATATGGCGGAAAATTACGATTATAATAAGAATAAGATGTCCTCCGTGTGGTGACGAAGTAAGAATACAATATCATCACCACCCCATCTCATCGCATAGGTGTCGTAAAAACCGACTAAGAGACTATCCGTGAATATCATCTTTAGGAAATAAAAAGAAGGAAAACTTGAAATTAAACCCTATACCAATCCGTCTGGCCAGTAGGCCAAGGATCCCTCGTCACGGGAGGAGGTCCGTACTTGCAGTGGGACATTAATAGGCTGTTATGATGATCCCTAACTGAAATCGTACTTAAGATCTGCAGTTCCAATCCAGTCGTTTGCCGCATCAATATAGTAAAAAGGACATATAAAATAGTTTGCGGTTACACTAGTTATTAAGTATTGTAAAATGGAATAATAAAATCGACTAGACACGTGACTAAAATATATTCTTAGAATGTTATTATTATAATTACTTTGAGGTATTAAAGTAATAATGTATATCGTTTAGTTTTTTTCTTCATAGTTATCTAATCGAAGCGTTTATAAGCCTTTTATGTAAGTCTATATAGTAGGTAGTTTATTATATTAATAGAGTTATGGGCTTATGTTAATCTGTTTCTGTTTTTAGACTATCCGTTTGCGAAGTTTAAGCTGGTTAAACTGTTTTTGCTGCTTCTCTTCCCACGTATTACGGTTTGCTGGTAGATAATGCTTGAGGTTTTAGGTTCTCGTCTGTTCCACTTTGTGCACAAAGTTTTGTTTTAGTTAATGGTCTCTGAGCCCAGTGACAAATGTAAGCCTATAGGTACAGTGGGGGTAAGAAAACGTCCGTCAGTTTTCTTTTTCATTCGTTTGTGAAGCCGAAAACTCTTAATACCTTTTGAAACTAAAGCATTGTATAGACAAAACATATAAAACTATACTCACACAGTATGATATAAGGTTCAAATTCATTTTCACCTTTGGCTTACGTCTAGTTACATGTCAACATCAAACCTTTTTAATGAACTATTTAGTCTGTTCTGTTCTATTTTTTAATAATGGCTGCTAAGTTAATCGATAATTCTGCCAACATGCCTGTTTAGTCATTACAAACTTTTAATTTGCTGTGATATCCTCTGTTTCATTGTCAATGTCTATTACTGTTTGTTTATTACTGTTTAATTAATAATTTATTATACCTATAGCCACAGAATATAAAACTTGAACATTAAATAAGTAATGTTAAATAATAATAAATACTTATTACTTCCGATTTGCGAACCGATATTATATTGTCATCCCTACTAATGACAGCCGACCATTGACTGCAATATTATGTCATATTCAATCGGTAAAGCAGAGTATCGCTCATACTGCTTATGCACACGAAAATAGGCCTTAAGGTGGCGGACCTTTAAATACCATGACTGTACTTATACCACACTGGGCAGACGGTTTGGTTGGGTTCTCAAGGATAAATAGGGAGGGTATAACGATCAGTTTTTTGGATCAAATCTTCAAGATGTTTCTTATGCCCGATTTACACATCGACAAGTACAGTAGCGAGTTAAGTAGTAAGTTGTTTATTAAATTGATTTAAATAGATCTCCATCCTATTTACTTAATCAACAACTTACTACTTAACTTGATGTGTAAATCGGGCATTAGTACGGTTTTATGACACGCATAAGCATACAAGTAGATGGAAGCTGAAGTATCTTTATGAACATTCAGTAAAACCTAAATATAACATTTACTATTTAGCTTGAGAGTGTGTTCAATGTTCATTGATTGCAATTAGTTGTTCGTCAATACCTGTTTTATAGACCTTGAAATTGATCGATATATTTACACCGTTTATGTCTTTATACAATAATATAATCAATATCAATCTATATACAATAACTACAGTTAACTGCCTAACTGGCAAAACGGTTTCTCAATTCATAGTAAAATAATTATATATATTTTTTTTTTTATTTATTATTATCACACATACAACTATTGTCACAGGTACTTATAACCTAATTCAATAGCCTATGTACAAAAACAATTACTAAAAATATCAATAAATTACAACTTAAATAATAATTACTCTTTGTGCAAACATATAACACAATAAGCTACCCGTGTGAATTCGTTCAATGTACATGAGAAGAGATCTATCTCATGGGCCAACGTATTGAGCGCTCGGAGCGCGCACGCGAGCGGTGTGCGCTGCAGCAGGCAGGTACGCGCGCGCGGCACGACCAGCAGTTCCGGCTGCCGGCGCCGCCCTACGTACTCGTCCGGGACGCTCAGCTGCATTACTTCCAATACGCGGGGATTATTAAGCCTTCCGCGCATCGTTTTAAATAGGTAGACGGCGAGCGCGACCTCTCTTCTTACTGTTAGTGTGTAATAACCTACCATACCCAGAACAAATAGAGTAGGATACAACAGCGGATAACCCGGGTAAACCCCATATTGCTTCATATACACGAACCTAACAAATTTATTCTGGATACGTTCTAGCATTAGCACGTACTTCTCCTCGTGTGGTGACCATATCACAGCATTGCACTCCAGGTGGCTCTTCACTAGTGCCTCGTATAGTGCTTTCAAAGCTCCTATATTTGTAAAGCTGTTGGCTTGGCGCAGTAAAAGTCCCAGGTTCCGGTAAGCTTTCTTACACACATTAGTAATATGCTGCCGGAACTGAAGGTCAGAAGTAAAATGCACACCTAAATCCTTAACTTCTTTGAGACGCTGTAGCGGAGTCCCGTCCATAAGATACTGGTAATGACTCGGGGCGCGCGCACGGCTGAAGGATAATACGGAGCACTTAGCCACATTAAACTGCAGTTTATTTTCTAAACTCCACCTTATAACACTATCCAGATCCTGTTGAAGCAGGCTGTGGTCGACACTGTACTTCACCTCCGAAACCAGCTTTAGATCATCAGCAAATAGTAGAGGCGTTGACCTACTCACCACTTTAGGCAAATCATTGACCATCAGAATAAACAGTAAAGGTCCTAAATTACTGCCTTGACTTACACCAGATCTTGTGGGGTAAGGGTCCGAAAGATGACCGCCACAGTCGACATATTGAAATCTGTTCTGCAAATAACACGCAAAAAATGTAAGGGTGCGCGGAGTGCATCCCACACCAGCCAGTTTTAATAACAAGATGTCATTATCGACTGTGTCGAACGCCTTTCGGAAGTCTAAGTAAGCAACGTCCACTTGTAGTCCAGCATCCACCGCAGGCACTAAATGTGTCATCAAATCTAATAAGTTGCCAGTTGTCCCCCGCCCGGGACGGAACCCATGCTGTGCGTCAGACAACTGAGCACTTACCTGTGGGTAGAAAGCACTGTGGATGGCCGTTTCAAACACCGTAGCTGGACTACACAGCACCGCCACGGGTCTATAATCCGTGGGCGTCGACCCTCCCTTTCCTTTAGGTACCGGAACAACTCGGGTTAACTTCCAACGATAAGGAAACTTAGCTGTCTCTATACATATATTAAATAAATAAAGTATCGCAGGAATACCATCAGGCCCCGCTGAACGTTTGGGCAGCAAGCGAGCGAGGGCGCTTCTCACATCCGCTGGCGTGAGACTCGTGAGGTGTACGCGAGCTCCCGGCGCGTCCACCGCGTGTGCGCTTGCCGCCCCTACACTCAGCGCGCGAGACTCAGGGCTGTAGACAGACTCGAAGTAGCGGGCGAACTCTCCTGCGCTCTCGTAATCAGACAAACCCCTACCATCCTTTACTATATTACGAGTGCTCGAATTACCCGTTTTTGATCGTATGAAGTTCCAAAATGAGCGTGGGTCTTTCGCCATTTGACTTTGAACGCGGTTTCGGTATTCATCATGAGCTCGTGCTATCTCAATTTTTACTCGGGCCCTACAGTTTGAAAACGCCTCATAGTCTTCACTTAACCTACTATATTTATATTTTTTGTGTAACTTATATTTAATTCTTATATCTCTAATTATTGCACTAGTATACCACACTGGATATATATGTTACGGCTAATACCCGAAGTGCGGTTACACCTAGTTTTAGCCGGTTAGAACTAGGTGTAGCCACATACTCTTGGTTAAAACTAGTATTAGCCGATTGTTTTCGGGTAAAACTAGGTCTAGCCTGTATCGAGCCGGCTACAACTAGTTCCAGCCATTCACTGTTGGATAAAACTAGTTCTATCCGATATAATTTCGGTTAGAACTAGTTCCAGCCATTCACTGTTGAATAAAACTAGGTCTATCCGATACCATTCCGGCTAGAATTAGGTTCAGACAATCCCTGTTGGATAAAACTTACATGCGTGTCCCGCCATGTCTTCCGCCACGCGTCACACTCATGACTCACAGCATCTGCACCAGCGGCGCGGGGTGGTGGGCGTAGCGAGACACGCGCCACGCGGAGGTTGGCTTTAAGACAAAGGCTTACTTAAATCATTAAGTTTTTGATCATTGTCCTAGAAACATTGCTTTACCTACTGTGTGATAAAACTGACTTAAATAACATTGTTTTTCAATGAGTGTGCAAAACAAAAGTTTTCGGTATTTATGGCTTGCACGTGTTCACTATAATTAGAGTAAATGTGCAATGTGAATTTTTTAATAGTGAATTAAACATGATTATTTAAATTTCTGTATTTTATTGAACCAATCCTTCTGACGCATTCGAGTGAAAATAGGAACAAGGGGCCATACATACACATATACATACCTACCTCTATACATATTAACCTAAACCCTTGATAACTAAAAACCTTGATAACTTAAATATTTTGTGTTTCCCTTGGACTTTTAGTTATCGAGGTTCTACTGTAGTATCCAACAAGGATAGTCTGGATTGTCTACACCTAATTCTAGCCGAAATGGTATCGGATAGACCTAGTTTTATCCAACAGGCATAATCTGAAACTAGTTCTAACCGGAATGATATCGGATAGAACTAGTTTTATCCAACAATGAATGGCTGGAACTAGTGGTAGCCGGCTCGATAAAGGCTAGACCTAGTTTTACCCGAAAACAATCGGCTAATACTAGTTTTAACCAAGAGTATGTGGCTACACCTAGTTCTAACCGGCTAAAACTAGGTGTAACCGCACTTCGGGTATTAGCCGTAACATATATACCGATTATTGCACTGTTTATTATTTTTAAGAGGCACATATTTATTAAATAACTCATAAATTCTAACATAAAATAAATTTAAAATGTCGTCCGGGTCACTTAAACTATATAATTCACTCCAGTCTATTTCACCTAATGATTGGTATAAGCTAACAAAATCGGCTTTATTAAAATTCCATTTATCCCGGGCTATAGTTTCATAAAGTTGTTGCGTATAAGGTTCAAAGTAATTGGTATTAGAAAGTGTCGCGGGAGGTATGGGCGATGGCGGCGGAGGTGTATATTTCGCGCCTAGTTCCAAGCACACGTGAAGCGGTGGATGGTACTCATCCACCGGCTGCAGCGCTTCGTCCGCAGCGCTCACCGTCACGCCCGCGCCACGAGCACCCAATACGAGATCCAACTGTCTACCGTTACAATTCGGTACCTCATTACACTGAACAAATTCACAGAAGGACATAACATATTCAAAATAATTTACAACATTATTATTACAAGAAATATATGTCATCATAACAACCCATTAATGTCCCACTGCAGGGACGGACCTCCTCCCGTGACGCAGGAATACTTGGCCTACTAATACCACCCTGGCCAAACGGATTGGTATAGGGTTTAATTTTAAGTTTTCCTTCTTTTTATTACTTAAAGATAATATTCACGAATAGTCGGTTATGACACCCATGGGATGAGATGGTGACACACTGTATTCTTACTCCGTCACCACACAGAGAATGTATTGGGTGTGGATCTCCATTGTATCCGTTAATTCCATGTCTGTATTAGTCCCAGCGACACGAGACTCAAGCCTTAGTAGCTAAGTTATTTAAAAAAAATGCAGATAAATTAAATTGATATTCTATTGAAGATGAAATAAATCTATATATCCGAAATATCTGAAATAAGTATAACACAGTCACATTATCTAGAGACCTCGCTGGAATGCGAACCTTGCGTCCCGTTCTCCTTTCAACCCCCGCGCTCGCCACGGGCGCATCAGTGATACTTCCGACGCGATGTGACGTCATCGACGCCAGGTCTTGAGATAATGTGACCGGGTTATATTCGAATTTTAATTCTAAGCGAACAGAAGCTATATTTACTAAAAGAAATACGAGTATATTCGGTTGTATTCCAAATAAATTTTAACACAAGCGTTGCTGTCCGTTACTAATTCTTATTTGAAAAACAAACTTCAAATCAATTTCAATAACAGTTTCAGTTGTTGGAATTGGTTTAGATATCAAAAAGTACAAACATTACAACAAATCATCAAATCTGTAAAAGCATCACTTGAAACGAGAAAAGGATAGACATATGTAAAAGAAAAGGATAACAATGTTGTTTGGAGAACTACTGATAACTATTTTGAACGTAACTCGTATTAAATGTGACACGAATTTGTAAAAGATTTGATATAACTAAAGTTATCTTTTATTGATTTTCCATCGATTTAGACTAAACCTAACCAAGTAGTTATACTTAATAGTAAAATGTTCTATATTCCCCAAACATTAAAGTAAGAAAGATTGAAGAGATAAAATCGCATTTTTTTTGTAGCGACAAGGATCAAGATAGAGGTTTGGACACATTGAGAATGAACGATTAGAAGTTTGATAAAGAAAATTATATAAATAGAAATAGAAAATCATTTATTGCGAATATAGGTCAGTTCTCCGCGGGGTGACGGAGTAAGAATACCATATGTCGCCACCCCATCTCATCCCATGGGTGTCGTAAAAACCGACTAAGGGACCATCCGTGAATATTATCTTTAGGAAGTAAAAAGAAGGAAAACTTGAAATTGGTCGTCTGGTGAATTGGTGGTCTAAGTAGGCCAAGTATCCCTCCGTCACGGGAGGAGGCCCGTCCCTGCAGTGGGAAATTAAATGACTGTTATGATAAGTCAGTTTGGTGTTTACATACATCTGTTAAGAAACAAATATTTTGTTCAGCTATATTCTACCAAATAGTTAGCATGCTATATTTATAACACATTGAATTTAATCAATAACCAGTTATTAATGATCAATTAGTTACAAAATAACAATCAAATTTCAGCACAAAATTTAAATTGTATTATTTAAATATACATTATGTAACAATATAATTATTAGGTCAAATTTTGACCCATTTTAAGTAAAAGGTTACGTCATAATTGCTACAACGCTGATTTTCTGAAGAGCCTACTAATGAGGAATATAGTTTTAATAATACAGGCTTTTACAAGGATTTATGCCTGTTCTTTAAATAAATATTAAATCTGGCGATTATGTAAGACAGTGGGTGTTTTCTATTTTATCGTATGGTTTTAAGGTCCTATACTCTATTTTGGTCATACCTGTATTTACTACAGTTATTTTTAAGTTATCTTTAGGTTAGCCTTAACAGAAAATATAGGCATAAGTAGGTCCACTTTTTCAGTGTGGCATTTTTAGGCCTATATCTGTCACCTCCAATCCTCGGCAGATATTTACCACTTTTTAGACAATGTCTATAGAAGTTAGGTAACATAACTTTTTAATAAAACTTTTTTGTAAATTGATCAAAAAGACTAACTGTGAATAAGTAACGAACTTTAATAAAAATGCAACCACAGAAATCTTTGTTCAGATATCTGTGAATGCAACCGATACCTTCCCCCATTTTAGAGATGGTTAAAAACAGAACAAATTAGGTCAGTGTTGGTCAGGTATTTGTGCTAATAAAATGCTAAACAGATTAGATGATTTATTAAAAGACCTAAAGTACATCCTTGTGAAAGTTGAAAGCTAAAGTTGCAACTTTTTATTACCTAAGCTAATGCTTAAGATAAGACCTAATCTTAGCATTCTATGGATTCTCCGTTCCGGAATTCCATTTCTACGCGGGTCCACCGCGTGATATACTTGCATAACAGCGTCTAGGACTTACGACCCAGATGTAGGCTTAAGGAGGTCCCCTTACAACGCGTTAGCCTTCACTGTCTGCTATGTTCCGTCCTCTCCCTATCCAAATTTGGTAGGAACCTAACAATGCCGTTTTAGACATTTGTGATAGTAGAGAGCTTACTAAAGTTCTCGGCAGTCCTAGTTCTTTTAATAGGTTGTAGAGGGATTTAGCACCTATTTCCACGGCATATAGAGTGACCCTATAGCCATTTCTGGTTATCTCATTTGTCAAGTCAAAGTATTTGTTTGTCTTAATTGCGTGGCATTTAGGGATGTTAGTTTCCCAGGGTAAGCTCGATAAGTACTACACGCTTTTTCAATTTTGAGTACAGGAATATGTCTAGTCTCGACGACGACACGCAGATATCCTCCGGGATTTTGTAGTGTGTTTCATACGTGTCAACCTGTAGAGTCCAATCATCTGCCGAGCTCAGGACTGAAAAAAGCTTGTAGGTGGTCTTTTTAGTAGTGCCTTCCTTAACAAATTGGATGTTTTGTCTTTAATTTTAAGTAGAGGAATATGGCTTGTCTCAACGGACTAATAAACTAAATATTCACGTAAATACAACACCATTTACATTTAATAAGTTTCAATACGATACTTTAAATGCTTAGATAAAAATTTTCTTTAATCTGAATAAATTGGGCCGGTTTTATTCGGATAATTGGAGTATTAAGGCTATTCTAAGAATCTGTATTCATAAAATCGTCCTAAGCTTTTTACTGTCATACTGCTGAAGCGTCTATTTTCAAGATAGTCCATAAGAATTTGTTAAATGTCAACGCGTTTTTTAATAAGCTTCCATTTTTATATATTTATAACCATTATTAAAATGGTAAAAAACTGCGAAATAATGTAATATCATCTATACATAGAAATATAATTGAAGTATTTATTTGTAAATATCAAATTCACAATTTTTTACAAATTTATGTGTTTTTTAAAGACTATGTATCAGTTTATTTTATTTCAGTGTATCTGTTTATTCTGGTAATCATCGAAATGGCTGGACCTATTTTACCACAGCTTTCATTGGTTGCTGATCAATTAAATTGGGAGATTGTTACTGGCTACCAATCAAAAATAAAAATCTATTTTTTACATTTTCTGCGGAAAAATATATATTTTGTGACGAAATAGCTAGTAAACAATAAAGTTAAAGTAAAATAAACTCTTTGTGTAGTTGTCTGTCTTCAGTAATCTATAGAATCATGTCATGACCGTAACGACGAAAAGTTTAAATATTTACAACCACTTCTTGTATACAAATAGTTAATATTTAACTGTGATAATTCGTTACAGGTCTCATACAACTGCAAAATATCCAGGCTTTATCGTAAACTTAAAAGTTATGCAATGTAAGTCTTAGGCCCGGACTCAATCAAAGCGACTCTACAACCAACAGAATTAGGTTGTTCATATAGGTATACTGTCTCCGCTCAGCTCCACTGGAGTTAAGAGGCCACTTCTCCCCACATCTCTCCATTGCATTGGTGTTGAGTCTGGACCGTTTTTCTAACCGCCTCGATGACGGGACGGTAACGCAATTATTGTCCTGAGTCTGGATGTTCTTTGTGTCCGTTTAAATTTATGTTTATAAAAGTACCCGCGCCACAGCGCATAATAATTAATTAAAAAAACTCTGTAAATAAAAATGGCGCGCGGGGCCGGCCTGGCCGGTCAATTTTACAGCGAACTGTAGTGCCAAGGACCTATCTGCCTTTATCCTATACTGCCTGCGTTAGCAGTATTAAATAGAAGGCAAAGAAGGGCAAAAAAGAACGCAGATTATGTGCCTGTTATTACTTGGCGGTCAAAAAGACCGGCCCGACTCACCGTCTGCAAAGTGCCTTAGAGTATTGTAAAGTTTAGTACGCTTTTACTTTCGTGGAAACAGTCTAGAATAAATAGATTTTATTAGGCACACATTTTCCTCTCTAAAACTAGCGTTTCTTTGACAAGTTAACGCATAATATTTGTTGTATTTCGTATGTTTTCAGCTATTAATAAAAGGTATTTGCATAATATGTTTTACATAAATTAACTACAGGGCGGTTTAAGAAGTTACGTCATTGTATTACTCGTAAAACATCGGCATCTTTCCTTTGACCCCTGAAGAATGTATCATTATAATTAATTAACAATCTTAGTTTTTTATTAACACTACCTCCTGTTTTTTGTGGGATTTATCAAAACTTTAGTTTTTAAATAATTTTTAACTTTACATTTTAACATCTACAAATGACTTTAATTATCACTGTGCGGCATATTTGGCAAGTTCAAAGGGAAAACATAAATTAAATTACCTACTTAATCAAAACAAGAGACAAACGTTTTTTAATTGTTTGCGTCTTTAACCTTTTTTAAAAATTGTTATTACAATTTTGTCAATTTAATGGTGATAGTGTTTACACACAGTAAACATTGTCAAAACTGTCTGACCATATACTATAGACGAAATGAGTCATAACAAAAATAAATTATTAATAAGTAAGTAGAGTCATAGTAGGGTGAACGATAACACAATAACGTAGGTATAAAGCGCCGATTACACTAGACTACAAGTCAACTACATCATGTAGGAGACTACATGTAGTCTAGTGTTATCACATGTAGGACACTATAAACAGAACGTCGTAACACTAAAAAGGTAGGACGTCCTTATGTAGGAGACTACAATATGTAGTCTAGTGTAATCGACGCTTGATTCTGAACTATATAGTAGGTATTACCTATCCTTTCGAAGGCTTCTAAGGAGGTTCTAAGAATACCGTGTTTCGATTCGAGTTAGACATGCTCTGTGACCTTGGCCTGACAGCCCTCAGCGACATTAAGACTGCTCGGAATTTCTACACGTTTGAAAAAACTCAAGCCTTAATTCTGAATTTAAAAAAAAAACGTTACAACAATTTTGTATTATGTGTAATAATATTTCTAAAACATTTTTAGCAGCATGTCAATTCTCGTTCTTTAAAATCGTTAAAAATTGGGTTAAGTTAACTTTTAGTTGTCAAATTGTCTTGTTTTAGCTATTGCAATTGTAATCTTTTGTGGTCGTGTTAAAGTTTTATTTAGAGTGTGACAATTTGACAACTAAAAGTTAACTTAACCGAATTTTAGGTACGAGAATTGACATGCAGATTAAATGTAGATTGGTGGAACCATACTTATTCAATTTAAGTGAAGTGTTAGTATTTAACTACCTACTCGTTGTGTTATTATTTACGTAGGTAGGTACTTTCGTAATTATAATAGATGTAAGTACTTTATACTTCGTTAGCTCAATACTTGGTGTAAAGGTCATGAATGAATTAAGAATTAGAATTAAATATTTTACTTAGAATTTTGTTCTATCAATTATATTTATTTAACTTTACTGTTTTCTTTTGCCTTTTTATGATTGATTTTTAAAAGTAACCTGACCTGTTATAGCTCTGGTTACTTTCAAAAAATTTATCATAATATATTATGTATTACAAATAAATTAATTAATAATATCTTGGGATTGCGCCTTTTGTCGCGGAGATTTTTAGCGATACAAAAGTATCGGGACTCAAAGAACATTGAATCTATTACATGGACAATAATTAAAATAATTATTATTTGTGATATACAAATAACACCTTGCGTACCTCCGCGGTGGTATACCACTACAAAAATATGAACAATGTACCACCGAGGCAATTAAATATTAAAACAGCTGTCTTACAAAACATCAACGAATTGAAAAGTTCTAAAGTAGCACTGACAAAGTACTAAGATAAGTTTGAATGTTGAGTGATTAGTCCAGCCTGACGTCGAAATATCAGGCCATTTTCTTTTTGGGTTTTTGCACTTTTAATTTACCAAGTACTGGCAAGGTATTTTTGTATTATCGAAAGAAACAGGGTGGGCCAAAAGAAGTCATCTGATGTTGTTTGGCTCAATCTTTTTTTCGGAATGAAAAATCTTTTATTCTGTTTTTCATTTAGTTTGAACCTTTAGAATTTTATTTGTCAAGTCGAGAAAAATATATCGGCCAAATGAGCGCCGTCACAATTGATTGCCATAGATGTCTCTATTTTTGGCATTTTTCATCAATTCAACGAGAATTTCGGGCGACAGATCCTCGCACTCGTGACGAATGTTGTCCAGGGTCTCGGGCATGTTCACGTAAACACAAGATTTAAAAAAATCAGTACCCGTATCATAGTACCCATCTTATTATCTAAATATTCAGACTTTCTGCCTAGCCCCAATGAAGCATGGCGTGAATGTACTCTATTTACTTATAATTTACTTACGTGAACAGGATGTATCATCTCCTCGACCTTGCAGCTTACACATAATGTACAAGGAACAAATAACAAACAATACAACTAAATGTTTATACGAACAATTCACGCAAAAGCTTATCTCTTTACATATTTGTTCCTTTGTAAATATGGCTCCCATGTTTGTGAGATTACGTAGAATAACTATTTTGCATTCAGGTGTCACTTATGTAGGATAATTAAAAGCTTTTATAAAAAAAAGAGGTTTTAATTAACTCTTAGTTAACTGTGTTCCCGTGTGGTGACGGAGTAAGAATACAATATGTCACCACCCCATCTTATGTGGCTGTCGTAAAAACCGACAAGAAGGGAAGAAAAGACATTAAACCCTATACCAATCCGTCTGTCCAGCGTGGTATTAGTGCGCCAAGTATCCCTCCGTCACGGGAGGAGGTCCGTCACTCCAGTGGGACATTAATGGGCTGTTATGATAACCGTGTGGCGAGTTCGAATACCACGTAGGAAAATCTTTATGTAATTCACTTATACCACACAAATTATTATTGCAAGCAGAGGTGATTATGTTCCTACCTAATTAGCAACTTTAACAACCTCGTAATAAAGGTCAAAACCAATGAAAAAACGAAGTTACTTGTGCCCGTTAATTCCCTGTGATACAAAGCATGACCTCAGGTCAATTCTCGTTACATACAATTTAATTCAACTTAATTTTAATTTTATTTTAATTTAATTTTTAATTAATCCAAAAGTGGTATTCTCGTCCTTAAACATTTCGTTAAAAATAAAGTTAAACGTCAAGTTTGACGTTTTTTAATGGAGAACTGTCACTTTAAAAATGACAAGAATGCCTTTCTAAGCTTAGTTACAGTACGATTACATTACGATTACATTATTTTAAAAAGATTTTAAATTTAAATACAAGAATACCAATTGTGTGACAATTTGACAACTAAAAGTTAAATTAACTTAATTTTTAACGATTTTAAGGAACGAGAATTGACATGCTGGTGCGCAAGATATATTTTTAATCCAAATTAAATTGAGAATAAACATTCTTTTAAATTCTAACCTCGGTGGCGCAACGGTAGCGCAAGCGGCTGCCGTGCACGAGGTTGTGGGTTCGATCTGCGAGTTCTTTGTGTCCGTTAATTGATGTTTGTAAAAAAGTCCCCGCGAGGACATGGTCCCTAGTGCGGGAGCTGTCTTTATAAAGAATAAAAAAAGAAAGATAATTTCAGATTATTCGAAAAACCATACTGAAACATTTCTTTTTGACTAAAAAAGTATACTTTCCATGTTCTCTTAGTTTTTGGACTTCTCGCTAAACGCCATAATTATGTACTATAAGTATAGCAGTCGATTTACCACGTCACTATAAAGAAGAAGGTTCTGGAAAATCGAGCGCGTGTCCAAATTCGCAGCATGAGTAAGCCGCTCAATTGGTGGAACGAAGTTTCAAAGGCGGCCTACAGTAAACAAATGACTCAGGGACATAAAAGAACAAACTAGAAATATACAGAGTGTATTTATATGCATAATAGTTCGTTTGGTGACGGAGTAAGAATACAATATGTCACCCATCTCATCCCATGGGTGCCGTAAAAACCGACTAAGGACCGATTCGTGAATATTATTTTAACGAAATAAAAAGAAGGAAAACTTGAAATTAAACCCTATATACCAATCCGTTTGGCCAGCGTGGTATTAGTAGGCCAAGTATCCCTCCGTCACAGGAGGAGGCGCGTCCCTGCAGTGGGACATTAATGGGCTGTTATGATGATGATTTATATACTGGATAGAAGTCTTATGGGTCGCTGGATACCTACATCTTGTGACTTTTGCTATGACAATGCTTGTTGAAACTGATTCCATTCCCTTTTCTATCTCTCCCTACCCATTATCCCAAGAAAGGCTGTTTAAGTCGCGTCGACACACAGATATTTTTTGCCTAATTTGGAATATTATGACTGGCAGTCGAAAACCCAGACTTATTGCTTTGCAGCAATGACTAAAGGTTTATGCAAACATCAAGCATTATAAAGTCCGCAGATGACAAAAATCCCTCAATGTTACTAGTTGCTTTGCCCCAATTCCCCGGGATTTTTCCTACGCTGTGTTTTTAATCCTTTGTATGTGCAATTGAATATAGTTGTAATCTCTTTTGAAGGATAAAAAGGTATGTCAAGGATTTGTCTCTTGTCTGCGCAGGCTGTAAAAGACACGTCGGGTGTATAATACGAGTACATTCTGAAGTAATAAGGTTTTGCTTTGAATTGACAATGTCTGAATCATCAAGAATGAATGTTGAATTAATTTGACTAAAATCTTTTATTTTTATTTAATTATGTACCTAATTGATTTATTGTAATAATGTAGTAAATAGTTTCTAATTAAAATGCCGAATGCAAAGTGTTGATACTGATTGTATTTAATGCATAATAATATTTATTAAGTACACAATTTTGTTTACATTATGATTCACGGAAATTCTATTAAAATTTTTGAACCACAATAAACAACCAAATTTTATGAAATTTGTATGGAACCAGTTTGGAAGGATACCTTTTCAAATTAAAAAAAAATCTCAATGGCTTTTAGGCACTGACCAATATCATGTATTGATCGACAAACGGTTTGTTGGAAGTTGCTGACGTTGTTTAGATAACCGACTGTTTCAAGATTTCATCTGGTGTCACCGTCTCCTTTGAACAGAACACTAGGCAATAGTGTGTCCTAGTTATAGCAGACTGTGAGCTATGTCAGATGATTATCAGAGGAGGTTTAAATAGCTCTCGATACCTGTTTGGCAACTAACCTTTCTTTCCTAAATAAGATAACTATCGCACTAGAGATCATACTCCACACAATCATCATAGTCTTAATGGTGTAAAGTTTGCCTAGCATTGAGTCTAAGTACAGTACAACCAGTAGTCTCGGCCGAATAATTATTATAGCCGTAGGCATTTACGGCTGCGCAATACGTAAACATGCGATAGGGCTGCCCACCTCCAGCTTTTTAATTACAATTACCTGCTTTCCCGTTCGTACTGCGGCACAGTCGCGACTGTTCACTCCGCAAAGCCACCGCTATCCCGAGCGTGTAGGTATAACTCGCGTTTCGTCCGTTTCTATGAAGTCGAAATACTGTATATATTTGTACTAAGTATGGTCTAAGTATGTTTTTAGAACTTTCGAATTAAATTTAAATAAAAGCGTACCTAACGTTGCTAATTATCGAGTCATGGTAATTAATTTATTAATTTGTTGTTAAAGTGCGTGTTGTATTTATCTATAGGTAATTAACTGTGCAATTACATAATTCTATGATTTTGTAAATATAATTGTATGATCGTAACAGTTGTTCATAAACCTTACAATTTGTAAATAATATTATAGTTTAAGATAGTATTTTGAGTGGCTTATATAATACCTTTGTAAATGTAACCAATGTAATTCCATTGTAGGTACCTATAAGGTATATAATTGTAAATTTTTATAAAAATCCATTTAAAACACTTTACTTGAAACAGTAAAAAACATTCATTTATACTAACAAACTTTTACATTTTTATTATTATATAGGATATAAATACATTCATTACACATAATGCGGCCCTGTTACGACAAAACACTGTAACCCGGGTTACAGCGTTTTGTCGTAACATGATTTAAAATAATCTGCTGCATGTTAGCTTGCTACTAGTTCAATAAAAATTTCAATATCACTTTTTCTAACTGAAATATTCTAAATGGGTCATTCTACTGAGTGTTAAAAAAATAAAATATTTTTTTAGTTTCACAAAATCAGTCATTCATTCAGTTATAATAAAGTGATACTACGCAAATATCGTCTAAAAAATAAAATCAGAGCTCAATAATAAACATTACCAGAATAATTGCACATTTTACTATTATCACTTCGACAGGAGTGATTCTCATTTCAACATAAGTGACAAAATCTTTCTTAAAATGAATAATGTTTAATATTAAAAGTAAAATAGCAGCTAATCTTAAATGCTTTTGCTTATAATTTTATAGTATAGCTAGAACAAATAATCAAATATGATTGATATAGATTCTAAAAATAAAAAAATAATTTTCTACAGAAGTGATATCATTTCTATAGTCACTTCGACAGGAGTGATTCTAATTACAACGTAAGGTAATATTTTATTAAACTAATCAACATTAATAGTAAAAGAAAAATAATAGTTGGTTTAAACTGCTTTTGGTTATAAGTAGATCCTATAACTTGTTGATATTGTAATCAAATTAGGTTAAAAAGGCCTAAAAAATTAAAGAAAACATTTTCTACATAAGTAAAGTCACTTCTGTAGGATGTAAAGGCATTAATTATATTCTAATGTTTTTTTAGAAAATTTTCTCTTAGTCTACAGACGTAATACTTAAAAGACCTTGCTGACCACCACCTGGACTCTCTTTAAGTTCAAATTTAGTCATTTTTGCTCCCTATATGGTTCTTTCTTCTCTTTCTCTTCTTTCTTTTTAAAGATAAGAATAGCCATGCAGTTTGTTTAGATAGCGGTAGCTTAAAGCCTATTTGACAGATGAGGATCGAACCTAGAACTAAATAACTGCTTATTTAGCTGGAACGGTCGGCAAAAATTCCTATTAATTATTTTTAATAAATATACAAAAATGACATTGTAGAAAATCAGTCACTTCTGTCGGTAAATGCCCTCAATTAGTGACGTGTAACATAAGATTACTAAATTACTGTAAAACCAACATTTTTAGTGTGTAATAGCATAGCGAGAGTGTGCATTTCGCATAGAAGCTCATATTTTAGTAAGCATAAGCCCAAACCATTATCTTTACCGACAGAAGTGAGTTCTACAGGAGTGAGTTTTATTATGAAAACACATATCCTGTACAAAATTTAAGGTAATAAGATTTATATTCACCTGCCATTGATAATTGACTACTTAGCTAATAAGACTCTAAGGTTATCATATTCGTATATCACTTACTAAGTTTGTAGGATGAAGTACAGTGGTGACGTTTCAACTTCGACAGTTATGTAGAATGCCGTTGAAACTTATTTTAATTCCGCCCAGGTGTCACTGTCCGAATTATGGCTGAGACTGATACTGACAGAACTCGGTAAAGTGTTGTCAGAGATAGAAATTTATGTTGCATTTTTTAAAATTAAACATTATTCTATTTTGACAAACTATTTCTACAGGTGTGATTTTATTTTACGAACAATGTAGAATGTCGAATAAAGTTAAAAATTAAGATGAATATTAAATATCAATAAAAGCTACAGTTACTTTGTAATATGCTTTATTGGTTTCTTTATGTTATTTATACATAATACCCTTTTGAAATAATTTTAGAAGAATCTTTATGCTGATACTTGCTTCGCGAACATTCGACAGGACGTGAGTAATCACGTACTGTACCACCAAAAAAAAGGAAAAAGATTTATTATTCAATTTGATCCCTATGTAAACTGTTAGACTTAGCGACAAAGTTTATAAAATTAATATAGAAAGTATTAAAATTGAGGAACTAGGACAGATATTTCAAGCGAACACTATTTTACTGACTCAGTAGAATGACCCAAATAACATTTTACTGCAACCCAAAAGTTTTACTAAAAATCTTGACAAAACGCTGCATACTAGACTGCAGTGTTCTACCGAAATCGTAGCGAGCGGCGAATGTCTTATTATTTCAACATAACGCTGCAAACTCGCGTTGCCGCGTTTTGTCAAAATATTAAACGAAAACTTACTAAACAATTGATTGGAAGTTAATTACACAGTTTAACTACTTACAAATAGTTTTCGGTTTCGGTTTTTCAGTACGTTTGGAAATTGGCTTATTTACTATAGATAGGTATGCCGAAATGTATTACCATGCCAAAATTATATATTATATGTAATAAAGATTTCTTCTTTAGCAGAAAATTAAATTTGTTTAATGAAACCTTTGGCAGTATAGGTAAAGGAAATAAAGTTGTGACGACTATAATATTGTGACACGAAGGCGAATCTGGCCGTAAAGCATTTGACGAAGCAACCGTATGTTTTATTCATAAAAAAAAACTCTATAGAGATTATAAAAGAGTAGTTTTATACGCAGACAATTGCAACACCCAAACATTTGACATGATCTTGGTATTGTCCATGTTTATTTTAAGACCCACTTGTTGAGAGACTCTGAGGCCCCCGAGCATTGTGTTTAGGTCTTCCACAGTCTCGGCCATGACCACAATGACATCGGCAAATTAGAGATACGTGATATACCTACTCGCCATTGATATTGATGCCAAGTCCGTCGTAGTTCAAGAGCCTGAAAGCATTTTTCAGCGCAGCGGTAAATAGTTTCGGAGATCCCCTGTCTCACTCCTCGTTGCAGCTGGATAGGCCTCTAACATCAATCTTGAAGACTCACCGACATTGTGGCGTTTATATATAACCATTGTAACACCTAGAGGTACCGATAGTCAATTTAGTAACAATGTCCAAGTCTCGATCGAATTGAAAGCTTCCTCATAGTCAACAAACGCCAAGCATAGAGGCTAGTTATACTCATTGCACTTCTGTATAACTTGCAGCAGCATATTAATGTGGTATTAAAAAGTGGTTCGGGAGGCTGGAAATCGGCCAGTTTGCGTTCGAGACGATTCGTGATGACTCTTGAGAACAATGTGTAGACGTGACTCAGAACACTGATGTGTCTGTAATTCTGAAGGAGCGTTCTATCGCCGTTTTTCATTATCAGTACCATCACACCTCTCTCTCCTACGCCTTTGGCGTTTTTCCAGGTGGTTGTGTTGGAGTGTATAACTGCCCACAAACCGTTCGTGATATTCATCCATATCCACGCTCTCGCTGAGCCTCTTGAAGTGGTTGTGCATCTCACCGTCCAGTGATGACTACCAGTTTTCACCGAATTGATCAATGTTTTGTTGACATGATGAAGTCTATCTCAGTTTTTGTGACACCATCAGGACTAAGCCAGGTCCACTGACGGTAGTTACGCTTCTTGAAGAAGAGATTCATCATAAAAAGTCCCTCCCATCCCATGAAGTTCGCAAGCATTTGGCCCTGTGGATTTCTTTGCCCATACCCAAAAAACCTACTGTCAACTCATTTCCACTTCTAAAGCCCAGCTTCGCGTTAAAGTCCCCCATGACAATGGTGTAATGGGTCTTAAAGGTATGTATGGCTTAGAAAATATCCTTATACATCTGATTCTCTTCCACCTCATTGTCGGCATGAGCTGATGTGGGATCGTAAACAGGTTTACGATACCACCTCAGCTTTCATACCTTTAACATACCAACATTACCTTCAACGAATATCGTTTGGTAATTCTGACGAGAAGGTACGTTACCCTTGAAGACATACTCTCGATCTTCACCACGTTATTTACGATTACGATTTATGGACGAAAAACCCGACACCACCCTGGAACTGTTGGTCGCCCTCCCGGAAATAGAGCAGGTTACCTGTCTACGGACTTACGATAAGCCGACGATATCCCACCGTAACCTGCTCAATTCTTCCTCCAGTTCTACGACCTTCTCATCGGTACGCAGTGTGGCGCGTTGTATATTGCCAGGGTCAAAGGTCGGTTGTTATGGTAGCTTGACGTCCCTTGGAGATTCTTCGCTCCCCCTACTTTTTGTGTGCTATCATTTTGTGGGGTTTGTTGGCCTACTAAGGATTTAAAAGATTTATTAAAATGTATGTCACGTCCAGGCACCACATTTATTATAATTTAACAGTCAATGTTAACATTACTAAAGATTTAGATGAGACTTCAGAAATATTTGAATTTGAAACACCAAAAAGCTCAGTGTTTTTATTTAAATTTTATCTTAACTTACTGTATTCTTATTATACTTATCACAACAAAACGCGGTAAGCTCAGGTTGCATCGTTATATGACAATACTATACTGGCCAATAATTGTTATCGTAACAAAACAATTTTTCTAAAATTTTGAGGTTTCTAATCAAAATTTGATAATGTTATGTTCTAATGATAGTTAACAAACACTATTAACAATAATTTATAAAAAAAATCAAACGTCTATCTATACTTGTTGTAATTTGGTAACGAGTTTAATATTAAAACTTAAAACCGCGTTTTCTGAAACTTGGCACTTCAATGTTTACAGCATTTTGTCGTAACAGGGCCGAATGCATATGTTTAATATGTGTAGTAGAGACGTTTGTGAAAAGAACTTAAACTAAGTACTAAAATAAATTGTGGCACATTAAGTTCTACACTGTTTTTAATAAAATAAGTAAATAGAGGACATATTTATATAGAAATCATAATTATAAACATTATAAATATCACTATTATGTTTTTAAATAGCTAAACATTGACTTGTATCTATATCATAGGTATTTTTAACAGGCCCTTTAATAAATTCAACATAATTTAAGAACAGTTAATAATCCTATCAACGTTTTCAATTTCGGGAAACTGCAACATTGTTATTTTTTGTATTTTATCATCAGCATCATATCAGGCAACAGAAGTAGGTACAAAGCAGATTATGGCCTATGTGTCTGTAAATAATTCCAATTTGTGCGGTCACACGCTTCCCACATCCGTCGGTTATTTAATACAAGCCCCTGTACCCACAAATCCACCAGTCCTATTACATTATATTTATTTCTCCGTGTGGTGACGGAGTAAGAATACAATATGTCACCACCCCATCTCACCCCATGGGTGTCGTAAAAACCGACTAAGGGACTATCCGTGAATATTATCTTTACGAAATAAAAAGAAGAAAAACTTGAAATTATACCCTATACCAATCCGTTTGGCCGGTATTAGTAGGTCAAGTACCCCTCCATCACAGAAGGAGGCCCGTCCCTGCAGTGGGACCTTAATGGGCTGTTATGATAATGATGATGAATTTTACATTTAGTTTACGTACGTAATATCTATACAAAATAACATTATTCAAAGGTCTAGCTAAGTCCATTTATAAGGAACACAACAATCTTGTAGAATTTGTAAACAAAATATTTTATTCGTTAGCCCCTTTACAAATCATTCACATAACACGCGTGCAGAAAATTTGCTAGTATAAATTTACAAGGCGTTTTGTATACATTTGTAAAAAAAATTACTAATTACTAGGTGTAAATATTATACTTAATACTTTGCATTATTAGATTGAATCACCTGATTTTGTGGCATTCATTACGTCATGTTTTTTTGAGTATCACGCGATATTGCGATCATAAAGGCAATATAACCTCCACGGAATGGTTCCTTTGACCTTTTCTCTACATTAGTGGCTATTGTAGTTAGTGTTGGAATGATTCATTGTAAATTTATTGTTTCATTGTACTATCAAAAGAAAGTCACGTGAAAAGTTGTAAAAGGATGACCTCATTACTTCCATGGAATAAAGCCTGACGTTTAGTCTAGATTTACCTAAAGCTTAGGTAAATTTTCGGTGAACCACTTGGGCGGGGTTATTTCAGTAATATAGAGAAATATAATGCAATTTTGTACTTACTAGCTACGCAGGCCAAACAGAATCTGATCGAATATCTAAAGGAGAAACTTGTCTACTACCTACGTCGACATCGTTATGAAACGGATGCAAATTAAACGGAATGTAATTTTAAATAATAACTTCGTGTGGTGACGGAAAAAGAATACAATATATTATGTCACCTCCTCATCTCATCCCATGGGTGTCGTAAAAACCGACTAAAGGGCTGAATGTTATCTTTACGAAATAAAAAGAAGGAAAACTTGATATTAAACCCTATAGGTACCAATCCGTCTGGCCAGCGTGGTATTAGTAAGCCAAGTATCCCTCGGTTACGGGAGGAGGCCCCTCCCTGCAGTGGGACATCAGTGGGCTGTTATGATGAACCGTCCCGGCGCAGAATTCGTACACATTCAAGAAAGCAGCAGATTTTTTTTCTATTCCACAATGAGGCATTAACATCCTTTTGTAATGATAAAACAAATAATTACTTAAAGAAGTTGTTAAGCTCAGCATATTCTTATCATTCTAAAAACGCAGTCTTCCCTTAATTAACATACAAAATGGTAGATAACAATTATTCCTTTCATGCCTCATTAGATTACAGTAGGTATGTCTGAAACAGATAACATTCAAACTGCTATAGGTATTTACGTTGATCCAGTTTATGACATGCCGTCTTAAGGATTTAAGAGCTTCCCGAGGGAAGATTGGGCGTCTGTAGTAAATGATCACTTTGACCTCACATAAACAAACGGGATTAAGTCAAATCTCTGTTACTTACAATACGAGCACTCTTAGTTGACCGGCTTGAAGTTCTTGCAAATGTCATTTCTCGGCACTAAATGCGGTGTTTTTTAGTGACTACATGGGAGTGTCTCTGAAGCCCAATTAACCCATCGACAAGTACTACTTAACTCGCTACTGTACTGGTCGATGTGTAAATCGGGCTTAAATGCTAACTTAAGGCCGGCCAAGTAAATTTGCGGGAAGTTTACTACTTGGTAAAAGTAGTGGGTATATTATACTATTCTATACACGTATATATTCTATATTCGGACGACCTCTGTGGCGTAGTGGTTATTTAACATGACTGCTACGCAGAGATCTCGGGTTCGATTCCCGCTCAATGCAAATCTTTGTGTGCATGAACATGATTGTTTGAATTGGTCTGGGTGTTTTCTATGTATACCTAATATGTAAATTGTAGGTAATACTGGTTGACAATTTTCGGAGTTTCTCTAACTGTTCCATTTTTCTTTTGATAAAAAATGCTTTAAGCCCTTGGGCCCAGCTAATCCTAAGGATCAACTAATGTCACGCTAGTAGGATTTTCATTGTTAATGTGATATTATTTTACAGGAGTTACAAATGAGGGAAAGGGGGTTAATAGGATAGGGTCATTAAAAAGCTAAAGTTATTCCTTTAATTACTTTTAAGGATAACACTATTCACCGTGTGGTGACGGAGTAAGAATACAATATGTCACCATCCCATGGGTGGTACCCCCATGGGTGGTACACCTCATCCCATGGGTGTCGTAAATACCGACTAAGGGACTATCCGTGAATACTATCTTTACGAAATAAAAAGAAGGAAAACTTGAAATTAAACCCTATACCAATCCGTTTGGCCAGCGTGGTAGTAGGCCAAGTATCCCTCCGTCACGGGAGGAGGCCCGTCCCTGCAGTGGGACATTAATGGGCTGTTATGATGATGATTGTTATGTATATTACATAGGTGACCTTGTCCACATCTTCCTGTTAACTATACCTCTAACATGAGTAATAACTATTAAAATAATACCTAGTTAAAATAGTAACTAAAGGTTATTTTCCTGTTCTAGTAATGTTTTGAACACGTGAATACACATCAAAATAGCGTGAATATAAATATGATGCATCGTGACAGATGCCAAATTGCTTATTTACCTACATAGTGCGATGTTTTTATTTTAGTAGATATTTACATTTGACATGTGCGCCGCCGCCGCCTGGCCAGCGTGGTATTAGTAGGCCAAGTTTCCTCCGTCATGGGAGGAGGCCCGTCCCTGCAGTGGGACTTTAATGGGCTGTTATTATTACATTTGAAGGTCATCTAAAACTGTTATGTCCTGTGGTACTTGGACTATCTGATCGGAAGGGGTTTGAAATACGTATGTTACAAAACCTTATACTTAGTGTACGTATTTGGTTACAGTTGTTTTGAGGCTATTCTATGGTACATACAGTACGGCATCTCATCAACACGGTGTCACAAAAGGGGGCGAGAGAGGGGGAGGGGAGAGGGGGCTTGGTTGAGGGCCAACCGCCCCACCACAGCCCGTGTAAAGTAGTAAATGTCCTAGGACACAAAGTACTCGTACTAAAAAAAAAATGGAGTGGGCTGGCAGCTGCTGAGCTACAGGTGCAGGGCGATGGAAAAATATTTACAAAATCTATGCTTCAGATTTTAAATATAAAGTTTCAGATAATATCTCTACGAAATCTTGATATTGCATCATAAGTATTCCAGATTTAACTAAGTACCATTTTCAGACTGATATTGTATGTACCATCGTGTCCAGGATAAACTCTGCACATTGACAAAGTTATCGTACCAAAAAATAACAACAAAATTAAAATTCGGTCTAGATAAAAAATACACAAATTATGATAAAATGTAGAGTGACTGCTTGTTCTCTATACGACACAATTATTATTACCTAATGGTTAAAATACAATAAAATGATTATATTCCTTGATTGATAAATCAATGAAGTAATGTTACACAAGTCGTAAAATTTGCCATAACCATTAAGTTTACTGATGTTTTGTTTTTAATTATTAATCGTAACTGTATGAGCGTTGTCACATGATGTAGATAATATTTAGTTTTCTGTATTGTGTTTGTAATGTTTGTGTGGTGATGGAGTAAGAATATAATATGTCACCACCCCATCTCATCCCATGGGTATCGTAAAAACCGACTAAGGGACTAACCGTAAATATTATCTTTACGAAGTAAAAGAAGGAAAACTTGAAATTAAACCCTATACCAATCCGTCTGGCCAGCGTAGTATTAGTAGGCCAGGTATTCCTCCGTCACGAGAGGAGGCCTGCCCCTGCAGTGGTTATGATAATGATGATGTGTATGTAATAATCCTGTTACTACGTTGAAAAGCTACGGCGTACTTTATTCCTACTTATGTATTACTCAGAAACTGTATAAATTACCAATACTAGGAATACTTTAGAAGTGCGGTGTAACTTTGATTGATAAAGTGCGAAACAGTGAGTTAAAAGAGCGTTTTGTATTGAATGAAAATGTAGTGATGAGGATTGCGAGATATTAGTTTGAACGTATTAATACCATACACTTACCCCCTTTTACTCATAAACGCCTCTTAAATTTAATCACTGTTTATCGAGATTTTTCTCAGTAAAATCTTATGAATTGAAGCTAATCATTTGACTAAAATTTAAGAAGCTTTTATGTGAGTATGGGGCTTTCTGGATAATAGGAAATGAACAAATATAATTCACGGTTTCATACAACGCCAACCAATCCCAAACTAAGCAGAGCGTATGCTATGGGTACAAGACGATGGATAAACATACTTACCTTTTATAATCAAAGTTTTACACCACAAAATGAATAGGTAACGTAATTTCCAAACAAGGCGTGAGTTTAAGTATGTATAAATATTCTACGAACATACCAAAACAAGTATTGTGACACATACAAGGAACGCAATCTAAATATCAACATAATTTATAGATAATATTGATAATAGATATGATTGCCTGTTATCTATAGCCTCGTAGAAGACAGAAGTTGGTCATAACAGTATATTTACACATAACAGTTGATTGGTCATCGGGATTACTTCAGCTTTATATGATAGACTAGCTGACCCGTGCCCACTTTGTTAGGCGACGAAAATAACGCGTCCCTTTTTAAACATATTTCATTACTGCCCCACTCATATTAGTCATAGCGTGATACTATATAGCATATGACACTCCCCGATAAATGGACTATTTAACACAGAAAGAATTTTTTAAATCGGTTCTGTAGATCTAGAGATTACCCCCTACAACGTCACAAACACACAGACACACAAACTTTACCTCTTTATAATATTAATTAATCATTATTATTATAGTATAGATATAATCAGGGTTTCCTTGTACGGAAGGCCTTGACATATTTTGTGATAAATAATATTATTGTGTATTTTGTCTAAACTTCCGCGTAGGAGAATGTTTTTGTATGTAATATAGGTCATGGAGTAAGCTGTTGTCGTCAAACGCGACTAACGGCAAGCTCGAAAATATTATCTCCACGTTAGAAAAATGTCTCTGGTTTTTTATAAAAATACATATCTATTAAACATAGAAAACAACTAGAGCAATACAAAAAACTTATGTTTAATAACTTAATGATTCTCCACTACTACGAAGTTCTCCGTGTGGTGACAGAGTAAGAATACAATATGTCACCACCCCATCTCATCCAATGGGTGTCATAAAAACCGACTAAGTGACTATCCATGAATATTTATTATCTTTACGAAGTAAAATGAAGGAAAACTTGAAATTAAACAGGCCAGCGTGGTATTAGTAGGCCAAGTATCTCTCCGTCACGGGAGGAGGTCCATCCCTGCAGTTATGATGATGATGACTCAATGATTTGTATTGAATGGAAATCGAACCCGAGGTATAAAAATACCCTTGGACTAAACTCCTACGCCACAGAAGTTCTTCTTCTATGATTACTTAGGAGCGGACTTAGACATAATACCTAGTTAGTTGGCCTTTTAACAATTCAAACCCACGGTCTTGTTTTCATATGCAACATGTTAATGAAAAACTTAACAAAAACTCGAGATATAAATTAAGTCTTAAAGTTATACTATTACACAGAAAGAATTTTTTAAATCGGTTCTGTAGATCCAGAGATTACCCCCTACAACGTCACAAACACACAGACACACAAACTTTACCTCTTTATAATATTAATTAATCATTATTATTATAGTATAGATATAATCAGGGTTTCCTTGTACGGAAGGCCTTGACATATTTTGTGATAAATAATATTATTGTGTATTTTGTCTAAACTTCCGCGTAGGAGAATGTTTTTGTATGTAATATAGGTCATGGAGTAAGCTGTTGTCGTCAAACGCGACTAACGGCAAGCTCGAAAATATTATCTCCACGTTAGAAAAATGTCTCTGGTTTTTTATAAAAATACATGACAATATCTATTAAACATAGAAAACAACTAGAGCAATACAAAAAACTTATGTTTAATAACTCAATGATTCTCCACTACTACGAAGTTCTCCGTGTAGTGACAGAGTAAGAATACAATATGTCACCACCCCATCTCATCCAATGGGTGTCATAAAAACCGACTAAGTGACTATCCATGAATATTTATTATCTTTACGAAGTAAAATGAAGGAAAACTTGAAATTAAACAGGCCAGCGTGGTATTAGTAGGCCAAGTATCTCTCCGTCACGGGAGGAGGTCCATCCCTGCAGTTATGATGATGATGACTCAATGATTTGTATTGAATGGAAATCGAACCCGAGGTATAAAAATACCCTTGGACTAAACTCCTACGCCACAGAAGTTCTTCTTCTATGATTACTTAGGAGCGGACTTAGACATAATACCTAGTTAGTTGGCCTTTTAACAATTCAAACCCACGGTCTTGTTTTCATAGGCAACATGTTAATGAAAAACTTAACAAAAACTCGAGATATAAATTAAGTCTTAAAGTAGTACGCATAAGTCTCTATTTGGAATGACTAATCTAGTAACTATAGGCACATTTTACGATCAGTCATTTATGAGTAATAATAAATAGGTACCAATAAACTTCGTTATTGACCAATAAACAGGAAACTTTTATGTAAAAGAATGATGGGTGTGGGGAAAAAATACACTATTTATCAATAAGAGCTAAGTGGTAAAGTATTAGTATATTATGCTTTCTTTCAACACCTTTAGGGTCGTAGCAGAATAAACGTCGTAAACGGATCGGCACCGCCTCGCCTTTTTCCTCGGTGTCAAACGTCACAATCCGATTACGTAACGATTCCGATAAGTGTGCGTTCCAGTAAGGAGTTTCACACAATAATACTGAACAGCTCGAGTTTATACGGTGGCGATCCCTTTACGTTTTGATAATGTGCTACGACCCTTAAAGAACTGCATCTATACAATACATGAAGAAAATGAGAAATTTTAAAAGAGTTGTTTCTACAGCAAGGGAAAACTTATCATACTTTATTTAGTCAATAAAATAGTCAATCGAATTTACTTTGAAAGCATATTTTTAAAAGATTCTGGTATTATTCTATCTTTAATTGCTTAAGCACTAATACGTAAAAGATTGGTCTGCTACCCCAACCACCACATTTTAAAAGCGTCAATTTTCTTTCAAACGGTTTTTTTAACAGTTTTCTTTGCACCAAGTAGAAAGATTGTAAAGACATGTGTGTGAACGAGGAAAATTTTAGTGTTTTCGTAGCTAATCTTGTTTTCAAATCTTGCTCAGTTGAGTCATTGCTGTATTTTATATGCATTATTTCATAATCTAGGTCACATAGTATTTTATACAATTACGAAGGAAGTTTTATTTCTGAGGTACATGATTTTAGAGACGAACAGACAGATTTTACTAGGATTTCTACTTGTAGATTGTTTATTTTACGGCAATTACATGAGGTAGTTACTTCATTTTTTAACAAAGATTCAGGGTTCTGGTTCATATTAAATAATATGTTTTTATGGGGGTATCAATTGATGTTATAAAAAATAACAGATAGCTATATTTAGTAAAAACTTGTTTATAAAATAGTAAATTACAAATAGGTGACAGACCCATTACTTAATATTATAACTCATAGTAAATCTCATCTCTACAGAAATATTATATTTATCTACCTACTTATAGTATATTTGAATACTTAATTAAACAAATCAATAGCACATCTAACCAATAGGTTTTTTAAATATTCATTTTCCAGTAAAGTTTTCACTGATATATTTATTATAATAACAATACAAACAAGACCTTCATAGATAAAACACCGTTTTCACTGTCCTTCCTATGACCTTTGTTCCGCATGGAGTAATATTTAAGCTACAAACTAAACGTGCAACAACTATTATATGACATAACAAGAAACCTGTTGTCTTTTGATGGCAGAATGGAACTCTGAAGCATGACGGAGACTGTTTAAAAGTAAAGATGGAATGTTTTCTTCGGGCTTTGTTGCGGTCTAGTGACTTTAATACTATTATAGTTTTGTTGGATAACACAAATAGTAATCCTACTAACATTATAAACTAGCTGAGGCCCGCGGCTACACCTGCGTGGTACAGGTATCCTAAATGTTATTCTACACCCTAAACTACCTATACCTCGTATTCTAAATTTCATCAAAATCCATTCAGTAGTTTTTGTGTGAAAGAGTAACAAACATCCGTCCATCCATCCATAGCCATCCTCACAAGCTTTCGCATTTATAATATTAGTAGGATAAGCTCCTTGATCCTTACAAACCGGCACTCCGCAATCTGCTTTTCGCCTTGTTAGAACTGTCCTGGAACATTTGTTGTGGTGAACATACTTATAACTTGCGCTTTATCTGAGCTTAATGTGTATTAATAAAAACGCAGGTAAACCGGCGATCTGAACATTGCATATATTAAATAAGTATTTTCTGTTAACTGCACCTATAATCTTGTTTTTAATAATTACAGGGTATTATGACAGTATCGATGGAAAGCGCGATTACGGTCCAGTAACGCAGTGACTGGTATGTAATGACTTCTCTTCCCGTCGTTATCACTTTACCAGTCTGGCTAAATGCTGGTTATTTAATAAAATATTGACTTATTACGATAATACCCGGACTATATTCGTGATATCCATTAGTGACTTGTCTTTCATAAAAGAAAAATATATTAAGCTGAACGTGATTTCAATATATTGGATAAGCAAGGCATGGGACTGAGAAAGGAGGAGACAAATGAGAACTTAGTGGTCACTTTTGGGCTGAGATGTGTTAGAAGTAATAAATTTATATTGCTAAATTAAAAATAATTTAAGTATGTTTATTCGTTGTCCAGTACCCACAATACAAGTTTTGCTTAGTTTGGGACTAGGTGGCATTGTGTGAATATGTGAGGATTATTTATTTATTTATTAAAGTCTGGAACTGTCTTCGACATGTACGAGTGTCTAGCTTTAATGATGTAGAGTCTTTCATACGTAGTAAAAACAATAGCAGACCAGCAATATGACACTTTAATATAAATATTCTTATAGAGAAAGCGTTCTCTAATGGCCTACGCAGACCTGGACGGCATGGCAAGGGATTTTAATTTTTACTAATGGAAATTCAACCGTACTGTTACAGAAATACGACATAAATTGCTATGCTATCGCACGGCATTTTTCATTTTAAAGCAAAGCAATTTATGTCGTATTTCTGTAACAGTACGGTTGAATGTCCATTAGTAAAAATTAAAATGCCTTGCCATGCCGTCCGGGTCTGCGTAGGCCATTATTCACCGAACAGGCTGAACTTTGAAGCCAATTTTTATTGTAATTGGATTATAAATAAGTATTAAGACACCGTAAGCACATTTGAAGAAAATGTATTTAAAGTTTGGTACTTATTTCTTCTGACATTTTTCAAAGAAAACTAATAAAATCTTGGAGGTCCAATTACCGTATGTAATAGATAGGTAGATCTATTATTTCCACAATTATTTTTTAAATAATATAATTTAATTATTTCTTTATATGGATAATTCACTGAAATCTATGAATATATATAATCACATAAATATATGTATATTTTAGGAATAAAAAATAAATTACGTAACTCATTTATTAGCCTCGATATCAAATCGGACGTGTATGTACGTAGTCGCGGATTCGAATCCCAGGCAAAATAATTATTTATGTGATCTTAAGAAAGTAAGCAAAATTTTGATGGTTTTTGGAAACGACTTGTGATAAATAGTCTTGATAATAGCAAAACGTTTAATTTTTTTTTTCAAGTAATCATAGAGTCATGCTTGGTGCGTTTCGCGAGGTCACAATCTTAACCCTTTCACAGTGCCGCCAGCAGACACAATAGTAAAACAATGCACGTGTACCATATATGGTACAGACAGATTGGTATAGGGTTTAATTTTGAGTTTTCCTTCTTTTTATTTCATAAAGATGATATTCACGGATAGTCGGTTTTTACGACACTCATGGGATGAGCTGGGGTGAAAGAAAGAAAGAAAGAAAGAAAAATTGTTTATTTTTTTTGACATATTGTATTCTTACTCCGTCACGACACGGAGATGTAATGTCCCACTGTAGGAACTTACCTCCTCCACCAGCAACTAACTAGGAAACTAGGCAATCTTATACCACGCTCAATAGGAGATCTGTAAAGATTTCCTTTTGTTTTTGCTTCCATTGAAATGATAAACCTAACAACTAAGGCGAAACTTTCTCTTAGTCGTCTTATGACACCCATGTATTAAAATTATAATTTATAAAAATAACATTAACCCATCTCATCCCACTCCATCACCACGCCAAAATAAAAAAACAACATTAATAAAAATCTATTGCTTTGAAGCGCGCCATAAATTGGTGCGCTTCTAATAACTGTGTCAAACACGTGCGAGTAAAAATATAATGTCTATACAATAAAGTATCTATACATAGTATGTATGTTGCTTTACTATAATAGATGTAGTATAGTTAACGTTAAGAGCGTAGGTTGACGCCGCGCCCCGCTGCCGCCACTATGACGCATTCTTGTCGACATAAACACGGTGACCATAATATTAATTTATCTTTCAATTTCATTAATTATTTATTAAACTGGAAACATTTAAATGTGGTTAATGTTTAACTTTCATTCATAGTAATCAGGAAAGATATTGTAGTTTATTGTAATGGCTTTCGTTGTTAGAGACGGTATAAGAATTTAAAAGATCACTATTTTTTCTCTTGTTGTAAAAAAAGAATTTAAAAAAAACTCGCGACCTCGCCGGGTCAGTGTGGAAGTATTAAGTCAGGTGTTAATTTATCACGTCTGTGTTCGCTCTTCCAGCAGATATTAAATATATCCTTTAGCGCTCTATAATTTCATATTATCAATATTAAAAAAGAATAATTTCAAAGATAGAACTTTTTTGAAATACTTATTACAATATTGTAGAAAAACGAGAATGTTAAACCTAATCGTATTTTAAATATAAACACAGCAATAAGATCAACAATCTTAGATAAAGTCCCCTTAACTTATGGCTATCACATAAAATGACGTAACCAAAACACCATAAAAAAAGTTCTTTACTCGAACGATACTTTAAGCAATCACGAAATTCGTTGTCGAGTGTACCGTCCGTCGTTTTCAACACCATAGCGACATACTAGTAGGATAGGTAGTGCAGTGTTTGGACGGCCCGGCCGGCCCCATGCCATCACTATTCACTAGTGTTTGTGTTGACTAAGTCACCAGTGTACCATAGAACGCCGCGCGCGCTGTTTGTACCGTTCAATCATACCAGCCTATTTTAATTTGCCGGTTAACGAATGTTAATTCGAAATTCGAATTTCTTTGCGTAAAAGGCAAGGTCGTTAATTATAGTACGTTAATACAGTTTTGTGATTTTTGTAATAGATTTTTGGTGTGTTTTTTGTCTTTTGAAGTGAATGTAAGCAGTTTGACGACAAGATTTTCAGGTAGTGTGTCAAGGATTTTGTTTGTACATTTGTAAGAGTTGGGTATGGAATTTTATTTTGTTTGTTTAACGCTATTGTTGTATCGTCTGTGTACATTGTATGCTTATTTTAATAACGTGTATGAAGTGTTTCATTTTGACGTTTTAATTTTATTGTATTAACATATTTTACATTTCTTTTATTTCGTATCGCTTTTTATGGTGTTTTGAGTTTAATATTTAATAATAAATTTAGATTTGAAAAGGGTTACAGCTAGTGTTTGTAGTAAATAATAATTAATTGATATTAATAATTAGAAAAAAAAACTATTTAAATTAGGAATTTTAATTGTTATCCAATTAAGTTGTAACATTTAGTTGTAACATTAAATAACAGTTAATGTAGGGAAAATGCTATTCCTAAGAAGTGATTAATTGCACATTCATTTTGGGTTTTTTACCTAGTTTTATTTATTATACGGCGTTAATGACAACATAGTCTATTTTTTAATCTAATTTTACGACACTCTTAGCATAAGATGGGATGCCCATAGGTTGCATAAGTAATCAGGAACCACTAGGAATGAGAAGTAAAGTTGACTATATTATTATACGTACTAGCTTTTGCCCGCGGCTTCGCTTGCTTTAAATTCGGAGTAGAACTGTTCCACTTTCCTGGATACAGAAAAAAAAAACCAAGAAAAACAAGAAGCCTAAGTTACTCTCCATCTCTTCAACTATTTCCACTTAAAAAAATCATGTCAATTTGTTGCTCCGTTTTGCCGTGAAAGAAAGACAACCAGACACATTTTCCTATTTATAATATTAGTATGTAAAAGTCTATTTTGTGCGGTGACTGGTCAATCAAACATAGCGTCGTCATCACATTTTAAAAGTATCATAACAATAATATTAAATACTACTTCTATAGTGCAATAGTCTAGGCTACTAGGTAGAGGTCTCAAGTTCAGTTTCCGGTAAACGCAAGTATGTGTGTAAGCTTTGACATTGCTGTTTTCCAATTTTGCTTCCAAGTGATTCCAATTTTGCTATTGATTGATGATTGGCCAGCGTGGTATTAGTAGGCCAAGTATCCCTTCGTCACGGGAGGAGGCCCGTCCTTGCAGTGGACATTAATGGGCTGTTATGATGATAATATTATGATGAAAAACCAAATTACTAAACCAATTACAATTACAGAAATGACCGAGTTCTGATGTAACAAACCTTATCCATAAAACACCGTTAAGAAAGTTAGTTACAAATATTATAAAACTATGTTAATCATTTTTTAATTATGCGAAATTGCGCTACTTGTACTTGGGTAACTTCATAGATTAGTAAAAAAGAAAAGCTTGTTATGCATTACATTATTTTAATAGCAACGAAAGCCTGTCATTTTATGCTTCTTCTCATGCCCAGGATGTCGTAAAAGGAACCTGTACGGTTTCTTTATCATCATTTCCCTGCCCTTATCCCAATTTGTATTTTTTCTTTCGGGGTCGGTGCAGCATGTCTTCTTCTTCCACATGCTGCTAAAAGTTTTGGCTATACATATTTTACAGCCAGCCGCCTGCCTGTCGCCAACCCTCCTTGGGAATGCTGTTGTTGGTGGTTTACTCCCCACCAGGAGGTTGACCCGAGGTGCAAGGTGGTATGCAGCGGGTAGTGGTACGGTTTATTCTTTTGTTCAAAAAATATAGTACCACTCCTGCTCTTGAGAAATCACTCACCTTTTCCATGACATACTTATACGAAATACGATACAGGCAAATAAAACTATACAGATTGTATACTATCATCATCGTCATCAGCCAATCGATTGTATACTAAAAGGACTACTAAAAATATTCCACCGAAACTTCCAGACCAAATTAAACAGTTTTACTCTACGTAAACACTTGATAGAATAGAGAAAAGGTCATTTTGAGAAAAGAAAATTTTGTGAAAGAGACATTCTGCGAAAGAGACATTTTGCGACCAGTGGACATTTTGAGAAATGGACATTATGCGTCTGAGTCACTAAAAGGAATATTTAATATATTCTACCGAAACTTCCAGACCAAATAAAACAGTCTTACTCAACACAAACACTTGATTGAACCCGCGACCTCTGGTAATACTCCGGCAGACACTTACAGGCAGAGCACTACGTCATCCAATAAATTAATGTTATGTAATTCACTACTCGAAACAGTACCTACTTTCAATGAGAGACCCGTTTTCCTTAACCAATTAGACTGTCCAACAATCTATCTTAACATTTGAAATTGACAGTTTTATTCACTACAATGCCATCTAGGATAAACAGTAATAAAGTATTTCACTGCTATAATAATTTAAAATTAGTCGTAAAATACAGGGTGTTTTCTTTATTTTGAATTATGTATTACACATGTTTTGTAGAAAAACTGAGGAGAATTTTATGATATGTTGTATACCAATACAAAGAGGATAAAGTAAGGTATTTATTCAGTAAATGGAAGAACTTTCTAAACACTTTAATTTATTTTTATAATGTAATGTGCAGTTGATCATTATCTTTAAATTTTACCTGACTCTATAGTTAAAGTCAGTCAATAAAAAAAAAGGTGACGTTCTTGGTGAGCTATTATAAATTTATTTGATGCTCCTTAATTAAACTTCAAAATAAAACATAATCATGAGGACTTACGGAAGATTTCAAAAAAAAAATAAGAGTTCATAACAACATACATTTTGTTCACAATATTACCGCCGCGATACAAAGATTCCCAAAGGACATTCTACTTACACAATACCTGTTCTACAAAGCATTGTTATAAACTTACGAGACTTTACAAAGATTGTTATAAACATGTTTGTAATTGTTCAAAGGGCATGAAGGCGGGGCAAAGTCGTCGCCGTCGTTTGAATAAACGCACAAAACATAGATATTTGATAAGCTTTCTCTTTTCGTAACCGCAGAGAAGGGTCAGTAGGCAGGTGGGATTAAAGTTCAACGACACGGCCTGCATTCGTTTTATGATGTAGTATTTATTTCGTAGTTTTTATAATATTTGGTGACAAGACGTAAAGCTCGCCTTATGAGCTTCAAGGCTGTCTTTACCCGAGGAATAACAAACAAATACAAAGTTTAAAATATCTCGTTTCTAGGACGGCTGTTAACCTGCAGCCTTAAAAGTTAAAATTTTCTTAAATTTATTAGAATTTTATATAATACCTACTGCAGAAAACGATTTATTCACGTGCAATAGTGGTAAGGTAGTTTTCTGACCTTGGTAAACTCATCATTAATAAAGTATGTTGCTTTGTTTATTCATACTACTTATATTTTTAATTGTGGTTCGTAATCATTCTAGCTTACTGTAGTGTTTAAAAAAAAAAGATTTTGTGCTTTGTAAATAGTTAACATAATGACAACAATGAATGCAGAAGCGATAGTGATATTTTGTGTTCATCACTAGAGAGATAATATCATTATACAGAATAGTATTACGCAGCTTGCGTTTTATGAACATATAAAAAGGAACGTTACGTAATAGTAACAGTATAAAACTGTCTTATCAGTAAACGAGAAATATAATTATAGTTTATGTGTCCATATTATCCATCCACATCAGCCTGGACGTCCACTGCTGGATAGGCCTCCTCCAAAAGATTCCACTCCGCGCGGTCTTGTGCCTCCCTCATCCATCGGCTTCCCGCCGTCCTAACCAGGCCGTCGGTCCACCGTGTGAGGGGTCTCCCCTATAATATGTGTAATTTTGTACAAATTCGTAGAAAGATATTTTTGAGGATTTCTGTGTATCTCTCTTACAATGACATAATATCATAATAATTTATTGTAAGAAATTAGTTACTTACTTACTATAATTTTGTAATGACTGCACAATAAAATGTTTGGCTTCATCATCATATCAGTCAATTGAAGTCTTCTGCTGGACATAGGCCTCCTCTAAATGATTCCACTTTGCGCGGTCTTGTGCCTCCCTCATCCATCTGTTTGTTGTTCCATCTAATGGCCTACGCAGACCCGGACGGCATGGCAAGGGATTTTAATTTTTACTAATGGAAATTCAACCGTACTGTTACAGAAATACGACATACCTAAATTGCTATGCTTTAAAATGATGCCGCGGCATTGAAAGGGATTTTATCGCACGGCATTTTTCATTTTAAAGCAAAGCAATTTATGTCGTATTTCTGTAACAGTACGGTTGAATTTCCATTAGTAAAAATTAAAATCCCTTGCCATGCCGTCCGCGTCTGCGTAGGCCATTAGATGGAACAACAAACAGATGGAAAGAGGCACAAGACCTGTGTAGGTTAGTAACAGAATATTATTATGTTAGATGTCATTTTACATCGTTGTCAAGTCGTCACACATTACCGAACATGAAAATTTATGGACAACTCGTTAGCCTAAATATGACTCTACTTAATCTGAATAACATATAAACACGTTTACTGTATAGCTAACTAATGTTTGTCATATTATTATATTAAATACGACAACTTCCATACATATAATGTTATGCCATACTTTCATTTGCTATAATTTGTTTAGATAGCTGCAGTTGCCATAATCAAAGAATTATTTTCATAAATTTCATAGGTCGAACTATTAACAGCAATAACAATTTTATCTATAATTTTATATGCTATATTTCACAACGTTCTGTAACATTTGATTACTATTATTATCAAATTAATAAATGCCTTTTATGTCAAAGAAGATATCAAGCCATAGACTAAAATTATCTGCCTATTAATATACCACTAGTGTCTTGTTGAGATCACACTGGCACGAACATGAAAACAACGAATTAATTTATGTAATGTCGTACTTATAAGCTTTAAATTAAACCTGTCAATGCCCTGTACCTCTATAAATGTCTTACAAGGTCGCTGCTAGAGATAGAACTTAGAACAACAGATTTACAACCACACGCGTGACTCTGTCTAATTCGGTATGTAAAGATTTTTTTTGGTATTTTTTTATTTCTATTTTAAAGGTTTATTAATAACAAACAACTAATTTGAGTATTTTTGCTTTCCTACCTATAGTTTATTTGTTATATACATTTTAAGTTTTACTTGTGATGACGTCATTTGTACGGCCGAATTACTTGAGCAATGAAAGCAGAAACAAACTTCTGTTGAGCCGGGCGAAATGACGTCATTTAGACGTCAAATGAAAGACAAAGTAATTTATGTCTAATTGTAAAAATGAACACAATCTTGCGGTTTTTTGCGCTAAAATATGATTTTACTACTTACCGATCTAAAATCTCTAAATGGTTTTGGATTCGACATAGGTAATCTTTTACTTTACATACCGAATTATCAAACCGTTTATCTGTTATCATTACCTTTAACCGACATTCCAAAAAAAAACAATATTGTTTTATAATCATATTGTTAAAAGATTACAAAACCACCTGTTGCATTATCAGTGATATTTATCATTATTGTGCAGGATAAAGCTACTAAAGTATATCAGTCTGTTCTTGATAATTGTATCTACGTGATGTAGATAATTTAATGTTTAGGAAGCACAAAATGTACGTGCGTGGTGGTAATGTTTGCAGAAGGCTTATATACTGAAGTGGACGTATTATAGTTTGTAGTAAATAGCCACGCGTTTTTTCTATAAACTTTTCTCTTTGAATGTACTCCCTTTTACGCTTATCACTTTAAACTGTAGGTACAAAAGTGCCCTTAGGTTGAGGTAAGCAATGGATTCCGCCCGCGCGATGTAAATTATCATCATAACAGCCCATTAATGTCCCACTGCAGGGACGGGCCTCCTCCCATGACGGAGGGATACTTGGCCTACTAATACCACGCTGGCCAGACGGATTGGTATAGGGTTTAATTTCAAGTTTTCCGTATTTTTATTTCGTAAAGATAATATTCACGATTACTCCATTAGTCGGTTTTTACGACATCCATGGGGTGAGATGGGGTGGTGACATATTGTATTCTTACTCCGTCACCACACGGAGACGCGATGTATTAATAAGTGGAAACTTCTTTCTAGGTATGAACATCTTTTGGCTCAAAAATTATGTTTATTTTAAAAAATAATGATGAAAACAAACCACATAGTCACTAAAAATTATTTAATGAAGGAGATAAAGAACTGTGTCGCTACTCCTAAAACATTCATTATTTGTAGAAATAATTATCGTCCTCTGTGGAATTGGAACGTCTAACTGATTCTATGGCAAACATAACTTTGTGAGGCGAGTCCGACTCTAATTAAATCGTTTAACATCAATAGGAATCTACGAGTAAACTTAGACATACGGATATTAACCGACTCCAAAAACAGAAGTTTAAGGTTTTAGTAATGTAGTTTTAGGTAGTAGTAAAAGATAAGGTTTTTGATTGGATTTTATTTATATTTGTTAACTCAGAACTTTAAAAATCTATACTATATATAATATAATAAAGAGGTAAATTAAATATTTGTATGTTACGAATAAACACAAAAACTACTGAACCGATTTCAAAAAATCATTGGAAATCGACATTCACACTGAGTAACATAGGCTATATATTATTCCAGAATAAAATAGGGATCTTATGGGATCTTTATTATAATTTATTATTAAATATTTTATTTAGTATGTCCCTTAGTTGTTTTTACGACACTCATAATAGGGTGTTAATACCATTCATAATCCCTCACCACAAAGAGAAGTTAGTAAACTGTCATAAAACAGAATACAGATAAGTTTATTTCCTAGCAGGAAAACTTCTTTACAATCTCAAGATAAGTAATATACTTTATATAAAAAATGTCCTTGAATTACTCACGTAGTACTCGAAAATTATACTTATAAACAGACTTAACTAGCCACATTAAAAGTCTAAAATATATTTACTGCAAACGTAACAAGTAAATAATTGTGAAGGCCAAATGTATAGCTAAATTATTTTATTTAGATGTTTTAAGCGCCGATTACACTAGACTACATGTAGTCAACTACATCATGTAGGAGACTACATGTAGTCTAGTGTAATCGGCGCTTAAAACATCTAAATAAAATAATTTAGCTATACATTTGGCCTTCACAATTATTTACTTGTTACGTTTGCAGTAAATATATTTTAGACTTTTAATGTGGCTAGTTAAGTCTGTTTATAAGTATAATTTTCGAGTACTACGTGAGTAATTCAAGGACATTTTTTATATAAAGTATATTACTTATCTTGAGATTGTAAAGAAGTTTTCCTGCTAGGAAATAAACTTATCTGTATTCTGTTTTATGACAGTGGTAAATTCCGTGGGAAGGTAGGTGGTTAAAGCCGATTACGCACATTTATCCATAGAAACTTTTGAAACAAATCCTACAACCTATAATACTCTATAAGGCCAGTGTAGTATGTAGTAGGACAACTTTCCTTCCGTCTTTGGAAGAGATCCATCCCTGCAGTGGGTATTTAATGAACCGTCCTGTTACATCGGTGAATCCTTGTAAATAAATAAGTTTACATTTTTTTAAACTACTCTTCTGATAATAATTATATTATACAAATCACACATTTTACTTAAACTAAACAGTTACACAGGCATAATTATATTTTATGTCATAATATTATGTTCCAGTTTCTTATCAATTTTTTAAGGATCATTTTTATCAGTTTATACTTTGTAAACATGGTTAGCATAGAATCTTGTTCCATATGACGTCAGCAATGACATCATTCTACACAAGAAACATACTAACGCTAACTAAAGTTCTTACTTTATATTCCTTTGAATCTCATTCGTCTATTCAATTAACAAAGTAACGGGATAATTTCTACGTAATTATCACACACAAACAAACACACATACACACACTCATTCACACACACATTCATACACACACAAACACACATTCAAGCACACACACATACACAATAAGAACGGTAATCACCATCACATCGATGCTGTTAGCAAATAATATATTATGTTACGCAATACTATGTTATGGAAGACCTTTCTAAAATACAAGCTTGCTTATTTATATCTTACTTAGTTTAGTCTTTAGATTTTTTTTAAGAGATAAGTTACTGATTCATGTAAGTCAACTTATTATGTAGTCCAGTCAATAAAGTAGTTATAGAGTGCGTGAGCGGGAACCTAAGTGGTTTCTACAGAAACTTATTCAGGATACTTAGAAAGATAACATACTAAAAGTCCCCACCTGTAGGAGGTGAGGCGGAGGGGGGAGGGAGGGTCAAAGGTATTTTGCGTTTTTTGCGTATATCTCTGAAATTACGAGAGCTATCGAAAAATGGTACAGACAAAATTTGTAGATCGTAAAATTGTCTACAAAAAATATCTCAACACTTTTCTCCTAAAAAGAAAGAAATAAATAAAATAAATAAAAAGCATCGCTTTCGAGATATCGTGATCTTAGAGCGCAGGAAAGTCGTATTTTCGACTATATGCACACACTAGCTTTTTCCCGCGATTTCGCTCGCGTTTATAAATATTATGAAAAATAAGGCTTATTTCAATATGTAGCATATGCATGCTTGGTCTCAGCCTAATCGGTTTGAAATTGACAAAGTTACATACAATCTTCCATCCCCTATCTTATCCCTTTAGGGGTAGAATTTATCAAAATCCTTTCTTAGCGGATGCCTACGTTATATCATCTACCTGCATGCCAAAATTCAGCCAGATCTGTCTAGTGGTTTGGGCTGTGCGTTGATATATCACTATGTGGAGATATCGGAGTATTCCTACTGGAGAAACCACGTTAAAAAAAACCGCCGTGCTTTTTTTTTAGCTTGATTCAATGTACTGTTGTATTTGATTCAATGTTGGTGCAAGATTGGCCTTATCTACCTCAGAGGTGGTGCGGAAATCTTCTATTTATATAAAACTCAAAGCTGACTGACATAGTTATCTATCAACGCACAGCCCAAACCACTGGACAGATCTGGCTGAATTTTGGCATTCAGGTAGACGATATAACGTAGGCATCTGCTAAGAAAGGATTTTGATTAATTCTACCCCTAAATGGATAAGATAGGGGATGGAAGTTTGTATGTAACTTTGTCAATTTCAAACCGATTAGGCTGAGACCAAGCATGCATATGCTACTATATTATTATTTTGAAATAAGCTTTATTTTTCATAATATTTATTAACGCGAGCGAAATTGCGGGAAAATGCTAGTGTGTGCATATAGTCGAAAATACGACTTTTCGCGCTCTAAGGTCACGAATCACGATATCTCGAAAGCGATGCTTTTTAGGAGAAAAGTGTTGAGATATTTTTTGTAGACAATTTTACGATCTACAAACTTTGTCTGTATCATTTTTCGATAGCTCTCGTAGTTTCAGAGATATACGCAAAAAACGCAAAATTGAGACCTTTGACCCTCCCTCCCCCCTCCGCCTCACCTCCTAGAGGTGGGGACTTTTAGTATGTTATCTCTCTAAGTACCCTGAATAAGTTTCTGTAGAAATCACTTAGGTTCCCGCTCACGCACTCTATACCCCCCTTTGAGTCATTCGTTGACTGGACTAATGTACTTGTTGACAATATTTGTTACTATTTGTCAATGTAATTTATATGTACTTATAAATGAATAGAATAGTAAAGCTATTCATTATTATTTTTGGCGACCACTTTGGTGTAGTCGTAACAGCCTATTAATGTCCCACTGTAGGGACGCGCCTCCTCTGACGGAGGTATACTTGGCCTACTAATACTACGCTGGCCAAACGGATTGGTATAAGGTTTAATTTCAAATTTTTTCTTCTTTTTTTTTCGTTAAGATAATACACTCCCTTAGTCGGTTTTTACGACAGCCATAGGACGAGATGGGGTGGTGACATATTGTATTCTTACTCCGTCACCACACGGAGTCTCGAGCTCATTTCCCGCTAATTTCAAATATTTATTTGCATGAATAAATAAAATTTGCATTGGTCTGTTTTATTCTATGTATCAAGTATACCTAGTACAGCTATGCTTAGTTAGGGACTAGATTGCTTTATAATGTAAATTGTGTGGGGAATACTATTAATATGCATAAACAGCGATTTTCATCTGTTTTGTAAGCCCGTGGATCACCATGTATCTCACAATAGGCATCAGTCACCTCACTTACCTACCCGCATATTTTTGGGCCTTTACCCCAATTAGCCTTATCTCTTACTTGCCTCGTTATCCAAATTTATCTACTGTCTTGTGTAATGTTAAATGAATACAGTTAAACTAAGTTTAATGTAGGTACTTATTAGGAAAAGGGCAAATAGATTTAGAACTGGACAAGGGCGATGCAATTACCACCTCCACCGATTGGGCCTCAAAGACTCGCTGGTGTGTGATTGTGGTGCTCCAAAACAAACGATGATGCATATCGTCGAAGGATGTCCCCGACGTCGCCGTCGTTTCTCTGGGGGAATGTTTGAGCTTCACAATCTTACTCCGACCGCAAAAGATTGGCTTCTCCAGCTGGATATAGATGTATGATGATGATGATGTAGGTACTTGACTGTTTTACATTTAACGTAAGTAGTGGAGAGAGAATGCCTTTTCAATAAGTGGAAGGGTTCTTGGCTTTCTTGTGTGTCTTTACTTCTGTCGGTTATGGTAGTGGGTAGTATGGCGTTCGATGAATCTGCAATGATCAAATAGTTTCAATATCTAAATTTCTTTTTGTAATTTAACAAGTAATCATTTATATTTTTGAGCATGAGTCGCGGAGACTTTGATAAACATAAAATTAACACTGCCAAAAACACTCAGATAAGATATCTAGAAAGAACATTTTGTTTTTAATTTTACGTCTCTTGCGATGGTGCAATAGTTTCCGAAATCTAAATACCTAACTAACTCTAAGTCCATCAAAACACGAACTCTGCTGATAAATAACATTCAATTTCAAATACTAACACCTACAAAACGGTGTATGCAAAATAGTTGCCTGACCAGATCAATACAAAATCTCGGTATATTGCTAATGGCCGATAGTCACGCAACTAATTTTTTATGCTGACAACAATAAAGTCAACTATAATGTTGCAAAGCAAAAACTAATATGGCGGCTCTATGGCAAATTATTCGATTATGACCGATTTATTATGCTAGGTCTAAAAAATACAGCAGTGGACTAGTTTTTACCTTTATTGATTTTACTTTTAAGAAGCATGTCAATTCTCGTTCTTTAAAATCGTTAAAAATTCGGTTAAGTTAACTTTAGTTGTCAAATTGTCTTACCTATTGTGTGACAATTTGACAACTAAAGTTAACCTAACCCAATTTTATAGAACGAGAATTGACATGCTGCTTAAACTCTTTCTGCCATTTTATGTCTTGCTGTTAATTTAAAAGACAACTAATGCGCTTGTGACCTAGGAGTTTGCCATGTACTGTCTTGGAGTATGGGTCTGTCCCAGCACCTTCTAATTGACAGTCCGATACCACGATCACCATGCCATGAATCCATATTAAAATTGCAAGGAATATTATACTAATGCAAAATAATTTCAATGATTAATAAACTGAACAAATCAGAAACGCCCTGTATTCTGTTTGGACTGAGCTAAAATCCTCATCGTTATAGGTTAGTACCTAAGATACCACTTATGATACAAGTATTAAGTATCTACGTCCGTGTGGTGACGGAGTAAGAATACAATATGTCACTACGCCATCTCATCCCATGGGTGTCGTAAAAACCAACTAAGAGACTAACTGTAAATATTATCTTTACGAATTAAAAAGAAGCAAAACTTGAAATTAAACCCTATACCAATCCGTCTGGCCAGCATGGTATTAGTAGGCCAAGTACCCCTCCGTCACGGGAGGAGGCCCGTTCCTGCAGTGGGACATTAATGGGCTGTTATGATGATTAAGTATCTACAGTTGATCAATATGCTCGTCTTCAATCGTTCACTACATTAAAATATAAAATGTGCACTTTCTAAGTATTGACGTTGAGTAAAGCGACCTTGGATGGATAGATTAATTTCTGACGAACCAAATGATGTCATGTCTATGAAGATCGATGTTACATACCAATGACGGATATGTTGCAGTAAAAGCACTAAGTTAGACATAACAATACTTATCTACTATCTACTAGTTTTATTATTTTACTTTGTTTTGTCTGCAGTACAGTAGCCTATATAATAATAATGTATAAGCTACGAGTATATTATTGTACATTTTCATTGAAATTCATTAATTAGTTTTTACGTGAAAGAATAAAAACATCCATCTTTACCTACAAACGTGATTATAGTAATAATAGAATGTATATTAGACATATCACTGTTTGTTTTTTTGTAATTTTCTAGATATTAATTATATAGAGGTTTAGCTAAATGGTTAACTAGCTCTGCTATAGTGAGCTAAGTATGTATATTTATAGTGAGATTATATTTCCTAAAAAACACTTAATAATAGTTTAATAATTAATCGAATCAATAAGATTATCACTACGAATATTCAAAAATATTTCTTAAAATATTAATTGTAGGAATTCCCCTGATGTGATGGAGAGAATTTGGGCCTACAAATAAAACGCAGACAAAATTCTGATCTTGCAAAAGTTTGATAAAGTTTACATCTATTTTGCTAAGAAATCTATAATTGTTTGTAGTCTCAACATTACTTGAAATAATGATCCTATGCAGGCGAAGACGTGGGTAACAGCTATTTATATATAATGTGGCTAGAAGTGACATAGTCAGTTTTTGAAAAAGATTAAAAATAATGACATAATATTATTTGCAAAACATATTATTACAACTTAAATACGTTTAGGTGATAATCTTTATTACTGTAATCACAGCATTTTAATAATAAGATAAAAGAAGATTTGCTAAAAATAAAATGTGTATTCATGTTTATTTTTTATACATGCAATTCATGATTTGCGTCTCAAGTAATCAAAACAGTGTCGTAAAAGAATATCTCAAAAATAACGATTTACTTTGACATGTATAAATAAAAAAATTGCAAATATGGCTAGAGTCGGTTTTTAAATTGCAAAATTTATATCTAGTATAATTTTAGTTTTTGTATTAAGTAAGAGCGTTTGTAGGGCTCACTAGCGCTGCCAATAGAAATAAAATCATAATTCGCAAATAGGATCAATAATACAAAATGTTAGTAACGAAGTCCCTTTACGTGGCTCACTAGCGCCGCCACTAGAAAAAAAATCATAATTCGCAAATAAGATAAATAATGTTAAATGTTGATAACAAAGTCTTAAGAAAAGGCAATAAAGTATTTGAATAACACACTCTCAACGATTGAAATGTTTTTCAATTAAATAAATATTGCATTATAAACAAAAACGGCCGTTTTTTTTTCGAATGCGAAATTTAACTAATTAAAAAACATTTAAAGTGTTGAGAGTGTGTTATACAAATACTTTATTGCCTTTTCTTAAGACTTTGTTATCAACATTTAACATTATTTATCTTATTTGCGAATTATGATTATTTTTCTAGTGGCGGCGCTAGTGAGCCCTATAAACGCTCTTAAGAAAAGGCAATAAAGTATTTGTATAACCCACTCTCAACACTTTAAATATTTTTTAATTAGTTAAATTTCGCATTCGAAAAAAAACAACCGTTTTTGTTTATAAAGCTATATTTATCTAATTGATAAACATTCAAAGTGTTGTGAGCCACGTAAAGGTCCATAAGGCTATTTCCGTTTCAATACTATGTAAGTATGTAGGAGTTACTTACCAGTTAGTCATGCTAAAGATTCTTACAAAAACCTAACAAAAAAGCAGCCTTGTTTGTTCACCTATTACATTTTTTTTGTCTTCAAGGCCTCAGCCAAGTTAAATAGTTTCTTATTATACTTTAATTTCGTATGTTAGTCTTAAAGGTTTATGCGATTTAAAATAAAAATGGATTAATACGAATTAATTACATTCTCAGACGACCTCTGTGGCGCAGTCGGTATATTTTATTACATGGCTGCTGTTTGCATGAATATGATTGTTTGCATTGGTCTGAGTGTTTTTTATGCATAATATTAAGTATGTATTTAGAAAAAAAAGTAAATAAGTATGTTTATCCGTTCTATAGTACCCACAGTACAAGCTTTGCTTAGTTTAGGACTAGGTGGCGATGTGTGAATGTGTGAGGATCATTGTTTATTTATTATTTATTCTTTGGAAGTTATGGTACCTACTTGTACTGGGGTTTTCAGGGAGGTTGCTGTACATTTTTAAGAATATTTACTTTGTTTACCTTGAAGTGTTTACTTGATGCAACGAAGCCTTATTTTTCCTGAATAGAACTACCTACAGCTATTTGTATACCTATATTCATCGTAACAGCCCATTAATGTCCCACTGCAGGGACGGGCCTCCTTCCATGACGGAGGGATGCTTGGCCTACTAATTAATACCACGCTGGCCAGACGTATTGGTAGGTATAGGGTCTAATTTCAATTTTTTTCTATTTTTATTTCGTAAAGATATAACGGATAATATTCACAGATAGTCTCTTATTCGGTTTTTACGACACCCATGGAATGAGCCGGGGTGGTAACATATTGTATTCTTACTCCGTCACCACACAGAGAATACCCATATTAACACGCCCTTTTAGGATGGTTGTCTCTACGAAAATCACACTATTTAAAATGCGGCAGTTCGTTGTTCTTTGTATTGTTATTAAACAAAAACTTTTTGAGGCTTTTGATAGATGTACTTTATATATAAAATGTTACCTATAAAGCATATAAGCAGGTAGGTATATTTAAAAAAATCCGAAAAGATGAAAGAAAATGGAAAAAAGACAATGGAACCCGCGTCTTTGGACTATACGTGGGTTCGAGTCCCGCCTCGAGTACCAATTTTTTCCATTGTCTTTTTCCTATCGTCTTTCTTTTTTTTTGGATGTACTTTGTGTCCGTTAATTTCTTGTCTGCAAAAGTCCCCGCTACACAGGGTTCAATCCCTATACCGGTAGTTGTCCTATAAAAAAAAAATAGAAAGAATTATACTGATGGCATTACAGTGACAGTGCAAACACTTCTAGTGATACTTAAGAAGAACTATATATTTCACCCCTTTCAATAAGCTTAGTATCGTATTTCTAATCTACTTATTCTGAATCGTTACGTCATCGAAATAAAGTGCTGGCATCGATTTATTTTCATACACTTTATTTGATATATGATATCATCGTTAGTAGTTCTTGTTCCGTATTAAAAAACTAAGAATTCACATTGATTTGTTTTCCATGTGGTGACAGAGTACAATATGTCACCACCCCATTTCATCCCACGGGTGTCGTAAAAACCGACTAATGGACTACCTGTAAATATTATCTTTACGAAGTAAAAAGAAGGAAAGTTTGAAATTAACCCTATACCAATCCGTTAGGCCAGCGTGTAGTAGTAGGCCAAGTAACCCTCCGCCACGGGAGGAGGCCCGTTCCTGCAGTGGAACATTAATAGGCTGTTATGATGATGATAATGACATACTGATATGTAGTAGGTCTGTATACTATTTCGTCGTCAAAGTGTCACAAAATCGTATGAAAAAATTGTTATAACATAGTACAAAGATCCTTAATTAAGAACGTGAATGTATTACTCGAGGGGCTTAGAGTGTCGAAGGCATAAATATAATTAAATAAATATTCCTCACACATTCACACAACGCCATCTAGTCCCAACTAAGCAGAGCTTGTACTATGGGTACTAGAAAACGGATAAACATACATAAATACATTTTGTTTTCGTAAATAGGTACATACATTATATATAGAAAACACCCAGACCAATGCAAACAATCCTGTTCATGCACACCAACGTTTGCATTGAGCGGGAATCGAACCCGCGACCTCTGCGTAGCAGCCGTATATAACCAATACTCCAAAGAGGTTGTCAGTAATCTCAAAAAACCGCAAATTTAAATCCTGTTTCGAGTGTTATTTTGTTTCGTCGTCTTTAACTGTTTTAGAAAAAAGAGAATGTATTCCAAAGACATGAAAACGACATAAAAAAACATAACGGACATGAAGATATGCTATGGCAATGCATAGACAAATTTAACAAACGAGGCAATAACTCGGGTAATATAGCGGTCAAAGCTTATAGGGCGTTTACCTAGAAAGGACAAAGGGTTGAATACACCCTTGTGTGAATACACCCTACACTATAAAATGTATCTAGTGTTTTTCGGTTTATTTCGACAACGAGATATCGAATGAGAATTTGCCATTAACTTCAAAATAATTATATGTATCTTTTATTCCTTCCGGAACGAAATGTTGAACTCTCATAAAGTTGAATTCTCAAAATGTTGAATTCTCAAAATGTTGAATTCTCAAAATGTTGAATTCTCAAAATGTTGAATTCCCAAAATGTTGAATTCTCAAAATGTTGAATTCCCAAAATGTTGAATTCCCAAAATGTTGGATTTTCAATATGTTGAACTCTAATGGATGGATGGATTATTTCTTTATTGCATTTAAAAGATTTACATATTAAATACATTGCCTCACAAAACTGCTTGCGCAGTTTAACTGTGAGATCGTTGATTCTCTTCTGTAACAATTTACATTACGTCCGCATGGATTGAGGAGCCACTTCAGATTATAAATGGAAACCCTCCCCCTTATTTAGTAGGGAAGTAAATAATTATGTAGGCGGAATTCTGAAATTTGTAGTAAAATATGTCCAAAGTTATATCAATGTGAATGTGGCTCCTCAATCCAAACGTCTGAACTGAGGAGCCACCTGAAACACGGAAAGTATATCACGTACATATTTGAAAATGTTGTATCATTGAATTTCAAAATGTTGAATTTCAAAATGTTGAATCTCATAATGTTGAATTCTCAAAATGTTGAATCTCAAAATGTTGAATTCTCATTATGTAGCAATTGTGTATAGTTTCTACTAGAAATCTGAGCCCAGTACTGTTTATTTTAAAGAATATACAACACTTTGAATGTGGCTCCTCAATCCATACACAAGAGCGTGAATTGTCATGAAAGTAATTGGTAAATTTATATTTCCCTTTCAAAGACATTTAGTAGGTAGTGTGTCCGAATTTATACCAAATGGACAAAGTAGTAGAACTGAGTGAATTTAGTAAATTAACGCATTTTAGTTGGCTCCTCAATCCTGACGTCTGCTTAATAAATAATTGACTGTACCCACCTGAGATCGCAACGAAATAGAATACCAAAGACACTAACGTTTAGTATAAATGTCTACTATATACTTATGTACAGTTCAACATTGTATATGATCGGAATCTGAAGAACAAATTACTTCTCAATATTCCTTACGAATTCGCTATTAAGGGTGACCATGTTATACGAATCAAACTAGGATTACTAATTCTTGAAATTTTATTTTCAAAAATATTCACACAATATTCGGTATAAAGCTAAAGATTCTTCTTATACTTCCGGTAATAGGACCTAACGTTCCGGAAGGCAATGTTTGTGCAGCTAAATGTAAACATAAGTCATTAGAAAAAAATACTTTGCATGGGTATATTTTAAACTTGTAAAAACTTACCAACTGCTTCTACAAGACACCCAATACAATATGCACACACACAAATTCCCCACAAAGTTACTAATAAACTTTAAAACGCAAACTAAACTAAATTAAAAACAAATGAGATGATAACTTCGTACCGTAGTATAGATTTGTCTTTAATCTTCTTATACTGTGACAAAATCGTAAACAAAAAGTTTTATATTTGTACATATATAACATATCAGAAATGAACCATCCCGGTTTTATTGATATAAACATGGTCACCCTTAATAGCGAATTCGTAAGGAATATTGAGAAGTAATTTGTTCTTCAGATTCCGATCATATACAATGTTGAACTGTACATAAGTATATAGTAGACATTTATACTAAACGTTAGTGTCTTTGGTATTCTATTCCGTTGTGATCTCAGGTAGGTACAGTCAATTATTTATTAAGCAGACGCACAGTGAACGATCCCCATACAAGCATGGTCGACAAAAATATTTAGAGCTTGTAATTATGTGTTAACGATTTCCTGACGTATGTTTTATCATAATAAACATTTTACAGTAAGTTTTATGGTTTCACTGTTCAACCAGTAAAAACCTGCTTTGGATGTCAAAAAAACGTTCATAACACTTTCCACTTAGAAACCATTTTTCGTTTTACTTGGTAGAATTTTGTGCATCACCATTTTTAAACGCCTGATCGACTCCTCAGTAGCTCACCTTATTAATAGATAATCAAAGAACCGTGTTTTTTTAGTAATTTTTGGGTGTTTCACCCATTTATCGAAAAAATATTTTTTCGAGAAGTAAATACGTTGTTCCGAAAAAAAAATATAATGAACACCAGTGTGCTGCTTAAAATTATTATTTTTATAAATAGCATCAATGTAGCTATAATATATAAAAAATACAGCCTTGGTACCAGAGGGTACCTATAAGTTTCACTCTAACAAACTTAGAAGATGTAGAAAATTTGAGTATCTAACGAGTTCCACTGTACATATCTCCATAACCGAACATGTTTTTACAGTTGTTATATATAAATAAAATACTACTTACCAATCACTTCACGATTCATAACAGATAATTTTAATTTATTTGTAAATAAAACTCGGAGATGTTAACAAAGACGCATAACGAAATCGACAATTTATTTTCATTTTTAACCACTTTCTGACTTTAAAAAAATATATAAAAAAAATGTGAGGGTATTAAGAAAAAAAAATTACGAGGTCATGTTAGTTATGGTGTTGGCTATCATTATAGCTATTGCAAAGGAAGAAACTCGTTGACCCTTTTTGTCGAGCATGATCGGGTCCAATCGTTCACTGTGAGACGTCAGGATTGAGGAGCCAACTAAAATGCGTTAATTTACTAAATTCACTCAGTTCTACTACTTTGTCCATTTGGTATAAATTCGGACACACTACCTACTAAATGTCTTTGAAAGGGAAATATAAATTTACCAATTACTTTCATGACAATTCACGCTCTTGTGTATGGATTGAGGAGCCACATTCAAAGTGTTGTATATTCTTTCAAATAAACAGTACTGGGCTCAGATTTCTAGTAGAAACTATACACAATTGCTACATAATGAGAATTCAACATTTTGAGATTCAACATTTTGAGAATTCAACATTATGAGATTCAACATTTTGAAATTCAACATTTTGAAATTCAACATTTTGAGAATTCAACATTATGGGTTCAACATTATGAGAATTCAACATTGTGTTCCGGAAGGCTTTTACCTTTCTTATGCACAAACATATTTTTTTCTTGTTTTAAAACACAACTCATCTGTTATGATTCCCAAAAGGTCAGGGTATGCCTGGTAGGTATTTGTGTTACACAGGACAATACCTTAGTCTAGAAACGCTATTTCAAAAAGGTACCCCATCTAATTCTGCTGTACGTGTGTATGTCATTGAACTCCTCCTAAACGGCTTGACCTATTTAAATGTATTTTTCTGTATGCGTTTGAGTGGCGCCCTGGATGGTTTAGATTCACAAATCACCCTGGCAGATGGCGGTGAATATCATGATATAGTATAAGTAAATATCTGTATCTACGCACAGGACCGCGCAAGGTAAAATATTTGGAAGAGGTCTATGCCCAGCAATGGACGTTCATTTAATGATGATGTTAAATAGAGCCGAGCCCTTATTATTAATTAGATCTTACATGGTGCATATCTTCGAAGGGCACCAAGAGAAACCATTTGATTAAATACTATACTAAATAAGTTACTACTTATTTAACTAAGGATAGCTATAATCTGAGCGGTTACAAAACTAGGAAACGCCATGATTCCGATACAACCAAGGAACCATCGTCAAACCGGTTCATTTCCATAATCCTCTATCTGAACCTATATTTCTTACTCTCCCTTATTCTTTTCTAGTCCAATTGTTATTCTTTTTAATTCCACGTTCGCTGTCACATTACAGTCTCTATGGTTGTATCGGCTTCACCCAAGTAGTATTTACTTGACGCTTCAGAGGCCATAATACTGACGCTTCGACATATTATTTAAAATTGGGTCATAACAATCCATAAGCTCCTTTTACTCATTTCTAACGACACCCGTGGGATAACATAGGATAGCAACACCTCTTACTTTCTCACCTCATAACAATTTATTTATTCCAACATGGCGGACACATAGAAACACATAGAAATATGCTTAAGTCAAAACAAATAAGATTGTGTTACGACTTATACAAACACAGACACAGATATGAATGCCGTACATAGTAACTTCTATAAACACGAATAACTAGTTCAACGTATATTTATTTGTAAACGGATTTATGTGTACCCCTTGACATAAAAAGTTAAAATATGGCTCTTGGTTTAGGCTGGATATTCTGTTTTATGATACGACAACTTCCTACATATTTCCTTTGATATTTGTCCTCTTGTTACCAAGGCCACGGCTACCTGATTCTTGATTCAGAGATGATATTTGGCACGAGTTTGGAAATGGCTCTTAGTCAAGTCCGATACCGGCAATAAGTAGTTGTAGACCAGGAGTGAGGGTTTCGTTTAGAAATCTATAAAAAGTTCTCTTTTTCTGAAGCAACATAATAGAAAAAATCCAAACAGCACTTCTAGTAGGCCAAATGAATAGAAAGTGTTCTTTATCAAAATTAATGTTTGTTATTTTTCCGCGCGAGGACACAACGGCTAGCTAATTTATGTGGCTTCACAAGCCGTGAGCTTTCAATTAAGCAATCGTGATCCTTTTATCCGGCTCTTTGAAAACATTTTCAGGGCGATGAACTTTGAATTTCTGGAGATATGTATCCTGACAACTCGTTGTAGCCGTTGGTTATGATGTATACCATCTGCATCAAAATCAAGGCGGTAGCATAGTTACATTAGTTGCTGAATTCTAATTTTCCAAAGAGGCGGGTACCACGTACCATCAAATGGGTCGCTAACTCTCGATAGGTATCTATTAAAATTGAACCCTAACCATGAGATAATCTCTATCATAACAATCCATAATTGTCCCACTACAAAAACGGGCCTCCTCCCGGGACAGAGGAATACTTGGCCTACTAACACCACGCTGGCCAGACGGATTGGTATAGGGTTTAATTTTAAGTTTTATATAATTTCTTTTTTTATTCACGAAACACAAAAACCGACTAAGGAACTACCTTAGTCGGTTTTTGGGAGACCCATGGGATGAGATGGTAATAATTGTATTCTTACTTCGTCACCACGCGGACAATGGTCTCTATAAAAAAAATGCAATCTTTTTCTAATTAAATTAAGCTGAAAGGTTATTGCCCCGTTTTATGTACGACGATATAATGTGTGCTCATAAACCTGTAGTATTTAACACATGACCTTCGCAATCAATTAGCTAGACTAGGGTAACACGGTGTTTCTCAATCATCTATGAATTCATTATTTAGACTTGCGTTTTATTTTCTTAAATACGAAAATCTATACATCAATTTCACAGATATTAAAAACAACTAGACCAAATTATGGCAATTTTGATTCACTCAAATTATTGCTGGTGCGAAAATTGAACACACTTTTATCGGGTTTTATCATCGAATTGAATGATCTTTTTGGGTCGGGTTTAGTCTTCATCCTACTACATTTGCTAGGCTAATTAGTAAACGGTGCTTTAGATTTTTCCTTCTGTTAATAATATATTATTGTCGTCATTGTAAAGCCAAATATTATGACATTAACGTCAGTAAGTTTGCATATATTAAATTTTAACTTTCCGTATCGAATAAGACAACAAGCAACATGATGATAAATGCAAATGAAGATCTAAGTCTAACCCCGGTTTCCGAATGTCTCGTCAAGTAAAAATCGACTAATTTAGTGTCAAAACTCTTGTCAACTATCATTTTCAGGAACTAAAATTTGACACTTGACACTTGATTAGTTGATTTTTACTTGATCAGTCATTCGGAAACCAGGGGTTACTCTTTTTAAAAGACACTTCAAAATTACCTTCTCAAACCTGATAGAAAGCACAAAACAGCACAGACATTAGAGCAAAGAATATTATAACTATTTAATCAACTAACTACCATTTAGCCTGAGACAGGTAAAGTGCTAAGGACGGGAAGAGAAGTCATTAGGTACATACCAGTCGCTGCGTTAATGGGTAATCACACTTTCCATCGATACGGTCTTAATGTGTAATTATCAAAAACAAGATGCAGTAAACAAGAAATACTTATAGCGCTAGTTACATAATTTAAAAAAAAAGGTTTGTGGGAATCGTTTTTATTTATTTATGTTTATTTTTTTTATTTTTTGTTTATGTATGTATAATAAATAAAAGTCCGCAGTAACTAACACTTACAACTAATATTTAATTAAATCTAAAGTGACGCAAATACTTACTAAAAATAACTAAAGATTTAGGTATTTATATTATTAGATAAGCTCTTAATATAAATTTCAGTTAAGACGTTGATCTTCTAAGTTGACGTATAATCAGTATCTATGCGATTCTTAATAAAAATAATAAACATATTCATAACAATTGCTAAAGAAGGAAAACCCAATAGAAATCAAAAGGTCAAAGTCTCAATCCATCACCGGACAAGGTCATTTTCTGCATTGTGACTCACATGGGTCCCATATGAGCTTAAAAAAGTAATTATGTAATGGTTCGAATACAATCCATCTATTATACTAGCTTCGACTTATTTATTTGAAAAATTCTAATTATAATTTAACATTGATGTCTTATGCCCGATTTACACATCGACAAGTACAGTAGCGAGTTAAGTAGTATTTTAAAATTAAGTTGATTTAAATAGAGTTACATCCTATTTTTTGGCGAGTTAAGTACGAAGTATCCCCTTCTCTCGCGTCTCGCCAACTTAACTTGCCAAAAAATAGAATGGTCGAGATCTATTTAAATCAACTTAATCTTAAAATACTACTTAACTCGCTACTGTACTTGTCGATGTGTAAATCGGGCATTAGTGTGTTGATAGAATAAGAATACGATAGGTAATAAAGAATAGTAAGAATACCATCTCATCCCATGGGTGTCGTAAAAACCGACTAAGGGACTATCCGTGAATATTATCTTTATGAAAAAAAAAAGGAAAACTTAAAATTAAACCCTATACCAATCTAGATAGCGAAAACGTCATTTTTGACTTCCAAAGATTGGTATCACAATACACGAACAACAACAGCGAAAAGTACATCAATTTTGTGACCTCGCAAATGCACCGAGCATGACCCTCGATGATTCTTGGTAAAAACTAAGTGACCTTGAAACCTCCAACGAGTTTAATCATTAGTAAAATGGATGTGGTAGAAATCCTTCATCCTAACAGTCCATTAATGTCCCACTGCAGGGACGAGCCTCCTCCCGTAACGGAGGGATACTTGGCCTACTAATACCACGCTGGCCATACGGATTGGTGTAGGGTTTAATTTCAAGTTTTCCTTCTTTTTATTACGTATAGAAGTCCCTTAAGTCCCGGTTTTTATGTCACCCATGAGATGAGATACGGTGATGACACACTGTTTTCTTACTCCGTCACAACACGCAGGTAGAAATCCTTGTTTTCTAGAAATGCATATTTGTCTATAAAGAAGTTTGACAAAAGACCCAATACTGAATCTGTTGATTAAATTTTTCTCCATCTGTATATATAAAACTCAAAGGTGACTGACATAGTGATCTATCAACGCACAGCCCAAACCGCTGGAGAGATATGGCTGAAATTTGGCATGCAGGTAGATGTAATAACGTAGGCATCCGCTAAGAAAGGATTTTGATGAATTCCACCACCAAGGGGATAAAATAGGGGATAAAAGTTAGTATGAAACTTTGTCAGTTTCAAACCGATCAGGCTGTAACTTTGCAAGCATATAGCTACTATGACATATGCACCCTCTTAGAAAGGACTTTGATAAATTCTACCCCCAAGGGGATAAAATAGGCGATGAAAGTTTGTATGAAACTTTGTCAGTTTCAAACCAATCGGGCTGAGACTTTGCATGCATATAGATATTATGACGTTGGCATCCCCTTAGGAAGGACTTTGATAAATTATACCCCCAAGGGGATAAAATAGGGGATGAAAGTTAGCACGAAACTTTGTCAGTTTCAATCCGATTGGGCTGAGACTTTGCATGCATATAGATATTATGACGTTGGCACCCCCTTAGGAAGGACTTTGATAAATTCTACCCCCAAGGGGATAAAATAGGTGATGAAAGTTTGTATGAAACTTTGTCAGTTTCAATACGATCGGGCTGAGACTTTGCATGCATATAGTTACTATGACGTTGGTACACCCTTAGAAAGGACTTTGATAAATTATACCCCCAAGGGGATATAATAGGGCATGAAAGTTAGCACGAAACTTTGTCAGTTTCAATCCGATCAGGCTGAGACTTTGAATGCATATAGATATTATGACGATGGCACTCCCTTAGAAAGGACTTTGATAAATTCTACCCCCAAGGGGATAAAATAGGGGATGAAAGTTTGTATGAAACATTGTCAGTTTCAATTCGATCGGGCTGAGACTTTGCATGCATATAGTTACTATGACATTGGTACCCCCTTAGAAAGGACTTTGATAAATTCTACCCCCAAGGGGATAAAATAGGGGATTACTGTTAGCACGAAACTTTGTCAGTTTCAATCCGATCGGGCTGAGACTTTGCATGCATATAGATATTATGACGTTGGCACCCCCTTAGAAAAGATTTTGATAAATTCTACCCCCAAGGGGATAAAATAGGTGATGAAAGTTTGTATGAAACTTTGACAGTTTCAATTCGATCGGGCTGAGACTTTGCATGCATATAGTTACTATGACATTGGTACCCCCTTAGAATGGACTTTGATAAATTCTACCCCCAAGGAAATAAAATAGGGGATTACAGTTAGTATGAAACTTAGCTTCTCTCATGAACTGCATGTTTTATGTTGCTTGCTCACGAGTAATTTCTCTCAATAGCTTAATAGTTTTAGCGCCAAATGACAGATTAATTATCTATATCTATATATCTATATCTATACTATTATATAAAGCTGAAGAGTTTGTTTGTTTGTTTGAATGCGCTAATCTCAGGAACTACTTCTTCGAATTGAATTTAGTTTTCAGTTTTGGATAGACCGTTTATCGAGGAAGGCTATAGGCTATATATAACATCAAGATATGATTAAAAAAAAAAAAATTTGGTATACTCAGTAGAATCATGGTCACTCAGAGGGCAATGGTGAGGGCTATGTTGTAGCCTGACCTATGGGCCTGCTCAGAAGGCTCATGGTCTCTCAGATGGCAATGGAGAGAGCTATGTTGTAGGCTGATCTATGGACCTACTCAGAAGGCTTATGGTGTCTCAGAGGGCAATGGAAAGAGCTACGTTGTAGCCTGATCTATGGACCTACTCAGAAGCTTCATGGTTACTCAGAGGGCAATGGAGAGAGCTATGTTGTAGCCTGACCTATAAGCCTACTCAGAAGAATCATGATCACTCAGAGGGCAATGGAGATACCTATGTTGTAGCCTGACCTATGGGCCTACTCAGAAGGCTCATGATCACTCAGAAGGCTCATGGTCACTCAATGGCAATGGAGAGAGCTATGTTGTAGCCTGATCTATGGGTCTACTCAGAAAGCTCATGGTCACTCAGGGACATTGGAGAGAGCTATGTTGGAAGTTTTCCTGTGTGATCGAATAAAAAATGAGAAGATCCGCAAGAGAACCAAAGTAACCGACATAACCGGTTAAAGTACGACAAGCAGGGCACATAGCGCGGAGAACCGACAGCTGTTTGGGCAGAAAATTCCGGAATGGCGACCGGCGACAGTGCTGTTGTGGATGGCTGGAAGCCTATGGATGAGGGAGGCACAGGACCCCATAAGGGGCAATACTTAGAGAAGTCCTATGTCCAGCAGTTGACGTCGATTGGCTGATATGATGATGATGATAACTTTGTATGGATTAAACAAGTTATTTTATCATTTTATTTATTTTCATTAAGAATATGTGTACAAAGAAGTTTTGTAGGCCCCTTATTTTTACACACGCTAAACAAAAAATAAGCCTAATTAATCATAATACTTCTGAACGCGAGCGAATCCGCGGGCTACAGCTAGTGTGTGATATGAATCAGCTTCTGCAACGATATGCAACCTAAATAGATTAAAAATATACAAAATCTTCTCCTATTGTACGAAAATGCAGTCGCAATTGACTAGCTTACATTCTTACATTTTTGTTTGGTATAAGGTTAGTTTTACTAATAAAAATCTCGCTAAACAGTGATTAAATTAAAGAGCCGTTTATGAGTAAGGAGGTAGATGACCCATGACGTCATCACTAAATGTTCGTAGTATGCACAATTGACACTACCATAAAACAAAATTAGGTAGATGGCATCATAGAGAACAGTGATGTAACTTTTGTTACAATGATTCATGCTCAAATACAATTATGGTGTTACGTGGGCAGTGTACTTGTAACATTTACCTGTTGTTGCTTTAAACTAGAACGTACAAAAAGCTATAGAGTCTTGCTTCAAATTTAAAAAAAAGTATTTATTTATTTTTTATTTATTTATTTTACACTTTATTGCACAAAGGTGCAATAAAGTGCACAAATAAATAGATAATGCCTTAAGGCATTGTCTATTTATTTTCCTCATTACAGTTAACAATGTTTATATTGTTGACAATGTAAGGGTGGACTGGAGCCTAAGCTAGGGAATTTTTACCATTTCCTTGGATATTAATCAATGTCTCCTTATACCTAGGGGGATTTGTGTTCGCACTACTTATGACTTGTATATTATATCCCATAAGTGACACCCTTCTGCGAGACATACAAAATCAAACTGGGAAATCGCGGAGCACTTATGCACAGAGTATTTTCTCCAGGAAAACATGGACACATGATTTTGTTAACTTAAAATATCATTAACACACTCGTGAAATACATTTGTGACATGTCCATGATAGTCCTGATGGTCATATAGTGGAAGATTGAGACATGCAAAAGGCTATAGGACTTAACAGCAAGTGCCTTAGAGATGATCGCAGCGCGTAGTGAAAGTCTGAGCTTTATATATTATTATTAATTGTAAAGCAACGCGTTCTATTGATGTTAGTTTCCCACGGTACCGTAAGCTCAATAAGTACTACACGCTTTTGAGTAGAGAAATATGTCTGGTCTCAACGGGGACACGCAGATATCCTCCGGGATTTTGTAGTGTGTTTCATACGTGTCAACCAGTAGTGTCCAATCGTATGCCGAACTCAGGACTGAAAAAGGCTTGTAGGTGCTGTTTTTAGTAGTGCCTTTGGATGTTTTGTCTTTCATTTGTAGTTAGTCCTTTTCTAGCTCTAGCAATCGACAGCCTCACTGCCTCGCGTATAATCCCTAGTACTCTGTCGTGACGTTGCGAGTAATGACACCTATCCAAAAGCACTTTGCAAAAACACTATCCAAAAGCAATTATAAAGATTACAATTACGAAAGGGACTTGTAATTCTCGTCACTATGTCTTATAAAAAATCTGAAACAAAACGTACTTAGGTAATCTTAACAATTATGTATTAAATATGAGAAAGTCTTATCATAGGTTGTTGAATCAAATCTCTCAAGATTCATTTACTGCATGCTTTTCTATTGTGCAGCCTGACTGGAATTCCAAGGTTAATTTACAATACAAAATACCATTTTATCGAGAATATAAAATCAGTAGTAAATCGTATTAAGTCAACTATACAGTTCAAATAGCTTGACTGACTTTACGTTTTTCTTTAAACAATACCTAATTACGTTTCTACATCGCAAATAGTTAATAGCGACGAATGTCATGGATCATGACTATTTTGTTTCCCTACGAGTAGTAAAGCTAAAATAAAATCTCGCTGCTCTTTTATAGAAACAGGCCAGGACAATAGCATGGTATGCTCACAAACCGAATCTACAAAGACAATATCTCGCTGCTTTGGTAAAGGACTTGTCTTGAATTATACTCTAACAATAATGTCAATGTTAAGGTAGTCATGGTTTAAAACATGCAAAAGATGGTGTGGTGACCGTCAAGAATTATATTATGTAGTAGTATTATGTAGTATGTCATGCATAAAATTTTCAAAACAAAAAACCCTTGATGTCAATTAATTATAATATTTAATAATGATTTTAACACTACCTAATGCCACATTTTTCTTGAAATTAAACCAAATGCATAAGTAATATTCTAACGAAATAATAATATCTACTACTTGCAAGAATCGCGGGCACAAGGAACAGGCTCAGGACAATTTTATTCTAGATTAGGTACACAGTAATTTGTCCTGCTTAGAATAAAAACCCGCGACCGCACAGTTATGTCATTATATTGATTACCTACTGGATTCTATTTGTTTGGTCAAGTACAAGGAGTTAAACTTGACTGTTCAAATACTAAAATATTTATGCTAATTGTATTAGCATTTGTGGCTAATAGAGTAGGTAGAAGTAGGTTTGTAACTGATTGGAAAGAAACTATATTCCATTAATATTTTAGCGGTTCAACTTTGTAATGCTGTATCCTCAAACTCTTCTGCATGATTTGAAAAGGAACGTTTTTGGAAAAGAATTAAGTACCTTTTTAAGATTTGTATGAATTTTTAGTAACCATAAGACGAGTTTTTATACAGGCGTCAATTCCGTACCGTACTTTTGCCAGATGAAATACAAATCTCGTCCGTGAATTGGTATATTTTTTCTTTTTTCTATTATGGTTGTTACGTGTTCATTAGCTAAATTACAATGATAGGTATCGGGAATACAGGGAAGGGATCCATCTTGGGGTGATGAAGCGACGGTTTTAAAATAATGATAGGTATTCCTATCTATCTACAAATCGTACTAATATTATAAATGCAAAAGTTTGTGAGTATGGATGTTTGTTACTCTTTCACGCAAAAACTTCTGAATGGATTTTTATGTAATTTGGAATATAGATAGTTTAGGGTGTAGTATAACATTTTACTACCTATACAACGGGGGTGAAGCCGCGGGCATCAGCTAGCTAGTATTATAAAAGTAGAAAAATAATTAAAAAATAAAAACTGGTTGCAAAACAATAGGTACACAGATTTCCTTACCAACAGGAAGACTGCACTGCGACATTACTTTTAACGATCTCAAAATGCACTTCATAACAATATTTTAACTACGTATGTATTCTAACAACATGGCCATTACTATTATATTTAAATAGTCGCTATGACTGTGTATTATTGTTGTTAACTAATAAACCAGTAGATTTACGAGCATCTTCATTATATCTACTTAGCCTTGGTACTTCTCGTTTCAGTAACACGTAAATGCATAATTCTAGTTTACAGGGTCATTATAAAGATGATGTATGTTGTTATTTTTATCTATTTACTGCATTTGAATGTCTCGCAAAGGTCTCGAGTTTGGTTCTCTTGGTCTAAGTATGGGGTCTACCAATATTTATTATTATTTTTTTATGTTTGCATCAAAATCTTAATGCGGTTCACAGAATACATCTACGAGTACCAACCAAGTTTCAACAGTAAAGCTCTTATAGTTTTGGAAAAAAATAGCTGTGATATACGGTCGGACATGACGAATCTATAAGGGTTCGTTTTTTTGCGATTTGGCTAAAGGAACCCTAAAAAGAACAAGAAAATGCACGGGATTTATAGGCCAATTTAGGATGGTCAGGACTACAGAGGCCCAGGCCAAGGTGTAAAGATATTTTTTTTTACAATATTTTACTTACTATTAATACCAATACTATAATACTATTTAATGAATATCTATTGTGATGTTAAATGAAACCACATTGCAACGGTACATTAATTACTATCTACAATTAATGGAAAAGTAATTATGTACCTACTATGTAGTATCCCTAATGGCAAGGAAACACAAAACTAGTTTGACTAGGTAGGATAGCAAGATACAATACAATACAACAAACTTTAATCTAGGTCTAGGTAGGTAAATACTAACGAACAACAAAACATATACCTAGTTCATACCATATTCATTTGACGACCTCTGTGGCGTAGTGGTTATTTAACATGACTGCTACGCCGAGGTATGAGTATGAGGTCTCGGGTTCGATTCCCGCTCAATGTAAATCTTTGTGTGCACGAACATGATTGTTTGCATTGGTCATGGTGTTTTCTATGTATAATAAGTATGTATTTACAAAAAAGAAAGTATTTAAGTATGTTTATCCGTTGTCTAGTACCCATAGTACAAGCTTTACTTAGTTTAGGACTAGATGATGTTGTGTGAATGTGTGAGGAATATTAATTTATTTTATTTATTTATTCCCTTTTTGTGACGCAAAAAAGGTTTAGGTTCTTTTTCCTTCCTCCTAGTGTTAAGCTCGTAATATAATTCTCATGGCATGTCCGATTTTGATAATTCAAAAATTAATCTTTTGGTACTAAAATAATATTGATAATAAAGTAATTAATTTAAATGAAAATCAATAGTAAATTTAAGATAACAGAGAATCATCTCAAGTAAGGCTTTTAATACTTTTCCTGATATAGGATAAGAACCCAGAAATATCTGCTTACTTGATAATAATAATTGAATGTCTCTAATACCTAATAACGTTATTTCGTTTACATAGACCATTGCAAACAATCATGTTCATGATCACAAAGATTAGCATTGAGCGGGAATCGAACCCGAGACCATAGCAACTACTACTATCATAGTAAATGGTCGTAAAAATAGTCTCTGCCTACTCCAACGGCAAAAAAGCCTTAGTTAATATTATATACTATAATATACATTACAGTCCTTCATAGATTAGAATGTTGACTAATCATTTTCACGTAGCCATATTAAACACCTGTGTTTACAACCTGTATACAGATAATGAAACCCTTGTCAGTTCTGATAACACTTGAAAATTATGACTCATAGATGCATACGATATGATACCTAATAAATAGGTCATAGGTACATTATTTTATCTTTGAGTATCAGGATGTACTTAACAGGAAAGGTATACGTGCTATGTCTCAGAACTTGATTAGGTGAATTAGCTATTACTCTCTGTGTGGTGACGGAGTGAGAATACAATATGTCACCACCCCATCTCATCCCATGGGTGTCGTTAAAACCGACTAAGGGACTATTCGCGAATATTATCTTTACAAAATAAAAAGAAAGAAAAAGAAACTCAGTTTTCGCTAAATTATTTTTAAATAGGACATTTTGATTTGGTCTGTGAGTTGTAGATTTGTGGGTTCTAGATTTCATTCCGTAATGTGACCTTTGGCAGGAAAGGTAGACGTATCTACGACTTGGACATATAACAAGCTTACATATTTTTGTACAAAGTTTACTTAACTTAGTAAATAACGGCTAATACCTACACAAAAAAGATGTAAGAATGATTTTAAAAACCCGACTCTACAACCGATTGAACTGACCTTCGACAGCGATTATAATTGTTACGTAATTATGTCATAATATTTTGATTCACCAATTTGTATTTGTGTCTAGATAAAAACAAATTACTTAGAGAATTTTCATCGGATCCACATAAAAGATTACCAATCGTTTTGAACCCCAAAATAAGTAGAAATCGGGAAAGTAATTACTAAGTTTGGAAGAAACTAACATTAAAAAGATATCATCTGGGCAGCGATCAAGATATATAGCATTCAATCAATCAATCAATCATCGCAGTCCACTGCTGGACATAGATCCTCTGCCTATTAGGTAGAGCGAAAAGCCCACCCAATGGTTTGCGCCAGCATATAGTGTTAGGGGACGATCCCCTAACACTATATACGATCGGCTGGTGTACAATTATACATCCAGCGAGCACGTGTGATTTTTTTATCATTAATTATAAACAAATAACAGAGATAATTAATTACTCAATTATATTATAGGCATTATTTATTTCTGTTTATTTTCTTTGCATATCTATTGCACGTTAAGCAGATAGGTACTTAATCAGTCTAAAGATAAGTTACCTATACATTCATTTATTTTTAAGATACTAATTTGATTTTGTGAGACAAAACACCTGCATACCTACTCTTTTAAGTTGGATTATTCACCGGTAATATACATAAGATTGTATCGATTACCTACTACGATATATAACAATTTAATATCAGTAATATTAGCAGTAGTATTTAGTCGTAACGTTACGATAGCGTGCCTACGGTTGCTTTTAATAAAATAGCATGTTTTAATAAATGCTTAATTTAGTAAAGTATTTACTTGACTGATTTGATTAAATTATTTGGGTGTGAATTTGGATTTGTGTGTAGGTATGTCCATTCCATTTGCATTATCTATACTAATATTAAAAAGAGGTAAAGTGTGTTTGTGACGTTGTAGGGGGTAATCTCTGGATCTACTGAACAGACTTTATAAACTCTTTCTGTGTTAAATAGACTATTTATCGGGGAGTGTCATAGGCTATATATAATATAATATCACGCTATGACTAATAGGAGTGGAGCAGTAATGAAATATGTTTAAAAAAGGGACGCTTTTTTTTTTGCCACCCAACGAAGTGGGCACGGGTCAGCTAGTTTTAAATAGATTCGTAATCTTTTTCCGGAGTGTCATACTTTTATGTGGGTCAATAAAAAATCAAAATGGTCGGACAATTATAAGTGTTATTAGCATTCTTTATAGTGAGGGGAAATTTTCGATTTATTTAATAAGCAATTAAAGTAAAGAGTCTATAACTTAAGAATTCCCACTAATATAAATTTTCAAGAACTTTACGCTTTTATTAGACTAAAATAGACAAAATATTGAGTGTTCTGACCTTTATAATTCAATTAAGACAGCTAAAATATCTTATAATATTTTTTTAAATGCGCCATTTATTAAAAAAAACTTCGAAATGAACGTCATTGCCCTCATTTCTAATATCGTATGAATGCTCTAAGAATATTTTTTGTAGTGACGAGATTTATTCTATTTATAAAATATTACATTATTTCATTTTTTTGTCCGCAGTATGGCTCCCGCTCAGCAAAACGTCGAAATGTGTGGTGAACAACTTCATTCCAAATTGAAAAAGAGACAATATAATAGTGATGTGGTTTATGAAAACAATAACACAGTGGTATTAAATAGTGATGTGACAAGTGAACAAGAGTTTGATATCGATAAATATGAAAAGATGGACTTTGTAGCAGAGTTTAGGTGGCCAGATTTAATAGTACAAATTTCGTTACATTTAGTTTCAATATTTGGACTGTACCTGATTATCAGTAATCAAGTTAAAATCCTCACTATATTATTTGGTAAGTACTTTTGGACCTATTATTTAGCTAGAATATAGTAGATAAATATAAAAGTAACAGAAAATAGAATTGAGATAGGTACAAGTCGACATGGAAAAGAAACTCATAAAAAACATTCACAAAGGGGATAGTATATAAAAATGTTCACTTTTACAAATACATAATTATATTATTAATTAAAATGGTATTCGTTAAGAAGTCGTTATCTTTTACCGACTAATTCAGTAAGTAATAGTATTTTAATCAATGATATGCCAAATTTTCATTAGGCTGAATAATGAAATGGTTAAATTTAAAATTTAGTTAAACTATTATACATTATACTCGTATTTTAAGTTTTTTTTATTTTATTTTATTGTATATATTTTACTAAATATTTTTTTCTCCGTGTAGTGACGGAGTAAGAATACAATGTGTCACCACCCCATCTCATCCCATGGGTGTTGTAAAAACCGACTAAGGGACTATACGTGAATATTATCTTTACGAAATAAAAAGAAGGAAAACTTGAAATTAAGCCCTATACCAATCCGTCTGGCCAGCGTGGTGTTAGCAGGCCAAGTATCCCTCCGGCAATGGAGGAGGCTCGTTCCACATTAATGGGATTTGACACATGAAACGATAACGAAGTCGCGGGTTCGAATACCACCGAACTAACACATGCCAATTGTTTGTCCTATTCAACTAATCCAAATTATATCAGTCATTACCCTAAAAGTATGTTTGACAAAAAAACCGCGACACAATATAGTAATATAACGGCCTCTGTGGCGTAGTGGTTATACAACATGACTGTCTCGGGTTCGATTCTCGCTCCATGCAAATATTTGTGTGCATGAACATGATTGTTTACATTGGTCTGAGTGTTTCTATGTATAATATGTATGAATTTACAAAATAAAAGTATATAAGTAATTATCTGTTGTTCTGTTACCCTTAACACAAGCAGGTTAAGCCTAGCTTACTTTGGGAACAGATGGCGCTGTGTACAGATGTCCGTGAATATTTATTATTTAATTTTTTATAGTATGAAAGTAGTAAGTTGTTTCTTTCTAAATAAGGTATTTTGTTTGCAGTTTTAGGAACAATCTACACATCAGGCTTCGGTATCACAGCAGGCGTCCACAGGCTGTGGTCCCACCGAGCCTACCGAGCGAAGTTACCGCTTAGAATAATATTGGCTATTCTCTTTACTATAACTGGACAGGTAAGTTTCATTATTTAATTTTAAATACATACACTAAGTTATGCCTTATTCCTATTGCGGGGCAGGCAGAGAATACTGCACCACGTGCTTCGATCCATACAAACCTGCTTTGCCTCATGCACTTTCATGCATCCATACTAATATTATAAATGGGAAAGTGTGTGCACTCTAGTTTAATAATGCCGTATTTTTAAGACATGTTGGATTGAAATGAATGATTGCCAATGAAATGTTTCATTTATCACTGTATATAATACTACTAGCTGCCCCGTGCCCACTTCGTTGTGTGGCGAAAAAAACGCGTCACTTTTTTAAACTTATACTGCTCCACTCCTTTTAGTTAGTCATAGCGTGATAATATATAGCCTATGACACTCCCCGATAAATGGACTATTAAACACAGAAATAATCCAAATATTACCCGCTACAACGTCACAAACACACAAACTTTACCTCTTTATAATATTAGTATAGATGTAATAGCGATACTTATAGCGCAGCGTACCGCGTATGGGTAATAGAATATGACTGCTACGTTATAGATGAGTTTGTAACTTGTACTTATTAATTGTCGGCAAACGATTTTACTATGTAGGTACCTACTGCACTAGCAATTATGTTATACATGATGATGAAAAATCAGTTATAGTGTGACAAACAAGAAAAAGATTACTGTTTGTCACACTGGTGTGACAAGCTTGGTGTGACTACGAGTCGGTAAGGGTTTTTACGTGTGCAAACATAAAACAGTACAAAATTTATTAATATTACTTACTTAGTAGGATAAAGTTATTAGTTTCAGATCGTTTAATTATAAGGCCTCAAGGCTCTTGTCCACAAAACGTTATTGGTTATTTTTTATAAAAAAATTATAGGTACTTACCTAAAATTTTCCTTCTTTTTTCACAATAATGTAATTAATGGAAACATAACGTACATACATGATTCTTTAATTTATGAAAACATTTCCTAGAAGTGTATCGAGGGGCTTTTGTGTGCCCTATCACGTTATTTCAAGGAACTAGCTCGAATGTATTAGTAGCAGTGTAAGTACTTAATATTAAATTAATTATTGCGTTATCTACAAAAACCTAGGGGTTAGTAAAACTACTAGTACCAATTTCTGAGTCTCCGTGTAGTGACGGAGTAAGAATACAATATGTCACCACCCCATCTCATCCCATGGGTGTCGTAGAAACCGACTAAGGGACTATCTGTGAATATTACCTTTACATAGAAAGAAGGAAAACTTGACATTAAACCCTATACCAATCCGTTTGGCCAGAGTAGTATTAGTAGGCCAAGTAACCCTCCGTTACGGGAGGAGGCCCGTCTCTGTAGTGGGACATTAATGGTGTTATGATGATATTAATTTATATGTCAGTTTGTTTAATATAGTATTAAAATAATACACAGTACTAATTGTTAGATGACGAAGTCGTTGTCATATCCATATCGGTCATTACATAATGAGTTTTCGTTTACCATCGTGTGGTATGAAAGCAATCATCATTATAAATTAATTACGTTGTAATGTGGTACTAATACACCGTGGTAGGTAGCAAAGAAAGGTTAAAGGCCGATTCAGACACATCAGTGAAGTCACAGTTCCGACACAGTACCGGCACAGTGCGAAATATTCTTTCATACAGTTTGTATGAGCGCATCCCCACTTGTCAGTGTCAGTTTTAAGTGGAGATAGTTGAAGGGATGGAGAGTAACATAGCCTACTTTTTGCTCCTATCTAACCCCCCACTGCAACCCTGAATTTAACGCGAGCGAAGCCGCGGGCAAAAGCTAGTATAGAATAAAAACAAGCTTAATCTGCATCTCAGAAAAAACAAAGAACAATCGTTAGCAGCTTATTGCTGTTATACATTGACAAAGGATATAAAAACAAATGAAAAGAGAAATAAATAAAAGAAAATGCTTGATACATTTACTATGAAAACTAAATCGTTTCGACCACTACACTCAGCTCATTCATCAAATCGAATGCGATTTCGAGGATTGCTTCAAGAGAACGATAATTCATTTTGGAACAAAATTGTTTCTGCTCTTGATAAAATGGTTACCCATACAATAGTGCAGGGCTCAGTCATTTTAACAACTGCAAATATAAGTTTGTTTAAGCTGAATCGTAGATATTTAATGTGCTACAATAACTGTAAGTTAACCATATATTTTGATACACTTACTTTCTTTCTTTGAAAGATATTTCAATTTATTTATGACTAGCTGAGCCGTGCCCATTTCGTTGAGCGGCGAAAAAAACGCGTCACTTTTTTAAACATATTTCATTACTGCTCCACTTCTTTTAGTTATAGCGTGATATTATATATCCTATGACACTCTCCGATAAATGCATTATTGAACACAAAAAGAATTTTTAAAATCGGTTCAGTAGATCCAGAGATTCTCCCCAACGTCACAAACACTCAAATAAACAAACTTTACCTCTTTATAACATTAATATTATTAAGTATAGATTTATCACTACATCAGACTATACACGCCCATTGCAAGGGTAAGTTAACTGGCCCGGTGGCAAAGCTTGTTTATGCTGCAGTCATGCTCGAGGTGGTTTTGAATACTAATTATCAGAGTGAGAACAAACAAATATCTTATGCCTGAATATTTTTTGCGTTTGTTAATATCAAGTACCTACATAAAATCGCAACGACACAAGACCCTTATGCCCGATTTACACATCGACAAGTACAGTAGCGAGTTAAAAAAATAGACAGTTAAGTAGTAAGTAATAAGTAGTAAGTACAGTTCACACGTAGGGGAGTACAGCTCATAAGTTGGCGATCTGATGCCCGATTTACACATCGACAAGTACAGTAGCGAGTTAAGTAGTATTTTAAGATTAAGTTGATTTAAATACACACCTCAACAAAGTCTAGGGATATTTGGTATTTACTTAATTAACTCCAATATCATTGAAGATAACATGCAACATGTTTATATTTTTATAAAGGCAATTTATCAGGCTACAATCCAGAATTAAATAAAAGTATTATTTTTGCGTAAATAATTTTTTATTCAAATAAATAAAAAAACTTGGAAATTTAGTAAAACTAACAATGAATGTGTTTCTTAAGCAAAAGTGAAAATAAGCGAAAATTAATCAGTTTTTAACTGTAATGTGAGTAATCGGTGGTCAGTACATTCAATAAACCGTAAATAACAGTCCTGCAATGGTTATTCATGCTTGGATTAAGCTATCCAGGTCTTGGTGCGGTATATTGTTCCAGGTCCGACTAGGATACAAAACAAGTAGCCCTTCTATTACAATTTAATGGAGGAAAATTCATCAAAGCTCTTCTTTTGAACATGTTCTACGCGTATTTTATGGTTTTAAGGTTAGGCGATTGAGTGGTTCAGCATAAAATTGATACGTCGTGGTCCTGCAACCAGCTCGTCATCACTCTCGCTTTATGCGGACGGGTATTATCGTCCATGAGCTAAAACATTTGGCCCAATTGTAGTCTACGGGGGTAGATTATTAGTACTAGCACCTCGTTTAGTTATTTTTCAGCCGTCATGGTGTTTCTGATCAAAACGCACTCTCTTCTTCGACCAACACAAATTCCCGTACAAACCATAATTGTTCTATCGTGGTATGAATAGTTTTCCTGAGGATGTTGTAGACGGCTATCACAACCAGAAACTCGCCAAGCACGTTCTCTACGTGAATCCGAGTGGAAACTGAACCGGGACTCATGTGTAAACACTACTACAGATCACAGGTTATCTTTATCACAGGTTTTCTATCTAGGGTAAGCAGTGGCTTATATTATGTTCTCTGGCATTAAATACTTTCTTATAAATGACGACCTCTGTGGCGTAGTTGTTATATACTCGTAACTTAACTGCTACGCAGAGGTCTCGGGTTCGATTCCCGCTCAATGCAAATCTTTCAGTGCATGAATATGATTGTTTGCACTGGTCTGGGTGTTTTCTATGTACCTATAATATGTATGTATTTACAAAAGAAAAGTATGTAAGTATATTTATCCGTTGTCTAGTACAAACTTTGCTTAGTTTGGGAGTAGATGGCGTTGTGTGAATGTGTGAGGAATATTTATATAATATTTGACTGTGTGTAGGAATGTCTACTCTACATCGAAGTTCACTTCGGTAATTCGGCTGTGTTAAAATCACTTACTGTATTCCTCCAATAAAATAGAATAAAAAGGCGTAGGAAGATTTTGCCTCTGAAACTGATTCTTCGCAAAAATCAGAGAGAGGTCATACGTAGGTAGTACAAAGACATCAAGTAACTCCGTTCTTATTATATAAATACTTGAATAAAAGAATGTTCCTCGTAGATAGAGTTGAATGATTCATAAGTAAATAGAAGTTTATAAATAAATCTGAGTTTATATAAGGGTTTGGTGAAATCATTAATATTTTTACGAAAGGTCTTTCTTATAGCCTTAAATGTTTTAAGTACTGAATCATCATAACGGCCCATTAATGTCTCACTGCAGGGACGGACCTCCTCCAGTGACGGAGGGATACTTGGCCTAGTAATACCACGCTGGCCAAAAGGATTAGTATAGGGTTTAATTTCAAGTTTTCCTTCTTTTTATTACATAAAGATAATATTCACGGATAGTCCCTTAGTCGGTGTTTACGACACCCATGGGATGAGATGGGGTGGTGACATATTGTATTCTTACTCTGTCACTACACGGAGTTAAATATGAGTGAATAGTTTCTACACAATATATTATAGGTACCTACTAATAACACCTTCTTCATTGCATAACGTCATCTGGTCCATAAATAGGTAGAGCTTATATTTTAGGTATGTATTTGACATTATTATAATAACCTTTCATATAATCTTTGTTTTGTATATCATCATTACCTAAACTAGCAGGGAAAGGCCGCATTTCGTGACATATGGAAATTTAGGTGCAGAAATATATAGGTGTTCTACACAGATGAAATGAAAATTTTAATAATTTCGTTATTAGGAATCATGCTGTATGTCGCGGGGAGATAAATAAACATCCAATCAATCCAAGCTCAGGATTATCATTTAAAAAAGCTTGGAAAATGTTAATGTGTGTATTTATGTAAGATTTTATCTGATCTTTATTATCAAAGCTCTGTCCTCGAAAAAAATAAGCTGAATTGATTTAAAACCATTTGTACCAACCAACCTGTGGAGTGTAAAGGAATCCTTATCATACCCTTTATCTTATGACCTTTACGATAAAAGGTAAATTTATAAGGTAGCCCGAGGGGTAATAGATAAGTGTAAAGGTATCTAAAAGGGTCGTCGATGAAAATCGCAATGTGATGGATGTAACAACTAAATAGGCTGATTATAGACCTGAATTCCGGGTAAAAATTAACCCCTTACAATTTTTTACATTAAGTAATTCAAATTGGAATATTTTATGTTAAATTAGATGTTTAATTCTGTTAAATTAATTAACAAAAGTAGTAATTGCTAAAACAGAAAATCTAAAATAGAAAGAAGAAAGAAAGAAAGAACACATTTATTTAAACAAATTACAAATAGAATTCTTAATTCGTTTTTTTTTTGTCCTCTAGCAACCATACTTTAAAAGTTATTAAGCCTGAGTATAATTCGAGGAAATGTCTTGAAAACTAAGTATTTTTTAATTTAGCCTACGAAGAAAGCTCTATTTCGAATGGTAAGCATTCAGTAGAGTTTATTAATGAACAATAATGCCATTCACAATAATTCTAAAAAGCAA